>CM074725.1:172307008-172907008 GCA_037306005.1 Rhinophrynus dorsalis | reverse complement strand
CGGTCTGACAATGGCTTACATCAACAAGCAAGGCAGAACAAGAAGTCTCGCAGCCTGGTTAGAAGTCAAAGCTATTTTGTCCTGGGCAGAAGAACATGTTCCTGCCATATCTGCAGTTCATATTCCCGGCATAGACAACATTCTAGCAGATTTCCTCAGTTGATACAGTGGACAGCGGAGAGTGGGAACTGCATTAAGAGGTGTTCAACCGCATTGTACAGAGGTGAGGGCTTCCGTGCATCGACCTGATGGCAACAAGACACAACCGGAAGGTCCCAACGTTCTGCTTTCGCTGGAGCGATCCTCTAGCCCTAGGCTTGGTTTCCAGAGCTTCTGGATCTCTCAGTGGCAGAGCCCTTTTGGCTTTCCCACCATCCGGATATTGTTTTACAGGGATAGCTGTGGAATGAGGATGTTCATTGTCTGGGTTTGACAGCATGGAAATTGAATCCTCAATACTGAAGAAGAGGGGTTTCTCTTCTGGTGTGACGGCTACTATGCTTAATGCACGCAAGCCTGTTTCCTCTAAGGCCTCCCATCGAGTCTGGTCTACTTTTCTCTCTTGGTGTGCTGATAAGGACCTTTCCCAGGAATTTGATCTTCCCACAGTCCTGTCCTTTCTGCAGGACGGAGTGAATAAGGGCCTCAGTTTGAGTTCCCTTAACGTTCGGACTTGTGCTCTGTCTTCTTTCAGAGAAGCATTGCTATTCTTCCTGGTGTCAAGGTTTTTTTCTAGGGCATTGCTCATACTTGTCCTGTGTTCAAGGCCCCCGCTCCTCAGTTGGATCTTAACTTGGTTTTGGGCGTCCTTCAGCTCCTTCCATTTGAGTCTTTGACTACTATTCCTCTACGTCTGCTGACTTGGAAAATGGCTTTTCTCCTGGCGATCATGTTTGTTTGCAGCGTCGCGGAGTTGCATGCCCTGTTTTGTAAACCACCATTTTTGGTGTGTCACAAAGGCAAGGTGGTACTTCACACTTCGCAGGAGTTTCTCCCTAAGGTGGTCTCTGAATTTCACATTGATCAGGAGATTGTGGTACCTTCTTTCTGCCCTGACCCTTCATCAGACAAAAAAAGGGATCTTCACTTGTTAGATGTGGTGCACTACCTTAAGTTGTGTGTGTACCACCAGTCTGACGCTCTTTTCGTCATTCCTGAGGGTCCTAGGGCAGGGAGACCCGCATCCAAGGTGACCATTGTGTCTTGGATTAAGTCTACCATTCGTAAGGCTTACGAACTGAGGAAGAAGCCTGTTCCCTTTCGGGTCACGGCTCATTCTACTAGATCCATTGGGGCATCTTGGGCTTACAAGAATCAGGCCTCAGCTGATCAGTTGTGCAAGGCTGCTACTTGGTCGTCTGTACACACCTTCTCTAAACATTACCGTGCTGAGGTGCTGGCATCAGCTAGCTTTGGGAGGAAGATCCTGGAGGCAGCTTTGCCTGTCTAGAATCTCCTTCATCTCTTCAGTACTCCTTACATTTTTAGCCCAGTTAGCTATAGTTCAGTGTGCTGTGTATCAGTTCCTTGGTTGTTTCCCCAGTTGTGTCCGCTGGCACTTTGCTGTTGTTGGCCTGTCTATGATCTGATGGTTCATATATGCCCTGGTTACTTTGGGGGCCTGCGCCTGGTCCTTGCCTTCCTTCTCACCTCTGGTAAACCCAAAGGCTGGATTTCCCAAAGTTACCAGTAACCTATATGGACTAAGAGAAAAGGATTTAACAGGTAAGACTAAAAGCCTCTTTTAGTACATAGACAGTTGGCAGGTGCAGCATGAAAAATCAGGTTTGCTTTGAAAGCAAATTTGTACATGCCCCACATTGAGATTGCATTACAGATCATGGTATTCAATAGTGATTGTGAGGATCAGCACTTGCTGTCCATTTTATAGATTATAAAGCTCCTTCACATTCACTAAACTGCAAGCACTGTGATTACAATCCATATAGCGACAATCAGAGCTTGCAGTAAGTAGCGACTCTGATCATCAGAACTTACTATCTATAATATAGATATTCACGCTGATTGCAAACTCTGTGATTACAGTATTGTCAAAGCTTTCACACTTTAACAGAGAGATGAACAGCCTGATATCCTCCAGTTGTTGTTGTTGTCAGAATACAAATCACATCCTCAACTAGCCATTGGCTGTCTGAGGATGATGGGAGCTGTAGTCCAAAAGCAGCTTGAGGGTCACATGTCGCTTTTCAGCAGAACAGAGAGACATTTAAAAGTGAAGTTTCATGCATGTTTTACCAGTACCTTGGTTGGATGGCAGCAGGGCCGGCCCAAGACATTGTGCTACCTGGGTCCAAGGATGAAATGCTACCCCCCCCCACCCCGCACACCAAAACCACACCCACCAAAACATGCTACATCCTTAATTATATTAAACCCTCTCCTGCCCCTAAAACCACATAGAATTGTAATGTGTTTTGTTTTTTTTACACCCCTTGTACCTTTCTCCCCCCTTACCTTTTTACACCCCTTGTACCTCTTTCTCCCCCCTTACCTTTTTACACCCCTTGTACCTCTCTCCCCCCTTACCATTTTACACCCCTTGTATCCCTCTCCCCTTATATTTTTACACCCCTTGTGCCTCTCCCCCTTGCCTTTTTACACCCCTTGTGCCTTTTTCCCCCTTTTCATTCCTTGTGCCACTTTTACCCCCTCTTTTCACCCCTTGTGCCTTTGCCCCCCTCTTTTCACTCCTTGTGCCTTTGCCCCCCTCTTTTCACCCCTTACCTGTTTCTTTTCTCCTTCGCTCTCTCTTCTCCTTCTGGATCAGTCTCCACACTGCTCCCAGCCGGGACCGTGTCACATGCGGAGACGCCGTGTGGTGCATGCTGGAATTTTCTTCGTCAGTCTGGGAGCCAGTTTTAAACTTGCACTGTCCTCTGAACAGAAGAAGAAAACCCCGGCATGCTCTACACAGCGTCTCCGCGTCCCAGCTGTCATCAGTGCAGGCAGTGGGGAGATGCTGCACACAAAATAGCATGCCTTGGGGCAGCAAATTGCCACCCCTGTCACAGTGCCGCCTGGGTCCATGGACCCACCGGGACCGGCCAGCACTGAATGGCAGTGACAAGGGCTGATCTTGCAGGCTCCTTGTCATGTGGCCGAGGAAGAGGCAGCTGAAAAGCTTATGGCAAAATAAATGCACTTCTGAGAAGACAGTGGTTGCCAGTGCCAGTGAGGTGTGCACTGTGTTGCACACCACTCTAGCACACACACACACAGCTTTATTTGTGCCAGCAAAGTACAGGAAACAAGAGGTTAGCACTATGTGCCATACCCGTGCAAAAGCTTTTTGAGAAAAGTGGCAGGTACAAGTTTGTTCCCCTGCAACCTTACTTCTTAAAGGGATAGTAATGTTTCACAAAAACAGCAGCTCCAATTAATCTTAATAGTATTTGGGTCATGAAGTGTGTTATTTCAATACTGTCAGAGTTGTAGTTCGAGAGTAATTGAATGATAAAGTATCCCCCTCCTGTCCCTTTCACCTAGTGTAAGCTACCTCCCCCCTCAGTCCCTTGACCAGACAGATAACAGCAAGGGACAATCTTCTTACCGCAAACATAAGGAAAACCCTGGCCCCCTTCACAGGTGTTTCCTTATGCTCACTGAAGATTGTCCCTCTCTACGATCCATCCGGACAGTCTTGCTACTCTAAGGTGAGCAGTGTTACATCAGTAAAAGGAGAGGGATACTTTATCATTCAAGTACTCTTGAACTACAACTCTGACAGTATTGGAATAACACTCTCCATAGGCCAAATACTATAAAGATTAATTGGAGCTGCTTTTATTGTGACACATCACTATCCCTTTAAAGGGACAGTATTGTTCCATAAAAAATGCTTATAGTTTTGTAGAGGTTTGAAAATTAAACTATATGGCACAAATCCTCTCTCTCAAACTGCTATGGTTTGAGAGATATTCGCATTCAAAATTCCCCCCTCCCTCCCTTTCTCCTGATGTCAGCACTGTGCTGACAGCAGGAGATCCTGGTCCGGGGACTAGCCGGCGGCACTGCAGCAAAGCCGAAATCTCGTTACTGGAAAATAATTACTTCACTGAAAAGGTCTGCATAGTGTGCCTGATTTGCAAACACAGTTTGTAGACTGTTCCAATTAAGTAATTATTTTTAAATAATGCGATTTCAGCTCTGCTGAAGAGCCTTCTCGAGTCGGCCGACTTGAATTGCCTTCTGTCGGCTTTACAGCTGACATCAGGTGAAAGGGAGGGAGGGGGGATCTTTGAATCTGAATATCTCTCAAACCATAGCTGTTTGAGAGATAGGATTTGTGGTATATAGTTTTATTTTTTTAATCTCTACAAAAGTATAAACATTTTTTATGGGACATTACTGTCCCTTTAAGCAACCTGCCTGCACCTCCAACAGCACAAACCCCCACATACACACACTTGCCAATTTATGATATGGCAGCAGAAGACACAAAAGAGACTGTAAGCAATGACTTCACTGGAGGAAGAGAGGAGGGTGATAATCAGAATAAAGAGCTCAGTGCCCAAAATCATAGGCAGCATTCACAGTGTAGGTGTTAAAGGTTGGGTAATGCCTGTATTAAAGTTGATGCAATATGGTAGATTTTAAAAAAAATAAAGTATCTGGAGAAAGTCCTATCTCTCAAACCTTTATGGTTTGAGAGATATCTGCCACTAAAGTTCCCCCTCCCTCCCCTTCTCCTGACGTTAGTGCTCTACTGACAGCAGGATATCCCGGTCCTGGGACCAGCCGGCAGCTCTTCAACAGAGCCGAAACAGAGATCTTTAAAAAGAATTACTTCATTGGAACGGTCTACAAAGTGTGCTTGGTTTGCAAGCACAATTTGTAGACAGTTCCAATGAAGTATTTCTTTTTAAATATCGCTATTTTGGCTCTGCTGAAGAGCCTCTTCGAGTCGGCCGACACAGATCTCCTTCTGTCAGCTTTACAGCTGACATAAGGGAGGGGGGAACTTTAGCGGCGAATATCTCTCAAACCATAAAGGTCTGAGAGATAGGTACTTTATTTTATTTTTTTTTGGCTTAGTGTAGAAACGTCACCAAGAGGCAGTAGAGAATATATGGGAAGCATTACCAAAAATCCAAGCTTCTGAGGCAATAACTTAACCACAGACAAGATTAAAAATTATTTTAGCACTGACTGAATCCACATTCCAACATATACTGGTTTTATTTTTGTGTGAAAACTGATGTATGATAAAATGTTGAAAATATGTTTCACATACAGAATACTAAAACAGTCAAAGTTGCCTGCACTCAAAGGTTTAATTGTAGATATACGAGTCCATAGCTTCTTTTAAAAGCCCATGATGTTGAGCGGGTCCAGCTGGAGGAGTTTAGAAGTAGTATGCGGTGTGGGTGATCCAGTTAGAGGATTGGTCCTTTGAGCGTTTGGCAGACGTATGGGATGTGAAGATGGATTTGTAAGCCTCTGACTTCTCATTGCTGCTTGGCAATGGCCTTTTGCCAGCGGTACAGGAGTTAGCGGCTTTTCCTGAATCTGCTGTGTGTAAAGAAAACAAAAAAAGTTACATGCTGCTCTGCATTACGTGTCCTTGTAACAGCAACATTTTAATTTCTGTATCACTGTACACTGGAGTGGGCAGCATGTGGCTCGCCAACTACTGTTGGACTACAAATCACTTATTCTTCAGCCAGTCTTACCCAACTCTATTCCTCACAAGCTACCAACAGTGCACATTTTCAGAATCTCTCTGCTTGGCCATAAGTGGCTGAGCCACTGATTGATTCACCTGTATTTAATATAGAACTACTGCCTTAAAATAATCTTCTACCTTTTCAATAGAATGAAAAGATGTTACACGGTGGTTTTACCTTTTTTTCTATGATGCACGGTTTTCTTTTGAATGTAGCTGACTTTTTTAATTTTGTTCATCGGAAGCTGAGCATGCTCAAGAACACAAGTAGGTGTTTCAATAAAATTTTAAAAACTTGTCTTTTTTTAAGGCGTCTTTATTATCCTTTAAGTGCCAGTGAGAGGCACTGCTCACCTCTCTGCCACTCAAAGGGTTAATACCTAGTAGTACAGAGGGGTGAGCAGTGCATTGTAAGACAATATTTTGCTCACCCCTTTGGCTCTAAGTTGGAGAGTTTTGTCCATGAGCCTGCGCCAGTGTCAGGGAGGAGACACTGGGGTGGGGTCAGAAGGGAAAGAGAAGCTGAGAGGACAGGGCTTGTAAAGAAGGAGAGTGTTTGAGAATTCTGACATTCAGAAGGTTAATGCAATGTTCAGGATCTAGTTTTCTATTGCTGTTATCTACTGCATGTACCACAGCACATTCTGTAATCCATTTTGCTCATGATTTGTAGTAAAAAGTGATCATAGTAAGACTTCATAGTTTAAATCTTGCAGACCATCACTGTGGATGTTGTAATGCTCCATGGGAAGTTGAAACCTCCTTGGTGACAGTCTGCAAGATTTAAACCCAAATGTATCAGTGTGATCACCTCTGAATCGATACTTCGCTCTTGTGCCTACCTAACAGCAACTAATAAAACTAAGCTACACATGCCAAAAACACAGCCATTAAAAGCCACTTGTGTCAAAAGGGTGGCAAGTGGACAGTCTGTGGGTGTTTTGTGGTGTTCCTTTCTTTTAAGCTTTGTTTTACAATATATATTAAATAAGGCGTAGAGGAAATGGTGTTTAATTACATTTCCCAGTGCATGCTACGGGTAGGCATAAGGGGCTTGCTGACATTAAATTTCTAACTATGGCTGAAATTCCATCACTATGTACTACAGAATTAATATGCTGTAGTGCAACCACTGGTGTTAGACACAGTTTGACTGCACTGGTGAATATGTACATTTGCCCCCTATGGCGTAGTTCTGCGGAAAATCAATTGCACCAGAGGGGACAAATAAAAAAGGTGTTTTTTGGATTTACTGATAAGTACTTGACTCTTCTATTGGGGACCCAGGGACCACGGGGTAAAGTTCTCTCCCTCAGGAGGCAGGACAATTTAACTGTACACAAAGCTGAATAAGCAAACTCTTACCACTCTACTGGTCTACTTCAAATCCTGAGGCTCTGCTACTAATCCGTTTACGTACTGCAGAGAACCCAAGATACGGCAGGGCATCCCAAAACGTAACAACAGATTTTTCTCAGGGCGGGATGCCCTGTGCTTCTCAATGGACTAAGAGAAAAGGATCACCAGTAAGTACAAAATTCCCCATTTCTACCAATGGGGGACACAGGAACTGTGGGATGTCTCAAAGTGGTCTCTAAACCAAGCAGTGAGAGAAAATCGTATTTTAATTAACTAAGGTGAACTTATCTTTTCATCCTTTTCTTTTAATCCACGTGGAACAGAGGAACCATGGGGAAAAAGTTCCCTTGTTCAGAAGTCAAAGCACTTAAAAAAAAAAAAAAAAAAAGGTGGACCTTTAGGAGGCAGACATATTTTTTCCCTCCAGCTTTACCCTGGTCCCTCAGTTTTACGTATAGCAAAGTAGCAGAAAAAAAAAAAACAGCAAGAGAAAAGGAAATTCCCTGAACAAAGACCCCAAGAGGATCCCTCGGCCCGGGGACTTAAAAAACAATTTTTTTTTTCTCCAGGTGGGAGTCCTGCATTCAACATGGATTAGAGAGAAAAGTATTTAATGGATTTTATTGAACTTATCGTTTCATCCTTTTCTTTTAATCCATGTGGAACACTTAAAAAACAATTTTTTTTTCTCTCCAGGTGGGAGTCCTGCATTTGACATGGACTAAAGAGAAAAGGATTTAATGGTACACTCAATAAAAACCTATTTTTGCCTATGTCCAATGTGGAACATAGGAATCATGGGTATACCAAAGCATCCACCATGATTTCTGGGAAGAAAAAGAGAAAAAATAAAAACACACTACTGGAGACCAGTATTCCACAGGACTAAACTGGTACGATAAAAACCTCAGGTGTCAATGGACAGCAAACTTGCACACCGAATGACCGAACAAGAACCAATAGGGCTTAGAACTCCACATAGAGAAGACAAACCTAAGAAAAATCCATAAACCAGCTCCACTGTCTGAAGGACCTTCAGGACAAAACTGGCCTCAGGGGAGGCCATAATATTGTATCACAGTGCCTGTGATCTTCCTGTCACTCTCATCTGTGGCAGACTCTGATTTGCTGAGTTGGTTTGGCCCGCCCCCTGGTGACCTTTTTATACCTGACTATCACATCTGTCAGATGCCCTTTCGTGGTGTTTCTGAGCCAGTAGTGCTGTTGCTGTGTTCTGGATTCCTGTGTACTGAATCGGCTTGTCCTGACTATTCTCCAGTCTTCCTGTCTGTGTATGATCCGGCCCGACTGCGTACCACCCTTGGATCCTGACCCGGCTTGGCTGACGTTCCTGCTTGTATATGACCCGGCTTGTATGACTACCTCCTACGTGCTCCGACTCGGCCCGGCTGACTTCCTGCTCCGAAGATCGACTTCCAGCTTGTTCCAGTGACCTGCGTTCCAGTTGTCGCCGCCGCGACATTATCATTTGCTGTTGCCAGTTTCTGTGTGACTGCCTTGCCTGGTGTTACCCACGATCAGTGCAGTGTATCGCTACCCGTGCAGAGCTGTGTGTGTCTCAATACGCCTTCCTCACATTGCAGAGCCTTGCTGGTTCGCTGAAGCCTCGAGTAAACGTGCTTATTAACCCTAGCAGTGCTGCCTCGGTCTCACTCTCTCTACCTCCAGTACGAGCCTCGTTATCAGTGATACTCCTGCTGAGTTGGCCGCTCACCGTCACTCTATTACTCCATTGCAGAGTAGTCACGTCTTTTGGGCCGGTTGGGCGCCTAAGGCTCTCTCCTAGTGTCAATTACTGGGCGATATCCGTTATACAGAGTGGTGGCAGTTAAAGGCTTCAGTGCTAGCGAATCCGGTAACTACGCCCGTGGGGGCTATTGGCTCTAGCACTTCATACTCCAGTATCCGGTGAAGTCGGAGGAGGCTTAAAAGCTCTTGCATTGCAGGCCGGTTCCCGTTATGCCCGTGGGGGCTATTTTCACTTGCACTAACCAAAGTAGTTCCAGTAGTTACGTCCGAGGGGGCTAAGTGGATTCCTGTTCTGCTTAATATCCGAACACTTTGGCGAGGCAGTCCTGTCTCCAGTACATGGTGAACTTTGTCTATCAGCGCAGCCTTATAACACCCAGGGCGTGCCAAACATCCACATCTGAGACTGACTGTTATCAAGTTCTTAACCCTTTGGGGTTATATCCCACTCAATTGTTTAGTATTTGTACATGTAATATTATTGTGCATTTACACTTGTAATCTATCAGTCTACACTGCCTGTGTATTACCTACCGCCACTAGAGGGCGAACCTTTGCATTATTTTACTCTAAAATAAAGTGTGTTTTATTTCACCTACTGGTCTGAGTGTCCTAAAAACCGTTACATATTGACACTGTAATGTTTGGTGAAGGTACTCAAAGAGGCCTGATTCTTGTAGGTCCAAGAGGAGCCCACAGATCTGCGGGAGTGTGCCATGGATTGGAAAGGAACAGTTTTTTTTCATGAATATATAAGCATCTCAGACGGTGGCCTTGATCCAAAAAGCAATGGTTACTTTGGAGGCAGCCTGACCTGCTCGGCAACCCTCAGGAATGTCAAAGATAAGAGCTGGATTTTCTGGAAGGCTGCGTGTGAAGAACATAGCAGAACATAAGACGTCAAGCAAATGGATCTCCTGCTCCTGCTTGGTAGAATAATCAGAGTAAAAAAAGAAGGAAGGACAATTTCCTGGTTGATGTGGATATTTGAGATGACCTTGGGCAAAAAACCTCTGGGAGTACAAAAAAATCACCTTGCCCTGCTGAAATACCAGGAAGGGGGTTACAAGACATATCTTCTAATTCAGCCACTCTGCGAGCAGAAACAATGGCCAACAGGAGAGCCATCTGAAGCATCAGATAACACAAAGAAGCAGATGAAAGCGGCTCAAAAAGAGGTTTCTGGAGAACTCCTAACACCAGGTGCAGGTGCCATGGAGAATTCGGATCCCTGAAGTTAGGGTAGGTGTGAGAGCCACCCCCTGAACCAAGGCTTGATGTCAGAGAAATGTAATCCACTTCTGAAAAGAAAAAAAAAAAAAGGGGGGGCCAAGATCTGAGCCTTAACCTTTTGAGTACCAGAAGGGTATGCAAGAATGCATTGTGTACCACCCTGGTACACTGAGGGCTAATAGAGCTCAGATGAGAACCTTGTTGACATCATCCTGAAGAAACTTCAGAATGGTAGGAATACACGTCCCGATCAGCATACCACTGGTAAAACAGAGACCAAAGTCTATGATTGGCCTTGAACGAAACAGGCTTCCTAGCCAGAACCATACTGCAAATGACAGCGCTATAGAGCAACCTTTCTTCTACAGGATGTTGGCTTCAAGAACCATGCCATCAAAGCCAACCTTTACAACTGATAGTAGCAAAGTGGACCTTAAGTCGGGAGTTCTGGCATGAGAGGAAAGGTTCTGCGATGGACAGATTGAGAAGATCTGTGACCCAAGTCCGGTGGAGCCAAAAGTGGCAATCAAACATTTGAGCCCTCTTCATCTTGACCTTCCTTAGCATGCTGGGAATCAGGGGAAATGGTGGAATTAAGCAAGTTCTATGGAATGGACATCACATCCATCACAAACACTAGAGGGTCCTTCTTCGTGCTGCAAGAGAGCGGAACCTTCCAGTTTTTGAGAAGCCATAAGATCCGCTGATGGAAGTGCACAGTTCTGGGCAATCTGCTTCAACACACTGAGTTCTCGATTTCTGTGATCCAGATAGTGTCATCTTAAAAAGTCTGCAACCTTGTTTTCCACTCGTGGAACGTGAACTGGTTGGGATGTGAGATTTTAACCACTGAAGAAGATCCCAGATCTCGGCCCAAGCAGACTCTCTTCTGGTTCTTGCTTGGTAAATATGTCGGCAACTGCTGTTGCATTGTCCTACTGGTCCCTCACTGTTACACTCAAAAGCACATGGAACAAGCAGTGAAGCACCAGCCAAATGGCCCATATCTATAAAATGTGGATTAGAAGAAGATTCTTGTCCATGGTCCAGAGTACCATGTGCCATTAGGTGCCCCAGGGAGGCCCCATGTTTAATGGATATGGCAAAGGGATGCCCCAGTGTTAGGTGAGGACTGTGAAGGCTAGTTGACACAGGGACATGGCATGAGACAGGCTCGAGCATGGTCTTGACCAGCTCCTGGGAACATCCAGCTGTAACTCCCAAGTGTGGAGCTTAGAATAAGGGATGGCTTTCCAGGCAACCTGGGACTATCATGTAATCCATTAGCAACATGTCTTCAGGTAGAAATTACCTCCCTTGGAGGGTATCGACTCTCATGCCCAAGTAGTACAGGATCTGAGAAGGTACAAGAGAGAATTTCTTGAGGCTGAGCACCTAACAGTGTTGCTGATGGATGAGGAGGCAGTCTTGAATCTGTGAGCTGAGCATGGGTTCTGAAGGTGCCCTGCTTAGAAGATCGTCTAAGTAACAGGTCAAGGCTATCTCTTTAGCATAGATGTAGGCTGCCAAAGTAAATATGACTTTCGTAAAGTTCCTTCGAGCAGATGCTAGTCCTTATGGGGGGGGGGGTTGAACTGACAGTGACTGCTCTACAAGGGAAAGCATAAAAAGCACTCATGGTCTGGATGAATCAGGACATGCAGATAGGAGTACAGGGAGGCAAAAAATTCTCCCGAAAACATGGCAGCAATAACAGATTGTAGAGATTGCAACAGGGAGGATAAGCACAAACGAGATCTTATGGAACTCTGGACAAAAAGAAACTGAGAGGTGGAAGAGATTTGACATCTATGTGGTACCCTTCCAAAACAACCTGCAAAACCCACTTGTCAACCACAGAAGACTCCCATACACTTTGAAAAAGACAGAGTCAGTCCCCTATAAGTGGAGACGGACCAGGACTCAGAGTCATATGGAGGTGGGGTTGCCAGGCTTAGGCTTCTGAGAAGTGTTTTTGTTCTGCCAGGTCTGTCTGGTCTTTGGGGTGGGACAGGCCTGAAAGGCCTGAGGGGTTTGATCTCTAGATGCCCCAAACTGGCAGGTGTTATGAAAATCATGCATCTTCTTGGGAAAAAGAAAAAGTCACATTTAGGTGCAATCTGGGCATCTGACAGTTGTTCACCCCAGATAGCCATGGTTTTAGTGACCCAAGTTATGGGCAAAATTGGTCACGGGGTGGCCCCACTGGCTGCAAAATTCACCTCTAAGAAGGAATCTAAGCACTTATCAGCCTGATTCTTAAAGGTGTAGTAAAGTCTGTTTTTATGAAAACCTAAAATTGTAGCTATTACAACAATAAAATAACGGATATAAGTCCCATCTCTCAAACTTTATGGTTTGAGAGATATACAAAGATAAAGTTCCCCCTCCCTCCTCTTTCATGGACGTCATCTCTGTAGCTTACAGCAGGATATCCTGGTCCCAGAACCAGATGGAGGCTCTTCAGAAGAGCAGAAATAGCGTGATCTAGTAACAAATACTTAATTGGAATGGTCTACAGAGTGTGCCTGGTTTGCAGCACACTTTGTAGAACCTTCCAATCAAGTATTTGTTTTTAGATTGCACTATTTTGGCTCTGCTGAAGAGCCTCCATCTGGTTGTGAGACCAGAATCTCCTGCTGACAGCTTTACAACTCATGTCAGTGAAAGGGGAGGGAGGGGTGAACTTTATCTTTGTATACCTCTCAAACCAAAAAGGTTTGAGAGATGGGGCTTATATCAGTTACTTAATTGTTGTAATAGCTACAATATTAGATTTCGTAAAAACAGACTTTACTGTCACTTTAAGGGCTGTGTCATCTGCCAAAGGCAGTGCAGTGTTTTCAGCATGGCTAGAGATGGGGTGGGGGGTTTCAATAGCAGGTAGAGTACCACACTGGGACAAGGCCTCAGCTGAGAAAGGATAAAGGTTGGAAAATGCATTTTTTAAGGAAGAGTCTTCTGTCAGGCGTCTTCCATGATAACCTGGTCCAGAGAACAATGGGAAGGAAAAATGGGTGATTCCCTTTTGAGTTGTTGGTAGACGTCCAGTGAGGAATACCCTGTATCAGAAGGCTCACAGTCAAGCAAAATCTCTGAAACCGCTCTGTTAAGCCCCTCAGCTGACCGGCAAAGGTCTTCCTCATAGGCATCCCAAAAAGACAAGGTAGAAACCATGTCCTCCTCATCAATATCATCCTTCTCTCTAGATGAATCTCCATCTTATTGAAATTGGCAGTAAGGACCACATCACTCAAAGAGTTAACTAACAAGTCTTCTATTTTCAGACTCCCATGATATCAATACAGAAGTTCAGAGTACAGAGAAGTTCAGTAATGAGGTACAGACTTGTAATAAAGTTGACCTCCACTAGTTAATGGTCCAGAAACAGACCTGTGAACTGGGCAATCCAACTCCTGGGGAGCCAGCCCAATGGGAGATTATAAATCCCCATATCTAAGTAAAAGATATAAAGTCTACAAAAGTCAAGACAACAGTGCCAGCTGGCCCTTTTGCAGAGGCAGGTTACTTGAAACTGAGGGGCACGGGTAAGGCTGGAGGGCAAGAAGGGAGTCTCGTCAATGAGCCTGCCGTATAAATCTGTTCAGTAGAAGCTTGATAGTCCATGGGCAAGCTTGATAGCCCGTGGAATGGGCTGTTACCTTGAAAGGTACAGTTTGAGATTTTAAAATATATGCTTGTCTACAGTTCTTTATATAAAATAGGCTATTGTGACTTAAAGTATGGTCTGCCCTTTTTGGTATCAGAAATGCTAAATAATGAGTCAGACTGTCATAAAATGTTAGCAGCATGAAAAAAAGTATTTAACGGATAGTAATGTGTGCAGATTACATCAAGTTTGATTATTCATTTTACTTTTTTATAACATAATGTACCTAAGTGTCCAGAAAGTTGACTCCATGTTTTTTAATTTTAAAGTGTCCCCCTACCTCCTCTTTTCCATACGTCACGCTGACTTACCTCAGAGCAGAAAGTTGGTGTAGATGGATTGCGACGAGGGACAATCTTGTGTCAACATAATGAAAAACCTGCCCTCCTTCGTCAAGGGGGGCAGGGTTTTCCTTATCCTGATAGACACAATTTTGTCCCTTGTTGCGATCTGTCCGGTCAAACAACTGGCTTTCTGATCTGAGGGAAACTTAGAAAGGTACATTACGTTATATAAAGTATAATGCATTATCAAACTTAACGTTATATGCACACACTACTATCCCTTTAAAGACATTGCACCACATCTAAGGTATGCAGTAGTTATTCTTTTTTGTTCCAAGGATTCTGACAAATGCATATATCACTTTGGTCGAAAAAAGGTACTTTTCTTAATTCTGCTAAACCTTGATGAAATAATAGATAAGGCATCTTGCATGTGAGTGCCCACCTCTTTCAGATACTCATCTGGCAGTGGAAATAGTAATCAGAAAAACTGTTTTACATCTCAAATGTTGTAGTAAATATGCTGCTGCTGATTTGATTGGCATAGAATGTAAGACTTTCAACACCACATTTAAGCCCCATGGTGGACAAGGTTCTTTGTAAGCAGGAGTGACATGTACTACACCTTGTAACACACTCTGAATTTCAGGAATATTGGCAATTTTTTTTCGAAACAACACATCATGCTTACACGAACCCTGAGTTCAGTTTTAAATCCTTTTCAAATCCCTACTGAAGAAAATGGAGAAAATGAAAATGTGAAGCTTTCCAGATCCCCTTTTCTACTTCACAATGCATTGAGAAACTATGCGTTGTAGACCTCTAGTACTGCAAGGATTAAAGAAGCAGAAACCGGGAGTGTGTGTTTCCTGTGGAGTAAAATAAGGGTACTACTGCCTCTTAGTGATGAATCTTTCCAGAGTTATTACAGTTTAATCTTTCAGAAAGTAATAGCTCTTTTACTTACTTCTTATAGAACAGTTATCATTTTTTAATAAAATGCTTGCCAGCACTGGAAGTGTCGTTGTTATAGAAACATGCTATATAACAAAGGTTTTCATAAAGAATAGTATATTGTTTCTTTAAAGCCTAATTTATATAAACCTGAACCGTAGTCATTTTTATTTGTTTTTTTTTTTGTAGTAACCCCCCCCCAACAACTTGATGCCAAAATACAGCAATCATACAAACATACTGAACGCACTTAGTCCCATCTCTCAAACCTTTATGGTTTGAGAGATGTAAGGCAAGACAGTCCTCCGGTCCCTCCCCCTTCTGCCTGACAAGCTGTAAAGCTATCAGAGGCAGAATCCGGTCAGCCAACTTTCAGCGGTTCTGCAGGAGCTCTCCTGACATCTAGATATCTCTGTATAATTACTTCATAGGAATGGTCTACAACATGTGCTTGCAAGCCAGGCACATGTTTTAGACCATACCCATGAAGTAATAATACGGAGATATCTAGATGACAGCACTCCTGCAGAGCCGCCGTCTGGTACTGGAAGCCGGATCTCTTGACGTCCGCTATACAGCGGACGTATGAGAAGGGGGAGTGGAGGACTGTCTTGCCTTACATCTCTCAAACCATAAAGGTTTGAGAGATGGGACTAAGTGCGTTCAGTATGTTTGTATGATTGCTGTATTTTGGCATCAAGTTGTTGGGAGGGTTACTATCCCTTTAACAGATTGCGCTATGTGTAAGTCCTTACTTTTGTGTAGTTCAAAAGTTATGAAGAGATAAAGATCCCCCACCCTCCCCTTTCTGGCCACCTCCCTCTGAATCTCAAATCTGGTCGTGCGACTCAATGGCTGTAGTGAGGGAAAAACTTCAGTAAGTATAAGGAAATTCCTGCCACCCTTGACGAAGGAGGGCAGGATTTCCCTTTACTTAGTGAAATTTGTCCCTCGCTGCAGATGTCCTGACCAGACTGCAGTTTCAGAGCGACGTAGCCAGAAGAGGAGGGCAGGGATCTTTCTCTCTTCATAACTTTTGAACTACACAAAAGGACTTGCATAAAGCACAATCTGTTCATTTTAATATAAAGAAGATTCGCGAAAGACTTTTAAATAGACATTACTAACCCTTTAAACCTACACTGCTTTAGTGGATGCTGGTACAAAAACATAATTTTCCATTTAGGAACACTGTGATAGGAGATGTAGATTTTGCATTGCAGATTCAGCCACACACCTGTTTTAATGCTGGAAACAAAATTAATCTTGTCTCTGGGAACATTTTTATTTCCATTAGTTGAGTCTGATGTTCCAGGAGTCTCTGTGGGGGAGGTAAAGGGAAAATTAACAGAGAACAAAGTGGAGTACTTTGCCAGCAGTAATTTAGAATGTAGTAACTGTTACCAATACAACACATACCTTCTGCTTGATCACGCGGTGAAACAGATTTGACTGCTTTGGATTTTTTTGCTTTCTACAAGTAAAGAAAAGTATTAGAATAAATGTCAATAAGCTATTTTAGAACTGACTGATTTCACGGGGAGACAGTAAAGTGTGGAAAATCAATGGCCACAAACATCAGCACAGTTTGTCCTTGAGTGCCAGAGAGGACATAAACATGTTGCAAATTACTGGAGACCACTAGCATCCACCAGTCAAATTCCCATAGCTTAAAACTCTCCCATTCTACCTCCGTATTCTGTACAGCTGGACGACACTGGAGCTTCTGGGAGATTGTGGTCCTCTCCATTGAAGCCCAGAGTCGGTGAACACTTTTATTTGTCTCTTATGATGCGGTTAGGAATTGCACGTTTCTTTTTCTACAAAAGGCCCCTCATGCTGCGTACTAAACAACAGAATACAGTCTCCTGACCAGGAAGTAAGAACAAAAGGAAAATGATTTCCCCCATCATCCTGCAGCAAAATCTTTATCTTAACCCTTTGAGTGCCAGAGGGGTAGGCAACGTATTGCTTTGCAATGTGTTGCCTAAACCCCGGTACTCAAAGAGTTAAGCTCTAAGTATTCAACTTTACATATAGATCTGTGAATGTTATAACATTCACATAAGAATAAGTTGACTTTTAGCATCTGATTTCATTCAAAAGTAAAACACCTTACAACTTAGGGGATTTTGACATATCTTTCAAATTAACTGTGAAAGTAAACTTTTTTTTTTATTTAAAATTATAGTTTATGAGATATTTAGCTTTCCATATTTTTCTGTTTATATAAATTAGCTAGTAAGGACTATAAGGTGGACTGTTAGTATCAGGCTGGTACCTCCAACCTGCATACAAAGGCAAGTTATAAGGTTATTGGTTAGCCTGGGATTGTGGGAGGACCATGTTCCCTTTCTTATATGCAAGGCAGGGATCTCTAGGAGGAGCGTATTTGTTTAGATTAGTACACGTCAAACGGAGTCACAGTGTATTTACCCAGGGACGAGCCACGCTCTGCTCGTGCCAAAAGTTTCTCGTCCCATCGCTCTTGGTGGCACAGCGAGTACTGTATCAATATGTAGAAGTACCATGGACTTGGGAACTACCAGTATCAATTAAGCACGCAGTGTTACTCGTTCCTTCACCAAAGGTCTAATACTATGTTTCATAGTCACCCCCGTCACGGTCACATGTCACGGAGATTAGTCAGTTTTAAGGGAGCATTTGTGTGTCATACAGCCGTATAGATCTTATACAGCCTGGCATATATCAGTTGGTGAGATTTGTTTGCTTATGCACACATGAGCCGAACATCGAGTCTAGTAGCGACCGGATTGGGGTATTAATTGGCATGCATCTCCCCCCTCATACACCGGTTGCAGAGTCGATTCTTTTTGACCAGATCCGCAGCAGTGGGTCCGCGGTGCAACTGATCGGTATTGGGGCAGCAGTACATATACATTTTTACACACATTCGGGTCAATAGTCCTAAGTTCCCATATACTACTCACTGTATAACAGCTACAGAAGAGAGAGTAGAGACCAGTAAGTGTTTAAATTGAAATCTATAGGCTGTAACACAAGTTCTAAGAACACACCTTAATTATAAACATTAAGCCAATATCTACCGTCAAGTGGTTTGGATCTTTTAGACCACATGAATACTGCTGTAATTTATTCAGAACTTCATTAACAAAGTGTAGAAGGGTCAAGGTAGCACCTTAGTCTAAACTATGTATTCATATGATAGCTTGATATCATAAAATTTTAGTACTAAAGCATAAGAGAACTGTATGTGGTATTTGCCCCTTATGTGCAACGAAGCTTAAAGGGATAGTAATACTTCGTTTTAACTTTATTTTATTTTGTAGGCATTAAAAAAACATGAAGAATGATATAAGTCTTATCTCTCAAACCTTTATGGTTTATGAGATATTCACAAGCAAAGTTTCCCCTCCCGCCCCTTTTACCTAGTGTAAGCCATCTCTTCTCAGATGTGAGTCTGGTTGTATGACAGGACAGATAACAGAAGGGGACAGTTTTCTTTGTATGAAAACAATGAAAGCCCTTCCCCCCTTGACAAGTTTTTCAGCTTTTTCCGTTATCTTAATTGAAGATTGTCCCTCTCTGCAGTCTACCTGGGCATCTCCCTTCTGATCTGGTTGAACAGGGGGGGGATACTTTGTTTGTGAATATCTCTTAAACCATAAAGGTTTCAGAGATAAGCCTTATATCATTCTTCATGTTTTTTTAATGCCTACAAAATAAAATAAAGTTAAAATGAAGTATTACTATCCCTTTAAATCATATATAGAGACATGGGTGCCTTACTCTCTACGAAGATGTTACTTTAGTTATATGGGATTCCTATGTCACTATCATTTGTCATCAATAGGAAACAAGGGGTAGCTTAGATGTATATCCCCACTTAAGGCACCTATGACAGTTATTTAAATGTGTCCCCAATCATGCTACTATAAGGTTTGTTAATTATGTCCCAGAGTCAGGGTGTTATAATTAACTGGTTCTATGTACTCTACCACTGGTACACACAGGGCAAGCAGCAACACTAGCTTTCACGGTTAAGTATGCACTTCCAGCATTATTTAAATAAATTCAGAGAGAGAAGCAAGGTTTTGATCACAGAGTATATATGTACTGTACACTGTGTGGGTTGTTATATTATACGGTACAGAGGGTATGGGTACTGTACATGTAAAACCTACCCTAAGTGTCTCTCTATTGACAATTCAAGTTGCGACATTTTCATCCGGTTGGTAGGGTCAGGTTCGTAGTATGTTGCATTCTACCATATAGATATATTTAGCCTCATTATTCATATACAACCAATCTTGGAACGGATTTTCTGGAGTGATAGAATCATTAATCTAGAAAACTTCCGATGATTTATCATTTGTAAGATATCTGTAAGATAGGCAGTCACAGTTACCTCTAGTTCAATTTTGTGTGTTATAGACTCTCAAGGACTGGTCTGCTTATTTTGTGACATTAAGCAAGGTTGGCAAAATTTCATAATTTATTTCACCCTCTATATCAGGAGTTTAAGGTTTATTATTTTCTTAAATTCTGTCAGTCACAGTCTTTTATGTCAGGTAAAGGAGAAGCAGTTAGATCCCAGGGAAATCACGATTTCATTTCCCATCAGTCCAAAGCATAGTTAGCATAACTCCTCCCGGTCTATCCATAAATAGGGCGTCACCTTTCCAGCATATAGTTATCATCTCTGTCTATAGGTAGATAAAACACCTCCAGACTCACGATCCCGCCTACCGCAAGGCACTCGCCCCTTGATCCAACTCATAGTACTGCACTGGCATGGTGTTCATAATCGAGGGACTCATTTTTCCCATGACTAACATACAGATTTAAAAACTTTCGCTATTTTTTTTTAAAATTTATTAGCAAATCAGGCTCCCGGAGACCGACAGCTAACAGGTCATTGGTTAATTCCCTATATATAAAACTTGTTTTCCAGGTTCAGAATCAACAAACATGTCTGTCACATCTGACCAATGAGAAGTACCAGACAGACAAGACTCATCAAGGCTGGCATCTGAACAATCATCCCCTTCCTTATATAGGACACGGACTGTGGCCAAAATAATTAGGGAATTGCAGTCCAAGGGTATTCCACATTCTGCTATGGCTAGGAAAGCGGAATTATTTAAACTTCTTTTCACCCCTACTAATCTACCTAGACCTAGCACTAGTCACAGTCTGGCTCCTTCCACTTCCCAGTCCAATTCAGATTTGACTGATCTACAGGTGTCATTTGCAACATTGGTAGAATCAGTGGCATCAATCCACAATCGGCTGGATGGCATGGAGAATCCACTATCAGGTCCTCATGTTTCCCAGATGGTTTGCCCAGGTATATCCCCCAGTCCGTCTTCCGCACCAACAGTGAGGGTAGCACCTGCCATTGCCCCAGCACACTTTATTCCTGGGCATTTAAAAAAAAGAGATAATAGAAGGCAAGGATGTTAATCTCGTAACCTTGTTAACATTCTCCCAAAATTACATGGAAAACAAATCTCTCTCATGTGAACAGGTTTCTGTGGTTTTAAAAGCTAAGGATCCAAGACTGGGAAAGAAACTGTCTGTCACTGAGTCTGTATTGGCCTTTAGTCTGTTCTGTTCACTCTCAACTCAGGGAGGAGAGCTGGATCACTACACGTATAGGGTGGTGGAGCTAGGGCACAAGTATGGTGGTTTCAGCTTTTATGATTACCATCGTTCCTTTTCTGCAAAGGCTGCAGCCACCCTGGCACAATTCAACATTACCTTGGATTGGAGTCAGCTGGACATGGAGTTATTTTGCAGGCACTTTGTCGGTCTCCATACTCCTGCTTGCTCCGTGTGCCAGTTGGCTGACCATTCCGCAAACTTGTGCCCGGGCTTCGCTCATCCCACCTCTCCCTCGTGTCTGTTGGATAATCGGGGCAGCGGCCAGTCTACTCCCACTGCTACCTCCAAGTTTGATCTCATGGGGAGACCTATTGTGTATTTTGGCAAATCACAAATCTGCAACAATTATAATTACAATGGTTGTAGTTTTAATGCATGTAGATGAGTCCATCTTTGCTCCATTTGTAAGAGAGCTCACGCCCGGTCCATCTGCTCCTAGAGGTTGTTCCCTAGATCTTGACTAAACGGGGTGAACATTAATAACCTTAAAGCATATTTAGGGTCACACCCCTCCACTGTGTTCGCCAAATTTTTACTCCAAGGATTCACGGAGGGGTTTCAATCTGGCCTCATCACATTACCTACGGGTACCTTGGAATGCGAGAATCTGATGTCCGCTTTGCAAGAACCTGAGGTGGTAGATGAACTGGTAAAAATAGAGGTGTCCAAGGGGTATGTTATCGGGCCCTTTGCCCCCCCCCCCATCTCCCATTGGCGGATTAATCCTAGCTCACAGTAAATCTTCTAATAAAGCCCGTATAATTTATGACTTGTCAGCTCCTCATTCGCTATCTATCCCCAGTCTGTACTCCCTAATCCCCTCTGAGGAATTCTCTCTTCATTATTCCACCATAGATGATGTGATACTGCTCATCATTCAGACAGGCAGGGATTGCTGGTTAAGCAAGGCAGACATAGCTGACGCTTTCAAATTGTTGCCATCACACCCATCTCTTTGGAATCTACACGGGATCAAATGGCGTGGGCTTTACTATTTTGCTACACGTCTTGCATTTGGGGCCAAAAGTAGCCCCAAATTGTTTGATATCTTTGCAGACAGACTTTGCTGTATCCTGTTAAATGAGTATCACTGTCATCATATCATCCATTACTTAGACGACTTTCTCACCATTGAACCCCCTCAGCCTTAAGTCTGTAGGTCTGGGGAAGATCACTACACTGTTTGCACAACTTAATATTCCTTTATCCCATGCCAAATCAATAGGGTCGATCACTAGGCTATGTTTATTGGGTATCCAGTTAGATACCAAAAGAATGGAAGACAGTTTACCTCAGGAGAAGCTCACACAGGTTCAGTGTCTGATTTCAGATTTTGCCGCCAGGGATTCATGTCAGAGAGTGGAGTTGCAGTCGCTCCTGGGCACCTTGAACTTTGACATGAATATCATCCCTAAGGGCCGTTCTTTCATATTGCATGTTGACTCTGCTCTCTGGGAATCCTCAGGTGGAAAGCTTGGTGCATCTTGATGTATCCACAAAATTAGACCTGGACATGTGGGCTCGTTTCCTAAGGTCTTGGAACGGTCGCTCCATGTTTGTACCTCGGGCATCCAGGACGTCACCTACGGTCACCACGGATGTGGCAGCTTCAGGCAGGTTCGCAGCAACCTATGGTGACCACTGGTTGGCGAACGCTTGGCCTCCACCGGCAAGTAGTTTTCCTAAGTTCAGGCTCACATCAGCCCTTTTTGAATTGATCCCCATAGTGGCAGCGGCCATGATATGGAGTCAGTTTTGGATAGGGAAGACAGTTAAGTTTAGGACAGACAATGAGACAACCACTTTTTTCGTTAACAAGGGCCATTCTTCCTCAGCCCTCATCACGTCATTTCTTAGGAAGTTAACCTGGGTATCATTATATTACAAATTCGCCATAATTTGTGTTCATATACCAGGTAGCTCCAATCAACAAGCTGATGCATTGTCTCGTTTAAATTTTTAGGAATTTCATCGCTTTCACCCCACGGCAGATCCATTCCCTACGCAGTCTCCGGCTACAGAAACCATGAGGATGGATTAGATATCCACTTAAAAGGGGCACAAAAACTCATCCATCAGGCTTTAGCCACAACTACAAGGAAATGTTATGACAGAGCCTGGACATTGTTTCAGAAGTTCATTCATACCTTTAGGCCAAAACATCCTCATGCAGTCAGTACCATTTTAGCGTTCATGTCATATTGCCATTATTCATTACACCTTGCCTATAATACCATTAAGTTATATGTGGTAGGTATCCAACATTTTCGGGCCATCTTAGACAGCCAGCATCAATCACAATTGGCTTGCCATGCCATCAAATTAGCCTTGAGGGGGATTTTAAAAGCTCCCTGGCATAAGGCCACTCCTAGATTACCTATTGATGGTGGAATTTTCAGAGCCATTTGTCAGGTTCTAAACTCCAGACCTTTTCAGTAGAAACCAACAATACCTTGTTGGCAACAATATTTTTGGCCTTTTATGGGTTCATGAGACCAGGAGAAGTCCCGGTGTCTAGAGTATCGAGAAGGTTTTTAAGAATAGCGGATTTATCTCGCTCTACAGACCATTATATACTATCCTTAATTACAACCAAGTAGGTCCTCCCACTAAGGTTTATTGTTATCAGTCTCACAACGCTTAGTGCCCAGTATCCTACCTAGATGCCTATCTAATTACCCTTCAGGGTAAACCAAGAGATAGCCCCTTACTTCCATTTTATGAGAAACCCCTTACTACAGCTCTATTCATCAAATACATAAGGGTCATGATCACCATATTAGGGTTAAACTCCAGTGGGTTTTCTGGTCACTCGTTTCGGATAGGAGCTGCCATGTCAGCCTCCTGCAATAGGGTACCTATACATAGCCTTAAGTACATGGGACGCTGGAAATCAGCCAGTTTCATGTCATACATACCATTACCAATAAGAGGTTAGGCAAGCTTTCCGTAAGTTGGCATTTTAATCACTCGTTAATTTCATTATGGAAATAAAGTTCTACTGTTTCACTGTGTATTATGGTTTCCTTCTTTTGCTCTCTCATCAGGCCTTATCATCGGCAAAGAGCACACTGCTACCGACTTTTTGATATTCAATTACATTTAGCTCCGACCACAAGTTATAAGGTTATTGGTTAGCCTGGGATTGTGAGAGGACCATGTTCCCCTTCTTATATGCAAGGCAGGGATCTCTAGGAGGAGCGTATTTGTTTAGATTACCCACCTTTTGTTAAAGGTCCCCTCCCTTTTTTTTCTCAATTTACTTTTATTAACATTCCATTTCACTTAGGCTCTCATATCAGGCCTTATAATCATCGGCAAAGATCGCACTGCTACCGACTTTTTGATATTCAGTTACATTTAAGTCCGACCACAAATAAAGATAAATATCTCAAACTATTGTTTTAAATAAAAAAACTTAACATATAGGTGATTTTTAAAGAGCTTTCAAAATCACCTAAGGAGTTGCTGCACTTAAAGATCTTACCTTTTCCAGCTTGTCTTTCAGTCTTCGTTCTTCCATTTTCTTCCTCAATTCCCCCACTTCCTCTTTATCTCCATTTAAGGGAATGATGTCCTCATCATGAAATTCTGCTCCACACTAATAGGCAAAAGAAAACAGGAATCCACACATCAGAAGATGACAAAGAAAATAGGTGAGAGGTGGGACAAGTTAGCAGTCGAAAAACATTAGGCTGGAAGACTACAAGTAATAGCTTTATTGGCGGAGTAGCTTCTGTCTTCTGACAAAGAGACCCAAGTTGTCTTGAAAGCTTCTACTCTAAAGCTACGCAGCCAATAAAGCTATTACTCTACGGGTTTCCTACAAAAGAAAATAGTGATGCACAGGAGTCTTTTTGTTGTTGCTGTTTTAAAGCGGAACTATCACACAAAGTTACCCCCAAATTGTTATGCACAGAGCGATACTTATACTTGTATCCATACTAGTATTATCCTGAATAAGTCTGGCGTTTTTGAGAAATCCAACTTGTTCTTAGACGCACAGGCAGGCATCTTGCTGTACTGGCAACTGTGCCCCTGCGCTGTCAGGCCCTTCCTGTACCTTAACCCCTTAAAGACCCATGACGTACATGTACGTCACAAGGTGGATGTACCTAAAGGACCAAGGATGTACATGTACGTCATGGAATTCAGGGCTCCCTGCGTGGCTGCTCAGATAAAAAAAAAATGGTCTGTGGTCCTTAAGTGTCGGCCATGTGCGTGCGCGGCCGGTCCTTAAGGGGTTAAGATACAGCACAACTCCTCCTAGAGGAGACTGGGACAGACAGTGCAGATGTCTCTTTGGCAAGATATCTGCTCTGATGCCAACCTGTCTGTCTCGGAACATGTTCGATTTCCCAATAATGCTAGAATTAATCAGAATAATATTAGTATGGATATGCAATTTGTAATTTGCATAATGATTTGGGAGTAACTTTCATCTGAGTGATAGTTCCGCTTTAACCACAGTAACATGAACTTGGCACATGAATTACTGCACAGAGAGGGCAGAAAAAAAAAAAAAAAAAAAAAAAGATGCAATTTTCGAAAAAACCAACTGCCCCATGGGATCTATACAATTTGCCACGTATGGGGTTTTGCAAAGCACTGGAAACCTCGCTAACATTCAAGTGGTAATCCTCTTCCTTATCCTCTGAATGCCATAAGGCTGTGAAATGCATTGCACACCCCACTATCGTGCAAAGGGTCAAACTGACAATATTTTACGCATTTACTTTTTAAAACAACTTGCTCATACATTAATGATTATACATTTATAACACCAGATATGCATGCCAAAGTTCCCAAATTTTTGATACTCAAGGGGTCTCATTCACAAAAGAAACTAGGAGCAATTTTGTAGAAAAGAAGAAGTAATAATTTCCTTAACTGTGTTTGCCTGTACACCCTTGAATGCTAGATAGGTCTTCACTGAAAAGCTTCCCAACACTTACATCAATGAGAAGTTTTATATCTTCCACTGGTGCAGTTTGCTCTAGAATTGATCATCTTTTCTTTTGTGAAAAAGGCCCAAGATTTCTTAAATTACATTCAAACATTTCCATCAGGCTGACAGCTTTTTTATCTCAATCTGGTCTTTATAGGTGAATGCTCACCTCTGTAAAAGTACTTCTTATATTTGAGTGCTATCCGAGTAAATCTTCCATCCTTATTTTTTTTTTTTTAATGTAATGCAGTATAGCCTAAGATTTTACCTTTTAAAAATAAGCTGGGGACGTCAGTTAAGGACAGGCTGCGGTACAGCACAGATGATGGAGGATTCCAGCATGTGGGCTGGAGCACTCTCTTGCCAATAAGAGCATTCCAACTCACATGAAGGAAGTCTCTCTAGGAGGTGAGAATGAGGTACTACTGTGGAGGTGAAGAGGTGAAGACTGAAAGGCTGCAGTACAGTGCTGTTCCACAGCCTGTCAATAACTGACGTCACCGACTTATTCTTAAAAGGTAAACTGTTGGGCTATAAATAACAAAAAAAAAAAAAAAAAAAAAATGCCGAGAAGGCATTTGATAGGGAAGTTTTGAGTTCATTCAGTTTTAGTGGCCCTATTCTGTCTGGTATTCAGGCTCTTTACTATTCGCCAGCTGCAGCTGTATCAGTGTCTGGTACTATTTCCTCGCCTTTTCCAGTACGCAGTGGGACCAGGCAGGGTTGCCCACTCTCTCTGCTGCTATTTGCCCCTTTCATCTGCGGTGCGCCTTAACCCTGACGATCGGGGTGTGGTAGTTAACGGACAGTCATATAAATTAAGTTTGTTTGCGGATGATATCTTGTTGACACTTACTTCCCCGATGACGTCCCTTCCGAATCTGTATTCTTTGTTGCCCTTGTTCTCTTTTTCGGGGTTTTGCATTAATCACTTGAAATGCGAGGCCATAAATATCTCCCTTCCGGAATAGTTGGTGAAGTTGTTATTATGAATTTTAAGTGGCTGCTAGATTTTATCACCTCCCTGGGGATTCGTGTTACTAACTCATTATCTGGCTTGTATGCGGCAAATTACTCACCTCTTTTTAAATCACTCCAGGACGATTTGGTCCGAAGGGACTCTTCATATATCTTGGATGGGTAGGATATTTGCCATGAAAATGACTCTTAGCTAAACTATTATACCTTTTTCGGCCCCTTCATATTGCGGTCAGGTGGTCAGATGTTTTCCTCCTACAGAAATGCATTCTTCAGTTCATCTGGGCGTCCAAGCTCCCTCGTCTTCGGGCATCACTTCTGTATCAACATCGCTTGGTGGGCAGTCTTTCGGTTCCGCAGTTATGGTCATATTATAAAGCAGCCCAACTAGCGAAGGCAGTAAGTTTACATGACACTTAACCCGCCACGTTGGGTGACCTTGGAAAGCTCTGCATTTCGATTACCTTCTGGGGCTATGCTGTTGTGGACATGAGGGCGACTCCCCATACCTCCTTCACAAGCCCAACCCTGTCCCATACCTTATTGCTCTGGCAATCATCTGGTGTGGTGATGCTTTGCGTTCCCCAGTTTCTCTGCTTTGCTGTCTGTTTGGAAATTCGGACTTTCCTCCTGGTTTAACCTTTCATTACTTTTGTTGGTGGTTAAGGAGAGGGATTACCAGAGTGCCAGATTTACTATTACCATCATCTCTGATGGATTGGGAATCCTTCCAAGATAGATATGATGCCCCCTCTGGGGAATATTTCCGCTTTTGTCAAGTATGTCATTTTGTACAGTCCTATCTTGGACATCCCCCCTTCCCTCGATGCACTATATTTGAAGTATTATCTAACTCCCCAGTTAGGTGCAGGGATACCATCTCCAAGATCTATTCACATTTGCTTTCTATATCCTTTCCTGATGTCCCAACATACCGGTCTACATGGGAGACGGATCTTGGCGATGTGCTGGATCCGGACAAATGGCGTGAGATAGTAGCGAATATGGCTAGTTTGACTCCTTGCACATTGATAAAGGAAAGTAGCTTCAAGGTTCTGTCTAGGTGGTATCTATGTCCCCTGAGGCGGTCTCAAATCTTTCCCTCCTCTTTTCCACTTTGTTTTCGTGGGTGTGTTGAGTTGGGCACATACCGCCACGTGGTAGGATTGCACGTCTGTCTCGATTGTGAAAATTTAATTTTCAACAATTGAGTTTGGCATTAGGTGTTCGCATAACTCCAGATCCATGGACTGATCTCTTGAATAGACCTTACCAAGCGGTCCCTCTCCCGGTCTCTTCGCTTAAGCTGGTTTACAGGATTTGTGCAGCAGTCCTGTGTCATGTTGCATACCACTGGAAATCTGAGACTCCTGGGACTGAACAGTTGGAGGGCCGAATATAGCAGCTTTTGAAGATGGAAAAAATGACGGCATACTTGCGTACTAAATCGGCCTCTTACCTTCATATCTGGTCCCCCTGGGTCAAAAATGTCTCTACTCCCGGTCTCACTTGGGATCTTTTGCTGCATGGACCCTGATCTGGTAACCTTGATTGCTCTGGCTTCCTGGAGGGGCAGTGCCTTGCTGCCCTCGTTTCCTCCCCTTTTTTGTGCCTTTCACCTCCCTTTTTTCCTCTTTAGGTCATCCTCCCTCCCCTTTCTTTTTCCTCTCTCTTTCTTGCTTTTCCTTTTCTTGTCCTTCACTGGATGCGAGAAACAACTCTAGATTGGTTTGTGTGGCCATAATTAGATAGCCTTCTTACTTATAAGGGATGGGGGACAATGTGTTAAAGACCTTCTATGTTTGAGGTGCTTCCCTATTCCTTTGTATTTGCAAGTCTGTCTGTACCATTCTGTTTATTATGCTGGTTGTATTACCTTTGAAATGTTTAATAAACTTTTTTTTTTTTTTTTTTTTAATTAAAACACCGGAGGTGAGAGTTCCCCTTTAAAGGGGTAGTAATGTTTCATAATAAAAGCAGCTCTAATTAATCATCATATTATTTGGACTATGGAGAGTGTTATTTCAATGCTGTCAGAGTTGTAGTTCCAGAGTAATTCAATGACAAAGTGTCCCTCTCCCACCCCTTTTACTGATGTCACACTGTTCAGCCACAGCAGAAGGGAGGTGGCCAGGTAGACTGCAGAGAGGGACAATCTTCAATTAAGATAAGGGAAAAACCTGAAAAGCTTGTCAAGGGGGGCAGGGATTTCATAGTAATAAGAGTGTCCCCTTCTGTTATCTGTCTGGTCTATAGACTGCATTCCACATTTGAGAAGAGATTGCTTACACTAGGTAAAAGGGGCGGGAGGGGGAAACTTTGCTTGTGAATATCTCATAAACCATAAAGGTTTGAGAGATAAGACTTATATCATTCTTTATTTTATTTTGTAGGCATTAAAAAAACATGAAGTTAAAACGAAGTATTACTATCCCTTTAACAGTTTCTTTCTATTTGGCCTCAGACTTAACAGTTATATATATATATACAAAATTATATATTGCTTTAAATACAGCAGAAGATCAGTATTAGTTTGAATGCATTAACAATGTGTTTCCACTTTAAACTTTTTAACGTGTAGGAATATGTTCAGCCCATGGAGCTTAGTGATGATGTCACCAGGACGACGATGGCTGGAGATAGAAACAGGCCAGCACAGACATGCCTGGAAGCCTAAAGAATACAGGAGTTGTAAACAGTGAAAGATGGACCTTATTGAATATGATCCTTATTACCTCATCAATTGCCCCAAATATGAATATACAAGGAGATATTAATTAGGAGACTTGGCTATGAAAATCACAGACTCTCCAAAACAAAGGGACAAACAAAAGATGCAAATCCTACTGGGTGAAAACTGAGGTGGCAGAAAAAGCTTCAGAACATCTGTCAGTGTGCCTTAATAGAAGACACCCACAAGTCCACAGATACACAGGAGGATCTAACATGAGAGGGACTTAAAAATGCAGAAATTATCTCTGGCTTGTTAGATATGGACTTCCTACTTTATCTCTCCCTTGTCTGAGGGTCAGCCTTTGATTCAGAATTTGTACCTAGTTTGCCTTTACTCCTCAGCCTATTTGATTGGGTGAAGAGGTATACTACCCCCACCCCACCATATATTTTTTTTTTCTCTCTCTCTCTCTCTCTCATATATACTCCTGTTCACTATATCTTTCCAGCTTTGGTCTTCCCCTCTTTGGAGTTTTCCACTTTCACTTTAATATTTAGCTTGCTGCCTTTGTCTCCTCTCTGCTGTCCCTCTCTCTTTCTGGGGACTCTTTCAGCTATCAGGTGCAATATTCGGGTACTGTTTAGTTGGGGATAGAGAGTCATGCTCCCTTAAATGTGCCTTATTGTTTGTTGCTAATCTGTTCCCCTATAATTATTGATTGGTATCGCTTGTTTGTCTTGTCATCTGTATGTACCAATTTTCCAATAAACTTTCTGAAAACTCAAAACAAGAAAAATATACCATTCCAAATAAGAACAGCCGCCAATAATTATACAGGAAAACCAAAGTTATTCTGGAGTAAATCAACCGAAATACAGGGAACAAATAAAAATTCCAGGTAAATTAAATAGGGCTTTTCACTCTTTAAATGCCAGAGAGGCCTGGTGGAGACCTCTCTGGCATTTAAGGGGTTAAATATAACTATTCAAGTGCATGTATGTTTAGGAATGTTTAATTCTCCCCATGGTGCAGAGTAAAGCCAGTTTGCTCGTATTTATACGTGCCAATGGGCCTTATGTATAAAGGCAAAGTGTAGCAATTCTGTGGCAAACCAACAGCACCATAGAGGGCAAATAAAAAGCCCCACAACTTTAAATGGAGCTTTTAACCCTTTGAGTGCCAGAGGGGTACGGAACACATTGCTTTGCAATGCATTCCGTACCCCTCTGAGACTCAAAGAGTTAACCCTGTGAATGCAAGGGAGTCTTCCAGACCATTACTTAGAGATGTACTGGAGACCTCTATAGCATTCAAGGGGTTAAACTACCCATTCAAACATGTAGGTATTATTTATTTGCCCCATAATTGCCCCATATTGCAGTTATACAATCCTGCCTGCTATGTGAATGACATGGGAACATGTTTGTGATTTGAAAACATAAATTACAACAAAAGGAGCATGTTGGGACTTGTTTAGAAGGGTGACTGCGCCATGGCAACACTGCTGCTGCTGCTGCGAGACTTCAGTAAAAGGTTGTACTGCACCACATGGCACCATTTAAACAGGAAACGTGTTGACTGTCACACATCCTGGACTTAGCTTGATGCAACTTCCTGGTGACAGGTGATGGTCGCTGGGAATATGCAGCACTGAGGTCTATGGCACTGTTGTGCAGATGTTCACACTACTGATTAACTTGCTAGGATGTAAGAAAATAATCACTATTTAGCAAAAATTGAAACTGTAACAAAATTAACTCCTTAGAGGCTTGTCAATGTACCAAATCCTCCTACCACAGTAAAAATGTGTAAAAGAACACACACAAAATGTGTGGTTCTTATTCCTGGTGATTAACAACCCTCACAAAATATAGTCACAGCATTGTTCCAAAGGAGAGAAAATAAACTTACATTTGTATTTGTATTGTATTTGTGTTTCTATGTTCATAAATTGAGTCAGCAGTAAAAATACCAACAATACTGGGGCCACAAGAAAACACACTGTATAAAAATATATACATCTGCTAAAAGTATCTGACAGACAGGTCACATAGTTGTATATACCCCTGATGAAGCGGTGCGATGCTGGGAAACATGTTGGGTGGTAGTGAGTGTCCAAATATCCCATACTGAAGCTATATTTAACATTACTTTAATTCATGGTTTCTACCTGTACGGACGCTGGATAGACTTGCTATCCTATATTATTTTTACACTGGATGATTCTATATTAAATAAATTTATATACAAAGTTTATACTTCAGTGTCACTATTTCTCCGCTGCAAGCTATAGATCATCCTACCTTAGTCCTAATACAGTAGACTTAACTAGACACTAGATAGAGGGTCAGTCGGAGACCACAAGTAAGATGGTACAAGTTGGAGGATACGGATGCAGTTCTGGAGAAGTGCAGACGAATCAACTTAAAGAAACAGACACTAGGGGTTATCCAGGGAAGGCATTTATACTGTGAGGCTGGTCCTGCCTTACTTAAAGGTGAGTGCAATTGCGCTCACAGTAAGAGGTGTTATCTGGCACGGTGAAGGAGATCATATATATATCACAAATTTGGTGGTATATAATATCTTCCAGTACAAGCAGTCTACACTTAGATTGTGTGTGCCTTCTCTTTTTTTGTCTTTTTTCACATAAAAGTCCCACCCGTGACTAAGCTATGCCCCCAAAAAGTTAGTGACAATTCTTTACACCTCTATACTCAAGTCAAAAATAGATATCATATTGTTCAAAAGATTTATTAAAAGATGAGGAAAAAGGGATGATATTTTTATTACAAAAAAGTTAGGTAGCTTGTCCATTATATAGCTTTGTTATGAACATTTTAATGATGATGATGATGGTGATTATAGTCCAAAATAATTAGTTGTTAGTGAATAAATCAGAGAGAGATGATGTAAGAAACAACAGTTCAGTAGTAGCTGAAAATGTACACTAGGGAGCACAGTTTATGAGCGCTTGTATGTCAAATAGCATAGTGTGGCACAAGGGTAATGGAACTGGTTATACCGGGTAGGAAAGCAGAGGGGATTAGTCATGTGAGTTTCTCAAGACTTAATAAGCAGTGAACAAACACAACTGACTCTTCCATTCTGCTTGCCTCCCTGGTATACCAGATTCCATAACCCATCAGCACTATATGCTATTAAATATATAATATATATGCACTAACAAGCAGTGCTTCATGGCAGCCATTATCAATTGATGGCTGAACTTTGATTTATTATATCATGTCTTTATAATTCATTCACTCACAACTCATTATTCTGGATTACAAACATCAAAAAGTCATGACAAAGCTATATATAATGGACCAACTACCCAATATTTTTGAATACAAGTATCATCATCCTTTTTCACGTCTATTAATACATCCTTTCAATGATATCATATACATTTTTGAATTGCTTATAGGGGTCTAAAGAAGTGTCACAAAAACTCATTTTGGGCTTAGCTGCTGCACATCTTCTTTGAATTGTGTTACATTTTTAATTCCACATTGTATGCAGTTTGCTTCTGGATCATTCATATTTTGGAAGATACAGCTCTACTTTTTTATAGGTGGGACTTTAATGCGACCTTTTGGTCAGTAGTTTTTAATTTTTTATAATTTTAGTAGATGTGTATATTTTAACCTCTTAATGACAAAGGACTTACCAGGTATGTCCCGCAAAAACTGTCACTTAGTGACAGAGGACGTACCTGGTAAGTCCCGGAAGTAGTACCGGAAGTCCGGGTCCCCGTGCACCTGCACGCCGTTTGGGGACTCCGGAATAATATAGCAACATTTTTTTTTGTATGACAGGCATTAAGGCGACAGTCCCGTGTGCACGCGGCTGTCACTAAGGGGTTAATACAGTGTGCTTTCCTATGGTATCAGTATTGTTACTGCTATTTACATCTATAAATATCGAAATGCATACAAGCTTATTTTTTTTCTTCTCCTCTGGCATCTATTACTATAATTTGAGGGTCATTATTCATGAATAGGTACATTCTGTTTGTGATGAGCATCAAAGCAATTTAACAATATCAAATCACTTGTAAGCCCATGTGGACATCGGCCAATCATGTCTGGCATCTTGTGCTCAATTCCACTCTTACAGCTACCTCTCCCTAATTCTACAGGGCTCTCTGCAGCCACCCGCAGGAAAAATGCATAATTCTTGGCACCAGAGTTAGAATACTTAATTTTATTTAAATTTATGGTTTGAGAGATATGCCTTGCTAAAGTTACCTCTCCTTGGCTGTTTGAACGAAGTCAGCACTGTAGCTGACAGCTGCAGAATCCGGTCATTTGACAGGATGGAGGCTCTTCAGCAGAGCCAAAAACACGTAATCTGAACATTAATACTTCATTGAAACGGTCTACAAAGTGTGCCTGGTTTGCAAAATGACTGGATTCTTCAGCTGCATAACTGCCTGTTCTAGTAAAAAGTTTCCCTCCTGAAATATATTAAATCCCTTCGTATATTTAAGGGTTTCTATCATATCACTCCTTGTCATGCTCTGGGTTTTTCCTTCTGCCCTATTCTTTTCATTTTCTGGTGTGTGCCCAAAGTGTTATCTAGTGTCTTGTACTTGGCTTTTGAGTCCTTTGTTCCTGATCTGTTTATCCAGGGTTCCAAAACCCTCAGCATTTCCACCATCCTACACTTCACCAGACCAGCTTTATCCTGGTGTTACATCACCTCATCATGACTGCTGCTCCTTAGTGATCCTTTTCTTTATTTCCTAAGATTGCCCCATCGATCCATCACTGCTCCAGACCAGCTTCAATGGTGACTGCTCGAGAAGCTGGTCTGGAGCAACACTGATTCAAGATTGCAGCAACACAGAAATCATCACTTCTTCGTGACAGCAGCAACCGGGGATCCTTCACCAGTCATCCTTCAACTACTGCAGTGATTCATCACAGCACTAGACCAGCTACCCTAACAATCCATAGCTTCACTATACCTGCTAATCCAATGATCCAGCAAATCCTCTGTGATCCTTCCCTGCATATCCAGATAGCTCTTGGAGCTCAATCACCACCTTTTGTGTTTCCTAGGGGGGTCTTCACCCTATTCACCTAGGTTCACTCCAGTGTCACTCCTCTTACTTCCCTACTTTAGTAGGGGTATCTGTACTCCTTTTTTTGCTATTATTTGTTAGGAGTTCATGAGTGTTTCCAATGCCCACTCTCTCACGTCTTATGCTCCGTTATCTGGGGAAAATGTGGCCTTATGACAAGTTTATCCATGCTTAGCTGCAGGATGATTGGGAAGGAGGCATCAGTGAACGCTAGCCTTGTAGCCTGGCATTGTACCCCAGAATTTTTGAGTTGTGTTGGAGGAAGACTCGGGGACAACCTCCTTTGCTCTGCCCCAAATCCTTACACCCCTCTTCCACCTTGCTTCCAAGCTGTACATATTTAGTTAATTGAGTCTATTCTGCTACTGTGTCACGAAGACCCTGCACCATTTTGGTGCCACCACTTTAATAATGTCCTTCTGAAGAGGTGGTCTCCAGTAAACAATACTCCGGATGAGGCCTTACCAGTGATGTACAGAGTGGCATTAGTACCCATCCTTTCATGCTGAAGATGCTTCTTCCTATAAAACTCGGTTTGCTTTTCCCACTGCTTTACTGCATTGCTTGCGTACCTTTAACTGAAATGATAACACCCAAGTCCCTTTCCTATGCACCTATGATAAAGCAGGGATATCTTGAAAAGCTGATTCATTAATGTGTCCCAAGGACTCACTGAGAAACACTAGTCTGGACAACAAGTGGAAATTTTATGTTTTTTATTTTTTAAAGTGTGTTTAAAACTGTAATAAAATTTGTAAAACAAGGGTGCTCCCATTGCTGTGTAGAGCTTGGTTCCAAAGTAGGAAAAGCCCTACATTATATATTTTTTCATAATAAAGCTTTAACACTCCTAAGATATGATATTGCAGGTGTGTTTTTTCATGAATCTATGAGAAGTAATTTTGCTTGTACTGGTCATTTCATGTTATAGCTTACACATAAGAATAGAGTCTCCTGATAAGGAAGTGAGACTTGCACATGAAAATTATTCTCCCTACCAAGCTTATTAAAAGGGAAATTACAAAAAAAAAAAAATAAATAAATAAAGATAAACACACACACACACACACACACACACACACACACACACACACACACACACACACACACACACACACACACACACACACACACACACACACACAGACTATATGCCACCCTCAGTCCAGTCTACCATTACTTAATCCTGTGCTAAGAAATTTGATTGAGAAAGCACTATCTTCCAAGGGGTTAAAGTGGAACTAACACCTTAGAATGAAAGAGGTGATTTTGAAACACATTTTAGAATGACATACTTATGTCCGCCATTAGATTGATATATTTAGGTTTATTTGTCAAGTCTATCCAAATTAGACAGTACTTTTTTCACTGCTCTCCTACCCACCTGTCACTTTCTACTGGCTAGTACTAGCTTATTTGCATAAACTGGAAAATATTGTCAAGACGGATGCTTCAACTGAGGTGAGAAAGTGGACAGGTAAAGTCGCCCTCCAATAATTAGAGATATGGCGACAAGCTTCTTAATAGTGCTATTATCTCACACAAGTACCTGGTTCTGAAGTAACCCTTATTCTTTGGAGACCGGAAGCCAGGCTTGCAAGCAGACATCTTGGCTTTGAGACATCTACGCACCTGCGCTGTCTGTCCCGGTCTCCTCTAGGAGGCAATGCACGGTGCCTTAAGGCACCAGTAGGGACTGACAGCGCAGACGGCTCTAAAGCAAGAAGCCTGTCCGTCAGTCTCGAAGAATAAGGATAACTTCAGAACCGGGTACTTGTGCGAGATAATAACACTATTAAGAAGCTAGTTGTCATATGCCTAATTAGAGGGTGACTTTATATAAGGTGAAAGTTTAACTTTAAGTATGTTCCGAGGAATTACTTTTATTTCTTCACTGAATTTTGGGGATCAATGAAATTATGTCTTTTGTTTGTTTTTAGCTTGATACACTTTCACACATTTGTAGAAGCATGTTGGCCAATTGTGTATTCCCATTACTGTGAATGTGTGTGTTATACTACGGTCACGGAATGAACAAGAACCTTAATATGGTGCCCATTCGTTTCAGATCACCTATTCATTGTCCTATTTGTAAGAGTAAAAATATCCCCAATTCCAACCGATTTGAATGGAACTTTAAACCACACGAATGCCAGGAGATATCCAACACATTTCAAAGAGTTAATCACCCTATTTAACCCTCTGAGTGCCAGACAGATATCCAACGCATTGCAATGTGTTTGATACCTCTCTGGCACTCAAAGGGTTTTGAAATGTATATCTGCTCACTATGCTGTACTTAGTTTGTGCCATAATTGAGCCACATTTTGTGTGTACATGACCCTCTGTACTTCTTAGTCACTATAGGGCATGTGTGTTAACCCAATGTGTTGAATACCTCTCTTCACCTCAAAGGGTTAAATTAAAGTTACGAAAATCTGGGTCAAATCAACCGCACCACAGGGAACAAATTATATTCCCCAAATTCCTATTGATTTAAACAGGGCTTTTAACCTCTTAAAAACTACAGAGTTCTGCTACACTTTGCTCTGTAACACGATGAAGACCTCTCTAGCATTCAATGGGTTAAAAGCCCCCTTTAAATCAATTTAAATCTTTATTTGTCCCCTATGCTGCAGTAGATTTGCCCTGGAACTGTACCACTTTTCTTTGGGCAAATGGACCCCTGTAGTTCTTAGGAAACAGAGAGACCCATTTCATACTCCTCCACAGCTCAGGAACAGAGCAACAGATTACATCAGATGGGAGCAGCAGTTGTGAAGACGAGAGCGCTTCATTCTCCTGCAGACCTCAGTACAACATTGCAGGTGATTTCCTTTAATGAAATCCTGAAGGACGAATGCTTCTGTTCCCGTGAGTCTAACAGAGCACTGCAGATAGGAAAGGCAAACCTTTCTTGGGAAACACAACAGTGCCAGTTAATATATAACCCACAAGGTGTGACTTGGGGTCCTCTCACAATAAAGTAAAACCAGAGACTGACGTTTGGGGTCTGGAGAAGAATGGATTATTTATGGGTTGCTTTCTACTCTGCCATCGCATGCAATTGAAACAGTAACGGTAAGTCAACTAAACATTTATGAAAAATTTGACAATGGACATCAGCATTTCAGATTGTAGCAAATTAATACCAATTCAAATTTCATGAACTAATGGAACAAAATATTATATATACATTATACTACTACTATATTTAATTCTTTGAATGCAAGTCGGGACTGCCATTCAAAGGGATATTTATAGTACAGTATTGATAACTGCACCTTTTGTAGGCTTTATATGTATTTTGGGCCATATACAAAAAAAAAAAAAAAGGAAAGTTTTGGGGTGGACCAGTGGACAGTGGAAGAAGGATGGGAAATCATGTAGCGTATGTGCAGTTCTGTGACTAAAAACAGACTGAGGAAAAAGGCTGGAGTATCATATAGCGTATATACAGTTCTGTGAGTAAAATGGACAGTGGAACAAGGCTGGGGTATATGTTTAGTTCTGTGGCTACCAGTGGAACAATGCTGGGTATCAGACAGATTATGTGTGGTTCTATGACTGCCACTGTAGAGTTGAACAAGGCTGGGGTGACATACAGTGTATGTGTGATTCTGTGACTACCAGTGCAGACTGGGACAAGGATAGGGTGACAGTGTATGTGTGGTTCTGTGACTACCAGTGGAGACTGGGACAAGGATAGGGTGACAGTGTGTGTGTGGTTCTATGACTACCAGGGTGACAGTGTATGTGTGGTTCTGTGACTACCAGTGGAGACTGGAACAAGGATTGGGTGACAGTGTGTGTGTGATTCTGTGACTACCAGGGTGACAGTGTGTGTGTGTGTGATTCTGTGACTACCAGGGTGACAGTGTGTGTGTGTGTGATTCTGTGACTACCAGGGTGACAGTGTGTGTGTGGTTCTGTGACTACCAGGGTGACAGTGTGTGTGTGGTTCTGTGACTACCAGGGTGACAGTGTGTGTGTGGTTCTGTGACTACCAGGGTGACAGTGTGTGTGTGGTTCTGTGACTACCAGGGTGACAGTGTGTGTGTGGTTCTGTGACTACCAGGGTGACAGTGTGTGTGTGGTTCTGTGACTACCAGTGCAAACTGGGACAAGGATAGGGTGACAGTGTATGTGTGGTTCTGTGACTACCAGTGGAGACTGGGACAAGGATAGGGTGACAGTGTATGTGTGGTTCTGTGACTACCAGTGGATGTGTGGAAGATTTAAACATTTCTGTTAGATTTACCTTGTAAAGAAACATCAGATACAATTACTTAGTAACAGTTATCTAGTATATTTTAGCTTAATAATTAGTCTTAAGTTACTGGTACTAGCTGGAATTAAAATACATTTGCTACTGGTGCAATGTTAACTATTTGGATGCACTGAGAAGCCATGTTCTGGACACCTCTACAACAGCCAAGGGTTTAGACAGTTTCATTAACTCTGAGTGCCAGAAAGGTATCCAATGCATTGTGTTGCAATGTATTGGATACCTTTATAGCACTCAAAGGGTCGAGGTACCACAGGTATTTAATTTGAAACTGGTTCCAACAAATAATAAGTAGTAGTAGTTATCCCTTTAACCCTTTGAGTGCAAGAGGGGAACACAATGCATTGCTGTGCAATGCGTTGCGTACCCCTCTGGCACTCAAAGGATTAATACTAGCTAACCCTTTAAAGGGATAGTATTACTTCAAAATTACTATCCTTCATATTGTAGCCCTTAATAAACTGAGTTAAATGACACCAACGGCATCTCTCAAACCTTTATTGTTTAAGAGATAGCCGCTTTCAAAGTTTCCTCTCCCCTGCTGTCAGCGTTCTGCTGCCAGCAGGAGAATCCGGTCTCTGAATCAAGAGGAGGCTCTTCGGCAGAGCCGATATCTCGTTATGGAAGGAAAAATGATTAATTGAAACAGACTTCTACATGTGCTTGGTAACCAAGCACACGTAGAAGACTGTTTCAATGAATCATTTTTCCTTCCATAACGAGATACCGGCTCTGCTGAAGAGCCTCTGCCTGTCCCGGGACCGGATTCCCCTGCTGGCAGCAGAACACGGACAGCAGGGGAGAGGAAACTTTGAAAGCGGCTATCTCTTAAACAATAAAGGTTTGTGAGATGCCGCTGGTGTCATTTAACTCAGTTTATTAAGGGCTACAATATGAGGGATAGTAATTTTGAAGTAATACTATCCCTTTAAATAAGATGAGACATACTACTATGCTAACTTCATACAGCCTATATAATAATTCGCTAAAACGTTTGTAACGACGCAGTCATGCGCAGTAGAGACTGCTGCACGTGCTTAAGTCATGCGCAGTACAGACTGCCCGTGACGAGGCTGATACAGAGCGCTGCGCTCCAAGAGCACAGCTCTGTATCAGCCACAGCGCGGGCGCACTCTACTGGGCATGACTGTACCGCGACCGCCCCCGGAACTGTGGCCCGCGTACACGGGCTTTTCTACTAGTATCAAATATATCAGTGTGAAAGTTTAAGGGTTACTTTTTACTCTGTATTGTCTATCAGTTTGTGTAATTAACCCCTTGAATGCCACAGACATCTTCAAAACATTGAGAAGCACTGAGAAGGAGGTGAAAAAAAACCAAAAAAACAAGCAAACCTAACAGAATGACCGCATAGGCAAGGGAAGGGAAGGGAGGCCAGGCATGTGTATTTAAAAAATTAGGGAAATGCATTTCCAGTCTATTTCTAGTAAACTCTGTCCTATTTAACACTGGGATTTCAGGGTTAACATCTATTGGTCTTTCTACTGAAGAGCCAACACTTGATATTTAAAGAAATACAGCTAGCTACCAGCTTTGAATGATAAGAGCCTGGGTCAGCATTAGAGCTCTCATAAAAGACCTTAATTAAATGGCACCTATGACTTTTTAGAGTCTGCCCATGGGAGCAGACTTGTTAAAAAAAACAGCTCCCTTCGGCTGTTTAGGGAGCTTGGCTGAACATGGAAGTCCGAGGCTTAATAGAACGCCAACACCTAAAAATGAAATTGATTGATATACCTTTAAACCCTTAACGACTCTTGACAGTCCTGGCATGCCGTGGGTAGATTTGCATTAAGGACCAATGACGTGCCAGGACCGTCATGGAATTCAGGGCTCCCCACGCGGCTGCACGCCGTTCAGGGAGCCCTGAACTGGATGCAAAAATAAAAAAAAAAGTGGTCCGTGGTCCTTAAGTGAGGCCGCATGCGCGATCAGCCATCCTTAAGGGGTTAAATATTATGAACTTCCGCTACAATCATCAACTCTCAGAAAACAAATAGGGAACTTTACAGAGGCCATCATGAAGTACAAGGAATTTAAGTGTGTATAACCACAGATCATTTTATGTGTTTGTGTTCCCTTAAAGGAACACGAACACCTCCAATTTTTTTATGGGCAGACAAATCCTAATGGCCACTATGATTCAATTCGGATTGGCTCTCCAAAATGAATCTTTAATTAGTTCTGTAAACCATGTTCATGGAGGCAGATATGATACTTTGTTGCAGGACTCAAGGGACCCAAAACTCATTCCACAGAAAGTTTCCTAAAAACACTTCAGTGGAAGAAGTTTTGGGTTGAGGAGTCTTGCAATAAAGAAGTCTGCCTCCACTGACATGTTCTCCAGGACTAAAGAGTAATTTTAGAGAATAAACACAGAATTGATTCATAGAGACCAGAAGAAATATTTGCGCAGATTAAGGTACAGTAAGTGAAGTTCTGCTATTCTTAGGTATTCATGTTCAGTTAGGCTCCCAAATCGTTAAGTGGTGAAATGATATGCTCCTCTGCTGAGGAAAAGTTGTATAATGGTCTTCAAGAATATTAGAATGAACTGGGGTATTAAAAGCAATTTGTATACAAGTAGAAATGACAATTCTTTTGGGTTTTAGAATGGTGGTAGGTATCAGGCTGCCCTCAGAGGCATCTTCTGCAGCCCCCAGTCTGTTCTCTGGTAAAGTGGGAAGAGGAGAAAATTTCCTTCTACCACATTACAAACCCACTATTCTCTCAGCAAAAAGGAGATGATATTTGTCTTAACTTAGACTGTATCTCTGTATATAGTTATAGTGTTCCACCTTAACCTCTTGAGTGCTAGAGAAAAATCTCGAATTAATTGGAGAATCTATCAACCATGTAATTAAACTACTCTTATCAATGCTATTGCAGGATTTTTAGCCATCATTTGCTGCTCATTGGTTGACTTGAGGACCAGATAGGCAGCCTCTTTGGGTGAATCTGATTACTGTTCTCTGATTTAAAAACACGGAGACAGCACATGCCCACACAGAGATAAATTAGTGAACACTACATGAGTTGCTTCCTCTGTTCAATGCAGATTATAGCTGGGCACTGATATAATATGATTAGACAAAGCGCTGTCTCTACCTAGTGTATGTTTCATTTATAATTATTTGCCTTCCCATAAACCCAATCACGACTTTAAGAAGGCAAACGCTGCCAGCCAGTCCCCTTGCCAGATGCAATACTTAGAGGTAAGTGGTGCTGATTGTTCTTGGGGGGGGGGGGGGGATAAAAAACAAACAAAAAAAAGCCTTATGGTTTAACCATTTTACTGCCAGTAAATGCAAGCAAAAAAAAAAAAGTTCAGTTCCATCTGGCAGCAAATAATAAGAAATAGGGGCAATGTGTGTATGTGTGTGTGGGGGGGGGGGCAGACTAAGGTGTGATAAAGAGGTGATAACTTCTCCAGTGATATCACTTCTCCAGTTCATGGTAATCTATGGAGCGTATGCACTAAGATTTCTCAAGTGGAGAGCTCTTAGTGCATTGGCTCCATAGAATAACATGGGAACTGGAAAAGTGATCTCACTAGAGAAGTAATCTCCATTGTATCACGCCTTACTGTATAGTCCCCCATGTACATAAAAAAAGTGGTTATTTTCATACAAAGGTTACATCTTATTTTCTATTTGCTGCAGGACAAAAGAAAAAAAAAGATAATGCACAACACCACATTAGAGGACAGAAGAAAATGACCCAGCTTTGTGCATCTAAATCTGGATTTTTACTATGCATTGGAGTCTGTATTTTCCTGTTTGCACGAAACAGTTTTAATGATTCCAACAAGCAGAACGACTTTATTCCTGAGATAAAAGAATGTGGATTTTATCCAGCTGAACTTTGCGGTGCACTGTTTGAAGGCAAGGCTGCCGCTCTAGGAATAGGGAACATATGTCAAGTTGCTCTCCCTCCATCCAGAGATCTAGGACCTCCATGTTTACAATCTCCAACTAACTGCTCTAAAATAATACAGGAGCTGCATTTTATAACAAAGCCGTTATCCCGTGAGGAAGCCAGCTTTCCTTTGGCTTATATCCTGACGATTCATAAAAAACTGGATATGTTTGTGAAGCTCCTGAGAGCGATATATGTTCCACAAAACATTTACTGCATACACATTGACAGAAAGTCTCCTAAGGCCTACAGCCAAGCAGTCCAAAAACTGGCTGGCTGCTTCCAAAACATCATCATTTCCTCAAAACAAGAAAGTGTGGTGTATGCAGGATTTTCACGCTTGCAAGCGGATATTAACTGCATGGAAGACCTGATCCACTCAGACATTAAATGGAACTATGTTATCAATCTGTGTGGGCAAGATTTCCCAATTAAAACAAACAGGGAAATTGTACAATACTTAAAAAGCAAATGGAGTGGCAGGAATCTGACGCCTGGGGTGGTTCAGCCACCCCACATGAAATACAGGACAAGTGTAAGCTATAGAGAGTTTCTGCATTTGGAGATGTCCTATATTTACCCAACTAAGACACTGAAAACAAGTCCCCCACATAACCTCACTCTGTTCTTTGGAACAGCTTACTATGCCCTCACACGGGGCTTTGTACAGTTTGTGTTATCAGACAAACGTGCCAAAGATCTCCTTGAGTGGTCAAAAGACACTTATAGTCCTGATGAGCACTACTGGGTCACTCTCAACCGGCTGAAAGGTGTGTATGAAAGCTCATATAACCTGGAATGTGGAACTAGAAGTAGGAATACACCAATGGAAAAGAAAAGTGAAGGCGTTCTGGATCAAACCATTTGCACGATAGGGGAGAGCTAAGAATTCCAAAAATTAATGCACTGGAGAGATCTCTAGCATTTACGGGTTAAACTCCCCATTTAAATCAATGGAAATTTTTACCTCTGACTTATAGTGCAAATGGTTTTCCCCAGAACGCCTCCACTTTTCTTTTGAACATATGGCCCCAAGGGCTGGGCTATATTCAATACGCTAAATAGCTGAAATTCTACAACAAACCAGCTACGCCATAGGGAATAACAATTCCCACCAATTTAGATAGGGCTTTCATCCCCATCAAAACTAAAGAGGCCTTCAATGTTTTGAAAAGCAATGAGCTAGAGAGCTTTAGGCATTCGATGGTTTAAATCCCATTTCAAATTATGGGACTTTGTACATTCTCATTTGGCCCTGTGGTGCAGTTGCTTTGCTCCTGAACCACACCCCTTTAACGTAATAAATACCGCCTCTTAGATGCAATCCAGTAAACTGAATAAGTGCAGTTGTAGAGCAAACCATCGACACCACAGAGGAGAAATGAAAATGCCCATGTATTTAAATGGGGGTTTTAAAGGGGATGTGTCAGCTATATATAACAAATCCTAAATAGTTAGGCTACATATCAAAAAGTACTAAAACTTTTTTTTTTTTTTTTAAGTTTTAATTCCTGTAAATTTAACTTTCAAAGTCTGTTCCCCAGCTACTTCCGCATAGACTGCAGTTACCTCCTCTGTAACCGCAGCACTACGCTCTGCCTCTGCTCTCCTCCCTCCTCCGATGAGGGAGGCTTCAGTCTGTAAGCTGGAGCGATCTCATTGGCAGAGTTCGATATCTAGCCAATGAGAGCACTCCAGCTTACAGACAGAATCATCCGTCATCGGAGAAGGGAGGAGAGCAGAGGCAAAGCAAAGGGCTGTAGTCTATGCAGAAATAGCAGCCCGGACTTTGTAAGTTAAATTTACAGGAAATAAAACTTAAAAAAGAAATAAATAAATAACGTTTTTGAAGTTTTCGATATATAGCCTAACTATTTAGGCTACGTTATATATAGTTGACACATCCACTTTAAACCCTTTGAATGATAGAAAGGTGCCCAAAGCACTGCAAAGCAATGTATTAGAGACCTCTCTAGCATTCAGGACTTAGCCTTTTGTGTTTTGGGGGGTAGGCAACTTATGCAACTCATTGCAAGATAATGTGTTGCACACCCATCTGACACTTAAAGGGTTAAACACCCCATTTAAATCAGTGGTACACTCCTATAGGGACCCTAACTCCTGAAATAACTTTGGTGATTTCAAAAACCAGTTTCAAAATCAAGTAAATATTGAAATTGTTATGTCTGTATACAAAATAGTTGTTTCAGTTCATATATTATGCTAATTAAGGCATCACATGCATGTTCTCCTTTCCTTAGTCCTTCATTACCTCCCCCACTCGCTGACATCTTTCCTAGCACTTAAAGCGTTACATGCCAATTAGTGTGTGTGCGCTCAGAACAGATTGCTATACCTTAAAATATCACCTACTTACAGCTACTGCATGTTAAAATTAATCATTCATGTTACAATAGAATCCTAAACTTGCTTTTTAATGTGTGTGTAAATTGTCCTTTTCAGAGAACATTTAACCCTTTATGTGCCAGAGAGGTATCCAACGTAATGGTTAAGGTTTGTGTGGTTTTTGAGTTGCGCTCAAAACAGTTAATTGGTTGTGATTTGTGCCTGCTGCTCTTATATTTAGAAAGGCAAATCAGTGGGAGCCCTGGAAAACGCAGGTATTTCTGCTCAGAGTATAGGCAAGAATATATTTTCATGCTTCAGGAGAAGATTTACAGGTGTTGTCATGATGTAAAGGGTATTTAAGTGTACATAACCCCAGTTCATTTCTAGGTGTTATTGCTCATTTAAAGGGACAGTAATAGATGGAAATGAACATAAGCTCCATTTATCTGTTTATCTTTTGCAGCAAGTAGAGCGATATGTCAATCCTATCTGAGTTGTAGTTCAAGAGTTATAATGTTATGAAGGATTCTGCCACACCCCCAGTCCCTTTTACCTATGTTACTAAGCCTCCCCTCAGATGTGGGATCCAGCTCTCACCGAGGGCCAATCTTCATGTAGTGAGCCTAAGGAAAACCCTACCCCCTTGACGAAGGAGGGCAGGAATTGCCTTATGCTTATTGAAGATTGTCCCTCGCTGTGCTCCATGAGAGGCAGCATGAAATAAATATAGGGGTGGGGGATGGGTATCCTTTATAAAGTTATAACTCTTCAACTCGGATAGGATTCATATAGCACTCTACATGCTGCAAAAGATATACAGATAAATATAAGCTCCATTTACTTCTGTCTATTACTATCCCTTTAACAAGCATAATCTGTAAATCTAAACAACTCAAAAAATAGTTTTCAAAAGAATAAAAATTCTAATACACGAAAAAGGTGATTTTGAATGCTCTCTGAAAATTAAAGTTGTTTTTAGGTGATAGGTAACTAACCAAAGGAATCCTAACTTTTACTACCCTCTCATGTGACATCATCCCCTTCTACTTGGAAAAGGCTGATCTGAAAGAATGATTGCAAAATCGCCCATGATCTGAAGACTGAGATACTTACCTGTTTCTAATCCTTGTAAACATGTCCTGAACACTCGCTACAATAAAGCTAGTGCCCAGGACTCATTTACTATACTTAGAAACAGGAAAGTGTCTCATTTGGCAGATTGCCTGTAGGATTACCACTGACAACCACAGCTCCATCAGGAGAACGGCAGCCATCCCTTTCCAAGGAGACAGGGCCCACATTACAAAGGGTGAGGGGGGGTAATAAGAGTTAAAGGATTTTAGTCTTACCTGTTAAATCCTTTTCTCTTAGTCCATATAGGTTACTAGTAACTTTGGGTAGGCGATCCGCCCCTTTAAGTAGGAAGGAACAATTCTGAGAAGTTAGTGCAGGAGTGGAGCCTACCCCCTATCCTTAGCTGCAGCATCCAATAAGCTTAAGTAACATTTGGAGCCAACTTATACAAGTAGTAAGAGGGGAAACAGAAGACTCCTGTGAGCATGAACCCAAAAGTGGTCCCCTACATCCTGTCGCAGGAGCGCCAAGCATGGTCCTTTAACAGGGTGGGAGACCAGTAACCTATATGGACTAAGAGAAAAGGATTTAACAAGTAAGACTAAAATCTTCTTTTCTCTGTCGTCCAATATAGGTTACTGGTAACGTTGGGATGTCCAACCATTAAGTTCACTAGGCATGAAAGGCATGAACCAGGTACAGGTCACTCAAAGCCAACAGAGCACCAATGAACCAACAGATCATGAATAGCTCAACAATAACTACAAAGTGTCAACGGACACTGATCAGGGGTAAAACAAAACCCAGGAACCGTTACACAGCACAATGAACTAGAGCCAACTGGGCTCAAAAGTGAAAGAGTATGGAAGGAATAAAGGAGATCCTAGACAGGCAAGGCTGCCTCCAGGATGTTTCTCTCAAAACTGGCATCAGCCGATTCCAGCACATCAACAAGGTAGTGTTTGGAAAAAGCATGCACAGATAACCAAGTGGCCGCCTTGCACAATCGATCAGCAGAGGCCTCATTCTTGTAGGTCCAAGATGCCCCAATGAAGCGAGAGGAATGAGCTGTGACCCTGAAGGGCACAGGCTTCTTCCTCAGTTCTTAAGCCTTACGAATAATGGACTTAATCCAAGAAGCAATGGTCACCTTAGACGCTGGTTTCCCTGCCCTGGGGCCCTCTGGAATGATGAAAACGCGTTAGACTGATGCAAGGACTCATTACGGTGCACATAGAACTTGAGGCGGCGCACAACATCCAACAAGTGAAGACCCCTTTCCTTGTCAGAAGCAGCGTCAGGGCAGAAGGAAGGAACCACAATTTCCTGACTGATATGGAACGCCGATACAACCTTCAGGAGAAAATATTGTGAAGTGCGAAGCACAGCTTTTTCTTTGTTAAACACAAAAAAAAAGGTGGTTTGCAAGAGAAGTTTTGGAGCTCCGCCACATGGCGAAGAGATACTATCGCCAGAAGAAAAGCCATTTCCCATGTCAACAGGCGTAGAGGAATAGTAGCCAAAGACTCAAAGGGAGAGTGTTCAAGGATGCCCAAAACAAAGTTAAGATCCCACTGAGGAGCAGGGGACTTAAACACAGGAAGGGTATGAGCAACACCTGGAAGAACACTCATCAGGAACAATGGTAATGCGCCTCTGGAAGAAAAGAGAGCAAGCAGAAGCCTGAACCTTAAGAGAGCTCAAACGGAGACCCTTATCCACACCATCCTGAAGGAAGGAAAGGACAGAAGGGAGATGAAACTCCTGAGAAAGATCCTTATCAGACACCAAGAGAGAAACGTAGACCAGACTCTATGGTAGGCCTTGGAAGAAACAGGCTTACGGGCATTAAGCATAGTAGCCACCACACCAGATGAAAAACCTTTCTTCCTCAAAATTGAGAATTTGACAACCATGCTGTCAAACCCAGGCAATGAATTTCCTCCTCCCACAGCAATCCCTTTAAGAGAAGATCTGGACGAGGAGGAAGCCTGAAGGGGTCTGACACAGACAGATCCAGAAGCTCTGGGAACAAAGATTGGCGAGGCCAAAACGGAGCAATCAGAATGACTGGACAGCGCTCCAGACATAACTTCCGCAGAACCCTGTGAAGCATTGGAACAGGAGGGAAGATGTAAGTCAGAGGAAAGATCCAAGGTATCGATAGAGTGTCCACAGCTAGAGCTAGAGGGTCTTGTCCAGTGAGAGCAGAACACCGGAACTTTCCTGTTGCATCGATCTGATGGCAACGAGATACATGGGAGACCCATCTTCTGAACAACCAGATTGAACACCTCAGGGTGAAGTTCCCACACTCTGCTGTCCACCATATGTCGACCAAGGAAGTCTGCCAAGACATTGTTGATGCCTGGTATATGAACTGCGGCAATAGCAGGGGACATGGTCCTCTGCCCAGTACAAAATATCCTAGACCTCTAACCAAGCTGCGAGACTTCTTGTGCCACCATGCTTGTTGATGTAAGCTACCACCGTGACGTTGTCTGACTAAACTCTGACTGGACAGTCTTCCAACTGGAGCGTCCAATGGCGCAGGGCAAGAAATATCACCCGAAGTTCCAAGACGTTGATGGGAAGGAGAGATTTTTCCTGAGACCACCGGCCCTGAATGTTCGGATGAAGTGCTGTTCTGGGGCACCTGGAGAGGCTGGCATCTGTAGTCACCGTCATCCAGTACGGGACCAGGAAGGACTTGCCCGTCAGCAGGTTGTCCAGGTTGAGCCACCACTAGAGACTCAATTCCACATGCAGAGGGAGAGACAGAGACTCCTCTAGACGATCCGTTTGACCTTGCATGCCAAGATCAGGAACCTCTGAAGTTCCCTGGCATGAGCCATGGTGAACGGGACTGCTTCTATTGTGGAGATGAACTTTCCCACTAGAGAGGACAATTTCTTGGCAGGGATTGGATCCTGACTCAGAACCGTAGAGACCTTCAGAGCCAGCTGATAAGCCACCTCGTCCGTGAGAAAGACCATCCCTCTATAGGTGTCTAAGTCAAGGCCCAAGAAAGCCATCTTCTGGGAGGGAACAAGGTCCGACTTGTCAAGGCTGATGATCCACCCATGAGTGGATAGGATCTGAATGCAGGTCTGAACCGGTTGGTGAAGACGGTCTGGAGATGAGGCCTTCAGAAGGTTGTCCGTGTATGGAGTGACCCTGATGCCATCTCGATGGACAGAGGAGATTAAAGCTCCCAGAACGTGATTGAAGACTTGAGGAGCGGTGGTAAGGCCGAAAAGCAGGGCAGAAAACTGGAAGTGACCCTCTGTTGCAGGCAAATCGGGGATACTGTCTGCTCTCTGGATGAATGGAGATGTGCAAATACGCATCTTGAAGCTCCAGAGAGGCTAGGAACTCCCCAGGAGACATGGCCGCCATCACTGTTCGCAAGGACTCCTGAGGATAGTGAGATTTCACCACAAATTGATTGAGATCCTTCAGATTCAGAGTAGGACGACAATCTCCACCCTTCTTGGAGACCACAAAGAAGTTAGAATAAAACCCCAACCCTGTCTCCGGAGAAGGAACTGGCTCCAAGACCCCTTTGTCCAGAAGAGCTTGGATAGCACCCTCGAGCAGGCAACGCTTTTCTGCACCCAGAGGTGAGCAAGAGGAAAAGGTGCAAGGAGGAGGAAGAGATGTAAAGGGAATCCTGTATCCTTCTGCCACTAACTGTAAAACCCACAGGCCCGCCACAGATTTTTCCTAGATGAAAAGGTAGTGGCGCAAGCGCCCCCCCCCCACATGAGGGTGGGGACCCGGATTCGGCGAGTTATGCCGAAGGAGGTTTGGAAGCCTTGGGCTTGGTGGAGAACTTGGGCCTCCACTGCTGTTTGGGCGTAAAGGAGGAGCCTGGGGAACCATACAGGTCGCGAATCAGTCTGGTAGGAACGAAAAAGATGAATCCTCTTGATAGGTGCTTTCCTCTTGTTGACCACTGGAAGTAGAGTACTTTTACCTCCAGTGGCTTCGCTGATGAGATCTATAAGTTCAGGCCCAAATAGGGAAGAACCTTGAAAAGGCAATAAGAGAGCCTTTTTAGATGTGGTATCAGCAGATCAGATCTTGAGCCAAAGAGCCCGTCTGGCAACCAAAGACATAGTAGAGCCCTGGCAATCATATGGACAGTGTCAAACAGGGCATCAGAGACCTAATGTTGCTCTTCAACAATGCTGGCGACAAGTCTCAGCATTTCAGAAGTAGAAGCTCCCTGGCGAATAGCCAAAGTAAGCTGTTCAGTCCAGACAGCCACGGTCCTATTTACCCACGCAGTGGCAAACGCCGGGCACAAGGAAGAACCAGCTATGGCAAAAACAGCTTTGAGAGAAGCCTCAAGCTTCTTATCAGTCCAGTCCTTCACAGCAGAAGCATCTGCTACAGGCAAAGCAGTAGACTTAGACAATCTGGACATAGGAGCGTCCACCTTGGGTGGATAGACCCATTGAGCTAAAGCCGCTTCAGAACATGGGTAAAGCTTAGCAAATTTCTTAGAGACAGATGGCTTTCTATCTGGAAACTACCACTCAGAGACCAGGCGGTCAAGAGTGGGATTAAGTGGGAAACATGTATAAGGGTGCTGAGGATCCTGAGACACATCTGAGGGGTCTGAAGAGGTCTCCTATACCAAGGGAATATTCAGGTTGGTCAATACAGCCCTGATTAGGCCCTCACCAGAGGGGACAGGATCAGCTTCAAAGGGATCCCAAAAAGACTGAGAGGAAGGCACTTCAGAGCAGTTTTCATCACCAGAATCTACAAACAGTTCCTCCTCAGAGGAATCAGACAAATCAGGGACACCCGGAGGCTTAGGCAGGGAAGACATGATGGAAGAGGGGGCTTGCATTGAGCGAAAAAACCCTGTAAAGAGGACGTAAGCTAGACCGGAGGTCTCTGGTAGCCTTAAACTCTTGCATCCAGACTGGCTCTAGTGCATGGCTGGAGGTCCCTGCAGGAGATTCAGGGGCAGCAGCGCATGCTGTGCAAACATGACCTGATAATTCTCTAGGTAACCCTGCATGACATGAAGGAGCAATGAGCAATGGGGGACACAGGCACCCCAGATTCCTTAGTCTTAAGTCTGGCCCCAGTCTCTAGTAGAACAGACATTCTCACAGAAGTCAACTGGTCACCCAAAAACAGTGTTTAGAAGTGATTAAATAGCTCAGAAAATGTTATTAAAAACTTATCTGGCAATTAATGGGTTAAGCAGCTGGAGGAGAATCCAAACCCTGCTTAGGATACTCGTTCACAGAAAGGCACAAAATGGCTGCCACAACGGGAGCCAATCAGAAACTAGCATGTGAAGCAAGCAGTCATGGGAATTGTAGTTTTTCTGTACAACAGTGCCGAAGTCCCCCAGCATGTTCAGAACATTGACCATATGACAAAGCAAGAGTAGACAAGTAAAATGAGCCATCTCTGACCTCACTGCGATAAGTGGTTGCAGAGATATGTCCCAAACGGTACAGTCCCGTTTAAGTTAATGGAGCAATGGCATCTATGCTGTAAAAGCGTGCCTTAAAGGCGCAGTACATAATTTCATAAAAAAAAAAAAAAATGAATGAAAATAAAAATAAAGTTAAAAACATACTAGAACATGTAATTAAACACTATAAAACACTAGGCCCAGTAGGGAAAGTGTCCTCAACCCCCCACAACATGCCAAACCAGCAGTGAAAGGGTTAATTTACCACAGAAACCTGCTCCAAACACCCAGACAGACATACAGATAGACCCAATTAGTGCTACAGTATGCAATAGAAACCCCTGCGTGGAAGGGTTCCATGGGACATGTGGACATCAGCACTCAAAGGGTTGCTCACCTTTTAAGCAGTACTTTTTTCTTCGGATTACCATATTATCAAGAAGAAGCCTCAGTGGGCAACTCCTGAGGAAAGAACTTGCATCCAAGATTTCCCCCCAGGGCTTAGGTTCATAAATAAGCACCTGGTAAACTCAGCTATCCATATTTGGGTGATGGGAATTGTCAGTGATGGTAATCCGCCTAATGGTGGTATTCCATTTCTAGCAGAAAATAATAAAAATATAAAACTAAACAGAACTGTTCTCTTGCCTTGTTGCTTGTAACGAGGAACAAATCTTACTGAAGCTTATTGGATGCTGAAGATAAGGATAGAGGGTAGGCTCCACCTCTGCACTCACTTCTCAGAATTGTTCCTGCCCAATTAACGGGGCGGATCGCCTACCCAAAGTTAACAGTAACCTATATTGGACGACAGAGAAATAACTGTTTTTTATGAGCTTGACTGAGATCACTCCAACTCATACTGTAATTAACTATGTTTTAAAGAAGCATTTCTATCTCTATAGGCCAGTGGTTGCCAAACCTTCATATGACACCCGCGCCTTATGGTTTCCTCAAAAACCGATATCCCCTCAAAATGAATGTTACTCTTTGCGTGTGTATTTCTATTAGTAACCGTTAGAATTCTATAATATATTTTGAAGAATCCAATTCACAATACTTCCTTTTGTATGCCACACATATTGCTACATACCAATAAATATATATCCTCACTGCTACTTACCGTATCATGAGTACAAACACAGCAGACTATGCTGTTCACAACCATTCCTTGAACCTGACTTTCCCAAACATCTGACTAAAACCGCTTTTTTACAACTTTTATGGTACATAGTAACACAGAAGGCTGGTGCTGAAACAAAGTTTTGTGTCCCCTGGAAGTGCCTCACACCTTCTACATTACAAACCCTCTGATATAAAGGGACCATATGCTCTTATTATGAAGAGACTTATATCTACTGCTGAGAGATGCTTCATGCAAAAGTTAATACACAGAAAAAAACATGCTTTTTAAATTTATTTTAAGAGTTTGCATTCAAGATTTTTTTAAGCCAGGAGTAGTTCTTGCTTTTAATGCCTTGGAAAAGCCTAGTGTTACAGATGTCTGCTCCCCAGAAATGGATGTAGCACCATAACATCCTGAACTTCAGTCATCAGAAAAATGCCAAGTTAACATTAAAATAACACTTCAAAAAGAAGCATCTTCCAGCAACAGGAATACCCTTGTTATAAATTCTATATAGCTGGAAGTGATTGTTTGTCTTGCAGATGTTCCAGGATCTACTCCTAAAGCACAATGGGAAGGAAACATCAGAGCCATAAAATGGAGAGATCAAGAAGGAAGCACACATACTGGCTGTCATGGTAATGTCCATATATAACCTTATATAGTCATCTATCACTAGCAAGGCTGTTAAAGGGATAACAATACTTTGTTTTATCTTTATTTTATTTTGTAGCCATTAAAAAAACATGAAGAACGATATAAGTCTTATCTCTCAAACCTTTATGGTTTGAGAGATATTCACAAGCAAAGTTTCCCCTCCCGCCCCTTTTACCTAGTGTAAGCCATCTCTTCTCAGATGTGGAATCTGGTTGTAAGACCAGACAGATAACAGAAGGGGACAATCTTCTTCCTATGAAAACAATGAAAGCTCTGCCTCCCTTGACAAGTTTTTCAGGTTTTTCCCTTATCTTAATTGAAGATTGTCCCTCTCTGCAATCTACCTGGGCACCTCCCTTCTGATCTGGCTGAGCAGTATTACATCAGTAAAAGGGGAGGGAGGGGGACACTTTGTCATTGAATTACTCTTGAACTACAACTCTGACAGAATTGAAATAATACTCTCCAAAGTCCAAATACTATGATGATTAATTAGAGCTGCTTTTATTATGAAACATTACTATCCCTTTAAAGGGAAATTAATGCTAAAATGCAAGATGCATGTTGTAACAGTAACAGTATTTATAAACTGTAATAGATTTCGAGATACATGAAATTAAATGTATTGTTCTTCAAAAGGCCTGAGGAAGCAAATTTGTAATAAGCAATTTTCCTTTGCTATACTCACTCCTTGTCAGACGGTAATAGAGAATGAAGTAAAAAAAGGAAAATGCTTTACCCACTCTGCTGAAGAACAGTGTAAGCAATAACATTACCTTCTTTCAAGGTGTGGGAATATTAACAGGTGCATCTGAGAATGTTGCAACATGATCTTTATTATTAAAAACAAAACCACACCAACATGGATTTTAGACTTATTGTTCCATTAAAGTGATAGTGACCTTTTAGTTTGACATTTTCAATTCTGTCCTTGCAGAATAAAGTCAAATTGTCCAAATCTATATAATTTATTTTCTAAACATTTAACCTTTAGCCCTACACTGATTACATTACCCAGTCCTCTCTCTGAAGCAGGGTTGGGCAACCTGATGCTCTCTATCTGTTCAGGACTGTTCCTATTAAGCCCAGCCAGCCACTTTCCATCAACCCCTGAAATGAATTGTAGTCCTAAACATCTGCATTGCTTCAGGTTTCCCACCACTTCTCTAGAACAAGAGTAGATGACTTAAAGGGAAAGTAATGTTTCACAATAAAATCAGCTGTAATTAATCGGCATAGTATTTAGGACATGGAGAGCACTATTTCAATATGGTCAGAGTTGTAGTTCAAGAATAATTGAATGATAAAGTATCCCTCTCCCAATCCTTTTACTGATGTAGCACTGCTCATCTCAGAGCAGCAAAACTCTGGATGGATCACAGAGAGGGACAATCTTCAGTGTGCATAAGAAAAACAAAAACAAAAGAGACGCACACGCTCAAAACCTAGACTGTAATGCCAATTAGATACCGCCACTAGATAATCACCTGTGAGATAGCTAAATTGGTTACTCACATTCACATGAGGCAAACACCAGCCCCAAAGTTTGTAAGCCTCCACTGGATCACCCCCAGTGCGTGTATCTGTACTGCTCCCTCCTTTTGCGTCCACTTTTCCTCCTGCTAGGGTTCTAGCCTAACTAAGCTAAGTGATTATCTGGTGGCAGTATCGAATTGGCATTACAGTCCACATTTAGAGCGTGTGTGCCTCTCTTCTTTTTGTTTTAGTTTTTACATGTGTTGGGAGTCGATTGCCAGCGACTGACGTTGGGAGGCAGCACCCAGGATAAAAGAAAAAAAGAAGGAAAATCTATCTAGAGACTTTCAAGTTTTCTTATAATTGAACAGGAGATATTATTCTTTACTTGCCTTTTGTGTGGAAGTGAGCGCTTATACATAAAGGGACTGTACATAAGGGAAAACCTGTCAAGGCGGTCAGGGTTTTCCTTATGCTCACAGTAAGAAGATTGTCCCTTGCTGTGAGCTGTCTGGTCAAGAGACCAGATTTGACATCTGAGGGGAGGTGGCTTACACTATGTGAAAGGGGCAGGGGGGGATATTTTATCATTCAATTACTCTTGAACTACAACTCTGACAGTATTGAAATAACACTTTCCGAGCTGCTTTTTTTGTGAAACGTTACTATCCCTTTAAGGCCCTACTGCCTTTGCTAGACTAAAACTGCTAGGCTAGTGGGGGATGATGGTAGCTGTAGTCGGGTAACAACTGGAGGGCCCTACATTGCTCATCCCGCTTTAGGGAGGACTGGGCCAGAGTGGAAAAGTAGCGATAGTGGTACAATATGCCACTATTCCTGCTGCTGAAAAGAGTGGAGGGAAGGGGGGGGATTCAGAGGGAATTTTATGAAGGCTGTTAAATTATGAAATATTATAAAATGAAAAGGATTATACACATTTAAAGGAGCAGTACACTTTTTTTTAATAAAAATATATATTATAGGGCATTTCCTGTTGAGTAAAATAAGTATACTCCCACTGCTGACAGAGGCATATTTCTGTTTAAACCTGTACTTTTTACATTAGCAGTGCCCTCTAGTGGTCAAATTCAAATTAGTTATTCTGTTACATTCTAATGGAGAAGAAACTCAGTGGCCTACAGTTCTACATAGAATGTGATAGAAACTGGCAAGTCTCCTCCTGTCAGAACTATCAGGAAGTAAACACAGTAAATTAACTTCCTGGTTATTTGAACCATTATAAAGTTTGAATAAAACAACTGACAGCAGTGGGAGTGACCTCGTTTTACTCATCAGGAAAAACTCTACTACATAGTTTTTCATTAAAAAAGTTTACTGGTCCTTTAAATATTGTGGTCTCCAAGCTAGTATCAATCAATAAAAAAACCCCAAAATAAATCTGTTTAAGCCAGGAGTCTACAGCAAGTAGCTCATATGCTACTGGTAGCTGTTTGTCTACCAGTGACTAGATCTTTTCAGTCAAATCAGATATCAAGCCATCTGGCCTGCCATAGTTGATAGTAACGAAGATAGAGCACCTCAAAACAACCATGTTTTTTCTGCCCCACTGTCATAATAGCTGCTTCTGGAAAATTCTGCATGCTTTTTAAAGATGACATATAGCAAGCGCTGTGGGAAATGTGTTATAAGACCCACAATGTGAGTCCATATTTGCACACCTATTGTACCATACGTTGCCAGCTTTCTATTACAGTTATTAAATGTTTTAATAAACTGCTGTAAATACTTTAAAAATGCACTGTAATATGGGATAGTGTTGTTATTCTTATTCATACTATTCGTCCCATGTAGCGCTGTATTTCAATAATATCAGTCTTGTAGTTCATCAGCAATTGAATAAGAAAGGATCAACCTCCCACCCCTTTCCCCTGCGTCACTCTGCCTCTCCAAGCTGGTCTAGATGGAGTGCAGTGAGGGACATCTTCAGTAAGCATAAGGAAAATTCTGCCCTCCTTCACCAAGAGGGGCAGGGTTTTCCTTATACTTACTTCATGAAGATTGTCCCTTGCTGCGATTCGTCCGGTCCCAGTACTGATTCCACAACTGATGGGAGGTGGCTAAAAGGGATGGGAGCGGGATCCTTCAACATTCAATTGCTTTTGAACTACAAGACCTATAGTATTGATATACAAGGCTACGTGGGATAAATAGTATGAAGACGAATTGGAGCTGGATTTTGTTTCAAGTATTACTATCCCTTTAAAGGGATAGTAATGTTTCACAAAAACAGCAGCTCCAATTAATCTTCATAGTATTTGAGCCATAGAGAGTGCTATTTCAATACTGTCAGAGTTGTGGTTCAAGAGTAATTGAAGGATAAAGTCCCCCCCTGCCCCTTTTACCTAGTGCAGTGGTTCTCAACTCCTGTCCTCAGGACCCACTAACAGGCCAGGATTTGATGATTTCCTTGTTAGAGCACAGGAGAGTTAATCAATGTGAATGAGCCTCTGATCACCACACCTGTGCTCTAGCAGATAAATCCCTAAATCCTGGCCTGTTAGTGGGTCTGGAAGGCAGGAGTTGAGAACCACTGACCTAGTGTAAGCCATCTCTTTTCAGATGTGGAATTCAGTCCATAGACCAGACAGATAACAGAAGGGAACAATCTTCTTCTTATGAGAACAATAAAAGCCTTGGCCCCCTTGACAAGTTTCCAGGTTTTTCCCTTATATTAACTGAAGATTGCAGAGAGGGACAATCTACCTGGGCACCTCCCTTCTGCTCTGGCTGAGCAGTGTTACATCAGTAAAAGGGGCAGGAGGGGGAATACTCTGTCATTGAATTACTCTTGAACTACAACTCTGACAGTATTGAAATAACACTCTCCAAAGTCCAAATACATTGATGATTAATTAGAGCTGTTTTTATTATGAAACATTACTATCCCCTTAAGGATGGAAATGTACTATCAGTCAGAAAATATGTGGTTCATTGGAGAGCCACATTTTGTCTTAAATAATGATTGTACATTTCTTCTTCTAAAAATTATGTCTTGTAACAGAATTTTATAACCTCAAGTGGTTAAGGTCACTTGTTTTTTTTTTTTTTTTTTTTTTAATAACACTTTGTTTTTGGAAAGAACAATGAGTAGATACGGGCAGCTTTGGAAATAGATTAATAAGTACTCAGTACATGTTTCATTGATCAAAAGTAGCTCCCAATAAAGAGAAGGCTGGTGACCCCTGCTTTAACTCTTTGAGTGCCAGAGTGGTATGCAGCGCATTGCGTACCCCTCTGGCACTCAAAGGGTTAAGCCCTTAAATGCTAGAGTGGCCTCTAATGCATGGAGTCTCATACATACAGTCATTAAAAATTCAAATCTATTCTATCCCCCTGATAGGTCACTATGTTCGAGACATCTGTGTTTATGGACTTGGAGACTTACAATGGTTAACACAGTCTCCACATTTATTCGCCAACAAATTTGATCCTGGGCAATACCCGCTTGTGACAGACTGTTTGGAAAGACACTACAGGCTTAAAGTACTGCAGCAAGCAGAGGTGGCCTTGGAGCCACAGTGGTACTTTCATAATGACTATACTAAGAAGATGATCAATGTCTGACAACAGATTTACACTAGAAATATTTTAACACCGGCCCTTTCTCAAGTATGGGCAGGCAATTAAAAACGGTCATCCAACTTCTGTAAGAGGCTTTTTCAAATATGTAATTGATGACAGCCCTCCAATTGCAATGCTTCAGAGCCAAAGAATGATGTGACCAAAGGCTGGCCACCTGTGGCTCGCCATCTGTTGTTGAATTATAATTCCCATCATCCCTATTGGATAGGTGAGGATGATGGGAGTTGAGCTTTTGCATGCCAGGGGTGTGCAACACATTGCACACTCCTTTGTTCATCAAAGGGTTAAGGACCAGCAACAGCAGAAGGTCCACAGGTTGCCAACCTTTAATGAAAGTTAAAGAGACAGAAATACTTAATATGTAAAAAAAACACATGTTGTAGGGTTTATCCCCTAAGTAAAACAAGGGTACTCCCACTGCTGAAAGTTGTTTATTTAAAAGTCACTGCAGCTCAAACTTGATTTTTTTTAGGTGCAGTATCTCAATGGCCTGAAATTGTATAGTGGCACTGTTCCTACACCATCCTATGGACAGCTCTGGTCAGTTGACCATAAATCTCCATAGGACGGTGTAGCTACAGCACCACTGTAAAATGAGGCCACTGAGATATTGCACCTAAACATGCCAAGTTTAATCTGTAGTAACTTTTGAATAAACTATCTTTCAGCAGTAGTAGTACCCTTATTTTTCCTCAATGGGATAAACATTACAATATATATTTTTTCCATTTAAAGTATTACTATCCCTTTAAGACAATGTTATGTCAGGGGCTACAGAGGGGGAAAAAACCCTCTTAAAACAAGTTTTTCAGAATGTTTAGATATTCTCTGTTGATCAAGGATGAATAAATTGCAGTTCAATAAGAGGAAGACATACAAGGACACAGTGATTTGATGGAAGATCCTATCCCAAGAAGCTAAACATTTAGTGGTATGATCAACCTATCCCAAGAAGCTTACAGTCTAGTGGTATCCTGGAAGTCTCTGTCCCATGGACCATCTAATTTAGTGCTATGGCGAGAGTCCCTGTCTCAAAGATTTTACAATTTAGGTGGTATAATGGGGTACACTGTTCCAAGAGCTTTAGAATATGATGGTACAATACTGTATAATGGGAGATCTGCCCCAGGAAGCTCACAGTCTAATGGTATAAAGGGAGACCTGAAGCAGGAAAGCGCAACAGTCTAGCGGTATAATGGGAGACCTGAAGTAGGAAAGCTCACAGTCTAGCGGTATAATGGGAGACCTGCCAGCAGGATATTGCAATCTGGTGGCATAATGGGAGACCTGCCCCTGGAAGGTCACAGTCTAGTAGTACAATAGGAGATCTGCTCCAGGAAGCTCACAATCTAGTGCTATAATGGGATATCTGCCCTACAGGAAAAGCTTATAGTCTAGTGGTATCATGGAAGATCTCCCCCTGGAATCACAGTATTCCCCAGTGGTTTAATGGGAGATCTCCCCTGGGAATCTCATAGTCTAGTGGTATAATGAGAGCTTTGTCCCAAGAAGCTCACGGTCTAGTGGTATAAAGGGAGATCTGAACCGGTAAGCTCACAGTCTATTGATATAATGGGAGAGGTGCCTACAGGATATTGTACTCTGGTGGTAAAATGTGAAAACTGCCTCAGGAACTCACAGTCTAGTGGTATAATGGGAGATATGCCCCAGGAACCTCACAGTCTAGTGATATAATCGGAGAACTGGTTTGGATAAAATCACCATTTAAATCAATGAGAATTTTAATACTTTACCCCTTGGTGTGGTTGGTTTGTCCCAGAATTGCTTCCCTTTTGCCTTTATATACATATGTCCCATCATGAGATTATAGATGGGGGAGGTGGAAGAAAACATGCAACACAAATGGTTTCTTGCAATGCTTTGTATTAATAACTCCCAAGGGAAGAACAGCTAATGATCCAGTGAAATATAAATACATAAGCATTAGTAACTAGAAACCTAGCAACTGCCACTTGGGTCACAGCCATCTAAACTGTGACTACATGGCTCTATGAGGACGATTTAAAGTAGACTTGTCACCGCAAGAAAAGCTTAATTTTTTAGAGCATTACAAACTGCCTATATGTTGTACAATAATTTGATTGTAATATAAATAGTTTGAGATATTAACCTTTACTTGTTGGTGACACAGTTTGGCACTTTATGCTAATTTGTTTCTGAGATTGGCCAATATTACTACACACTGGGCTGTGAATGAGCCTAGACAGAGCCCACACACTGGGGGCATTTCTAATAGTCGTGGCAAAATGTTTGTCATGGAAGAAAACAAATTAGCATACTGTGCAGATAGTTTGCATAAACTGCCATAACGTGCCACCAAAATATAAAAGGATAATTTCTCAAAACGTATGTATTTAAAGAAAAATGTCTAGTACAACATACTGGAATATTTTAATTCTCTGTAAAATAAACTGAACTTGTTTTAGTGTGAACTGGAGCAATTCTGAGGTAAACCAACTACATCACAGGGAACAAATAAAAATTCCCCTAAAGCCAGTTGATTTAAGTGAGAATTTTAGCATCTTAAATGTGAAAGGGGTCTCCAAAGCTTTGTAAAACAAAGCACTGGAGATCTCTATAGAACTTCAGGGCTTAAAACTTTCATTTAAATCAAATGTAATTTTTATGAATCCTCTGTGGTGCAGCAGGTTTGCCTCAAATATGCTTCAGTTCAAATTAAGGCCTCTGTTACATTGCTGGTGATATCTAACAGATTCCTGTAGGAGTCTAATGATATATTTGTAGATAAAACGATTTTAAAAGTAATTGAATGAAATGGAATCTAGGCCTAAATCAGACTCTGTGTCTTATAAAACAACCAGGTGCATAAAACAGGAATTATGGATTACACACTGAAGGAGGCTAACTGAAAATGTAGGTTTTGTCGACAATAAAATATGTAGACTTTTGTTCTTTTTGGTGTTCACAGTCGCAAGGTTCTGATTTTTAAAGATATGTAAAATCAACAATATTATTTTTCCCATAATAAAAACAGTTATTAATTTAACTATTCCATTGTCCGAAACACATATCAAGCTTTACTATAATAATTAGTTGCCATTTCAAAATTTCTTTTTTTATACTTTTTTTTCCTCACATATTTTCCTGTATTAGAGCTTCAGTGTGGCGTTTTCATTCTATTTAGGACAGTTTCTGAAAGTTACTATGTGACTTTATAGTACCTTATGCAAGAAGCAAAAGCTGAGCAATTGTGGAACATATCAACTGCACCCTAGCAAACAAATAATAATTTTCCACATTCAGACTGATGGAAATTGGTATTTTAACTCATTTAAATGCTAGAGAGCTCTATAATGCATTATTTCACAATGAACTGGAGACCTCTCTAGCATCCGAGGGTTTACAAGACTTAATACCACCCAATCCAGTTATTTTACATATGCTTACTACTCTGTTTGGTAATATATCTCTGTTACCATATGCTGATTTGAGATGAAGTAATAGGTCATTCGAAACTGTGTTATGTACCGAAAATGTTCTCTCTTCTCTCTATTACAAATCTTAATTAAAATCTATTCATTTAAAAACGACTCTCTTAAATCAATAGGATATTGTATGCTCTCTTGTGGTGCAACTGTACTGGTCCAGAACAGTTAATCTTTTGCTTGCATAAGGTCCATGGTTTCGTGAATTATTTATTAACACGCTAAAACTGCACGAAGTGAGTAGTTCAGGGCAGCCAACCCTGGTCCATAACGGCTACCGACTATGCAGGTTTTCAGGGAGTTTATGCCTGAGCACAAGTGATCAACAATGATCCAATGACTAACTGATCCACCAATTTTCAAACAGGGATATCCAGAAAAGATGCACTGTTGGTATCTCCTGATAACCAGGCTGGCTGCCTCTGGTGTAGTTAAAGACAATTTATGGCCTACCTTGTGGCACACATCCGTCTTGATTTCTTTAAGGGCCCGCTCAGAAAACACACAGCCACAGCGTCGCAGAACACAAAACCTGGAAAGAAGTTAGATATTTTTTTATTATACCAAAATGGGACAGTGAACGGTTATTATAATAAAAAAAAAAAAAAAAAAAAAAAAAAAACAATATATGCATTGTTTGCTTTCTCTTCTGGGTAAAATTAAGGTACTTCTACTAATGGGAAAGGTTTCATTGGAAATGTATTATACCTCAAAGTTTGTTTTTTCTTAAAGGGATAGTAAACCTTGAAAATAAGTTTATTTTATATTGCAGCCCTTAAAAAAAACATGAAAAATGATACAAGTCTTACCTCCCAAACCTTTATGGCTTGGGAGATATTCAGAAGCAAAGTTTCCCCCTGAGTGACATCACCGTTGTAGCGCTCAGATTTGGAATCCGGTCCCGGGACCGGCTGCAGCTCTCCAGAAGTGCCAAGATCACGATCTTTAAAAAATAATTTAATTGGAATGGTCTACAAAGTGTGCTTGCAAGCCAGGCACACTTTGTAAACAGTTCCAATTAAGTAGTTCTTTTTAAAGATCTTGATCTCGGCACTGCTAAAGAACTGCCTGTTTATCTGTGGACCGAATTCCAAATCTGTCCACTAGATGGCAGACTTGGCTGAAACAGCCAGGAAAAGGGAACTTTATTTTACTTCTGAATATCTCCCAAACCATAAAGGTTTGGGAGATAAGACATATCATTTTTCATGTTTTTTAAGGGCTACAATATAAAATAAACTTATTTTCAAGGTTTACTATCCCTTTAACCATATCTCCCAAGTGTCCCTCTTTAGTAGGGACAGTCCCTACCAACTTCTTCTGTCCCTCTTTCCCACCCTGATGTCCCTTTTTTTAGGAGATCAAACTGTGTGGTGTGTGTATATAAGTGTAACATGTTGCTCTACAGCAATAAAACTCACATGCATTTTTTTTTTTTTAAACGTCAGTATATGTGTTTACAAATGAGTCTGTGTAAATAAAATACTATGGACTCATAAGTAATTTATTAGGTTACACAACCAGGTGTCAATAGGTCATGAAATAGCCTAAAAATGCTCGGTAATGCCCTGCTCACCAGTCACGCCCCCAGCAACACCCCCCAAAACACAAGTGTCCCTCTTTGGGAATTTGAAATGTTGGGAGGTATGATTAACTGACCCTTTCCATGCCAGAGACCCTGTAAGCAGGATACATTTTCAGACTTTTTGGGCACGATTCCCACAGGTAACTTTCTAGTTATAGAAAGCTATATTATTTTTTCAGAACAAATTCAGTTTTTCATGCTGCGTCACATGAACTATACTTGTGCATCATGTAACAAGATATGTCAAAAAAATGCCAACATCAAACTGTGCATCAAAAATGTTTTTAAAGTTTCAATTATTTCTAAAAGCCCTGCATCTCCACAGTACAATAATATATATATATATATATATATATATATATATATATATATATATATATATATATATATATATATATATATATATACACACACACACACACACACACACACACACACACACACACATATCCATATACACACACAAGTTTATCTACCTGCACAGTCCGCACACACCTCCAATTACCAGGAGCGCAAAAGGGTATTTTCAAATTTCATGAGCTAAAATGCAAACTCAATTGGGTATGTATGCAACTTAACCTAAAACAGTTCAATGCCTATATAAAAGAATAGGTTTCCTGGAAGTAGATGAATTTACTAATCTGAAAAAGTTTTTTCCTACACAAAATGATAAAGCACGGAAGTCCTCCAACTCAACCAGGGTGTTAGGAGAATGCCGAGTTGAGGATGCAGGGAAGGCAGCGTGTGCCTTCCAGGCTGCCACTGTTGATCACCAATTACATCAAATGTGATTATTTTAAAATTTGAATTGAAGGAGGATGAAAAATAAGCCTGAAAACAGATGGATGTCATACATCAGCGGCCTGGTGAGAACAACTGTTTTGAGGACATTTAACAAACGTCCTTAGCTCTCAAAATGTTAACCCTTGGTGTGCCAGAGGGGTACGCAACATATTGCAGTGATTTGCATACACCTCTGGTAGTCAAAGGGCTAAACTGCCACCTGGCGTCCAGACTACAGGATGCTACCACGGTTTGTCTGTGTATATACATACCTGTGTTTTCCATTCATTTCCAGGCCCACTACAGGGCAGATAAACTGGGCACATTGATCATCATACTTGTCTCCTTTTGTATTGCCTTTGTCCCCTGTCCAAGCTGGATTGTCACTCAAATTCAGTTCAATCACATTCTGTACAGAAAAGAGAGATCTGTAATGTGCATCATAGTGCATTCACAGGCATAAGAGACTTCAGTAATAAACTCAGTGCATCATTGAGAGAAAATAAAAATGTCCACCTATTAAGGGGGGGGGGGGTTAATGCTACAGATGTCTGCAACGCATTGATTCAAAATGTGTTGGAGCTCTCTCTAGCATTCAAGGAGTTTAAAGCCCCATTTAAATAAATAGGAATTGTTTCACTTTTTGGTTTGTATGTCCCACTGCATCTTATGAAGTTGTTTATGTGGGCTATTTAATCACAGCATTACACAGGGCACCACAGCTTGCTGCAGCTAGAGTCCAACAAATTTCTAAAACAGCCTGTGTGGCACTGTATGAAATGCCAAGATCTGTTCCTCATAAAACCAGGTTGATTCTGGCTAATAATCTTATTTTTGCAGTGTAATCCTGAATATAATATTATCCCTTCTAGCAGTTTTTCCACTACAGAGATCAAACTCACAGGTCTAGAATCCCCAGGTTATTTTACTTCCCTTCTTAAATAAAGGTATTGCATTCGATTTACTCCAGTCTTGTAGCACTAAGCCTGTGGCAGGAGTGTCCTTAAGAGTAAAAAGAGTGGTGGTGGTGTTAACATTGAACTGAGCCCTGAAGAACCCTTGGATATATACCATCAACACCAAGTGCTTTGTCAGTCTTAATTTTGTCCAGACTTCCCTTAAACTCTTATTGTGTTTACCAAATATATAATAATGTTATGGTTTTACTTGTTACTTTCTTATGATTCAGTGTATAAAGGTGATACCTTTTAATGGCTAACTGGGGACACAGAAATTGCAAGCTTTCAGGACACTAAGGCCCCTTCTTCAGGCATGGTTCTATCTACTCCACTGGCTAACATGGTAACATCTTTTATTCTTGTTACTTTCTTGAAGCTCGTCTACCATTTCTTGTTCCCTGGCACATACCGATGCAAAGGAAGTGTTCAGAACATCAGTCTTTTTTTATCCTCTCTAACCAACTTACCCATCTCATTTCTGAAAGGTCCAATACTTTCCCTCTTAAGTTTTTTGCTATTAATGTATTTGAAAAACATTTTGGATTAGTCTTGTTCTCCTTTACAATTCTTGATTCATTTTCTATTTTGCCAGCTTAATTTCCTTCTGGCTTAAATAGTTTAAATGCCCTTTTTCCTTGCCAATTCCATCTTTACATTTGCATTTAACCACATAAGCTGATTAATGCAGACTAGTGTAAAAACCTGTGTACACAGGCCAGCATTCTGTTCATTTGGGCAGTCTCTACTGCGCATGGCTGCAAAAGCCCATGTACATGGGCCAGCATTCTGCGCGTTCAGGCAGTCTCTACTGTGCATGACTGCATCGGACAAACATACATCTGGCCTTTTATATTACAGGAAAGTAAGATTTTTTAATTTTGAAATAACTGTACCCAAGATATAATCCTAGTACTGTTACCAGGAATTAAATGGGAGGTCTTGTATGGTTAGGCTTCTTGATGAGGACTTGTCTAACTGACTCCAGACCATTTGTGTCACCAGGTAGAAAACCAATTTCTTGATCTTTAACAAAAAGTCAGATATAGCTCTAAAATATAAACACAAGTCCTGGAATAATGACTGCCTGTAGTAGTCCAAGTACTGAACAATGGGATGTAATAGTGAACCTATGGTGGCTAAAACTGGACCACTAGGGAGTTTGTATGGATCTTTGGGATGATATCCAAAATGGGGCACACTGGGTGATCCTGTGTGAGAAAACCAAGCACATCTCTATTGATTCAACTTGACTCAAAGGCTTGCTGTAGGATGATGTCATTCAGCAGGGACCCCCTTTAGAATCTTATACATGCTAGAGTCACAGAGTAAGTAAAAAAAAGAAAAATTATATATATTTCTTCTTCAGACATTATATATACCTTCATGGTCTTAATGTGAGCAGCTGTATCCGCATGAGGCTTATCTGGAGATTTATCCAGTAAGAATTCAATAACTGCATCTTTGTTGTACAATCTGTGTAGAAAGAGAGACAGTAAGGGCTATATACATTAAGTAAAACAATGTTAATTTTTTTGTTCTAATAAATAAAAATTTCAGATTAATAAAAGTACACAAATCAATTTACAGCACAGAATCTGATATAAGATTAGCATAACAAACAATATTATGAAATATGCACTTCCCACTGTGAGAAGATGGTGTGCACTGCTGGCGAAACGGACGTTGCCCATATGGCTGGGGCATCCAAAAGGCAGATTGCAATATACTAGCCCTAGAACCCACCAACAGGTCGGTTTTTGAGATATCCCCACCTGATCAATGGTGGGTAATCAGTGGCTCCGTCACTGTAGGGATATTTTGAAAATCCGACTGGAGTTGACAATCACACCGTAATTGGTAAAACTGAAGCATTTAGGGCCTTAAAGGAGTGGAGATTCTGGGGAAAAACCAGATGCAACACAGGGGACAAATAAAAACAATCCCATAATTCCCACTGATTTAAATTGTGTTTTTATCTCTTGAATGCTACCGAGATCTCTAACACACTGGAGATTTGTATTAGTCCCTCATGATGCAGTTGGTTTCCCTCAAAAGTAGGCCATTTTTCTCTTAAATATATTAATAGGGCCTTATGTATAAATAAAACGTATGCAGTTCTGTGTCCCCAGTGGTGTAGCTGCTTTGCCCCAGAACAGCTCCTCTTAGCTTCCTGAACATAGCCCTAAGTTCCTATTCCAAATGCAGGTTTATTTGTAATACAAAACCTAAGACCTTCCCTGCACCTGCCCCCTCTCTTTGTGAAAATCCCATATCCATCCCTTTTTTTCTCTTTTGTTGAAACCTACCTGCCCAGTTCACAAGCTACAATCGGCTTGATGAGTCGTTCCTGGCTTAAAGTGCAGTAATACCAGCGGGCAACTAACTCAGCATTTTTATCAACCTGTAAAAAAGGGCATCAATTGATTTTATGGGGGTCTGAAAACCAGAGACAAAAAATAAGAAAGGATAACACACGATACTGAAACCATTCATGATATTTGCTGAAAAGAGATTTTGCATCTAACACACATCAGTGTACAACTGAGCCAGTTCACAATTTAAAGGGATAGTAACACTTCGTTTTAACTTTATGTTATTTTGTAGGCATTAAAAAAACATGAAGAATGATATAAGTCTTATCTCTCAAACCTTTATGGTTTAAGAGATATTCACAAGCAAAGTTACCCCTCCCGCCCCTTTTTCCTAGTGTAAGCCATCTCTTCTCAGATATGACCAGACAGATAACAGAAGGGGACAATTTTCTTTGTATGAAAACAATGAAAGCACTTCCCCCCTTGACAAGTGTTTCAGCTTTTTCCCTTATCTTAATTGAAGATTGTCCCTCTCTGCAATCTACCTGGGCACCTCCCTTCTGATCTGGTTGAACAGGGGGGGATACTTTGTTTGTGAATCTCTCTTAAACCATAAAGGTTTGAGAGATAAGACTTATATCATTATTCATGTTTTTTTAATGCCTACAAAATAAAATTAATTTAAAACGAAGTATTACTATCCCTTTAAATGCAAACAATCATTTAAAGAATAATACATTATGACAATGAAGGTTCATTTAAAATAGATTTCAAAATCTCCTATAATGCTACATTAGCTATTTTGTACTTCAAGTATTACTTTAAATTATACCTCTATTTGAGTGACAGAAGTTAGACAGTACTGGCTACCACAGCCCTGTTAGAAAAATACATATTTGATGGGTTCGTTTTTATTTTTATATTATCTTAGAGTGGCACAACCATGTGCCAGATGCTAACATTTCATACTGCTCAGGTATCCCTGGACATCCTTGTGGCAAAGTACTTAAATAGTAAATACACATTATATTATATATTTTTTTTTTTTTTTTTTAAGGAGGTGTCTTATGATTCACATTTTTCTCTGTTCACTAGTAGAAGTAGGAGGGATGAACAAAGAGCAAGATGGAGTAGCAACAAAGCAGAGGAACATAAATTTAGTATCTGGTACACAGTTGTTCCAGCCACTGAAGTTTAATTTGCATAAACTGACAAGTAAAGCTAATTATTTTTAAAACTTATTTTAAAGGGGAACTACCACCCCGCAAAAACTTTACATTATTTAAGTCTTCATCTGGCGACTAGCTGCTTAGTAGCGCTAGTCGCCAGAAATATTACCTGATTTCAAAGATTTTTGAGTTTTTCGGAGGCTGACAGTAGCAGGAGGCAAGGACATCTTGTCATAGTGACATCCGTGCACCTGCGCTGTCAGTCCCTTTTGGAGCCGGCAGCTAGTCGCCAGATGAAGACTTAATTAATGTAAAGTTTTTGCGGGGTAGTAGTTCCCCTTTAAACAAAGGGAGAAGTTTACTTACCAATACTTTTTCTTATGCGCCCCTACACCTGATAGAAGTGAGAAATTAAAGCAGATTTGTCTCTGCCTCATAGCGGAGTATGACCATTCAGAACTCAAAAGAATACACTGCATGAGCCCAGTGATACTTTTGCCAAAGTTATAAAAGAACGCAGATATTAGCAAATAAGGGTAGGGAGTGCTGTGGGAGGGACAAAGAAGAAAAGGAAACATTTGTAAGTACATTTCACCCTTTCTTTTGTGTCCCTATCCAAAGCATAGAAAACAATTGGACTTCCAAAAGCAGTACCATATTGTATGGGAAAAGAAAGAGAACAAAATCTGGCAACTACAGAAGCACAAGACTGCAACCATACCATACAGGAGAGAGATCTAAATATTGATAAAATCAGAAACGTTAAAGGGGCTACACAAGAAGAAACCATAATACAAACTCAAGAAGTCACAGATAAACTAAAAGCCACAGGATCAACACACCAAGGAAGTATTTTACCCATAATGGCATACGAAATTGTTCTGTAGTGGCCTGAAACACACTGGCCCATGCAATTATCTGTATTGCTGAAGTGAGATTCCCTAGGTGGTCCACAAAACCCAGTCTTGAGTGAAAATTGTTTTCTTCTTTAATCTCTTCAGTCTGTTTTCTGAGAGAATCAATTCCTCTCTTTGTATCAGCCATGATCACCAGCTGTAACTGGCTCTTTTCCTTGCTTATTAATCAAAATTGGCTGGATATATGGTTCAAACATATTGCCATATGTTCTTCTGCTTGTACTCTTGAACTAGAGACTATAAGGAGAACATCTAGATAAGGGCAAACTGTGAGCCCCTTCTGAGGATAGCCTAAAAATGGGAAAATTGTCAACTAGTAATAATTTCCTTGTCCATAAATATGAGAGATTCTCTTGGGCCTTCTCTGATCAGAATATGGCGATATCGAGTAGGTCCACTGTCATGACATATGATCTCCAAGTTACTGGCCCAATTACGGAATGTAAAAAGATTCCATCTTGAAGGGGCTGATCACAATGAATTTGTTGATCTACCTCAGAACCATTGTACAAATACAGTAGGTGCACTACCAACATGTAGGTGTATAGGTTATTCAGTGAATAAGGAGAATGTGCTAGGATTAATAATTGGTAATGGAATAAACAAAAGAGAAAATCTTTTTAGCACCAGTCCCACACCTATGTATTACAGACCAATGGGATGAACTGGGTGTTTAAATCTTGGGAAGGAAAGAAATCAAATTTAAAAAAGATTAAAAAGTAAATGCTATTTATACCCTAATAAAACAGCTGTTTTATTAGGGTATACATAAAAGTTACCTTTTAATCTATTTTTTTAAAAAATAATAAGATTTTCTCTTTTTTGTTTATTCCATTACCACCTCAGAACTATCCTGGCACTAAAACCATCTGCTGCCTTGGACAATCAATAAAAACACAGCAGATACCCAAGTCCCTCTAATTCTCTGGGACCAGTTCCACCACATTCTTCTGAAGTAATTCCTTAAAGGGACAGTATTGTCCCATAATACATTTTTAGAGTTTTGCAGAGATTAAAAAAATAAACTAAATGCCACAAATCTTATCTCTCAAACTGCCATGGTTTGAGAGATATCCTCCGCTAAAGTTCCTCTTCTCCTGATGTCAGCTGTAAATCTGACAGAAGATCTGTGTCGGCCGACACGAGGAGGTTCTTCAGCAGAGCCGCAATAGCGCGATTTAAAAATAATTACTTCTTTGGAATGGTCTAAAAAGTGTGCTTGCAAACCAGGCACACTTTGTAGACGGTTCCAAAGAAGTATTTTTTTTTTTTTTTTAAATAGCGCTATTGCAGCTCTGCTGAAGAGCCGCTTGTCGGTCCCCAGACCAGGAACTCCTGCTGTCAGCTTACAGCTGACACCAGGAGAAGAAGAGGGAGAGGGGAACTTTAACGGAGGATCTCTCTCAAACCATAGCGGTTTGAGAGATAAGATTTGTGGCATTTAGCTTATTTTTTTAATCTCTACAAACTTCTAAAAAATTTTATGGGACATTATTGTCCCTTTAAAGGATTAGATTATCTTTTCCTCTTTTTATGGATTTGAAGGAAATAGTAACAGAGCAGAACTCCAGCTGATATCCCATCTTCATTATTTGACAAATCCACTTGTCTGAACTTGAGGTCTTCCATACTAATCGCAAATGTCCTAATCTGACCCTACTGAGATGTCCTAGCTCAACACTCTCCTGGAGAAAATCCAGTAGTAGGTAACTGATGACTGATTATACCTATCTGCAAACACTAATCACTGAATGTGTTCCAAACCCTGCAGCAATTTAGACGTAGATGCTTTTCCATCAGAAATAATTGTCAAGGAAAGTAGCGGAGACCATCTTTTAGATATTGAAACAATATATACTGGTTCTAGCACACAATAGCTTTACATATAGGGAGATAATTGAATCCAAGAACAATATTCAAAAAAAGAGAAAAAACAAAGATTACAGATTACATAAGGGCACTCCGCTCCTCAAAAGTAACAGATTATGATAAATAATCCAACATGATACAAAAAAGTAGAAATGCATTGTTTAAAAATAAAAAATTCTCCTGAAGATAAATGCTCCCACACTTGGAATCCCCCTCTCCCCCACATACCCCAGGTCAGAACCAGATAATACTAAAAACAAACACAATCCTACTGCTAGATGCCCGTATCAATGTAATCTCATTAATAGTAATCCAAAAATCACAAAGTAGTGAATCACAGAGGTCATGAAAAAGGAGGATCCACTTTACTAAAAAGATGTCTAAAAGATGACATAGGAGAACCGTAACTGTAACTGAGACCATAGTATCCATAGATACGTAGACAATCCTTGTCTTAACGTGTCAAATGTATCACAGGACAAGATTAGTGCTTATGGGCAAGATAAATCAGTTAAGAAAATGGAGAAAAAAAAAAAAAAAAAAAAAAAAAGGGAGAGGGCGTCCAATAGTGCCTATTATCCTAATGGCATATATCATTTCTTGAAAACATCCAATATACTCACAAAGGGGATGGTTGTAAAGAGGCTTATACCCCAAAACAACAGTGTGAGCCTGCAGAGATATTCCTGCCTCTGCTCAGGTATCCTCTAATTAGCAAGCAGGAATTCCCATGACTGCTGCTCTTGAGTCTCCAATACATTATTTATTTTTAAAAAACTATTAATGTATTAAACAATACGAAATCAGTATTAAAAATTAAGAACAAAGGCTTGCTATATTGAATTAAAGTAAAAATGACTTTCGTAGTCTGGGTACTTCATAAATATTTTTTTTTAATTATTTGAAGCAAATCCAAACAGACAACAAAAATGCAAATTGAAAAACTAATACGATGTTATGGCACATGCCAAAGGGGTGCCCAACACAGTGCATGAGCTTCGCACAAAACAAAACAAAAAAAAAATAAAAAATATAGACTATATGGCTACACGCAGGTTGGCACGCTGTTCGTTATGAAGACCTGAGAACTATTTTGTTGAGTATTAGGATATCCCCTAGGTAGGCAGCCTGCTCCACGCTACTGGCCCAAACTGAAACCAACAGAAACTCAGCTTGAAGCAGCTGGCAGGAAATAGTGGTAAGAGTGGTAATATTAGTGGAAACAATTAATACTGTGTGTGTGTGTCCTATAGCCTTAATTTACCCTTTGAGTGACAGGGCACTCAAATGGTTAAAACACTGCTGAGGAGAGAGAGGTTGTTACCCACCTCTGTCTACCCAGCTTGGTAGGAACAAAATGACTGGACTCATGATGCAAGGGCATCATGGTGAGGTGAGGTGGAGACAAATACCATTGTTTTCTATGCCATGGATAGGGACATACAAGACAATATGGCTATTAACACTCATTTTGAATGATCTTCCATATGAACCTAAGTTGTCATAATGTATTACTTCCACTTTAAAGGGATAGCAATGGTTCAGGTATTTATTTTAGTAGCTGCATTGTCCTGGCATTGCCCAGGGTGATTAACATATACACTGTTTCAGACAACCCACAATAAAGGCCTTTGGTATGTCTTTCTGTGTCTGTCTGTATTTCTCTCTCTCATTCAGCCTGTCCCTTCTCCCTTTCAGTCAGTCTTCCTGTGTGTACCTTTATCAGTCTCTCGCTGTCTATGGACATCTCAGTCTCTATCCATCGCACCATTTCTCCCTTTCTCCATGAGTCCAGTCCTACTTGTCTGGAGGGTGAGGTGCTTAATAACATGCACATGCTAATGTATCAGCTGTCTGGGACTCAACAGCACATCACACCACATATTTGAAACTCAGACTGGTATTTTGACACTGTCATTTCAAATTCAAATATGTAAAGACTGGTCACTTACTGAGGAGGTTTGAACTTTACACATGGCTTGAAGAGATGCAAATATGTGAAATGATGTGCTGCCAAGTTCCCAGGTAGCCCAGAAATAAGAACATGATTTACTAGTGTGAAACCCTCCCTCCATGAGCTGTATAGCTTCTTCAGTGTGTCACCCTTCATCTCCCTCTCTCCCATGAAGGTATATGTTGAGGGTAGGGTTGCTCTGGGATCAAGATGAAGTGAAGCTTGGAGGGGGGAGCTGCATGTTAACATGTGGGAAAAAAGGGCTTGGTGTCAGATACTGTTGTGTGTTTCTGTAACTAACAGTGGATAGTGGGACAAGGCTGAAAGGGGTAGTAATGTTTCATAATAAAAGCAGCTCTAATTAATCATCATAGTATTTGGACTTTGGAGAGTGTTATTTCAATTCTGTCAGAGTTGTAGTTCCAGAGTAATTAAATGACAAAGTATCCCCCTCCCACCCCTTTTACTGATGTAACACTGCTCAGCCAGAGCAGAAGGGAGTTGCCCAGGTAGATTGCAGAGATGGACAATCTCCAATTAAGATAAGGGAAAAACCTGAAAAACTTGTCAAGGGGGGCAGGGTTTTCATTGTTCTCATGGGAAGAAGATTGTCCCCTGCTGTTATCTGTCTGGTCTATGGACTGCATTCCACATCTGAGAAGAGATGGCTTACACTACATAAAAGGGGCGGGAGGGGAAACTTTGCTTGTGAATATCTCTCAAACCATAAAGGTTTGAGAGATAAGACATATCATTCTTCATGTTTTTTAATGGCTACAAAATAAAATAAAGATAAAACAAAGTATTGTTATCCCTTGAAGTCTCATACAATGTATGTGTGGTTCCGTCAGCTTTTACTGTACCTGTGAAGCAAGAGAGAAGGCTGATGTTTTGGACTTCAGTGGTGTTCCAAAGAGGCTGCCAGATGCTTCCCTACTTTTATGAACACCTTAAGGACCCATGACGGTCCAGGACAGTCATGGCATAAATGATGGAAGCGTGCCTCCGTGCACGCTGCTATCATTAATTCCAGGCTGAGACTGAGCGCTCCGAGACCGGGGCGTTCAGTCTCAGCCCTTCTTGCCTTTGCTGGTTCATGCGATCGCCGTTCCAGCGATCACATGTACCAGCAAAGTGACAGACAGAGACAGCAAAGAAAGCATGCTGTCTATGCCTGTCAAGTCTGCCTCTGGCTCAGTTGCTATGAAAGTTAACAGAGACAGAAGTAGACAGGAGACACCTAGTGGTGAAAGAAAATACAGCAGCTAGGGGTATTAACCCCTTCACTGCTGGTGCCAAAGGCTTGCTAAATGCAGGTCAATTTCTGACCTGCAATGATTTTTTTTTTTTTTTTTTTTACAAAAATATTTTATTAAAAAAAAAATAATCTAATTAAACAAAAGTGGAAGTGTGATTGTTGTGGAGCTACGTAATACACTTATATACACCGCCAAATGTCACGGATAAAAAAAGTGTCAAAATAGGGTGGGAAAAAGGGACATGGGGATTTTCACCCAGGGGGGACAGTGGCCACTTTAAACTCTGCATTTTGTAGGTATGACTGACCGGTCATACCTTTCATGCAGTCTCCATAAAATTTTAACCCTTTGTGCCCAATTGGTCCAAAGAGAAAAACCAAAAATGGTGTTTTTTTTACATTTTTTTTACCCTTTCTTTAAATTTTAATAAAGTAAATGGTGGGTTATCCATATAAGTAGGGTATCAAATGAAAGCCCTATTTGTGCTTTAAAAAACAGTATATAATTTATGGGGGTGGAATAAAAGACTTAGAGGGAAAACATTGCTGAACAAAGACATAGTCAAAAAGGTCAGAACTGCTCCGGTCCTTAAGGGAAAACGACCTCAGATTTTCCCGGTCCTTAAAGGGTTAAGGCAACAGTGACACATTTGTATATATGTGTTAGTGGCCCTTTAGCTCTGCCCCTCTCTTGCCATTCTCACCTTCTCAGGTGCCACTCTACGTATACCATATTGCCCCTCCATTACCAGCCTGTGCCCTTCTGTTCCCTTATTCCCTTTATTTCATTTGGCTCTCTTTTGCCACTGTGCCCATTGTTACCACTCTTGCTGTTGTAACTTATTAGATGGCAGATCTCTTCCAATACCGCATGAGTTAATAGGATTATATTAACATTACATCATACAGTGCAGACGATCACAGATCTACCAACTGGCACCTAATAAACTGACATAACTAGATCCCAGCACTGCAGGATTTAATATATTGACATTTATATAACAGAAATCTGTCACCTAATGGATATTCTATTCATTAATTCCTGATGTGTCTTAAATCAAAGATCATTCACCCAATTTTGTCCATTAGGTGGTAGATCTGATCTCTGTCTAACCAGTCCTGCAGGAGCTAATGTATTCAGAGTATATTGTGGCAAATATTAACAGGATAATCCCCTACAGTGCAGTACTTTAATCAGATTAATCTAAACAGTAAATTTCAATCGGTTACATCTGACTGCTCTTAAGAGAGAATCAAATCAATTCAGTATATACTATGTATACCCGCTGTATCGCATCTGTGTTGACGGCTGTGATATGGGGGGGGGGATCAGTCCCTAGTAGAACCAAACTTTACTAATGTACTATATGCATGTATTCGTGATTGTGTCTTTTTTCTACTTATGGAATACTGGAGTTGAATTTTGAAGAAAATTCCAGGGACCCTTCGCGCGACTCACTACAACACAATGTGTTGGATAACTCGCCGGCACTCGGAGGGTTAATGAAGAGCTCTCCGATTTTTTTCAATGTTCATATAGTCCTAGGTATGACAATTCACACACAAAAAAATACAAAACACTCCTCCTTGCAAGCAACTCCCTACTCACCTTCTCCACCTTCTTCGGACCCTTCACCAGTTCGTGACGCTTAGGAATGGTCCCTCCATCGCACCCCATTTTGGTCTTGAATCAACACTTTCCCTACAACCAAAACAAAACCTAGTAGAAACTGAATTCTAGTGGGCAAAAGGACCTTCGCTGTCATCAGTCATGTGACCACAGAGTGTGTGTAGGAAGGGGAGGAGCTTGGATAGAATGCGCTGTAGGCAAAACAGAAGTAGTGAATTTGCGTAGAGTGGCTCTGTGGGACTTTAACATTTTAAGTGCCAGAGAGCTATCCTATGCATTGGGTACCTTTCTGGAATTCAAAGAGCTAAATAAAAGATAATGGATTCAATCTGCGGCGCACGAATTGCAGTGCAGGGGACATTCTAGTTAATTGAAAATGAGCTTTCAACCCTTTGAAGGAGTGGGATTGGGTGAGAGAAGGGGGGCTGCTGAAGAAGAAAGAGGTGATGGTGAAGGGGATCAAAAAGACTAGAGGAGGAGTATTCAAAATATTAGAAGAGAGGGGTAAAAGGGGTGAGAGAAAGGGAAAGAGGCTAGAGAAGATGGGGGAAGGCTGAAAGAGAGGCTAGAGCAGTGATTCTCAGCTCTAGTCCTCAGGGCACACCAACTGGTCATGTTTTCAAGATATCCCTAATTAATCACAGGTGAATCAATCGCAATGACTGAGCCACTAATTACTCACCTGTGTTTAAGCAGGAACAACCTGAAAACCTGCACTGTTGGTGTGCCCCTAGGACTACGTTTGAGTAACACTGGGCTAGAGATTGCTGGAGTTTGAATGATTATATAACACACATCTGAACCTCTGAGTCAACTACCACAATCTGCTTTTCTGAAAAATCAATTTTTTTGACAAAATATTCAGTATTTTTCAATCAAAAACATTTTCACTAATAAAAGTAAAAAAAAAAAATGTTTGCACATACTGAAAATCAAAAATTCTCAGTATTTGGTATCGAACAAAAAGGAAACAATACGCTACACACCTAATAGTCACTGAAATATATGTCGGGAGCGGTACCTTTAATTTTCCTTATAGAAACTTGCAAGTAAAAGGGAACCTTGAATTCTCGGTGCAGACTCTTCCGATCCTCCACCACCGGACAATAGAACTGCACAAACTTCAACGATCAAGCCGCACACGAGACGTTGGTATGACTATTTGTCTTAATGACTAGTATAACTCTGTCTGGCATTGATTCTACAATACACAATATTCCAGCACTCCTTTAAAGCATCCCAGAGAGTGTCTAGAGATGTCACAGTGTTTCAGCTTTTCCCTTTTTAAATGTTCCCAAAGATGTTAATTGGGCTTGAGGTCTGGTGATTGCGATAGGAAAGCCATACAAAGTAGCACTCCTTGCTCTTCCTTGGACTTCAGATACATCTGGCACAGCTTCCGAGTGTGTATTTAGGATCATTGTCCTGCTGGAAAATGAATCCTCTTCCACACAACCTTAAGCAGAGGCTTACCTAGAAGTCATTGGGCCCTGGTGCAAAAATCACCATTGCCCCCCCAATGGCCACCTCCACTGGCCATCTCCACATTGCACTCTCATTGGTCACCTCCACATTGCCCCCAATATCCCCAGTCTCCACATTGCCCCCCATTACCTCCACATTGTCCCCAATATCCACATTGCCCCCACAGTGCCTCCACATTGTCTCCAATATCCACATTGCCATCACATTGCCCCCAATATCCACGTTGCCTCCACATTGCCCCCAATATCCACATTGCCTCCACATTGTCCCTAATGTCCAAACTGACCCCACATTGCCCCCAATCTCCACATTGACCCCCCAGTGTCCATCTCCTTTCTCCCTGGTGGTCCAGTGGCATGGCAGGAGAGGTCTGTGCCTCCTTGTGCACAGACCTCAGCAGCTGGTGGTCCGGCACGATCCTGTCTTCAGTAAGGCAGAGAGCTGGGAGATGATGGGAGATCAGCAGCTAGAGGTCTGTGCTGAAGAAGGCACAGACCTCAGCTTGCTTCTTGTGGGCGGAGTTTGGGGTCGGAGGGGACAGCCGGGACCCCAGGAGTGATGGGCCCAGTGGCAGTTGCCAACCCCTGCAACCCCTACTGTTACACCAGTGACCGTAAGCCAAAAGGGATGACATGCCTCTGCAGAATAGACTGGTACTCCTCTTTTGTCAAAGTGTAGTTGATCTTGTGCAAGTCATCAACTGCAGAATAGGCAAAGCAGGATGAGCACTAGCAGAAGCACTAGCGCGACCAATCTAATCTAATAGAATTAATATTGGGTGTTAATCATTAAAAGACATACAACTCACATGAGTGCTGTTACCAATTGAATGAAATATATAGTGCCACAACAGTTTTGAAATTGTATAAAAAATGGTGTGTGAAGAGGATAGTCGTATAAATCAACTGACTACAGTACTTTACTACTTTCTATTAAATTATCAAATAAAACTAATTGGTGATGGTGGACTCAGACTTTTGGACCCTATTGTGTGTATATATATATATATATATATAAATATATATATATATATATATATATATATATATATAAATATATATATATATATAAATATATATATATATATATATATATATATATATATATATTTATTTATTTATTTTTTTTAAAGATATTTAATATTCAAGCTGTGCACTTCTGCATAATGCGTGCCGGCACAGCTGTTCTCGACTTCCTAATTCTCTTCCCACCTCCCTCCCAGCTGCCCCAGGGAGTGCGTTCACGCTTCCCTTCGGTGTGGCGTGAATGGCTTCTATAGTTACATCAAGCTCCTGTTAGCATTATACTGAGGTTGCTCCAGATGAAAGACACATCATGCTTATTTTCCTACTCAATCAGAAGATGTCCAGCAGTGCCATCAGCTCAGAATTGGCAGGAAACAGTGGGACCCTTGAACACCCATCTACTATCTGGAGAAGTCTGGTTAGAAGTGGTCTTCATGGAAGATTTGCGGCCAAAAAGCCATTCCTCTGACATGGAAGCAAGGCCAAGCAACTCAACTATGCATGAAAACACATGAACTGGGGTGCAGAAAAATGGCAGCAGATGCTCTGGACTGATGTTTCAAAATCCTATATAACAATTCTCTAGGACGTTTGTCACAATGCAGTCATGCGCATAGGGTTGCCACCCAGCCGGTATTTTACAGGCAGGCCGGTAAAAAATTGGCTTCTGTCCAATGTTAAGTCTATGGAGGGAATGCCATGGCCGGTATTTTTTTGAAGAAAAGGTGGCAACCCTACATGCGCAGTAGAGACTATCTGCATTCGGGCAGTCTCTACTGAGCATGATTGCATCGCGTGAGTGAGGACCCGCAAGACTGCATCTAGTGAAGCAGTGAGGTAGCGGCCTCTTAACCCTTTGTGTGCCAGAGGGCTACGCAACGCATTGCAAATCAATGCTTTGCGTACCCCTCTGGCAGTCAAGGGGTTAACGTTACCGGGACCTTGGCCCATGTACATGGGCTTTTACACTAGTTTGAAATATTTGGCTGTGGCAGAAGGCAGTTTGTTTGCCAAAGGGCTGGAGAGCAGTACAAGAATGAGTGTTTGCAGGCAACAGTGAAGCATGGTGGAGGTTCCTTGAATGTTTGGGGCTGCATTTCTGCAAATGGAGTTGGGAATTTGGTCAGAATGAATGGTCTCTTCAATGCTGAGAAGTACAGGCAGATACTTATCCATCAAGCAATACCATCAGGGAGGCATCTGATTGGCCCAAAATTTATTCTGCAGCATGACAACGACCCCAAAAATACACGCAAAGTCATTATGAAGTATCTTCAGCGTAAAGGAGAACAAGGAGTCCTGGAAGTGAAGGTATGGCCCATGGCTCACATAGAGTCCTGATTTAAATGTCATTGAGTCTGTCTGGGATTACATGGAGAAAAAGAAGCAAATGAGGCTGCCTAAATCCACAGAACTGTGGTTAGTTCTCCAAGATGTTTGGAACAACCTAACTTCTGAGTTCCTTAACCCCTTAACGACCCTTGACGGTCATAGTACGTCAAGGGTCGATTTGACTTAACGACCGATGACGTACTATGACCGTTATCGAGTTCCGGGCTCCCCCCGTGGCTGCACGCCGTGCGGGGAGTCCGGAACGCAACGGAGCAATAAAAAAAAAATTGCTCCGTGGTCGTTAACTCACTTCCGCTTCCGGATTCCCCTGTTGTTAAGGGGTTAACAAACTGTGTGCAAGTGTACATAAAATTGATGTTCTTTTGAAAACAAAGGGTGGTCACACCAAATATTGATTTGATTTAGATATTTCTTCTGTTCACTCACTATGCATTTTGTTAATTGATAAATATAAACTACTAACATGTCTATTTTTGAAAGCATTCTTACTTTACAGCATTTTTTCCCACCTGCCTAAAACTTTTGCACATATTACTGACACATACATACATACATACATATGCTGATGGCAGAAAGCATTACATTACAAAGTAGTCTTTGTGGTTTATAGGTTCAATTTATATGAGCACAGAGCACATTTGAATAATTTTGCTGTTTCCAAACACAAATATCACATTTCAGAAGTTATTTACACACATGTTTTGTAATGCAATGTTATGTTAACCCCTTAAGGACCAGCAGTCCCAGGGTATGCTGTCCCTTAAGGACCACATAGAAAACTTTGATGTGACGTCCCATGTGACTGATCACGTGGGGCGGCACGCCGAACGGAGGGACTGAAAGAGATCGCTCCGGTCTTGGAGCGATCAACTTCAGTCCCCGATATTACTCACCTCGCTCCTACAGGAGCATGGTGAGTAAAAGTACGTGACGTGCCAGGACCGTCACTGGTCCTTAAGTGATGGACCAGCGTGACGGTCCTGCCACGTCAATGGTCCTTAAGGGGTTAAGTATATACATCTCTGTGTTTGTGTCATACAGATGGGGGGGGGTCAGCTTCAGTTTCTGCACCAGAGCCCAGCAGGTACTAGTTATAACCCTTTCTCTAGGCAGTTGACTACTTTGACTAATCGGAAATGTGGCCCTGGTTCTGTGGTGATCTTGACATTGCCTTCTCTATAATCAAAGCAGCTCTAATGGAATATACTGTAATATATAAACGTTCACACATAGGATTTAAAAAACAGTTCGATAGGTCTTTGTCCAGGAAAAAAAAAACATGTAGCAGGAGTACTTTCCTAATATAAACTAGGGGACATTTTAGTAGATGCACAGACATTTTATCTATTTATTTATAACTATTTTAAAAGCCCATGTACACGGGCCACAGTGCCACCCAGCAGCCTCGGCTGGTGCCCGGAGCCTCTCTGCTTACCAAGAAGTCCCAGGAAGGTGCGCGGAGAGGACTCCGGTCCTAATTTGGAGCGCCCCACTCCATATCAGCGGTAGCACATTCAGTAGTCTGTACTGCGCATGACTGCAGCGCGGGCAGTCTCTACTGCGCATGACGACTTCTGACAAACATCCTAGCGAGTTATTATTTAGGATTTTTTGATTTATAAGCTAGTTAATTTATAACAAATGAGATATGTACTTTCTCTAGTAGAGTCAGAGAGAAATGCAAGTGTACTAATAGAACTGGGGGTGATGCACTAAGGTTCAGTGCAGTGTTGAAGTGTGTCTGGTGATGTGTGGCAATTACTTCACCATGGAGAATATTAGACAGTTCACCATATTCACTAAAATTGTCTATGGAAGGGGATGGGGAGAGACTTTGATCATTAGCATATGAGGTTGGTATAATGCTGAAGATGTGTTGAGGAGGACAAGTGGGGGAGCAGAGAGGATGCTCTCAGACCAGCACCAAGTACACCACCAGCTCTACCTTAATCCTTTGAATACCAAAGGTATGTACAACACATTGCTCTGCAAATTAGTATATAAAGTGGAAAATAAACTGATCACCATAAACAGTAGTGGGAGTATGGTACAGAAGGATTGGTATTGTGTTGGCCACGCTCACTACTCTGCACAATGTACGTGGTAGGTAAGGTTGAGGCTCACTGGGCTGCTGCCTATTCTTCCTACAGAGGAAATCTGATACTAACACACATCATCTTCAGCCAGCCTCCATCTATATCGGGCTGCAATTCCCATCATCCTCAGCTGGCTGTTGGCAGAAGAGCATGATGTTACTCAGCCTTGTTCTAGGGCTTCAATTGTTCCTATGCAACCCAGCTATGTTCATCATTCAAAAGTAGTTAGTGATAAAGGGGTGAAGTGGCATTCCTAATATGATCCCACCTTTTGCCTACATGAATGGCAGAAAGCTGGCAGCTAAGGGAATTATATTTATTTATTTTTCCTCCCCTTGGAGTAATGTTGCCAAATGTATGAACTGCAAACATTAATGCTATGCCCTGCTTTCATAACACACTAAGATTGTTTGTAACACTGTTCATGACCACGCGCTGTTTCAAAAAATATCTGGGCTACTGTTACTTAGGCCCCCCTGTCATCATTCTGCATTCTTCTTTGTATCCCTGCCTTTACCCTAAAAACCTGTACATTTTCCAAATTACAAGAAAATATTTAAACTGTTTTGATATATTTAACCATCTGAGTGCCAGAGATGTTTCCAATACCTTGCCACACAATGTGTTGGATACCTCTCTGGCACTCGGAGGGTTAACGATAGATTCTATTTACGGTGTTCCAGTGTATTTCAAAGCACTGTCCAATGAGGATAATCCATTGAGAACCATAGAGGTGTGCAGTACATTGTTTCACACTTCTGCTCTTAAAGCTCTCATCCTCTGTGATGATGTGGTTATATATTTTTGGTATAGCGGATGACCTAAATGAACAAAGGGCGGGCCATATTCTGCTAGCTAAAGAGTTGCAGTTCTGGAACAAACTATCTGCACTACAAGGGACAAATGGAAGTTATCCACATTCCTATTGATGGAAAATGGGTTTAAAACCACTTAAATACAAGAAAGGTCTCCAATGCATTGAGCAGCAATTCAGTGGAGTAAAAGACCCATTAATGTCAATGGGGATTTTCATTTGTCTCTGAAGGTTATACGTGGGAACCTTCTTGTCCCACGTCCCAGGAGAAACATATTTTGTGTCATATTGTGGGTGGGGTTTAATCTGGTGGGTGTGGATGAGTGATTGAAAAGAGGAATTGACCATGAAATTAAAGGAAAATGTAATGGGGCTGGTGTGGATTAAAAAGACTATAAAGTTGGTGGGCTTATAGCTGAACTCGCTAAGCCAGAGAATCAGCCACTGTCCCCAAGGACCCGATAATTCAATCCAAAAACTAGTCTCCAGGTGGATCCAAAGTTTGTTTACTCCAGAATTGCACTTCCTGAATATGGACAATGTATAAAGAAAAATTTGAGTTTAAGGCCCCTTTCACAAGGGTAACTTGAACACAGTTATGATGTGTTGATTTTGTATCCCATGATAAAAGGTGTGCTGCTGGACTTCAGTGCCTTTTAAATGGTGGCTGTTGCCTTGCATCAGCTCACCAAAGTCCAGCAATCTTCAGCTTCATTAATATAGAAATGCAGTAAAGTTGCAGCATGGCTGATCTGCATGGTGGCCACTGGGGCCACTGACAGATCTTTCACATAAGTGATTTTAGCTGTTGCTCATCACAACCTTCAATGAATGGCTGACCCAGGTAGGCATTATTCATTAATAATTATCTGACACTCAAATTGAGAGACCATTAGCCACACCCTATTGTACTGAAATTGCCAGGAGAAGATTCTACCTGCCAGTGGTATAACAAGTCACTGGAGTGTCCCGGTGCCAATTTTTTGGGGGGCCTCCCTAACAAGAAATATTGTCTTACATAACATAGCATAACAAAGGTTGCAATCTAAAACTCACATGAAACAACAAAAACTTGCAATCTATAGTTACCCACATGAAACAGAGGTTGCAATCTATTTATTTTTGAATAAATGTGTGGTGGGATAAAAAGAAGCATTGGGGGAGAAAGGAGGTATATGTGGGGGTGTATTGAGTACGTAGCTAGGGATCTCTGGTGGTCTTTAGGGTGACCTCATTGCAGCCATAGCCGAGGTTAAAGGTGCTGGCCACAAGGCCAGATGTCCAGTCCCAGTTGAGCATGGAATCAGACAAGTATAGCCACACCAAGGAGCCATGAGAATAGTTACACATACCCAGGGAAAAGGTAGTATCAAAATGTAGATTATAGAAGAAGACCTCTTGGCTGATGAAACAGGCTACAAAAACACAAGGCACTAGGTCCGGGCCTTTAAGGAAAAGATACTCAGCCTCTTAGGCTGTTTTGCATTCGTCCCCTTGGAAGTTTCGGATTATGTTATAAACTCCCCGTAAGTCCAGTCTGGTAAAGATTGTGGCTCCCTTCAGCATCTTGAAGAGTTCAGGAATCAATTGAAGGGGATATCGATTCTTAATAGTAATCTTGTTTAATCCTCGATAATCCACACAGGGTTTTAGGAGTCCGTCCTTCTTAGCAACAGTAAGTAAGCTTTTGGTACTCTGGGCTGAAGAGAATCCTCAGTCTGGACAACTGCTACCAGAGGATGGATCTTGACTAAACATTCAGGGGAACAATTAGGACTCCAGGCAGCAATTTTAACTGATCTCCAATCAATAGACAGATTATGAAGTTGGATCCAAAATAGTCCTAGTGTGTCTGGTGCAGTTGGTGAATCTATTATGTCAAAGCAGGTGTTTTTAGTATGCAATAACCTAGTGTGGAGCTTACTCTGATGCATCTCATAAGCAACCAGGACTGAGCCCAAGGACTTTCCATCCACTATGGAGACCCAGAGGGGAGGAGTCTATCCCCTCATAGGATTATCATAAATATAGGCAACGGTAGCATCCAAAAGCACTTCTGCATCCCCAGAGTCAACAAAAACTTGAGTGGAAACTGTCCCACTCTTCCAGGACAGTTGGACTGGAACCATAAGGTGATTGGGATTAGTCAGGAGGGCAGGGTTCTGGTTAAATGAAGCATTTTCCTTATTTCTCAAGCAATGGTGTTTCCCAGTCTGGTAGGATATTGCCTCTGCAGGTGACCCTTCTATTCACTGTAAAGACAGAGTCTCAGAGGGTGACGTCTACATCTCTCCTCTACAGTCAAGTGGGTTGCAGCTCCAATTTCTATGGGTTCCTCTTGCGGATTGGATTGCTCTAACACTGTAGGAGAAGTTGTAGGTTGCATGCCTCGGAGTTGTAGATTATGGTCTCCAACTTGTTGCTGCGCTTGCATGCGGTGATCTAAGCCCAAACAGATAGCAATGAACCCCTACAAATCCTTTGGAGTCTTGCGACAGGTGAGTGCATCCTTTATGTGCTCATTAAGTTCTTTGCAAAAGGCTGCCTTGGGGGCTCCCATGATCCAGTCAGTCTCATCAGACAACATTACTTACTGAGCTTTTTGGCCGCATGTCTTCCATGAAGATAGGTGTACCAGGGTCCCACTGTTTTCTGCCATTTCTGAGCTGATGGCACTACTGGACATCTTCCAATTCTGAAGGGAAGTAAGCATGATGTGTCTTTCGTCTGCTGCACTAAATTTCCTTGGCTGACCACTGTGTCTGCTGTCCTCAACATTGCCTGTTTCTTTATGCTTCTTCAAAAGAGCTTGGACAGCACATCTGGAAACCCCTGTCTGCCTTAAACTTTCTGCCTGGGAGAGACCTTGCTGATGCAGTATAACTACCTTGTGTCTTGTTGCTGTGCTCAGTCTTGCCATGGTGTATGACTTTTGACATTAAACTGTCTTCAGAAACCTCACCTTCTTAGCTGAGTTTGGCAGTTCCTCACCCAGTTTTATTCCTCCTACACAGCTGTTTCTGCTTCAGTTAATTATTGTGTTTCAACCTACATTTTAAACTGATTATCATTAGCACCTGTTTGGTATAATTGTTTAATCATACACCGGACTATATGTCTACAAAATGCCTCACTTTGTTCAAGTATACCTAGAAGAATTATACTGTTTTGAAGGCAAAGGGTGGTCACACCAAATATTGATTTGATTTAGAATTTTCTTCTGTTCACTAACTATGCATTTTGTTAACTGATGAATATAAACTATTAATATGTCAATTTTTGAAAGTATTCTTACAGCATTTTTCACATCTACCCAAAACTTTTGCCCATTACTGTGTATATATATATATGTATATAATTGAAATAAAGGTTAAAAATGATCACAATGTATTCAAACAGCACCATTCCAGAAAAAAATGGCAAGTGAATAGCAGTATTCACTTGCTGTTTTTTATGGAATGGTGTTGTTTTAATAAATTGTGATAATGTTTGATCATTAATCCGTGAGTGCGTTTTTCCTCTACTTCAATTGTTTAACCAACGTTGCTGCACCCAGATAATATAAGAGAGCCATAACTAGCGGTTACGTGAGTGCCAACCTACTATGTTTATATATATATATATATATATATATATATATATATATATATATATATATATATATATATATATATATATACACACACACATATAAAATATATATTTTTGTGTATATTACACCTCCCCACTTCACATAAGGTGAGTATTAAACTTGAGACTTTACAGTGAAAGCTAGTTAGGCCTGACCTGGGGACAGAGATCATAATCCCCCTCTGAGAACCACCTGTACATGCTTCTTTATCATTCTCTCTGTGCTCTGACAGTTTAAGTGAAAATGAGAGGAAACAAGCAAAAAAAAAAAACCAAGAACAAAACAACCCTTTATTGGGGATGTTTCTCTCTCATGCTCTCTGCACACTATTTTTTTATGGCAGGATATAAAGATTATAATACTCATGGAGGGTTTCTTGAGCATGTGTGTGTTTGCGAACGTATTAAGCTAAAAAGTAAAATAGCAAAAAAGGACATACTCTTTACAAAGGTCATCAGGCAGCAAGTATTTATGTTGTTACAAAGGGGGATGGACATTACTATCACACTCCTGAATAAGTGTGAATGTTTATTTGTACCCTATAGTACAGTTGGATTGATCCAGAATTGCACCTCTTTAACTGGATAAATAAGGCCCTTGATGTCTTACTGCACAGCTCTGGAATCCTGCTTTGACACCTTACAAAGTAACTATAATAACAATATTGCACTGGTTATACGTCCTCAGAATACCCTTGTCCCTATTTCTTTTTCCAGCTATCGCACTGTATATCTCCTGCCATTTGCCATCAAATTACTAGAATTCTTCACATTCTTTCTCTTTCTTTATTATCTGAACTCTTAATTGTCCTTCTGACCCACTTCATCTTGGCTTGTGCTCTGCTCCATCCACTGAAAAGTCACATACAATGACTTTCACTTAGCTGAAGTAGGTGTGGAAAAATCCCAGGACCTAGGAACCCAAGCTCTTAACTCTTTACTTGGTATACAGACAGCTATTCTAGTGAAATATTTTGAGGAAGAGGACCACTGGGTACAGTTCCCTGTAGATGTATCAAGAGCTCAATCACTTTGTGACTGTTTGGACTGTTATAACTTTGAATAAAGCAACTGCCTGCTATGGGAGCACCTTTTTTTTGCTTGTTCTTAAACAGATGTTCCATACAATAAGTGAAAGAGGTCCATGTCTGGGGCAAGCCAATTGTACCATAAGTGAAAAATAAAAATTAACTAAATTCCCATTTATTTGATAGTTAAAAGTCCAATTTAAATCATTGTGAATTTTCATAACTTCCTTTGTTCTAACCTTACTCCTATGTATGACTCGGAGTCTCAGAAGACCAGTATTGTCCAGTTGGTGCCCAATGAGCTGAAGTTGGTCCCAATGGGTTTTTTGATGACCATCAACCTGCCTGAAAAGCCCACACATTTTATTATATATAAATATATTTTTACGTAGGGCTAGAAAAATTCCAGCCCACCAAATTTTGGACTCTTGGGGACTACATCAATCATAGTATCCAACATCTTATGAGTTTAATGCTGCCTGCCCCTGGTCTAAACTCACTAGACATGTGTAGCAAAGCCCTGTCCTGGATTTCCTCTCATCTTCCAGTTCATACTTTCACTATTACTTTCTCTAACATCTTATTTTCTATCATCTTGTCTGGGTGGGCCTTAACCCCTGAACACAAGAGGAGTTTGCAGTAAATTGCTTCTCGATGTACTGTATTGCACACCTATCTTGTCCTCATAGGGTTAAACTTCTGCCTTGCCCTGTCTTCCTAAATGACTTTATCACATGTTTTAGTTTAATATAGTGTCCATGTGCGGATAATAAATCTACTCCTCAACCCTTGACCTTGCACCTGCAGTTCAGACCACATTGTCTACCCTGAATGTCTTTCTGATGGGCCCTCTTCTGTTATAAACTCTAGGGGGGGGGCATATACTAAGGCAGTGGTTCCCATCCTTCGCAATGGGTGGCATACCTCCTGGCAATCAAAAGGTTAAAGGAACATTAAAGCCTAAAAATAAACTTGGGTTATATACATTTACATCATGTTGATTATCATAATAAGATCTGTAAAATATCTTTATATTTTCCTGAGGCCTAAATCTTGCTTTACATATACCTTGCTGGGCATCCCATTCATACATTTTGCAGGACCCATGACTTCATTAAATAGCAGTCTTGATAGATATTTCAGAAGTTATAGAGCTGGATTGTCTGTAGGCACCCTGACATGAGGTAACTACCCTTTTGATTACAAGAACAGTGGGTACTAATCTCAATACATTAAACAGCACAATTAGGACAGTTTACCCAAGCAGTATAAATACACATTTTGGAACACATTTTAAAGATCTAACATCATTTTTTTTAATTAAAAAAAAAACCACATGATATTTACAGGTATTTCAACTAATTAGATTTTTAGGCATTAGTGTTCTTTTTATGGGATGTATGTGGGAAGACGTGACACACGCAGCTTAAGCCATGATACCTAAATATGTCATGACACCCTTGTTGGATACCGCAGTACTAAGGAAAACATAACACACACAAAATAAATAAATAAAACTAATAAATGAATAGCCACGTACCTCCCATGAGCGTTCATCATTCTATTATACCCTGTGCAGGACCACAGAAAACTACTAGTTGTAGAGAAAATTGGCAATATGCACAAAGTTCATATGGAGAAACTCCGGGCCAAGCACCTGCACCACAGGAAACAAATAACAATTCAGATTGCTTCACTGTAGTGCATTTTGGAGGACTCGTGCCCTGTCAGTGAGCGAACCCTGTTTTATTTAGCAGTAAAAGCCCTGCAATAGAAGTGAATTCATAATACAACATTACAGTTACTAACAGGTTTTACTTGCTTTGTTTTCTATTATACATGTACAATTCAATAAGCTAAAGAGGAACAATTCTGGAGTAAACCAATTGCACGATAGGGGACAAATATCCCCCCTCCCCCAAATTCCAATTGATTTAACCCCTTAAGGACCGGCGTGCATGGACGGCACTTAAAGACCACAGAGCTTTCTTTTTTTTCCATGATAGTATTCAGGGCTAGCTGAATGGCGTGCATCCACGCGGGGACCCCTGAAATCCATGACGTGCCAGGACCATCATGGATCCTTATGGCAAGTTCAACCATGATGGTCCTGGCACGTCATGGATTCTTAAGGGGTTAAATGAGAATTTTATTCACATGAATGTTAGAGAGGTCTCTAATACACTGTCAGGCTTAGCTTATTCAATTGTACTTTAAAATGATAGTCAATCTCATTCTTGAATTGACATATTCTGCAAGAGCCTAACAGTCAAATTGCCTATACTTCTTCTTTTAACGTCACCATCATTTTTTTACACAGTTTTATGTCCCTGACAAGGAGCTTTCTGAATTTGTTACTAGAGAGCTCTCTCTGTGGGACTGTGAAAGCAAAGAGAGTGCAACAATATAAAAAAAATGTAAAAAAAGACAGTGAAACAATATAGAAAAGCCACTTCTACAGCATACTGATCAACCAGAGCTGTAAGGAGACTGCACCATTCTATAAATATCCCTGCTTTCACAGTCCCCCAACTGAAAGCTCTCTGGAAACACAGATCCAGGGAGATCAATGTCAGGAATGTAAAGGTGAAGATAAAGAAAAGAATAGGTGATTTGACTTTACAGAGTATGCATTTTTGACCAGTTAAAGGTTGATTGTCTCTTTAAATAATTTTATCTTATAATGTCATGATGTAATTAAAATACTATACTTTTCTTGCTTATTTGTAATCATTGTCCATGCTGAAAATTGTTCTCACTCAAGTGCATGCCATGTAAACATAACAAAAATCCTTTATTTGCCCAGTGTCTTCCTTATCAGAAAATGGGCGAGAACACTTATATACGTAAACTGCATATGAACATAGTCTCATCAGTAGAGTATCATGAACTCCTAGTGCAGTGGTTCTCAACTCCGTTCCTTGGGACCCACTAACAGGCCAGGATTTGATGATTTCCTTGTTAGAGCACAGGTGAGTTAATCAATGTGAATGAGCCTCTGATCACCACACCTGTGCTCTAGCAGAGAAATCCCTAAGTCCTGGCCTGTTAGTAGGTCCCAAGGACCGGAGTTGAGAACCACTGTCCTAGGGACTTATGGATGAAAGTAAAGGAGAACAAACCTGGAGCAAATCAAATGCACCACAGAGGTAGAAGAAAACCTCTTATCATTTAAATGAGGCTTTTGGCCCCTTAACACATTCAAGGGGTTAAGACCCCAATTTAAAGGGACAGTAATGTCCCATAAAAATGCTTATAGTTTTGTAAAGGTTAAAAAAATAAATATATGCCTCAAATCCTATCTCTCTAACCGCTATGGTTTGAGAGATATTCACAAAGTTCCCCCCTTCCCCTTCTCCTGATGCCAGCTGTAAAGCTGACAGCAGGAGATCCTTGTCGGCAGAGCCGAAATCCCGTTATTTAAAAAGAATTACTTCATTGGAACTGTCTACAAAGTGTGCTTGCAAACCAGGCACACTTTGCAGACATGTCCATTGAAGTAATTATTTTCCAGTAACACAATTTCGGCTCTGCTGCAGAGCCACCAGTTGGTCCCCGGACTGGGATCTGCTGTCTGCACAGTGCTCACGTCAGGAGAAGGGGAGGGAGGGGGGTACTTTGAAAGGGAATACCTCTCAAACCATAGCGGTTTGAGAGATAGGATTTGCGGCATATAGTTTATTTTTTTTAACCTCAACAAAACTATAAGCATTTTTTTATAGGACATTACTGTCCCTTTAAATACATGGGAATGCTGGAAGTGTCTATTTGTCATATATGGTGCAGCTGGTATGCATCAGAATTGTTCTACTTTGCTTTTATATATGGTATAAAAAGATGATGAGAATTGTAGACTCCATGGAAGATATCAGTGTAGAGATGTATGTATATTCATTTTCCTAATTTCTCAGATACTTAAATTTAAATGTACTCATTAGCGCTGTTTCACAGAAATTATTTTCATACAGTAACACCACTGTTATGCACAGTTGCACATAAGTATATACTAGTAATAGGCACAAAATGCATAATGCACGGCCGTTGGTGAAGAAGAGGGTCTGTTTTTTATGTAGGGTGAACTGGTTAAATGCCATATCTCTGTTTCTCCTCAATAAACAAATTTGTGATATATACTTAAGGAACATTTTGTGAACCATGGATCATACCTGGACCTTGTTTGGACTCTGACCGAGATTATGTTTCTATTGTTCCTATATTTATTTTCCCAAAAATAGGGTAGATTGCACCCTATAAAGCCATTCTGTATGCCAACAGTAGCACGGAATGTTGCATCTTCCTGAAACTACAACTGCAAAGGTCAACACAGTGCTCTACAGGGCTGCTGAGCAGTCCTATCAGCTGACTGAACCATTGCAGGCCTTTCAGCTGATATAGCCATTACAGTGTTCAGAGCTGCGAGTCAATCACTAGCTAGCTCATTTGGGCATCATCCCCAAGCCAGGGTTAGTCAATATTTGGAGCTCCAACTGGGTCTACAACACTCATTATCTTCAACCACCATACAGCTAGATGGTGATGATGAGAGCTGTAGCCTCCAACAGCTGGAGGTCTAATGATTGAAAACCCCTGCTCTAATTAGCTGGTTGAGTACCAGAGAGGTATCCAGAACATTGCAACTCCATGTGTGGGATACCTCTTTGGCATCAATGGCTAAGCAATGTCCAAGTGCCGCCACATATGACTAGCCCCTGTGAATGAGGCCCTAGATTTGCTTGCCTATGCACTGCAGTGAGTTTGCAAATCCTTACATCTTCTACATACTAATACATATTGGTTTGGATTCAGGGGGTAACTACAAGAGTTGCAAGGGTGCAATTGTGCAGGGCCCAGCTTCCAAGGGGTCCCATCTGCCCCAGGGTCCAATAGGTTCTAGCAATGAATACGATAAAAGATTTTTGTGTTAAGGGGCCAAATAAATGCTTGCACCGGAACCCTCGAATGACTAGTTACACTACTAGCTGGATTATGTTATAGGGGATATATTTATTACTGAGTTTAGTCTCAAATCCTACTGTAGTCTATGTGGATTTTTGGCAATAAAACCAGTAAGTTTATCACTTGCACCTATATCCAGCTCATTGCCTATTTTAAATCCCATTGATATGTGTCCATTGATATGTGCTGAGCCCTAGAACTGAACCATAAATGATACCTATTAGTACAATTATTTATATGTTTTAAATCATTCATAGGATCATTCATCAGGGCCCTTTGATCCTTTTGTTTCCATGTTCCATTTGTACTATTTAATATCCTGAAAAAATATCTTGTGATACGAAATGCGTAGATTGATTTTATCAGACATCCAGACATTGTTACATTGTTTTATTGAAAGAGGCAGTATATACAAGATATCCTGTTATCCGCAATATTCCAGGAGTTTCCATCTAACAGCCAGCTGAATGGCTTACACGTTTGGCTTAAAGGGATAGTAATGTTTCATAATAAAAGCAGCTCTAATTAATCGTCATAGTATTTGGACTTTGGAGAGTGTTATTTCAATTCTGTCAGAGTTCTAGTTCAAGAGTAATTCAATGACAAAGTATCCCCCTCCCACCCCTTTTACTGAAGTAACACTGTCCAGTCAGATCAGAAGGGAAGTGCCCAGGTAGACTGCAGAGAGGGACAATATTCAATTAAGATAAGTGAAAAACCTGAAAAACTTGTCAAGGGGGGCAGGGCTTTCATTGTTCTCATAGGAAGAAGATTGTCCCCTTCTGTTATCTGTCTGGTCTTACAACCAGATTCCACATCTGAGAAGAGATGGCTTACACTAGGTAAAAGGGGTGGGAGGGGAAACTTTGCTTGTGAATATCTCTCAAACCATAAAGGTTGGAGAGATAAGACTTATATCGTTCTTCATATTTTTTTAATGCCTACAAAATAAAATAAAGATAAAAAGAAGTATTACTATCCCTTTAAAGACAGGAGGTGTTAAACATCATACAAGCAGCGAAGTAAACTCTGCCCAGTGGAGAAGACAAGAACTCTTTGTGCAAGAAATCACAGCACATTAGTAGTCTTAAAGCCAGTTGTTGCTATAAAAAAAATGGAGCTCAAGTACTACATATTGTCATAGGAATATCACTCCAATAGAACGGGAGAGTATGCACATTCATATTATCTTCCATATTACTGCCACACCAGTACTACTAAAGCTATTCAGTGGTTTACATTATTATACCAGGTTAGTTATATCTGACTTTTAGTGACATATTTAACCCTATTTGGGCAATCATTATATTTGTCATTTATACTCTCCATATTGGATATTACCATTTTTTATACTATATTTTAGTTTATCGTTCTATAAGTAATGTCACTATTCTTTTGGTACCAGAACGATTTATATTTTTTATATGTTTGGTACGTCATTAGTTTTTATTCTATTCCATATCTGAATAAATTTCATATATTTACAGAATTCAGAGTGCTTTTCTTCTATTTTTTGTTTCTTTTTTTCTGTCCAACCACTATTGGACAGTGAAGATCATACATAGGCTGACCTGACCTCACCTTTAACCGGGGACACATAGGAAATAGGCATATTTCAGGAGTGCACCAAAGTCAAAGCAGCCCTGCATTATGCATTTTTCATATGCGTCCCCGGTTAAAGGTGAGGTCTGGTCACCCTGGCTCATCATCATAGTGATCTGTTGTTCTGATATACTGTGCTTATATTTGATTCCACAATCTAGAGCCTCTTCCTACATTGTTGTTTTTTGCTATTTAATATCTGTGTATGTCTATTCCCTTTTGAATAACCTGGCACTATTTAAATAAAGAAGAAAAATTCAAAACAATATTCTTGGGCCATATGCACAAAAAAGTGGACCAATTCTGGGATAAACTAACTGCACCAAACTAAAAATTCCCATAATGCTTTATGAGATAAATGGTGCTTTTAACCCCTTGAATTCTAGAGAATTTACAATGGGTTGGGAACTTCTTTAGCATCCAGTGGAATAAAAGCACCATTTAAATCTTCTTTATTTTTTTTTTTATTATATGAATATGCAAATTAAACAGTGAACAAAAGACATAATTCAATGTCAGCTATTCAACTTGAACTTTTCATGTTGTCGGATTGTGTGTACTTTGCTTTAGTTAACACCAGGTGGCACACTTGTGCAGAAAATATAGTTGTACAAAAGTGAAGCAATTCTGGGAAAAACCAGCTGCACCATACAGACAAATAAAATGTCCTATTGATTTCAATGGGGATTTAATCCCATGCATACTAGAAATGTTTTCAAAGATTTGCAATGCTTTTGAGACCTCTTAACCCTTTGAGTGCCAGAGGGGTACGGAACACATTGCAAAGCAGTGCATTCCATTCCCCTCAGGCACTCAAAGGGTTAAACAGTCAAGGAGTTAAGAGCCCAATTTAAACAATTGTGAATTGTGGGAATATGTATTTGTTCCCTATAGTGCAATGTTTCCTCTGAACCGCTCCACTTTTCTTTATGCGTATGACCCTTGATTATCAAAGGTACCTCCAGTTACGTTTGGTGTGAGCATACATGGCAAATCTCCAGATCAGTCCCGGGGGATTTAATTACTGATCCACTGGGGACAAAGGCCGATTTTCAAGGCTCAGAGAGTTCCCTTGTAACTCTGCCCACATCACTGCCAGTTCTGGTCACTCTCTGTCCTGTTCTATTCACTTTCTATGCATTTAAGGGCCAACGCTTCCTCCCAGTCATGGGCACTTTATTATACAAATTATATAATTTGGTCACTCCCACCCCAGCCCTTTAGTGAAACTCTGGAGGCTTGGGACAAGAGGTTTCCCAGGTACGGGTGCCAGTGACATCAATGGTGGGCTGATGCTCAGAGCCAGCAGCAGTGAAAGAACAGTGTTGGTGGAAGCCCTGTCAAATACTGGAGGAGCTGCGGAAACTCAGTCTTCAACCCCACTGAAACTCCGCAAAGTGGATTATTTTATTTCAATGAATAAAAGCAGGCATAAAGATGAATGCATACATTCCTGAAGCACACAATGGGTCTCATATAAAAGGAAAGTAGAATTCTGGAGCAAACCAACAGTCCTTTCATACCTGAGAACTTTCATGCTCAAGCCCCCGAAGAAACGCTGTTGTATACGCTATCCATATTGATCAGTCTCTCTGATACCGTACAGCCGAGGATGGGAGTGTCTAAATTCTGTGTTTTGCATTTTATATTGTACAGGTCCAGATTTACATCTCAGGCTCCCCTAGGCAAGGCATTCTGGGTGCCCTCAGCTCTGCTCATGACCACACCCTACTCTTCACATGACCTTACTCCTAGTCCCATCTACTGTTTCCTGGCACAGAAAAACACCCTTGGCTTATAACAAGCAAGGACAAAAAAAACTATAACTCCTTGGTTTCTAAGGGAATAAAGGTTACATTTATTTGAATTGACGTTTCGGCCGACACAGCGGCCTTCCTCAATCTTGAGAAAGGCCGCTGTGTCGGCCGAAACGTCGATTCAAATAAATGTAACCTTTATTCGCATTGCAAAAGGATCCTGTGTGTGCCGTTTCTACGAACTCCAAAACTGTATGTACTTTTTCTATTGATACGAGCGCCCAGGTCAAACATTTTATTCAGCGTGTGCAACCCAACCTCTACTATTACATCCTTGGTTGCTAAGGATATTTCCAACTCTTTGCTTCACAATATGTTGGAGATCTATCTAGCATCCAAGGGGTTAAATAATAGCCTGTAAAGGGGTATATAAACTACTGCAGAGTCACTGAGATTTCTCTGGCCACAACAACCATTCAGAATGTGGGTGTGGCCAGCACAGCTGAGGCTCCCCTCAAAATTTGGAGCTCTAGGCAGTTGCCTACTCTGCCTGTTGGGAAATCCAGCCCTGTATGTGGGTGGTGGTTAATCGGGTGGATGAAAGGAGGAGTTTGCCATGAAATGGGTGGGGAAAGTAGGCAAAAAAGGGTAAGAGTGGACTTAACAGGTTTGTGGGAGGGGTTATAGCTGAACTCACCAATCTGAAGAATCAGCCTCTGTCACAGAGACCCAGCAATTCAGTCTGAAAACCCAAGTCGCTGGGGCAGATCATTGTTCATTGTTCTCATAGGAAGAAGATTGTCCCCTGCTGTTATTTGTCTGGTCTATGGACTGGATTCCACATCTGAGAAGAGATGGCTTACACTAGGTAAAAGGGGCGGGAGGGGAAACTTTATCCTTCAACAACTCTTGAACTACAACTCTGACAGTATTGAAATAACACTCTCTATGGCTCAAACACTATGAAGATTAATTGGAGCTGCTGTTTTTGTGAAACAATACTATCCCTTTAAGGACTTCCTTAAAAGGGTATAAATCAAAGATGGGCAATGAGAGGCCCTCCAACTGCTTCCAGACTACAACTCCCATCATTCACTGGCAGGGAATGAAGGGAGTTGTAGTCTGGCAACAGCTGGAGGACCTAACATTGCCAATAGTAGTTTTCTGGCATCACAATAAGAATTGGATTTGGTGTAATTAGTAAAATACCTGTTATTTTTTCCCAGGAAAGCATTCAGCGATATGAGGCTCATTTAACTGGAGCAATTCCAGAGTTGGCAAATAAACATTCCAATTTATTTAAATGGGTGCAAGATTTAAATCCCAGGCACTCCTAGGCAAGGCGGGGTCCTTAGCTCCACCCATGCCCATACTTGCACTCCTCACATGACCCTTCCCCCAATCCCATCCACTTTTTCCTGGTGCAGAAAATACCCTTAGCCTATAACAAAGAAGAATGAAAAAGCTTATACTCCTTCTGTGCTCCATCGCATTGCTCTGCTATATCTCTATCATCCAAATGGTTAAATAATAGCCTGTAAGGGGATAGGTTGCTGGGACATTGAGATTGCTCTGACCACACCCACAATTCAGAATGTGGGTGTGGCCAGCAGAGATGAGCCCCCCCCTCAAAAGTTGGAGCTCTAGGCAGTTGCCTACTCTGCCTGCTGAGAAATCCAGCCCTGGTGCTTTAGACATCTTTGACATTCAAGTGGCTAAAAAGTCATTTATATGAAATTTAATTTTTATTTCTAGATGTAGCTGACTTAATAGAAAATCTCTCCAGTTCTTCTTATTAAATCAGACTCTAACTCTATCTGCAACCCATGAAAGACTACCACTGTGAGGACACTTGAGGACTAGACTGCAGACCAGTGGGATTAATTTTTAGACAGTATGGTTACAGTTTGGTATCTTGATAGTGGGTCAAAGACAAGACTGTGTTAGAAACAAGGTTTTGTAATAAAAAATTGCTTTTCAGTGTTCATGATTCCTGCACTATATGGAGTCATACATGGAGCTGGCCAGCAGAGGGTACTGTTATCATGGGTTTACCTATTAAAATTCTTATGTAGACTAAGTGTATGGAATATTTCTTAAAACCTGTATATATGAATACTTTGATATCCTAAAACTGTACTAATACACCTACTACAAATTAATTTAGGAAAATTACAAATTAATCAATAAAAATAGTAAGTATAGGTGTGCTTTCCAGTGGATGCCTAATATTTGAGTTTGGTACAAGGGCATGTTGATAGAGTTTATTAAAATAATTAGCCCAGGTTGTGACCAGAGCTGTGGCTGCAATCTATGGCCTCGATCCTATTACCTTCAACCCCCCAAAAAAACACCCAGAAGTAGTTTTTCAAGCACGGTAAGTCATGCAATTACCTGTGCTGTGAAAAAAATATATATTAAAAAAAAGCACGCCGGGTGCTAAAAGTGTGGGCTTTTTCGTCCATTGAAAAAAAAAAACAAAACTCTGAAATATGCAATGCAATTCCATGCGTTAGGCACCAAGATCCATTAAGGGACCCATTTTATTGTGTGAAAATTTGACACTGAATTGAGAGTTAAAAATAAAAGTGAAAAAAACCTGTCACCAGTGTATGTATTGATATGGGGCCCTATATCAATACATCCAAAGTACTAGACACATGTGTGAAAGTTAGTGGAATTAACCCTATGATTTCCAGTGGGGTATGCTTAACCCACTTGCACTCACAGGGTTAATCTGGCTAAGTTAAAAAAAACAAAAAGCCAATGGCAATAAACATTTACCATTAATTCTTATGTCCAGCTGAGTCTTCAGCATCCTGGTCAGCTACTGTCCGCAAAGCAATGCGTTGCGGACACCTCTGGCCCTCAAAGGGTTAAAATGCCCTCCCCTCACAGGCCGGCATAAGTATGTTGCCTGCATCTTAACCCTTTGTGTGCCAGAGGGGTCCGCATTGCATCTTTGGCACCCAAAGGGTTAAGGCATAGATGGAGGGAATGCATTACCCTGTTTCCTTTATTTATTTGGGCTGTTGAGGAGAAGATGGGGTGTTATTTATTTGGGGGTTAAAGAGAAGATGGAACATTAATGTTAAGCTATTTTCTTTGATGAGAGTGACATTCTGATGTCGCCCCCGTGGTGCAGGCAACATTCTGATCTCACCGATTTGATGGTCGCCAAATAGAAGGTGATATTTCAGTATTAAACCCCTGCGAATTAGGGAGATCTGAAGGGGGGATAAAGAAAGCATAGCAGACTTGATTCCTATAGCTGTCAGGTAACTTCCTACGTCTGTAAAGCCAATCCCATGAGTATTTACTGCCTCTTTAGAACTTCTGAGGCCTCTAGTAGTAAAAAGCCAAAATATAGAAATACTTTTTACAATCCCTCTAAGAGTCCTTCTTTAGTCCCTTTGATATTATGGGAAAACCAGACACAATGAAAATGTGTTCAAAGAAAAACCTCTTTTCTCCTTAATCATCTGACCACCGGATTAAATAGGTTTCTTACTTAAAAAAATGAACAAATGGTTTTCCAAGGGGAGGCGCCTGGAACAATAGGCCCCTCATGAATAAAATCAAATGTCACTGCCAGTGTGCACATAATTCATGGTATTGTGTAACAGAGGAATTAGAGAGATATCTCTCACTGGAAGAATTTATTGCTACTTAACCCTTAGAGTGCTCTCAATTTATCAAACACATTGCAGCAAAATGCACTGGATATCTCTCTGGCACTCAAAGGATTAATGCTGTTGTTGTACTACAACTCCTATTAGCAAGAGCTAGAGGGCCTACCCTAGCTGAATTAATCTATCCCACCCTGTTTCCAGCATGTCTTTTTTGTAACAGGTATAGGATACCCCTGATGCCTATTAAAGGGATAGTATTATGCAATATGGAAAAATATATATCTTGCAAGGTTTTTCCTGCTGAGTAATCAAGGGATCTCCCACTCCTGAGATGTTTTATTCCAAAATAATTGCAACTCAAACTTGCATTTTTGTGTGCACAACCTCCACCACCTGAAACTTTGTGGGGGAGCTATTGCTACCCCAGTCTATGGAAGGATATTGCAACCGGCAGTAGCTGTCCATAGTCTGTTGTAACAACAGTACTACCTTAACATTTCATGCACAACCTCCACCACCTGAAACTTTGTGGGGGAGCTATTGCTACACCAGTCTATGGAAGGATATTGCAACGGGCAGTAGCTGTCCATAGACTGTTGTAACAACAGTACTACCTTAACATTTCAGGCAATGGAAGTACTGTACCCAAAAATGCAAGTTTGAGCGGCAGTAACCTTTGAAGAAAACACCTCTCAGCAGTAGGAGTATCCTTGACTTACTCAGTAGAAAAAAAAAATCTACAATGCATATTTTTCCCATACTACATAGTACTATTCCTTTACTTTGATTATTATTATAGTGATGATATTCCACCCTCAGCAAAGGGATCCATTGTGCAGAGGGCAGTTCTTTCCAATGTCTATCTGGGAAGGCACTTTATTAATTAATGGGCTACTTCAGTGCATGATTTTCCAAAGACATTTCCAAGGATAGCTTGCCGCTAGGCAGTCACATGGCACCGAGTCATTCGTTATTCATTGTACAGTGTAACTTGGCTCCATCAGTAACAGATTTATAGCTGCACTTGTGCAGAGTAATAGACATAAATATATATAAACATCACACAAATTATATAATAGTCATTATATATAAACAGTATTATACATAAACTGGGAAGAGTGTAGCTTATTATCCCTGTAGTGGCAATCATATACTGCAGGGCTGTCCAAGTTCAGTCCTCAAGGGCCATCAACAGGCCAGGATGGATTTCCCTGATTAATTACAGGTGAGTCAGTCAAATGAATGAGCTGCTGATTAACTCACCTGTGCTTAATCAGGGAAATCCTTAACCCTTTGAGTGCCAGAGGGGTACTCAACGCATTGCAAAGCAATGTGTTGCGTACCCCTCCGGCACTCAAAGGGTTAAATCCTGGCCTGTTGGTGGCCCTTGAGGACTGAACTTGGACAGCCCTGATTATAGTGGACAGCATTTACTAAGGGGAAAATTATTTACTAATGGGTGCAAAACTAAGGCAAACATTTTTCACCCTTTCACCCTATAAGTTGTACTAAGGTGGAGTGTGTTAGATGCAATGAATAAGCGATAGCACCACCTAATTCCACTTGCATTATTGATTAGCACCAATTGTGGATATGTGTCAGCTCAGCCAAGGTCTTATTTTAGACTAAAATAATAATAAATATAATTTAATAATAATTTAATTTCTGTTGCAATTTTCTCCCAAATGTGACTCAAAGCTCTGTGACGGTGTAGTCAGTTGTTGACTTGAATGAATGAATGAATGAATATTTTTATTTATATAGCGCCACTAGTGTACAAAGCACTTTACAATTGAAGGCTTTAGACAATACAGGGTTACAAGTACTTTGTAGAGTAAAACACTGGAAGTGAGGTCCCTGCCCGAAAGCTTACAATCTAAAGTGGTAATGAGAGACATACAGAGTACATAGGGGTCAAGTGCTGAATACAGTGCTAGAGTTCTGGTGATGACAGGGGACACAAGTAAAGTAAATAATTTATAAAATCGTTCATTGTACAACGTCAATGCCGTCTATCATGTTGGACGTGTTGGGGATGATGGGAGTTGTAGTGCATAACAGCTGGAGGGCCATCATATACTACTTCTGCTTTATGATATCACAACTGGTTTTATCACATGTATGAAGAGGGTCTTCATTTAATCTGCTTTAACTCTTTAAGGACCAGCTGTGCACGCACACGGCTGGCACTTAAGGACCGCGGGCCATTTTTTTTTTTCGCAATCGGATTCAGGGCTCCCCGAACAGCGTGCAGCCGCACAGGGAGCCCTGAATTCCATGACGTACATGTACGTCCTTGGTCCTTTAGGGACATCCACCCCATGACGTACATGTACGTCATGGGTCGTTAAGGGGTTAAATAAACAAATAAGTAAGCTGGTAATCATTGGTGTCTTTGGGTAGGATGTACACATAAAAATTCCCCAAATACCCATTAGTGTAAATTAGATATTTAACCCATGCGATGCGCCAACACATTGCTTCCCCCAGTAAAAGTCACATTTAAATCAATGGATATTTTATTTGTAATGTTTAGTTTGTCCTAAAAAGACTCCAGGGGAGTTATGCACTAAGGTGTGATAAAGAGGCGATAGAATAGAATTGACTTCTCCAGTCTTATAAACTCTCAAATTCTTATGATATTCTATGGAGCTTATGTTATTCAATGTTGAAATGTTAATGTATGGGCTCCATAGAATAACATAGGAACTGGAGAGCTCATCACAATTGGGAAATCCTCTCCCCTTTATCACCTGTTTATCACACCTCAGTGCGGTTTTCACCAGTTCTTCTGAGTACCACAGCCTCCTTACTTATCAAGGAAAAATCCCATTGACTTAAAATTGTCCTTTTGCTTTAAGCTTATAAATTTAATTTTTCAACTTCCCATATGTATCGCTTGCTGATTTCACTTCATATACTACCATTGACTTAAATGGGACTTTTAACCTCTGAAATGCTAAAGAGTTCTCCAACACATCACTCCACTCCTGTCTTAAAGGGGATCTATCGCCCCTATACATGTTTGCCTAAAAAGTTCACTTATATGCAACTAGATGGAATAATGTTTTTATTTGTTTTTTTTAAATTGTTATTTTGCAAAAATTAAGCTTGAAAAGATGACCCTGAGTCTTCCTTCTGGACAGACTGCGGGTACAGGTCTGTACGCGCTGTCTGTCACTCTGCCTCTGCTTCCTTCCCTGGATCCAACCTCCTCTTTCTGCATGTAAGCTGGTGCAATCTCATTGGCCAGAGACCGCTCCAGCTTACATGCAGATAGCCTCTGTCATCGGAGGAGGCTGGATCAAGGGAGGAGAGCAGACAGGGGAGGGCTGGCAACATACGGCCCAGGGGGCAAATGCAATTAAGTGGCCCATATCTACTATCGTCCAAGCCCATTGTCCCAGCCCACCCCTGTTTCCTTAATTTTAAAATTGTCCTTAATGCTGTGAATTAAAGCATGTGATACCACAGAGCTTACTGTTGAAATGGGGCTATATTAGTGTCACTACAGTGGTTACAATTTAACCCTGTGAGTGCCAGAAGGATACACAACACTTTGCTTTTTCAATGCGTTGTGTACCCGTCTGGCACTCAAATGGTTAAGTAAAGATATAATAGTGATGCCATAGAGCTTGCAAGGGAAATGGATTATGCTACTAGTGCAGCTCTGTTTGGATTGTAGCTCTGCGGTATCACTTGCATATAGATTCATTTCATAAGTTCTGTGGTATCACTAGTGTAGCTCCATTTGCAGCAGCAAGTGGGAGATTGAGTGAGGCACTGGCCCACCAGCCCAGACACATGGGCAGCCCAGGGGGCAATTGCCCCCCTGCCCCCCAAGCCAGCCCTCCCCTGAGAGCAGAGGAAGAGTGACAGCCTGTGTGACAGAGCTGTACCCGCAGCCTGTCCGGAAGGAAGACATGGGGTCATCATTACACATGTAATTTTGGCAAAATAACAATTAAAAAAAAAATTATAAAAATATTATTCCATCTAGTTGCTATATAAACACACTTTTTAGGCAAACATTTATAGGGCCGATAGATCCCCTTTAACCCCTAGAGTGCCAGCTACTTACAACGTACAAGATTGGACAGCTGTACCTGCTGTACCAAGCTCGTACATTGTACATCTAAAATGCAGTCACTGCAAACCGGGATAACTGGCTTGCAGTGGCCACATTTTAGATTAAAACGAGCCTGGCACTCATGGGGGGGGGGGGCATGAGGATCAGAAGGAGCAGAAATGTAAGAAAATGCCTTTTTTTTTCATTAGCGCCACATTCTGGAGGCATTTGTGCACTCCAGGCTTGGGGTAACAAGGCAAGTCACCCCTCATTAGATGCAGCAGGTTGTCTTCTTTCCAAAATGGTATGGTTTGTGTAGCTTTTCTTCACTTCTGTAGTTGTTATAACCATTTTTGTACAGACAAGTAATATTTGAGAAAATGTTAGAAAATTTAGAGGTTGTAGTAGGTGTAGTTTTGTACTTGTAGCGCCCCTTAAGGTAGGTGAACTCATACCAATGGGGTGTCATTTTTCTCCTAAGAGCACTAGCTAATGAATACAGTTGGAAATACCATGGTTTGCACACATTTCAGTACATTTGACGGGGCACAAATGAAAAAAAATGCCTTTTTTTTCATTAGCGCCACCTTCTGGAGGCATTTGTGCACTCCAGGCTTGGGGTAACAAGGCAAGTCATTAGATGCGACAGGTTGTCTTCTTTCCAAAATGGTATGGTTTGTGTAGCTTTTCTTCACTTCTGTAGTTGTTATAACCATTTTTGAACAGACAAGTAATGTTTGAGAAAATGTTAGAAAAATTAGAGGCTGTAGTAGAAAATGCCTTTTTTTTCATTAGCGTCACTTTCTGGAAACATTTGGGCACACCAGGCTTGGGGTAAGAAGGCAAGTCACCCCTCATTAGATGCAGCAGGTTGTCTACTTTCCAGAAATATATAGTTTTATATAGTTATTCCACTGTTTTAGGGTAGCTTTACCACAAAAACCCTAGAATGCGTATATTAGTTCATAAAGTTGAAAATGCCATTTTGCACTCCTGGTGATTAGGGCTCTACGCTAGCCATGGATGTAGGTAAAACTATACAAATTTGTTTTTTTTTACTCGGAGGACTCAGGGCTTTTTCAAATAACTGAAACTTTCACAATCCAGGTAAATGTTTTTGATACATAGTATGTGATTTTAGCAAAATAAGTACATTTTCAAATTTTTTTGTCATTATGACATCATAGCTTTTTGCACAATGCAAAACTCTCTTCATGTAAGGTAGCACAAAAAAGCTCAATTCGTTCTGAAAAAAAAACAATATATAGTTTTCCATATGTAACTAAAAATCCCCAGAGGAAATCAAGCCTAAACAGAAGGATAGCAAAAATTCTGAAAATGTGTCTGGCCTGCAGGGTACAGGAAATGGCCTGAGCCTCTGGCACTGAAGGGGTTAATATATATGTACCTTTGTGTATTTGAATTACATATCCTTATATACATTGCTGAAAAATTTGAGAATTGAGATCAAACCAGAAAAAATAGCCTTATTTTCTTGAGTATTTTTATTTTACTCTGTATAACTGTTTGACTGCCAGAGAGATGTGCAAAGCATTGTGGATAAATGAGTTGCACAATACTCATACACACAGAAGGGGTAAATGTACAAATCCGCTGGAGCAGCTGTGTTGGCCTCCAACTCATGCATGCACATGGCCAATATGAGGACCTCCAGCTGCTGCCAGACTAAAACTCCTATCACATTGGGAGTTGTAGTTTGGCAGCAGCTGGGGGGTGGGGGGGGCTCACGTTACCTACCACTGTACTGGAATGTATGATCAATATAGTGTATACTGGTATGCTCACTCCTCCAACAAAGCGACTTCAATGTAAGTAAGTCCCAAACACCTTCCCTATTGCATGTGCAGGTAATGGAGTAAAGTTACACCACTTTCCTCTAGTCCTTGTTAATCTACCTGGGACCTCTCTGGATTAGGTTGACCAGACCTCACCTTTAACAGGGGACAGTTATGAAAAATGCATACTGCAGGGCTGCTTTGATTCCAGTGCAGTCCTGAAATATGCCTATTTCCTATATGTCCCCGGTTAAAGGTCTGGTCAGCTTACTCTGGATCTGCCTGTGGTCTCTGATTTTTATACTTAATGACTGGGTTTCTGAGAAACTAGGCTGATTATTAGGGCTCAGTAACTTCACCCATTTCATTGTCGGCTCTGGTCACTTTCTGTTCTGTTCTTTCTCCTCTCCTCATTTTAAAAGCAAACCCTGCCTACTCTTCTCTAATCCTGCCCATCCCAATGAAGCCCCACCTACTTCATGAAGTGAACTGTGTAATTTGGACACTCCCACACCCAAACCTTAGTGGACCTCTAGAGGCTTGGGATAAGAAGGTTTCCAGGTATTAACATGCACTCCTCCAGTGATACATCTTTAATGTAAGCAAACCTCAAACACCAAACCTATTGCAGGGGCAGGTAAATGGAGTAAAGTTACACCACTTTCCTCTAGGCCTTTTTGGTGCATAGGGTTAAACAAGAGGAAGAGAATGGATGATATGCCTCAGAATGCCCATATACTCCCACACTGCCTTCTCCTTAGCACAAGTGGCATATAAAGGAAAATTGTCAGCTGTGGTAGCTCAGTAAATTGGGGTTAGGCAGGTGGACCACTAATAAATCTGCTCCAGGTTCCACTTCAGAGCAGAATCATATTAGTACATCCCCTCTAAAGAGTTAAATGGATCCAAAGTTTTTTCAGAACACTGGTATGAAAAAAATGAGAGTAACACCCTCATGATGACAGAATGTTGCAAAATCGTATTCGTATTCACTCTTTTCTCACAGCCAATTTTATTTGTAGGGACATTTTTCTCAACCCTTTCCCAGCTGACTCTGAGGTGAAATGTTTATTGGAAATAAATGAACATAGGCCTGCACTTTTCTGGTATGTTCTTGGTCAGTTATTCCAAAAACATGATACACCCATATATAATATATAATTTAGTGATTTTTTTTGGGGGGGTTGAAATTACACAAGGAAAATGGAAAATAAAGAAACCTGGCAGACTTAAAAGGAAGCAAAGACAGAATACATTTTTGGAAACTCTACAGACAGACATTACAGGGGAAATCTGGAAAATAAATATTTATATGTCTGTGGAAGGAAAGCACCAATTAAATAAGCATGATGTGATGTGCTTTAAGGGGTAACTCCCCTTCCTAATAGAAGCACTTCTATCCCCAGAGATATTATCTCAGTACAAATCTCTAACAGCGTAAAAACAAGAATCCGGTTGTTGATAGAACAAGGAGAGCAAGCTTTGTAGCTGTCTGTTCAGGGAGACATGACATCCATTAACGCTTGACAAAAGGGGGGTTCTTCTGTCTGCTGTCATCAGAGTGAGAGTAATACAAAGGCTTCATCAGGATATTGAGCCTTTTATCTAGACATTTCCTTTTTTTCCCTTTTTTGTCAGTTCTTAACCTTTTGTATGCTATAGATCAGTGCAGAGAAACCTGTTGCCCTCCAGCTGTGGAGGACTACAATATCAGTCATCCCCGGACTAACACAAACTGTAGTGCTTAACAACAGGGGACCTCAGACTGCCCCTCAGACTGCCTAACACAGCTATTTTCATTTCCTTATGATTGCTTTAGTGCATAAAGTTGCATGTACTTAACCCTTTGAGTGCTTGAGGGGTATGCAACGCTTTGTGTATCCCCCTCTGGTATTCATAGGTTTAAATGTGGCATGCCCCTGAATGCTGAAAAATAGAATAAAGTTACACCAGTTTTCTCTATGCCTTGATAATAAATAATGAGAAACAATGAGAAGTACAATGGAATGCTCCAGAACACCCATACATCCGTGCACTGCCCTCCCCTAGGCACAGGCAGCATAAAAAGCAGAATTAGATAGTTTATGATATAGGTGTTAAGCAGGAACAGTACACATAAATTGTTTCCTATTCCAATTTTTGAGTGGAATCATATTAGTACATCTTCCTCTAGGGCAGTCCTCAATTGCAAATTTGCAAGTGATAAATCTATAGCTGGATTTTATCTAAAACATTTCATTTGGAGTTTATGGCACATTTGTAGATAAATCCAGTGATGAACTTATCACCTACAACTGAATTCAGCCCATAGAGGCTGATGTACTAAGAAGAACTTGTGTAGTTCGGGGTGAAATCAACTGTTCTATAAGAATAGTTAAAATTTCCCATTGGATTAAATAGGGTTTGAAAGCTAGAGAGGTTTCCCATTTTGCAATGCATTACAGACCTCTCTACCATTCAAGGGGTGAAAAACCAATAAAATCAGTGGGGATTTGGGAAGTTCACCTGTGGTCTAGTTGGTCTGCCCATAATTGCTCAAGTTCTTAGTACATTAAACTCATAGACTGGAGACATCCTTAACATGCAAATGTTTTATTTCATATAATATTTTTTGTGAATAAAAAAGTCAGGACCTAATACCATAAATTAGCAAGTGTTGTTCATTGGTTCATTGTTTACAGTGTATGCATCAAACGGCAAAATCAGTGGAGCAAATAACATAATTTGTATTTGATTGAGTGGAAATATAGCAATTTGCTTACATTTGTTGCACAAAATAAAGTCATTAATAGATTATAGAGTAGAGGTGGGTAATGTGAGGCCCTCCAGCTGTGCCAGACTACAACTCCTATCATTGCTCTCCAGCTATTGGGTGGAGGACAATGATGAAAGTTGTAATCTGGAAACAGCTGGAGGACCACACATTGCACATCTCTATTGTAGAGAATAGAATGAGAAAAGAAGATAGATAAGAGGAAACAAGGAATGATATGTTTAAATTAGCATGCTCACATCCATACATTCAGATGAAGCTTGTTTTTCATAACAGAATCAAAATGAAGTGATCAAACATTCCCTGGGAATGCCCATGAAAACAATTCATACTGCAGGACTGCATTCTGATAGAGTACAGTAGTAGTATGCATGTCTGACAAACTTTTCTGGTTAAAGGTGGGGGTATTATTACTTTAAAGCACCAGTAGCCTATTTTAATGTAAAATGTTTTTAATCAAACGGTTAGCAATGGTGCCAAGTGATTCCAAAAATTGTTTTTTTTTATCTTTTTAATACTGTTGGAGAGTTTAAGTCATTATGTCTCTCTATAGTAGTGGTTCTCCACCAGGGTGTGCCATGAGCATCCACTTAAGGGCCCATGTGACAAAAATGTGAAGGTTGAGTTTCAAGTGCATATTTATGGAAAATGTCACGCACAATGTGCTTGTTTTTATCATTTTGATTAAAAGACCTAAAAATAACTATATATTTATGAACCTTCACCCTTCGTTGTGCCCTTGACAAATTACATATATGTTAGGGGTACCTAGAAATTTCCAGATTTTGTGTTAGAGTGCCTTGAGCAAAAAAAGATTGAGGACTGCCATAGTAAACGATAGGAAGAGCACAATTTGGTGATCACAGTAGAAAATTGCAATTTAATTTGAAACAAATTTATTCTCAGCTGTGATAACCTTTGGAAAAAAAAAAACTCCTTGCAGTTGGGTGTATGCTAGTTTTACTCAGTTGGAAAAGCTACATCCTATATAATAATTCGCTAGGATGTTTGTCACGATGCAGTCATGCTCAGTAGATACTGCCCGTGTTCGGGCAGTCTCTACTGCGCATGATTGCATCGTGTGAATGAGGCGACACAAGACTGCATCGTGTGGAGCAGTGAAGTAGCGGCCTCTTAACCCTTTGAGTGCCAGAGGGGTATGCAACACATTGCAAAACAATGTGTTGCTTACCCCCTCTGGCACTCAAAGGGTTAACATTACACGGACCTTGGCCCATGTACACGGACTTTTACACTAGTAAGATATATTTTCCATAAAAAATACTGTTCTGTCTCAATAACTGTGCTCTATAACAAGATGTTTGGCAGCTTAGAAGTTCTTGAAGGTCAAGAACTTTCGCATTGGACACTTTACAAAAGCATTCCATTGTTTTCATGGACCTTGGGCCGTATCTTCAAAAGCAATGTGTAGTGTCTATGGGGCAAACTAACTGCAACACAGACGACAAACCAAAATTCATACTGATTTAAATAGTCTTTTTACCCCTTCGATGGGGAGAGAGGTTTTCATTCAAAAACAATGCAGTCCCGGTGGACCAATGGAGGAGCAGACTAGGGGTTGGAAAAGTGATTCCAATGTTCCCTGTCAGACCATCAAAAACAGACTGAACTGCAAGACTGCTGTCCTGGGACATGATGTGGCCATAGAACACTTGTGTCTTGCTGGAAAACCTGACACAGAACATCTACAGAGACTGTGTATGAGTTTGTGACTGAGAGGCACATACTTCTATGTTGTGTTCCAGCCAAGGGGGTCAGTTTTCTGAACCCCCAAACAACTGAAATGAGCTGTTTTGTGGACTCACAGTACAGACAGGGCTTTTTAGTAAATCTGTCACCACAGAATATTTGGAGACCTCTTTAGCACTCAAGGGGTTAAGCCCTGCACTCTACCTACCAGATTCCATTGCGTCTACACAAATCTAACAAGAATAATACAGACCTGTGTATTAGACATTGTCAAGACAACGGTACCTTCATCACACCTAGTGGACATGCCAATGTGTCAGGTCTATTTGGAGGATGGGGGGAACAGTTAGTAAGGGGTCCTACATATATCACATTTCTCCCTTTCTCCATGATTGGTTCTACTGGGGAAGCCTACAGATGAACTAATGACCCCTGAACTGATTAATTACATCTGCATAGCTGCCTGACTGACTAGCCACAAACTGACTTCAACCTGCGCTGAGATAGCTTGATATGATTGCTTCTTTAAAGGGATAGTAATACTTAAAATGTAAAAAAAATATGTTGTAGGGTTTATCCCCCTGAGTAAAACAAGAGTACTCCCACTGCTGAAAGGTGTTTCATTCAAAAGTTATTAATTTTCAAAGTTGAATTTTATAGGTGCAATATAACAATGGCCTGAAATTGTACAGTGGCGCTGTTGCTACACCATCCTATGGAGATTTATGGTCCCGGGACCAGAGCTGTCCATAGGATTGTGTAGCAACAGCGACACTGTACAATTTCAGGCCACTGTGATATTACACCTAAAAAATTCAACTTTAAAAATTAATAACTTTTGAATGAATCAACTTTCAGCAGTGGGAGTACTCTTGTTTTACTCAGGGGGATAAACCCTACAACATATATTTTTTTTACATTTTAAGTATTACTATCCCTTTAAATCATGTGTATTGCATTGAGTGGCTGTGACAAGTATCGGAAGGTGGCGTTGACCACTTCATAGCTTCTGGAGCTCCAGGACGGAACGCCCTTAACCCTTTGCGTGCCAGAGGGGTACGGAATGCATTGCAAAGCAATGCATTCCGTACCCCTCTGGCACTCAAAGGGTTAAGTGGTAAACACACAGTGTGCTCTATGACTACTCCTCTTCTTCTCTTCTGTACCCTTTTCTCCCTCTTCCTCTTGTTGCATATGGTTACCATGATTTACATAACAATTATTTAACATACACTATAACAGATTTGAACTTGTTTATGCTTATGTTTTAAAAAATGTATATCACAGATACACATTACATATGTATGCTGACATATATATGCATCATGCATGTATATGTCAGCATTTATATGTAACCTCCAGTTGTGTATTGTAATATGTTTCATTATGTAATCAATAAAGTGTTAATAAAATAAATACTATTAAAAAGTTCCATTTAAATCAATGAGAATTTGTATTTTATTTGCTCCCAGCATTGCAGTTGGTTTGCTCCAGAATCGCTCCATTTTGCCTTTATATACATAAGGTCCTGAGGGTGAAAATATTTTGTACTGAGAGACTTCAGTACATAACCCTCAGTGTTCATTCATATACTGTAAAAATGTGTTTACTAATTCACACGTAAAAGTTTATCTCCCATCCAGACAAGTCCGAACCTTACCATGCATGCTATCTACCAAACTGACAATCATAATAAATACAAGTCCAGTCCACCATATGTGTACAGCTCTGCCAGTCTCCAGACAGCCCCAGAAACATAAGAGAAATGAGGTATATATAATTATACTTTATGTGTATAAAGTTTCTTTCGTCTACAGCTACGGTACAGAAATAATAAATGAATAATAAATGAATACACCAATGCCCCCTGTCTGCTTCGCACAGCAATTCCTGTTTTACTAATCATATTACTGCCTGGAAATTTCTGACAGACACTTAACCCTTTGAGTGCCAGAGCGGTACGCAACACATTGCAAAGCAATGCATTGAGTACCCCTCTGGCACTCGAAGGGTTAATTAAAAACCCAGAATTTTTGTTTCTTTAACCCTTTATAGACTAAGAGAGATGTGCAACATATTTTTTTGCTTTGTTAAAAGGTTAAAATGACACATTTTGTTAAAAGGTTAAAATGATACATTTTTAAAGTGATATACTTTTTTGTACTAGTTAACACAAGGAAAGACATGTTGCCTATCGTGCAGCTGGTTTGGTCCAAAATATATTCAATTTCCTGTAGTACATAAGGCCCAAAATATCTTTCTGAAGAATGTCTGTTTCTACCGTTTTCTGACAAAATGATACTAATAATACTGTTGAATTTTGAAAAGTAATGTTATGCTTTACAACATTCTGGTTGAAAAAAAGAGAGCTAAAACTGACTAAATTTAACTCTGAATTTCAAAGCAGCCACTTTATGAACATAAGGCCTTTATTAATTTTGATATCTTATACTTTTCAATTTATTCAAAACAGCCAAGTTCTGTTTTTATAAAACATTCTGACCTTAATTTGTGTTTATACATTCAATGTGTTGGAGACCTCTCTAGCATCCAGCAGTTAACATACTGTGCAAAAGTTCTATAATGTGCCTAGAAACTGGGTGTTGGTGTGCGAGACACGCTGCCAGCGCTTCCTCTATAAACACTCTGCCCGCTTGCTCTTCCTGTATAAAAACTACAAAAGACTTATTTTTCCTCCCTCAGAATTATGAAGTCCTTGGACTCCTGCGCATGGGAAATTAGGCACTTGCAGCTTCCCGCCTGAGAATCTTTAGACGTTTATTAAAGGAAAGAGGGAATATCTCTATAGAAGCGGAAATGGAACTTGCTCTCTATTGTTCTGTGGGTCCGAGGACAAATTGCTACATAATCAATCATACAAATCATAAAAGTGCTTCCAGATATTACAGCCATTAAATTGTCTGCCAGTGTTAAAATAATCAACTGGTTACAAAGAATTAGGAGAGACCATAAATTAGTGGCGACTGGAAAAATGTAGTTTCCCATCTTTCAATGCTAAGTTTTCTGTCCTGCTCTCACCATGTGGGATACTTATGGAAAACAAACTGCAGGGTTTCACTGGTTCTTGTGTAGTCAGTAATAAATATATTTTCATAAGTGTCCAGCATTAAAACAGTGATATGGTCACACTGAAGGAATTTACAGATATTATTCTGCAGGCACCTAGTCCTCCTCCTGCCTAACATCAAATTATGGTGAAACTTCTCCCCTTAACTCTGCTTCCACTGAGAGAGTAATGGGATAGTGTGTGGACATTTTGGGAATGTCGTGTTTAATGCCATTTTCCTGCCAAGGAAGAGACAGAGTGTGTGCACATGGATGGCTACAGAAAATGTTCTGGGTGGGGGGAAAAGCCATAATATGACCCCCAGGCCAGCCTGCCCAGACCCTATGTTTATGTGGTGGGGCAAGTGTAGGGGGGGGCAAATACCTCCCCTTTCTCCCCTCTGGACGACAAGGTACACTACAATGATCATAGTTATACTAGGGAACTCTCCAGATCTGACCCAGAGACTCATTTTTTTTATACTTCATCCAGTGGCGTAACTATAGGGGGCCCGGTGACCCCTCCGCCTGGCGCCTGCAATCTCCTGCCGGCGCTCTAGTAATGCAGAGCGGTGGGAGATGACATCATCTCCCAGAGCTTTGCATTACTAAGAGGACCGCGCGGGAGCTCCAGGTAGGAGGTAGGAGATGGGGGCATTGTGGAGGTGGTCAGTGTGGTCGAGGGGGGCCAAAGTGGTGGTGGGGGCCCGTGGCACTTCTTGTACCAGGGCCCGGAGGCTTCTAATTACGCATCTGACTTTATTACAGTGTCTTTGATGACAAACATGGACGGATTGTCCTATAGGGGGATCGGGGCATCCCCCAGTGGGCTTCTAGATCATGGGCCAGTTAGGGAGATCAAAGGATCTCACCTGACCACCCCACAATATTTTAAAGTAAAGGTCTGTGCTGCCACTGGCACAGGCACTCTCTGTGACAGTCCTTGTGTTCCTTGATAAAGCAGAGCGCCAGGATATAACCTAATATCCTGGCACCTGCACTCCCATGCCACAGAGGGACCACAAGGGGGCATTGATAGGGACGTCGATGCCGGAGGCTGCACGGACCTCTCACTCCCCACACTAGGCCACCAGGGAATGCAAGAGAGGAGGAAAAGACACACAGCAAGAAGATATGTTGAGTGGCAAAGGAAAGGAGGAGACAAAAAAGACTAGATGGAGAGGGAGGTGGGTAGGAGAAAGGCCAAGCACTGAGGTGGTCTGACTGAGCAATATTAGGATAGAGGGGAAAAGCAATGGGAGAGAGTGTAGGGGGGACAGGGAAAAGAGGGGATGAAATAGACTGGAGGAGAGAAGAAGCAGCAAAGGGGCCTGTAGGTAGAAAGTGAAAGGGGGCTGGGGAGGAGAGAGTGGGGGAAAGGGGGTGGAAGTTACTAGGTTTGTATTTATCCCGGGCTGGTATTCCCTTACAATCCGCCCCTGATGATAAATACTGCAATTCAGGGCTTTGTGAGTTTCCTTGTAACTCTGCCCCCTTGACCGCCAGTTCTGTTCACTCTGTGCCCTGTTCTTCCCACTCTCCACCCATTTTAAGAACAAACCCTGCCTCCCTTCCTCCCATTCCTGACATTTCAATCAAGCTACAGCCCACTTAATGGTGGGAATCACATAATTTGGACGATCCCACCCTCAGACCATAGTAGACCACCCGAGGTTTGGGACAAGAAGGTTCCCAGATGACGAACTGGTGTTGGAGGCTAATGCCAGTGTGGCTGTGCTGGCAAATTCATACATTCACCCAGTTATCTTTTCCTCTCTTCACCTCTAAATTAAAGTGGACTATTGAGCCAAATTAGCTTACCTGATTTTACAGTTAAAGCTATTACTTTAATTAACAACATTTGCACTTAAAATATATTGAATGTTATATTTTGGTTCAACTCCACCTTGTGGCGATGTCACTTCCCCTTTCTGCTTGTTAGTGTATGTAAATTAGCTCTTTTACATACAGTGTCAGTCAGGGAAGGGAAGAGACATCACCACAAGAGGGAAAGGAATGAAAATAAAACATATAATCTCACCCAAGCAGAAATTCTAGCTCATGCTTAGTTTTAACTACTAAAGGATCAGAGGGGTGTGCAATGCGTTGATATTTAGGGCCTTATGCACAGAAAAAAATTAGCAATTTAGAACAAATCAACTGCACCAGAGGATAAGCTGACAGTCCTTACCTTTAAACAGGGACATACAGGGAATATGCATGTTTCAGGGCTGTGCTTATATCAGAGCAGCCCTGCAGTATACATTTTTGACATGTGGCCCTGGTTAATGGTGAAATCTGGTCATCCTATCATAGGAGACAAATAAAACTTTCCATTCAGTTAAATGGGGCTTTTAACCCCTTGAATGCTAGAATATACCTCCCAAGTGTTCCTCTTTAGGAGGAACAGTCCCTCATTTAGATCCAAATCCTTTTGTCCCTCTTTCCCACCCTGATGTCCCTCTTTTTTGGAGATCAGATTGTGTGGTGTGTATATAAGTGTATCACGTTGCACCACAGCAATAAAACTCACATTAATCTTTGTTTACACATCAGTATATGTGTTTATACATTAGTCTAAATAATGTATTAGGTTACACAAGGAGTTGTAAATAGGTTGTGAAATAGCCTAAAAATTCTTTGTAATGCCCCACCCACCAGCCACGCCCCCAACAACACCCCTTAAAACACAAGTGTCCCTCTTTGGCCATTTGAAATGTTGGTGTGAGGTGTGGCTAGAGAGGTGTCCAAATCATTGTTTTCAATGTGTTGGAGCCTCAATGCAGCTCTATATGGACTTTTTATTTTTCTCCTGTGGTGCAGATGATTTGCTTCAGAATTTCTTCTTGAATATGTCCCTAAATCCTCTGCTGTGGAGCTGTAATGAAATGAATAAATTCCAAGCTGAATGAAAGAATTCCAATCCTCTTTTATAAATCACCTCCCCATTTCCGCTGCCTCTTTCTCTCCACTCAGCCCGCATTTCTTCTTCTATGTGTTTCTGTCTTTCATCCCCAGTTTGCCTTTGTATTTCCCTTCCCTCTCTCCCCCCTATCCTTCCTACTTCTGTCTCTCATTATGTGTGACAGGTTGCAAGGGGAAATCATTAAATGCAGAATACTACTTGTGCCTGTGTCCCACTAGCTTTACTTTCCAGTATTTCTTCCAACAGCTGGAGAAGCAGTTTAGAAACAATGAGGTGAATATACAAATAATATTCTGCCTAACACCAATGGGGTGGTAATTGGTATGGTCTATGAGCATTTTAGGGCAATTATTTTCTCTACACCTTCTTAAATGCCAGGTATTAAAGAAGGCTTAAAGAAAATGATGTAATTAAATTAAATTTTCCTGTGCATGCTATAGGTCAGGTGTATGGGGCATGCTGGCATTACGGACATACATGGGAACCTTCTTGTCCCAAGTCCCCGGATAAACACTGTAGAGCAGAGGATGGGCGTGTCCAGATGATGCATTTCATGTCATATTGTTGGTGGGGCTTAATCAGGTAGATGAGGGTTGTTGAAAGGAGGAGTTTGCCATGAAATGGTTATGGAAAGAGGGCAGAATGGAGTGGGAGTGGGCTGAACAGACTGGAGGGTGGGAGGGTTTATAGCTGAACTCACAAAGCAGGAGAACCAGCCTCTGTCACCGGAGACCCAGTAATTTAGTCAGAAAACCAAAGTCTCCAGGACAGACGAGGAGAATTCCAAAGTATACATTAAAGTCAAAACAATGATGGAGTGTTGTCATCGGTATACGCTACAGTGAACATACACTTCTTACATTAACTCTGTTAGGTCAGATTAAGCCAGCGGTGGGAAACCTGAGGCATTCCATCTGTCGAAGACTTCAATTCACATCATCTCCGGACAGCCAATGACTGACTAAAGATTATGGGAATTGTAGTCCTTGTCAGCTGGAGGGTCTTGGATTGCCCATCCCTGGAATAAGAAAAGAGCATGCATAACAGAGAATTTATATATTTTTTCATGGTAATACTCATTCTCACTCTATGAGGACTGGTGAGTAGGCACCTGACAGACTGTTCTAATAAGAGAAGAGTGGGTTATAAGTAAGTGTTTTACAGCTGCATGCTATTATTCCATGAGTTACTGCTTTTTCTGAGCTGAGTAAGTGAAAGTGATGTAGCAGACATGGTCTGTGTGAAATCAGTTGAGCTGTATGAAATTGTAGCTTCCTATTGGCCCATGTGACCTGTATGATTTGGCAGTCTATTTTATGTCCTTGGAGGAAACTTTAGCACCAGTAAGTGTGTGTAGGGTGTTCCAGTCCATGGAAAATTGTTCCAGAGCTTTGCTGGTTGAGTTCATAGCATCTGCAGCATGACCTCTCCCAGCAGCAAGCTGGTCGCTTTTTCATGAGAGGCAAATCAATCTTTCTGGCCAAGATACCAAAGCACCTTTTATGTATATACGGCTTAGATTACATTGCAGTTGATTTATGTTATTAATGGCTCTATCACATAGATTCCTGTTGAAGTCTATTTAGAAATGTGTAGATAACACTTTGGATAAAGGTATCCACTGCAATGAAAATCAGACCTATAGAACTCACAGTATATTAAATTCAAAATATTTATATAGCATATGAAGACAACTAGTACCCATCAAGTCTTTTAAAATATTTATTGTGCAAGGTAGACGGTAAGGGTTCTGGTTCACATCTGAGCCTTTGTATCGATGAAGGCTGAAATGTGGCCAAAACATTGACCATCTAATTTGCACAATATCTTTGTCTGTCTTCTCTATCTCTCTCATATATGTCTCAAGCACCTATTAGATATGGCAGTATACACAGCAAACACAACAGGTCTTACGTGAAATGGGGGTTTATTCAGGCTGACAAAGCATCAACATTTCAGCACACACTGCAGAGTGAGTGCCTAGCATTTCAGAGGATGAATATAGCCTCTCCAACATGTAAGTAGGATCTTAGGATGACGGTTGTTTATGGTGAAGGTGCCACTGAATCTACATAGTACTACACTTAGAGTATGTTCATTGTTCTTTTCTACTTCCTTCATTGAGCTGTAGTTTCTGCAATAAGTGGATAGAGTTGCACCACTCATGGACTTTGATAGTTTATGAACTTAATCATAGCAATTTGATATTAACAGTTTGATTTAATTTTACTTCACAAATATCATTATAAGTGTGTGTTCAGTATTTTGTTTATTGTTTATCACAGTGACTGTCAACCAGGTTTTGCCATGGCACTATGGTGTGCCATAGTCACTGCTTAGGTAGTTACATAGTAAATTTAGTTACATATTACATTAGGTTTAAAAAATATGCAAGTCATCAAGTCCAACCTTTGCCTCATAACCCAGAGAAATGAGAATTATATAAGTTTTCCTGCTGCTAAATAAGTTAGTCTTTATCAGAACTTCCTGTATGTTGCGTCTTGAAAGAAATGTGTCTAATCTTCTCTTAAATGTATACATTGTATCTGCCAGTACTACGTCCTTGGGCAAGGAATTCCACAATATAACAGACCTTACTATAAAACACCCCTTCCTCTGCTGAAGTTGATACCTCTTTTCCTCTAATCTTAAGGGGTAGCCCCATGTTATTTGATCAGGTCTTGGAATGAAATACTCACCACAGAGATCTTTGCATTGACCTCTCATATATTTGTACATTGTGACAAGATTTCCTCATAGTACCACTGGTTTCCTCTGAAGACTTTGATAAAACCAAAAACCTTGAGTTTCAGCTATATATTTATGGAATATGTACAATGCGTTAATCTTAGTCATTGTGACAATGAGATGTAAAAATAACAATGGGACAAATAAACAAATTCATCAGTACATCCAGATGTTTAATGCCAGTGGCTGTAGTTCAGGGTATGCACTAGACTGCATTATCATTGTAGTGAATACTGTCGTACACATTCCTCAAGCTTCATACTTTTATGCCAGCAAACCCCGCACAACAGTTCCATAGAATATGCAGGAAAATAGGGTAAACCGTCACCGTTTCCTCTACATCTTGCCTAGTACATTGGTCTAAGCAAGGTGTAGGTGAAAGGGCTGCCCCAGAATACCAACAGACTTCCCCTTTGCCCTTTATTTGGCACAAGTGGCATTAAGGAGGAGGATTTTTGCTTATGGAGCTTATTAGGGACAGAACATTGATTCTTGTGCCTGTTATTTTATGTAATCAATGTGATTAATTCACCTGAAAATCATTATGTATTTGAAATCTTTGATATGCTCTTGACAATTGACCTGTAAAAATTAGATGTACCCTGAGAATTCTACAATGCATATTAAGGGTGCCTTGAGTGAAAAAGACTGAGAACCACTGGTTTATTATATGTATTTCTGCATTTAGGGGTGAAAACCCATTATTTTCTCAAACTACTGTAGGTGTAAGCTCTTGGCATTTTTTGTCTCTAGGTGTGATCACAACATTCTATGAAGTTGACATCCTGTAAAATTGCAAGCAGCAGGGCTGCAGCTTCTCAGCCCTTCAGAAGCCATTTCAGACCTGCAGCATACATTTTTCATATGCATTCAGGTTTTAAACTAATTAAGCTGCAGCCATGGGAAGACCCTTACCATCCAGGCATACTTTCCTCTGGTCCAGGGCTATTTTTTCTATAGGGCATAGTGGACAGCATTTTGTGCAGATATATATGAAAATTCATTATTTTCTAAGGATACTGTAGGTTTAAACACTGTGTGAAAAAAAAGAGTGATCTTAGTATTATATGAAGCTGAATGTAAGTTCAAAATTATATTATTTCACATTTGAATACTCACTTTTTAGCAGGGCAGCAAAAGAGGTGTAGTTATTAGTTAACCCCTTGGATGCCAGAGAGGTCTACAAAGCATTGCAAAAGCAATATGTTAGAGACCTGTCTAGCATTCAAGGGTTATAGCGGAAATGTCATGTCAATGCAAGTCACTACCGATTAATTGATAGTATTCATGGAATAATGAAAATAGGATAATAAAGTTTGCAAAGCCTTCGGCCATCTTGTATGAATTGGGATCTGTGCGCCTGCTCTGTCCATCCTTGTGTCGTGCTGCACTGCTTCAATATGAATAGAAAAGCAAGCTCGGTATTTTTTCCAAGTTTTAATTCCCATTGCTGTCAGTTGGAGTTATCTTGAGAAAATTAGCAGATCTGTATTTTTTTCAATACAAAATAAAGTCCAAAAAACACAGATCACAACTGACATTTGGAGCAATGTGTAGAGGAAAATAAGTTAACATTCACCATGAAGGATGTGTATTACAGAGACTTTGGGCCATGTTCACAAAAATATAATGGAGCAAATGTAGGAATTTGCCAATGAAGCCACACTGGTGTTAGGCTCTAACTCCAATGATGGAACAACAGTGTATGGTAACTGTTATACAGACATACCCTGGGAGCTTTCAAAATGAGCTCACCCTGAGATCTTTGCAATAATAACCTTTAAAAGTTCCCTTATAATGTAGATTCTATGCATTATCTTCTTCCTCTTACCCTGAGGTGTTTTAGTCAGTCTTCAAGAACCTTTAACATACTACAACTTAAAGGGATAGTAATACTTAAGATGTAAAAAAATATATGTTGTAGGGTTTATGTCCCCGAATAAAACAAGGGTATTTCCACTGCTGAGAGATATTTTATTAAAAAATTTTAACAGCTCAAACTGGAATTTTTTAGGTGCAATATCACAGTGGCCTGAAAATTTACAGTGGCGCTGTTGCTACACCATCCTATGGAGATTTATGGTGTACAGACCAGAGCAGGCCATAAGATGGTGTAGCAACAGCGCCACTGTAAATTTTCAGGCCACCTAAAAAATTCAAGTTCGAACATAGAAACCTTAGACCCTATGCCTCAATAACACCAAATTACTAAGCTACGTACGCCAAAAATCATCCCATTAATGTTGCTTGCTTCAAGAGGTGTGTAAAAGGACATTCGGTGGGAGTATCAGGAAGTGTAACACTATGTATTAAACAATGTGCAGAATAACTTGCCATGTGTATTCTATGGGGCTGAAGTACAAGGCTTGTAATTATGGTGGAAACTGTTTTCTATATGCACTACAATGATCTTGCTCTACAATGAATACACTGATGTACAGCCACTGGCGGTAAAGATTTGCTCCTCCTTTTCTTGTCCTCTAAAAACATTCAGTCCTGTGGTGCCCTGCATCTGCTGTCTTTAAAAAGAGCCTGTGACTCAGCTGCAGTCCTAGTTTACACTAGAAACTGAAATGCAGTGACTGGAACACATGAAAAATATGCCTGAAATTGGTATCATTGTGTAGTATGGGACTGTTTACACTGCTGAAAAATGCAGCTCATGTCGTACGAGAGAGCATCTTGCTGCAACTTTTGGTCCAACATTGAGTTAGCACCTGGGATCTCTCAGAGTTTGACCTGGACACTCAGGATTTTGAGCCATATGTCAGGGTCTCAGGGTGAAGGGCCAAATGATCAGGGTGTGAGAGTTCTGTGTTACCTACTATATGATTTGGTCCAGTTAAATGTTTCTTTAGTCTCTAAATTGGTGTCATTTTACCAGAATGACAGGGAGAGATGTCCTGCTTGCCTTGTTTGTGTTTAAGCAGTGAGCTCTCTAAATTGTAGCATGTTAAATGTTCCTTGTAGACAGACTGGAGCACCTCTAGGTTAGAGCACGCAGGTACATATTGCATAAAATCTACATTATGGGAAACTTTAAAGTGACAGTAATACTTGAAAACTTTTAAATTTAATTCAATAGATATTTTAAAAACACATGAATTGTACCTTGATGGTTTGGGAGATATAAGTCTGCAAAGTTCCCCCTTCTCTCCCCTTGTGCTGACATCAGCTTTCAAACTCAGACACTGAGATCTCAGTCCATAGACTGTCCTGCGGCTCTTCAGCAGAGCCGTGATCGCGGTAGTTACAAAGAAATACTTCATTTGAACGGTCTACAACGTGTGCCTGGTTTGCAAGCACATGTTGTAGACCGTTCAAATTAAGTATTTCTTTGTAATACTGTGATCACGGCTCTGCTGAAGAGCCGCAGGACAGTCTATGGACTGAGATCTCAGTCTCTGAGTTTGAAAGCTGATGTCAGCACAAGGGGAGGGAAGGGGGAACTTTGCAGACTTATATCTCCCAAACCATCAAGATACAATTCATGTGTTTTTAAAATATCTATTGAATTAAATGTAAAAGTTTTCAAGTATTACTATCACTTTAAGGGTTACCATATCAAATACCTCAGGGCCAGCTCATCTTGAAAGTGCCCAGGTATGGGTATCACAAGTTAAAGTGATTTGTATTGATGTCAATGGTATAGCACCAGATATTTCATGTTAACACTTTTCCATGTAATGCTGAAGCTGCAATGTTGAAGTGGAAGAAAAGTAGTTATGGGGGAAAAAGTAAAGAATCATAAAGTTTGACACACAGAAAAATTCCTGATAATCTCATACATTGAATACAAATTTTCATGAGCTTTTATACTATTTCAACATATCAAACAAATCACTGTATATGCAAAAGATCACTGGAAGTCTATCTGTGTGTGTATCACTTTGTTCTCTCTTCATTCTCTGTTCAACTAAACAGCCTGTGCACTCAAGCTGAAAGCAAGACACACAGGGGGCGAATGAAGGAATCTGCCAGAGCAGATCATTTTCTGCACCGAGAGGTTGGTATAAAAATACTTCAGGGTATATATATGATCATCACTTTAGGGTAAACTGACGCACACACTCCTCCTCTTGAGGACAAAAATGCCAACATTTCAAAAACATTTACAGGGAAACATTCCCTTGGGCAGTCACATTGCAGTGTAACTATTGGTCCATAATACTGTGCAGAACAGCAACTCCAGTAGAAAACCCTGTGCAATAGATTTTGAGCAGCACTTTTACAGTAGAATAGACATTACCAATAAATACTACATGAAACCACATAAATAAGCAGAATTAACATGTGGAGCTCATCAACTATCAACCTTCTAAAGGGAAGCACATATAATATAGGTTTGTGATACCATTTTAAGACCAGAGACAAAAACAGGGCCAGCAAGGGGGTTATGTACTAATGCATGATAAAGAGGTGATATAGCAGAGTTAATGTCTCCAGTGATATCACCTCTCCAAACCTTAGTGCCTTGGGCCCATAGAATAACACAGGAACTGAAGAGGTGATATCACTGGAGACATCATCTCCTTTTATCACCTTGCTATCACACCTTTGTGCATACTTCCCCCCCAGGTGTGGTACAACACAATGCTTCACAATGCATTGTACAACTCTTTGGTCCTCAAGGGATTAAAGGAGAACTAACACCTCCTAATGATAGCCCACTTACCTTACCATAACCAAAAAAATCCTAATTTCCCCTTTGAGTTTTGCCCTTGTGACTTTGTTCAAGCGATAACATCTTCATTTAGTTCTAGTTGCAATGTCCGTGTAGGCGGACATGACAATTGTTGGCATTTTTTTCTAAATGAAGCAGGCACAGTGCCTTAGTCTGTTTAACCCTTTAAGAACCTGTGGACTGTGCAGTGCATTGTGAAGAGACATGTTGCATACCTCTCTGGTCTTTAAAAGGTTAAAGGGATAGTAATACTTCGTTTTAACTTTATTTTATTTTGTAGGCATTAAAAAAACATGAAGAATGATATAAGTCTTATTTCTCAAACCTTTATGGTTTATGAGATATTCACAAGCAAAGTTTTCCCCTCCCACCCCTTTTACCTAGTGTAAGCAATCTCTTCTCAGATGTGGAATGCAGTCCATAGACCAGACAGATAACAGCAGGGGACAATCTTCTTCCTATGAGAACAATGAAAGCCCTGCCCCCCTTGACAAGTTTTTCAGGTTTTTCCCTTATCTTAATTGAAGATTGTCCCTCTCTGCAATCTACCTGGGTACCTCCCTTCTGCTCTGGCTGAACAGTGTGACATCAGTAAAAGGGGCAGGAGAGGGACACTTTGTCATTGAATTACTCCTGAACTACAACTCTGACAGAATTGAAATAACACTCTCCAAAGTCCAAATACTATGATGATTAATTAGAGCTTCTTTTATTATGAAACATTACTATGCCTTTAATGTTACCTTGTGCAGTCAGCAGAGTTTGAGATTCTGTGGTCCTGCTAACAACTGCCATGTCCATCTCCATGGACATAACATCCAGGACTGATTGAAAATCTTCTCTCTTAAACAAAAAAGCAATGGAAAAATTCAAGAGGGCCATTAGGATTTTATAGCCATAGAAAAGTATGTTGGGGGTTATTTTTAGGAAGTGTCGGTTCCCCTTTCAGACTTTAACCCTTTGAGCGCCAGAAAGGTATCCAGTTCCTTGTGGCTACCCATCTGGTACTCAAAGTGTTAATGGGAGAAAACCGCAAACGTGTCCCTTACAGCATGAACAAGAAAACTGACTGATTTTACTCCAGTCTTCTCTGCACCTCAGTAGTACATGAAGTGAAATAATGTAGAGAGGACGGTGAGCCATGAAAAGACAAAGCAGTCCCCCACTGAACTCCCTTTGGAGCAAGTTGCTTAAAGAGGAGACTATTTGGCATTTACAATATAATAATTAAAGGGATAGTAATGTTTCAAAATAAATGCAGCTCCAATTACTCTAGTTTTGGGGCATGTAGAGCAGTATTATCATTCTCTACAATGCGTAATTCCAGAGTAATTAAATGATAAAGTATCCCCCTCCCGCCCTTTTTACCTAGTGTAAGCCACCTCCCCTCAGATGTGGAATTTGGTCACTTGACCGGACAGCTCGCAGCAAGGGACAATCTTCTTACTGTAAGCATAAGGGAAACCCTGCCACTCATGACAGGTTTTTCAGGTTTTTCCTTATGCTCACTGAAGATTGTCCCTTGCTGTGATCCATCTGGACAGTCTTGCGGTGCAGCTTTACATAGGTAAAAGGGGGGACAATTTATGATTCAATTACTCTGGAACTACACATTCTAGAGAATGAGAATAACACTCTACATGGCCCAAAAAATATAAAGAATAATTGGAGCTGCATTTATTCGGAAACATTACTATCCCTTTAAGCATTAAGCAGGTACTGCACAGAGAAACTGATTCTGTTGCCTAGTTTAGCACTAAATTGTACTAATATGTACCCACTGTGTTCTTTCTCCATTCTCTGTTTAGCTTTGCAGCTGGACTATTTTGCAGATATAGTTAACCCTTTGAGTGCCATAGGGGTGTCCGGTGCTTTGCAAGACATTGGATACCCCTCTGGCACTCAAAGGATTAAAGGAGACCCCACTTACTTTTCTATGTTCAGAAAAATCCAAATGTCTTTGTTCAAGAGATAACATCTTCAGTCATTCTTGGATATCGTGTCCCTAGAGGCAGACATGACAGAGGCTGGTTGTTTTTAGCCTACCCAACTCTTTATCCATTTAACATATTGCTTCTTAAAGATCAGGGGTGTGTGTAATGCTGGTCCTATGAGATGAGAATGAACTCCAAGACTGAAGTCTCTATTAGACTGAACTCCAAGACTGAAGTCTCTAAGTTCAGTCTCACTGGTCTTCTCTCGCAGTCCCCATAGTCCGGGGCAACCAGCAGTGGCACTCAATAGCTACTAACAATGCCTGTGTTCAGGATATCCCAGCTGGAGGACAGGTAAGCTAATTGGTGCAGTGCTTTTCAATATCTTTTTGTTCAGGGCACCCATAACACTCCATCTAGATTTTTGGGGTTCTTAGGTCTCACAATCAGGATAACAAAACAAACCTATTGTGCACAGACATTTCTATAAATATACACTGGAAACGCAACATTCACTTTTTATCAATGTCTTTATAGAAAACATGAAGCACCCTAAGTGGATGTCGGTTACACACCAAAGTACCAGGGCACTATGGCTGAGAATCAGTGAACTAGTGGCTCAGTGACTTGGAGACCATGATCATCTACCCCTGTCATACACCCTCTTGAAAGCCTGCCATATGGAGGCTATAAGGGAAGCCTGCAAAGTCTGTGGCCAAGAGCCATACATCTGTGTTACATTTAAGCTGAGATTCGGTTTACTATTGAAGTGTTGAATGTAAAGTTTCGCGTCATAAAATGTTCCATGTGTTTTGCTGTGTCATTTGAAGTGTCGCATTTAAAGATTTGCATCATAAAGTGTCGCAGATTCTACATTTCGTGTCACTTCGAATGGTGCATTCACCATTTAGTGCGTTAACTTGATGCAATATGGGTGCAATAATGACACAATATGGATGCAATAAGGACACATTAAGGAAGCAATATGGATGCAATATTGACGCAATATGGGTGCAATATGGGTTCAATAAGGACACATTAAGGAGGCAATATGGGTGCAATATTGACGCAATGTGGGTGCAATAAGGATACATTAAGGAAGCAATATGGGTGCAATATTGACGCAATATGGGTGCAATATTGATGCAATGTGGGTGCAATATGGGTTCAATAAGGATACATTAAGGAAGCAATATGGATGCAATATTGACACAATGTAGGTGCAATATGGGTTCAATAATGATACATTAAGGAAACAATATGGGTGCAATATTGATGCGATATGGGTGCAATATGGGTTCAATAAGGACACATTAAGGAAACAGTATGGGCGCAATATTGACGCAATATGGGTACAATATTGACGCAATATAGGTGCAATATGGGTGCAATAAGGACACATTAAGGAAGCAATATGGGTGCAATAATGACGCAATATTGATGCATTATGGGTGCAATAGGGGTATATTAAGGACACAATATGGGTGCAATAGGGGTGCATTAAGGACACAATATGGGTGCAATAGTGATGCAATATGGGTGCATTAACCCTTTGATTGCCAGAGGGGTACAGAACACATTGCTTTACAATGCGTTCTGTACCCCTTTGGCACTCAAAGAGTTAAGGACACAATATGGGTGCAACCCAAAACCCAACCAAAAACCATCCCAAAACACACCAAATCAACCCAAAACCCAACCAAAACCAACCAAAAACCACCCCAAAACCAACCCAAAACCAAAACAACCCCAAAGTCCACCCAAATCCTAAACCAAAACCCAACACAAAACCCAACCAAAAACCACCCCAAAACCCATCAATATTCCACCCATATTGCACCCATACTGCTTCTTTAATGTGTCCTTAATGTGTTCTTATTGAACCCATATTGCACCCATATTGCTTCCTTAATGTATCCTTATTGAACCCATATTGCATCCACATTACATCAGTATTGCACCCATATTGCATCCTTAATGTGTCCTTAATGTGTCCGTATTGCACCCATATTGCATCAATATTGCACCCATATTGCTTCCTTAATGTATTCTTATTGAACCCATACTGCACCCACATTGCGTCAATATTGCACCCATATTGCGTCAATATTGCACCCATATTGCCTCCTTAATGTGTCCTTATAGAACCCATATAGCACCCACATTGCGTCAATATTGTACCCATATTATTGCACCCACATTGTATCAATATTGCACCCATATTGCACCCATACTGCGTCCGTAATGTGTCCTTATTGAACCCATATTGCACCCACATTGCGTCAATATTGCACCCATATTGTTTCCTTAATGTATCCTTATTGAACCCATATTGCGTCAGTATAGCACCCATATTATTTCCTTAATGTATCCTTATTGCACCCACATTGCGTCAATATTGCACCCATATTGCCTCCTTAATGTGTCCTTATTGAACCAATATTGCACCCATATTGCGTCAATATTGCACCCATATTATTGCACCCACATTGTATCAATATTGCACCCATATTGCACCCATACTGCGTCCGTAATGTGTCCTTATTGAACCCATATTGCACCCACATTGCGTCAATATTGCACCCATATTGTTTCCTTAATGTATCCTTATTGAACCCATATTGCGTCAGTATAGCACCCATATTATTTCCTTAATGTATCCTTATTGAACCCATATTGCGTCAATATTGCACCCATATTGATTCCTTAATGTGTCCTTATTGCACCCATATTGCATCAATATTGCACCCATATCACGTCATTATTGCATCCATATTGCAACACGTTAACACACAAAATGGTGAATGCGCCATTTGAAGCCATGCAAAATGTAGAATTTGCGACACTTTATGACGCAAAACTTTAAATGCAACATTTCAAATGACGCGGCAAAACACATGCGACATTTTATGATGCAAAACCTTACATGCAACACTTCAAATGGATACCCTGAGATTCTTACCCCCAACCAAGTGATGAGCAGTTTTTTTTTTTTTTTTAACTTAGACTGTTATCATAGGAGCAGATTTAGTAAAACATGATAATTGCTGTTTAAGGGGTGGCATCCCAGCAGAACCAGTTTCCCCACCAGAGGATTAAGATCACTTTCTGTTAGTACAGTGAGCCTCCTAATGCTGATTGCTGTTTCCTACCTCTTAATGACTTCCTCAGATAGTCAATGTCCCGTTACTTGTAAAAAAAAGTCTCAGCACTAATGTCTGACTTCCTCAAAATGTGCGACCACCCAAAAGCAGCAGCACCTGCACACCCTGGCATGAAACTGAGGCAATTAACTGCATTAAAAAGACCTAATTAACCATAAAGTGAAAACATCACTGTTTTTTGTCCTGTGAGAAATGAACAAGTGATTCTATTCAAGTTGAATTCAGATTCTCAGACGAAGCTGTCACTTATTGTCCTTCAGTTGTAATTCTTTGTCTAATGGGGGCACCACAATTACTTGTCAGATAGAAGAACGGGATCAGACTCTTAGAAAGGTGAAAGAGGAGAATTCATGAGAGAAATTAAATTAGTCAAACCTTCAGCAGCTGAAGAGTTTATGGAAACTAGGAGCAGTCCATCTCTGAACCTACAGCTGTTAGCTTGCTGGGGATGATGGTGGGTAGAGCAGATTTGGCTACTTCATGACCTATTGAAACCTCTTTTGTGTAGATGAATAAAGTTTAGAGCAAGATCAAAGTATTTTATTTGCACAGACATTTATAAACATACTAGTTGAAGAGCCCGTTACAAACTTTTTAGCGAATTATTGTATAGGATATATTGACATTTAACCCCTAAAGGATCTGGGAAGTGAACTTCCCTTAAGGACCTCTTTGAAGTTGGTCAGAGCATCAGCACACGTGACTGGTGACCTGTACAGGTGCTTCAAACAGCGTCTGAGAGACACCACTCTGGTCTTGGATCTGTCAATTTCAGACCTCACTACAGCAGTAAGCACAAAATATGCGATGTGCCAGGACCATCATGATAGACATATATATATATATATATATATATATATATATATATATATACACCACACAGTCTGATCTAAATGAGGGTCACAAGTGTGGGAAATAGGGACAGAGGGATTTTTATCTCAGAGGGACAGTACCCCTCCCAAACATACACACTTGCACTGGTCCTCTGCTATTAAAAAATGTCCTGGTCACCAAGGAGTTAAAGAAGCAGTAAACATTGTTATTAAAAGTATATGTTATAATGTGTTTCCCTCTTAGTATAATAAGAGTATTTCCATTGCTGGGAGATTTTTCAGTGTAAAGATCTGACAGCTGAAACTGATATAAAAGAAGATATTTTTTATTTTGCCATCTATGGAGAGTGTAAGTCAGTAACTACATCTGGATAATAAGTGACAATAACTGCGCCACCTGGAGAGTTCAATGGAGAACTGAAGTTTAATGTAAAAACAAAAAAAGCAAAATTGATCCGTAAAATGTTTTTAATTAAAAATCTCCCCTTGTTGGGAGTACCTGTAAGGAGGAGAAACCCCACAAAGAAGTACCAGACTGCTGATTTGATGTGGATCTAATACACAATAACAGATAACAATACTAAAAACTTACAAGGTAGGCCCGAGTGAGCCAGGATCTAGAGTTTTCAGGTTTGAGAACGTAGCTAGAAGTCTGTGGCTGCTCCAAGGAAGTCTTGCTGTGGCAGAAGCTGTGTAGAGGTGCAGGCCGAGAAGCCTGATAGCAGGATAACCACCTAGGACACAGACAACTACTCACCAGTTCAACTGAATCAACTTATTTAACCTACCAGAAGTATAGTTGCCTCTGTCGAACCCTGGATTAGCAGAACCAAGGGTCTCAAGGTTACTGTGCGACTGGAGGTAAAACCGAGGATGGTCGATAGCGTTGAACTCGACTGGATGGTCAACAATGTCGAATGAGATGCACTGGGCACAGGGAACCTCTTGATGTTGAAAGGAGAGTATATGACAATCTGAATCAGCAACAGGCGTGCAAAGACAATACCTAGAATGAGACAGAAGAATAGTCGAAAAACCCAGGGTCAAAACCAGTCGAGCAGCACATCACAAAATCATCAGGCAGGAGAATAGTCCTATAACAGGCCAAGGTCGAAACCAGCACACAGGGTGTCGTAGCAGAATCAGGAGACAAGAGACGTAGTTGAGGATAGCTGGGTCAAACACTGGAAACACTAGGAACAATAACTCAAAGACTCGATATATGGAATGCTTTGATCGCGCACCAACACAAAGGTGTTGGGGCTTGATATACGCCGAGACAAGGGCATCACCACAACAAGGTGGGGAAACAAGAACCAGGTAGGAGAACCAAAATACCTGGTTAAAAAAGGACAACAAAACCCAGGGAATCAAGACAGCACCCTTGTTTCACTCATGAGGAAACCTCTGTCATAAAAATACTCTTTTTTTTAAGTTTACACTTCATATTATTGATATTTACATGAATATAGATTAATTATTTTGCCAACAATCATGTATTGTAAGAGCAGGAGTTTGCAATCTGTAAGACTCCAGCTGTTGTTGGACTGCAACTCCCATCATCATCAGATTGGAAATAATCAAATTCCCCAAATTTCCATTATTTTACATGGGACTTATACTTTAAATGATTTGTGTTACTCTGGATACCTGAAAAGCATTTAATGGATTAAAAGCCCCATTGAATTTGAATAATGCCAATGGTGACCAACATGAGAGCAGCCATATTCTTGCCCGCACTATCAAAAACACATACAGTACACTCACACACACCAATGTACTTGCACAGACAGAAAGAGGTCTATTTATCAGATAATTGCTAAATATGAAATAAAATTATAATTCACTGTGCAATAGCTATAACTGGATTTAAGGATGGCCACATTATTTCTATTGCTTGTTTTTTTATTATTATTGATTAGGTTGGTACAAAGATACACAATGAAAATGTTATATATCCATATACCAGGCTTTGGCTGGTGTATCCCATATTGGCCTATGGAGTTAACACCCATATACACACTAACTGTTTGTGAATGTTGGGTGTGCAAAGACCCCTTCTGTGCCCATTTTTATTATATTTCACTGTCTATGGCGGGGATGGAAAACCTGACACTCTCCAGATTTTTAAACTAAGTCTCCCATCATCCCCAGCAAGCCAATGGGAATTGCAGCCCTGGAGGGTCTTAAGTTGCCCACCCCTGAACTAGAGCACACTTGCATACATGAGATAATGAAATAACCTGGATCATTGATTAAATGAGCAGTAATGTTTAATTATGCCAAAATAAATGAATCTGCATTTTCTAGTGTGGTCAGCTCTGTTTTTATCACTATCAAGAGACATAATGAAAGACTCAAGGGGGGGGAATTCACTAAGCTGTGATAAAGAGGTGATAACGTGGAGATGACCTCTCCAGTTTATCACTTCTCCAATTCCTATGTTATTATATGGAGCCTATGCACTAATATTTCTTCAACTTTGGAGATCTTAGTGAATAAGCTCTACAGAATCACATAGGAACTGGAGAAGCGATAAACTGGAGATGTCATTTCCACTTTATCACTTCTTTATCACCGCTTAGCGAGTCTCCCCCATGATCTCCCATGTAGTCCATTATAAATAGAATGTTGCCTTCTTGACACCAGTTGGCACTACTGTCAACAGTTTAATTAAAATCCGAAACAGATTTGAGCAGCTGAACTTTTTAATGAAGCATCTCCCAGTAGTAGGGAAAAAGGTTTATAATAAAATGTTACCGATCCTTTAATATAATAATAATAATAATAATCTTTATTTATATGGCGCCAACTTATTCCGCAGCGCTTTACAATAGGGGATAGACATACAGAGATATTAAATAGTACAAATCATATGTGGAGAACAGAAGGATCAGAGGGCCCTGCTTGTGAGAGCTTACAGTCTAGAGGAAGGTGGGTAGGACACAGAAGGTGTAAGTGCTATTGGATGTAAGTGCCTCCTGACACATGAGCTGCTGGTCAGTGGGTGGGAGAGAGAAATGCTAGTGAGTGTAGTGGTCCAGGGAATGGTTGGTACTTGGTGATAATATTTATGGAGGTAGTTGATAGGCTTCCCTGAAGAGGTGAGTTTTCAGGGAGCGTCTGAAGATCTGAAGGCTAGGGGTGAGTCTGATGGGGCAGGGGAGGGAATTCTAGAGCTCAGGTGCAGCACGGGAGAAGTCCTGTAGGCAGGAGTGGGAGGATGTAATGAGAGATGTGGAGAGGAGAAGGTCATGTGCAGAACGAAGATGGTGAGTGGGAGTGTATTTGGAAATGAGAGATGAGATATAAGGGGGTGAGGTGTTAGTAAGGGCTCTATAGGTGAGCACCAGAATTTTGAATTTAATTCTGTGTGCAGATGGGAGCCAGTGTAGGGATTGGCAGAGGGGACTGGTGTTGGAGAAGCGGTTGCTTAGGTAGATTAGTCATGCTGCTGAGTTCATTATGGACTGTAGTGGGGTTAGGCGGGCAAGAGGAAGGCCAGTTAGTAATGAGTTACAGTAGTCAAGACGGGACATGATGAGTGTTTGGATTAGAATTTTAGTAGTGTCTTCGTTAAAGAAGGGTCGGATTGTAGAGATGTTGCGGAGGTGGAGGCGGCATGATTTGGAGATTGACTGGATGTGAGGAATAAATGATAGGGCGGAGTTGAATGTGACCCCCAGGCAACATGCTGTAGGGGTTGGTTTGATGATAGTGCTGTTGACAGTGAGGGTAATATCTGGAGTAGGACTGTTAGGAGAGGGAGGGAAGATAATTAGTTTGATTTTGCCAAGGTTAAGTTTGAGTTGACGGGAGGACATCCAGGAAGACACAGCGGACAGACAGTCAGATACCTGGGACAGGAGGGAGTTGGAGAGGTCTGGGGAGGAAAGATAGATTTGAGTGTCATCAGCATAGAGATGATGGTGAAACCCAAAGGAGTTTATTAGTTTACCCAGGGATGCAGTGTAAATTGAGAAGAGCAAGGGGCCCAGGACTGAACCTTGAGGCACTCCAACAGACAGTGGGAGGGGTGGGGAGGTGGAGCCAGAGTAGGACACACTGAAGGAGCGGTTGCTGAGATATGATGAAAACCAAGAGAGGGCAGTGTCACAGAGACCTAGAGAGTGGAGGGTCTGGAGGAGGAGTCGGTGATCTACTGTGTCAAAGGCAGCTGACAGGTCCAAGAGAGTAGGGAGTAGTGGCCTTTTGATTTGGCAGTGAGCAAGTCATTGGCCACTTTAGTGAGGGCAGTCTCGGTGGAGTGATGACGACGGAATCCAGATTGCAAGGGGTCTAGCAGGGAATGGGAGCAGAGGAATTTAGTGAGCTGGTTATATGCGAGACGTTCAAGGAGTTTGGAGGCAAACGGGAGTAGGGAAATGGGCCGGTAGTTTGACAGTGAGTTTGGGTCCAGGGAGGGTTTCTTTAGAATGGGAGTGATTAGTGCATGTTTGAAAGAGGATGGGAAGGTGCCAGTTGATAGAGAGAGGTTGAATAAGTGAGTAAGGGGTGGTGTTAGTAGAGGTGAAAGTTCTTGAGTAAGTTGAGATGGGATTGGGTCAAGAGGGCATGTGGTTAGGTTAGAGCGAGTGAGGAGAACGGAAACTTCGTCCTCTGTGAATGGTGAGAAGGAGCTTAGTGAGTGTGTGGGGGGGTGGGGGGGCTAGGCTGGCTGGGTGGGAGTGGAAGTGATGAGATGTCATGTCTGATGGAGTCTATCTTGTCCTTGAAGTGGGTGGCGAGATCTTGGGCGGAGAAGTTGGTGGCAGGGGTTTGCATTGGTGGGCTTAGAAGTGAATTGAAGGTTGAGAAAAGGCGTTTTGGGTTTGAAGAAAGATTACAAATTAGAGAGGAGAAGTATGACTGTTTGGCCAGGGAGAGTGCAGAGCTATAAGAACGTAGAATTAATTTGTAGTGTATGAAGTCAGCTGTGGAGTGCGATTTCCTCCAGTGCCTTTCGGCAGTGCGTGAGCACCTTTGGAGGTATCGCGTTTGTCTTGTGTGCCAGGGTTGTAGTGGGGTTGTGCGGGGGTGTCGTGGAGTTGCAGGTGCAGCTGTGTCAAGGGCTTTAATAGTTGACTTGTATTTATAAGTGATCATGGAGACTAGCAGCAGAGACCAGCATATCAGTGTTGGCATCTTCTGCGGCCGCTTTGGGCTACTGGGTCGGGTCGGCTCCGGCGGTGCTCCTCCTCTATGTTGCGGGCGTTGGTGCGTCGGTTAGCTGATGTGGCGTAGCATCGCAGTGACATCATCGTGACTTCCTTGAAGTACCGGCTGAGCCAGGGCCAGCGCCACCTATAGGTGAGGTAGACGCCGGCCTAGGGCTCACATCTCATGGGGGCGCAGTTGCAGAGCAGAGCTGCACACAGCTCGGCTGCTGTGAGAAGAGGAGAGAGAGGCGCTGCTCTGAAAAGAGCGAGCTCTGCCACCTAGAACATTCCGTCAGATGCAGCGTGTAAAGCACTGCATCTGCGCACCAGGTAGGCCGCACCCTGACCCAACTTAATCCACGGAGAGAGCTGATGAGCGGAGGCCGGGAGCAGGGCCGGCACCTCCTATAGGCGACGTAGGCAACGGCCTAGGGCGCACATCTCATGGGGGAGCAATTGCAGAGCAGAGCTGCACGCAGCTCGGCTGCTGCGAGAAGAGGAGAGAGAGGCGCCACTCTGAAAAGAGCGAGTGCTGCCACCTAGAACATGCCGTCAGACGCAGGGTGAAAAGCACTGCATCTGCACACCAGGTAGGCCGCACCCTGACCCAACTTAATCCACGGAGAGCTGATCCTGAGCGGAGGCTGGGAATAGAGAGAGAGAGAGACAGTCATCACTGCTAGATATGCAAGACAGTCACGGTGAGGTGAAGTCACAGTGACAGGCAACTTAGGCAAGAAGGGGAAATTGGCAAAAAGGGTAGATCAAGAGGGGGAGAAAGAGGAAAAAGGGGGGGATCAAGACAAGAGTCAAGGATGGATTAAGGCAAGAGGGGGAAAGAGGCAAAGAGGGGGAGGTCAAGGCAAAATGGGGGATCAAGAGGGGGAGAATGGCAAAACGGGAGAAAGAGGCAAAAGGGGGGATGAAAAGACAACTGGGGGAAAGAGGCAAAATGGGGGATCAAGAGGGGGAGAATGGGGGAGAGGAGAAAAAGGCAAAAGAAGGGTGATCAAGAGGGGGAGAAAGGCAAAAGGGAGGATCAAGATAAGAGTCAAGGGTGGATTAAGGCAAGGGGGGAAAGAGGGGAAGAAAGAGGTAAAATGGGGGATCAAGAGGGGGAGAATGGCAAAAGGAAGATCAAGAGGTGTAAAGAGAGGCAACTTGATAAGAGGGGGAATCATGAGCGGGTGAAAGATTCAGAGGGGGTCAAGAGGGGGATCATGAGGCAAATTGAGGGGGATCATAAGGCAAAAGTAGGGGGGATCAAGAGGCAAAAGGAGGGGGGACCAAGAGGTAAAAGGGTGGGATCAAGAGTCAAGAAGGGGAGAGAGAGGCAAAAGTAGGGATCAAGAGGGGGAGAATGGCAAAAGGAAGATCAAGAGGGGTAAAGAGAGGCAACTTATCAAGACCAGGTGAAAGAGGCAAAAGGGGGGGAATCAAGTCAAGAGGTGGTTTATGTATGTATATATATATATATATATATATATATATATATATATATATATATATAAAACAAGAGTCAACTGAGAAGCACTCACGCCGCTGAAGCCAACTGCCCAGGTACTATAATTTCGGCCAAAAATTACACATTGTACTCCAATTGAAAAAAAGCACTCTCAGGACTTTTTTCAAAGTGACAAAAACGTTTAATATACAGATCGACGTTTCGGTTACATTCTAGCGGAAGGTTGCTAGAATGTAACCGAAACGTCGATCTGTATATTAAACGTTTTTGTCACTTTGAAAAAAGTCCTGAGAGTGCTTTTTTTCAATTGGAGTACAATGTATATATATATATATATATATATATATTTATATATATATATATATAAAACTATTTAGTGCTCTGGTGGTGGCTTATAACTCACACACACACACACACACACACACTCTGATACACACGCGCACACACACACTCTGATACACATAGAGATAAGCACACACACACACTGATACACATGCAGACGAGTATATACATTGACACACTGATACACATATAGAGAAGCACACACTCACACACTGATACACATATAGAGAAGCACACACTCACACACTGATACTCCTACAGAGACTCCACACAGTGACACGCATACACATATAGGGAACACACAAATTGATACTTATACACATATAGGGAACACACAAACACACTGACACTTAACACATACAGGGAACACATATACATTGACAGTTATACATGTATAGGGATCACACACACTGACACTTATACACATAAAGGGGCGGGGCATAAAGGGGTGGTGCCAAGGGGGTGGCAAAATGAGGTTTTGCCTAGGGTGGCAAAAATCCTTGCACCAGCCCTGGACTAAGCCTTCAGTCCAGTGCTTCCTTGTTGAGCTTGTTGACTCTGTGCATTACTAGATTTCCTTTGCCTCTGTACTCTTTTGACCCAGGACTGCCTGACCACCCTTTGCCTGCCTCTTCTGTACTGTGATGCCAATGTGTGAACTGGACCCAGGACAGCCTGACAACCTTTTTGCCTGCCTCCTCTGTATAGGGTTGCCACCTTTTTTTTAAAAAAATACCGGCCATGGCATTCTCTCCATAGATTTAACATTGGACAGAAGCCAATTTTTTACAGGCCTGCCGGTAAAATACCGGCTGGGTGGCAACCCTACCTCTGTACCGTGCTGCCAGTTTGCGAACAAGACCCAGGACTGCCTGACCTTTCTCCTGCCTGCTTCCACAGGTACTGTTCATTCTCCTGGATATTGGGGTTGCTTGCTCATACTTCCTCTGGTATTTGGGGTCTGTTCTCCTGTGCCTGCTTTTGGGTTCCTACTCTATTATCCTGCTCTGGGTTCGCCTAGCATCATTCATATCAATAGCTTCCTGCTTATCCCTACAGTAAGTCACTCTTCTGTAGGGCAGATTAAGCAAGCTTACATTCCATCACTTCGCTGGGGAACGAAGCTGACAATCAGGTAGATAAAAAAAACTCCAACTTCTGTCATACATGGTCTGATGAGGCCTGGTATGGCAGTGTAGGCATGTACAGAAGTGTGAGACCTGATCAACCTTGATTCTCATATGTACAAGTACGTTTTCACTCTGTCATGGAGATGTGTCAGGAATGATTGATATGTTATCTCTTTACTGACTTGCCTAGGGAATTTAATGTAACTGCTAACCAGGAAGCATTGGTTACTGACCTATATATGGATTATACAACCTGAAAGATTTAGGGTCATATTCACAAAGCTGTGCTGATCCAGAAAACATGTTAGTGTACATTCACTTCAATAGACCATAAGGTACCTCCAGCTTCCGGAGAGAATTGCTGGTACCAAACCTCAGGAAATATGGCGCCTGGCAACAAAGCAGTGAATGAATATAAAAACCAGGATCCCAGTGTAACCTTTGATCAGTGAGTCCTGTCCCAGACGCACAAAATTAACATTTTCAACATTTTTATTTAAACAAACTAAAGCTGCCGTCCTGGGGAACTGCTAATGCCAAGTCTGTGAACCCTCCCCTTATTTAATTACACGGTCCATTACCACGTGGCTCCCGGCCAACTCCTGCTGCCAGGAAACAAATACTTTTCAGTCTGTATCTGCAGATATCTTTGAAATAATCCAGTGGGGCAGCGGCACCTTTAATTAAGGAAAATGCCCCAGGTATATGATTGCAATAAATTGCAGTCCATCACTCCCCCGGGCAAAACAATGATTAATTCCGCGTAGCATTAGGGGATGTTTACTGTGGGTTTGAGCACTGAATGTACTGCATTAGCTCACTCTTAGATATTTTCGTCTCAATACTGTGGATTCCTCACGAGTATATTGGATCAGTGCTAAATATGTGGAAAGCACAGCCCTGACTTCAGGGTTTGGTTTATAGTGAGTAATAGGAACAAATAGGACTTCCAGAAAGTAGTCACACATGTTTACTTCTGACAAGGAATTGAACAGAGGGAGCAGTGACAATGCTGTTTTTTTGTAGGAGGGGTGAGGGGGGATGATTAAATTGAAGGAGGTTTGTGGTAAGTGTGGCATCCTTATTCTTTTAACCCTTTAAGGATCAGAGGGGTATGCAATGCATTGCTTAACCCTTTGGTCCTCAATGGTTTAATACTTGCTGCTTATGAAAGATGAATACTACAGGATAACACTGCAACTCTCCTCCAAGCGTCAGGAAGACTTAAATTGGTCTTATGTATGAAGAAAAAGAGAAGCAATTCTAGAGCAGAACAACTATACCATTGAGGACAAATGAAAATTCCAACTGATTTAAAGCAGATCTATCACTTATCTTAACTCCCCCTGTCGTCCCCCCCCCCCAATATTTTGAAACTGCTGTATCAGTCCAAAATGAACTGTATTGTCTCCAATTAATGATTCCACTTATTTGAATATGCTATGAAAGTCTGATACATAGGAGAGGGAAGGCACAGCCATCTTGTCTAGGCAGAGCATGATTGGCAGTGCTCACCCTTCCTAATGCCTGTCTGCGCCTCCCACTTCTCCCAGGGGCTGGCTATAGTGCGCACTATCATGCCATGATGTTTTGTAGCTGGGGGCAGGCAGAGATAGCTAAAGGGAATGGCCAGTATATGCCTGCGGTACAGATTGTACTGTAGGAAAGCTCCTAACTACTAACTTGTAAGTAATGTACTTAGTAAACAAAGCGTTTGTTTGAAAAATGACTACATTAGTTTTTCATGAGTGGCCTTTCTTAATTACACTGGTGTATAAACATTAAGGGTGAACGTTCCACTTTCCAAGTCCATTGCAACACCTGTATGCTAATCAAAGGGTTGAAATGGGCTTTTAACCCCTTGAATGCTGAAGAGGTCTCCAATGCATGGTGGAGCCAGAGGTTAAAGATCTCTCTAACATTAAAGGTAAAGAACCTTAAAGGGATAGTAATACTTCATTTTAACTTTATTTTATTTTGTAGGCATTAAAAAAACATGAAGAATGATATAAGTCTTATCTCTCAATCCTTTATGGTTTATGAGATATTCACAAGCAAAGTTTCCCCCTCCCGCCCCTTTTACCTACTGTAAACAATCTCTTCTGAGATGTGGAATGCAGTCCATAGACTGGACAGATAACAGAAGGGGACACTCTTATTCCTATGAAAACAATGAAATCCCTGCCCCCCTTGACAAGCTTTTCAGGTTTTTCCCTTATCTTAATTGAAGATTGTCCCTCTCTGCAGTCTACCTGGGCAGCTCCCTTCTGCCCTGGCTGAAAAGTGTTACATCAGTAAAAGGGGCGGGAGGGGGATACTTTGCTTGTGAATATCTCTTAAACCATAAAGGTTTGAGAGATAAGACTTATATCATTCTTCATGTTTTTTTAATGCCTACAAAATAAAATAAAGTTAAAACGAAGTATTACTATCCCTTTAAATCAGTGGGGCAGGCTGTTTGTTCCTTATGGTGCAGTTTGACTTTATACATAAGGCCCAATAACTCTAACCTTCTAGATGCTAATGATGTCTCCAACTCACTATGAAGCAATCTGTAAGAGACTTCTCCAACATGTAAGGCTTAAATAACAGACACGACTATAGGAGCCCCAAAAATTACGGGTGCTGGATAGGTTGGCCACCTCTGTACGTTTCTTCAGCTGAATGTTATAAGCTATGCATTCTGTAGGTCTGTATTGGGCATCTATCTGCTGTTCAAGCATGGACAGCATGCTGGAATTAATGTTCACATTTAATCTTTACTCAGCCCCTCCATTCTGTCTGCCATGTGTAACATGAAGAGGAGGGGATGAGAGTAGCTTTTAACATATATTATGCCGCTGCCCGCCACTGTGTGACCTAGTCATGATTCATCTGCTTTTGACATGCACATGTTCCAGGACAACAGGCAGGAGATTTGCAACTTTTGGTCTGGTAGGCAAGTACAATGACGTGTCCCATTTCCACTATCACTTCAATACACTGTCCCAGTCCACCCCCTTTTATTAATTGTATAATTAGCATTAATGTTGTGAAGTAAGGCAAGTTATAACACAGAACTCACAGTTGGAATGGCGTTATACTAGTGATATCACGGAGATTACAACTGAAATTGAGTTAAACTAGTGATACCACTAAGCTTATATTTGAAATGGAGCTACACACGTGATATCACAGAGCTTACAACTGAAGACACTACAAAGGTGATACCACAGAGGTTACAAATGAAATTGAGCTACACTAGTGATAGTACAGGACTTACAGCTGAATTGGAATTGCACTAGTTATACCACAGAGATTACAATTGAAATTGAGCTACACTAGTGACTAGACCTTAAAATAAATATGTAATTACACTAGTTATACCACAAAACTTGCAACTGATATTGGAGAAGTTAGTATACAAAGGGGAGGGGTTAGTATGTCGGTGGGGGCTCTGTGTCGGATTTCCAACATATTGGGCGGCATGGGGAACAACACCATTGTGTGTTAGCCCCATATACACTACCTAATGCCCCCAGCATTCCCTTGCGCAGGCAGTGCCCATGGGGATTTGTGGCTAGCAGTGGGCAAAGGGAAAAGGCTGGAGAGGGTCAGACAGGGTTAAAGAAGCCATGGCAACCATCAGGATCCCCACCATAATGTTGTGCGAGCTTAGCGGAACCCGTCAACCTCTTGAACATGCCTGCATCAGTAAAGGCTGGAACCACTGGTGCCCGGGAGGTCTCTGAGGGGGCCACCAATTGGGTACAAATCTGATCGAGGTTGGCAGTGTGCTGTGAAACCATCTGCATAGCCAAAGACAACTGATCAAATCGTTGACTCAGTGTCTCCAACCTTTCCAGGATGCTTTGAAAGACTGCATTACTATCACCGTCTGAACTTATGGCCCTTGCGTACTGTCACGGTTTCACCAATAACGTTCAGGAGTTGGTACGGTATAGTTAAATGCAAAATTTATTAATAATAGAACAGTAGAGCACACTAAATACACAAGTAGCAGGCAGAGGGTTACAAGCCAGCGAGCACTGCTATCAGGAATAGTAGGCTGCCCAGCTTGACCACTCTGATAGAGACTAGGCCTCAGCCACTGGTAGTCTCTGCAGGAACCAGGAGAAGGAACAGGAGCAGGAACAGGAACACTGGATCTTGATCCAACGTAGCGAGAGTACTGACTCACACCTGCAGTCAGTAGGGAGTGATATCTGACTCACTCCTGCAGTCAGTATAAGGAAATGGATACCTGACTCACGCCTGCAGTCAGTATTGGAACTAGTCTACCAGAGCCCCAGCTCTGCACTAGATTGGGTGTTTGCTAGGTATAAGGAAAAAATGTAAGAATAGTCAGACAGAGCCACAAGTCAGCATCAGAGGGGGTAGTCAGACAAGCCAGGTCATACACAGTTCAGGTATTCAGCCAGAGCCACAGGTCTGCACCAGGTTGGGTGTCCACTATAGGGATAGACAAAAGAATAGTCAGATAGAGCCACAGGTCAGCGCCAGGTTGGATGGAAGACTAGCTAGGTCATACACAGAGCCCAAGGTAATAGAACTGCTATGAACAACAACAACAAAGTCAGGACTCAGGCTGCCCTTTAAACCCCTCCTCAGGAAGTAGGTAGGAGGAGCAGGCTCAGAGGAAGGAAGTAGGTAGGAGGAGACTACAGGAAGCATGGCATAAAACAGAGGCCTGCTTCACTCTGAAACCTCGCGCCTGCAGATGACACGTGGAATGACGCCGAGCGTCACTGAAGCGGCGGTGCTGGAAACAAGGTAAGCTGTGACACTCGGCCCCAGTTCTCTGCTTCCCTGATCCCACGAGACCCTTCTTCATTGAAGTCGATGCTTCCGAGGTTGGAGCAGGGGCCATCCTATCACAACGGGATGAGCAGACACTCAAATTCCATCCTTGCTCCTTCTTTTCTAAGCAGTTCTCTTTATCCAAGTGAAATTATGATGTGGAAGATAGGGAGTTGTTGGTCATTACATTGGCTCTTGAAGAGTGGTGACACCTCTTGGAGGGGGCCCAACACCCAATTATGATATATACCGATCACATGAATCTGCAGTTCCTCGAGACAGTGCAACAACTAAATCTACCACAAGCACAATGGGCCTTATTGTTCACCAGGCTCAATTTCATTATCACATACCTCCCTGGTAGTAAGAATAAAAAGGCCAGTTTCTGTCTCATCCTGAGCTTCCTCCTAAGGTGATCCTTCAACCTGGTTGAGTGATTTCAGCGCTAACCAGCTAATTTATTGGTAGTTTCTCCTAGGCTTCGGACTGAGGTTCTTACTTGGGCCTATATGTCACCCACTGCTGGCCACCCTGGGGCTGCTAAGACCTTGGACCTCATCCTCGGATAATTCTTGTGGCCTACTGTTAAGGATGAAGTGACTACTTTTGTGCAAGCCTGTCCTAGTTGTGCCAGAAACAAAGTCCATATGGTTTATTGCAACCTTTGCCTATTCCCCATCGTCCTTGGTCCCATGTTGCCATGGACCTCATCTTAGACTTGCCAGCTTTACAACAATTCACCACCGTACTGCTGATTGTGGATTGTTTCTCCAGACAAGCTAATTTTATACCTTTCTCTGGTCTGCCCTCTGCTCGAGTTCTGCCTGACATTTTTGTTTGAGAATTCTACTGCCTTCATGGAGTGCCTCAACAAATTGTTTTTGATTGTGGTGTTGAGTTCACATCTTGTTTCTGGAAAAGCTTTATGTCTAAGGTTGTGGACTGAGTTGTGCTTCTTTTTCGCCCATCATCCCCAGACCAATGGGCAAACAAAGATGACCAACCAATCTTTGGAAGTATACGTGAGAAAGTATGGTGATGAATATCAATCTGATTGGACATTCTTTTTACCATTGGCAGAATTTTCATTCAACAATTCCTTCCACAATTCACTCTTCTGTTCTCCTTTTTATGCTGCCACTGGTTACCATACCAGTATCCTGTCTGCCTTCTGACCCATGGTAATTCCTGCTGCTGATTAAGTTCTGTCTGATCTACAGAAGCATTGAAGATCTATGCAGCAGTGCCTGCATAAAACTTCTGCACAGTACAAGAGACAAGCTGATCGCATCGTCGCTTACTCCATCCTATTGGCCAGGGTCCAGAGTTTGGTTGTCCACTAGACATCTGAGACTATGACAGCCTTAACAGAAGATGGTCATTCAGTTCATTGGCCCATTCAGAGTCAAACTACAGATTTTTCACTTACTCTCTGATCTTTCCCTCTTCACTTTGAATCCATAATGCGTTCCATGTCTCCATTCTGAAGCCTGCCACTCATAACCGCTTCACTGTAGATTCTCAACCCCCTCACACTCTTGTAGTCTGTGGTCACCAGGAGTAAGAAGTCTGGAAGATTCTGGATTCATGACTGGTTCGGGGGTCTCTGCAGTACTAAGTGGACTGGAAGAGTTATGGTCCTGAGGACCACTCTTGGGTTCCTTGGACAGATGTTCACATCCCTGCCTTGGCCAGGGCCTTTCTTCTGGCTCATCCTCAAAAGCCTGGGCACCCGGAGGTCGCCCCTCGAGTTGGGGGGTATTGTCACACTTCCTTATTCCTGACCCTGGTGATCATCTGACCTTTTTCCCTATTGGTGGCTACCATTGTAAAACTGTTAAACAGAGCTTTGGATTGCCTGATCGTTGATCCAGTTTGCTGTTAACATTCTGCTAATTAGTGTGATCCCGACCTTGGCCTGTTTGACTACCCACTCCGGCTCCGACTCCTGCCTGTACCACTTTCCGGTCTGGCTATGACCTCAGCTTGCACGACTACCTGCTCCATTATCGACTTCAGCCTGTACGACTTCCCACTCCGGTATTGACATCTGCCAGTACAACTTCCCGCTCCGGCTATGACCACAGCTTGCACTACTACCTGTTCCGGTATTGACTTCTGCCTGTATGACTTCCAGCTCTGGCTACAACCTAGCCTGCATGACATCCCATTCTGGTAATGACTCCCAGTAACCCCTTCAAGTATGACTCTGACTCTGCCACCCTAAACAGCTCGATTGCCTTCTGACTTACTCCAACCACATTCTGTGCTCTGCATATGATCCTTTAACAGTACCTCTTAGGGACTACAGTTGAAGGAAGTGTCTATCCAGCCATCTGGCTTCACGGCCAGCAACTTTAACCACAGCCCTAGCTGCAGCAAAGAGACTTCCCATGACAGCACTGCTCTTAAGTCACACACTCAACCCATTGCTCTCCAACTACTACTTGGAGGTACTGCTCTATCAAAATCCTGACAGTCATGTTCTGCCCCTTTTTTCCTCCTTTTCTGCAATTCCTTCCCTGTTTTGTTTGTCTGCTCCTGACTCCCTTCCTTGTTTTGTGTAGCCTTTATCAAGCGCCAGCACTTCAGTGTTGGTGCGTGATCAAAGCTTTCTATTTCCTAACCCGTAGTTCCTGCCGTGTCCCAGAGTGTTACTCTGTGTTTTTACCCAGCTTATCCTTTGACTTTCCTCCTGCTCTATGGTTTGGTAGCATGCTTTCTGATAGCCTGTTACCAACTTTGGTTCTGTTGTTGGACCTTTCTTCCATCTGCTACCTTGTACTGCGTTGCCAGCCTGTTACTGACCTGGCTTGTCTAACTACTCAACTTCTTCAACCTTGGTGGGTTCCGATTCCCTGCTCCCTCAGTTGTACTTTGACCAACAGTCGGACTTCGACTAATTCTGCCTACTGCTTCCCACCCTGTCCCCTCAGTCGAGCTCCAATTTGCAGTGTTCTTGATTCAGCAACTATCGACGGGTACTGCAGGTACAATGTGTGTTCTGTTATCTTCTTCGATCTCAGTGGGTAGCAGCTGTTCTCAGGGTTGCCATGCAGGAGGCGGGACAGATCCTCCATTCAGTACTAATCTGGCCTTGCAGCCAGTATCTCAAACCCGGCTTAGGCCACAGCAAGGCAGACTGGGGAGCAACCATCGCCAGTCAGCTTCAAACCCCACTCATCACCCTCAAGCATCTGGTCCACTGGGGCCTACCTTGCAGTTTACCCCTATGTTTGCTGCTCTCTTTTATTGTTTTACTTATATATGAGGTAGCAGTCTGTCGTCTCTTTGTGTGGAGTCTGCTTCACAGAGTTTAACCAGGCAGCTTACATTGGGTGATCCAGCTTATCATAACCTTACAGTCTAGGAGTCTTTCTGGTGATCCAGTGTCAAGAGCTTCAGTATTGTTTAAACAAAATTTGATTTTTAAAGTTTATAAGTGCTTATAATATATGGGGGGGGATATATAAGAATCCTCTAGCACATTTTCTGTGCTTGAACCTTGGCATAATACTCATGCACATGCACTTCCAGGCTTACTACTCAAGTACATGCACCTCTGTGTGTATTACTCATGCATATGCACTTCCCTGCTTAGTACTTTTTTTTTTTTTTTTGGAAAGTATTTTACCAGGAAGAATGCATTGAGATTGTCTCTTGTTTTCAGGTATGTCCTCATTTTATCTACCTTAGAAAGGTGAAAGGCTGAGCTGACCTTGCTGGGACTAGAACCTGCAACCTCATGGTCTGAGCAGATTCTACTGCTGATGCATTAACCAACGGAGCCATCTCTCTGGCTAGTACTTGCTACTACATTTCCAGGCTTACTTCTAGGGGGGGGGGGGGGGTAAAGCCATAATATGCCTCACCAGACCTGCCCAACCAGCCCCTATGTTTATCCAGGGTGGGAAACTGCAGGTGGGAGCAAGCACCCCCACCCCCTTGCGGACACCCATGCCTATGGTAGTAGCAGCATTATTAACTTACAGCCCTCAGTTTACAGATCTCCCATGGGCTTTTCCTCCCCAGAACTGTTGCTGTGAGCTCTGGACAAGCAAATGATGATTCCTGTTGTCTGCTGCAAGATCACACTGAATTGCACAGCCAATAAGAAGGAGGATACCACTGTAGGTTCTGGCTGTTGCCAGAGGTACAACTAAAATCTTGGGCTTGACCATCCTGTACAATTACTGCTGTGAATGTATAATACTCCTTTTCGCAGAGGTGGTAGAAGTGGTAATTAACCAATAATAAACCGGTGAGCTGTAACGTACCAGAGCAGTGTGCAACAGATTGCTTTGCAATGAGTTGCACACATATCTGCTACTCAGAATATTAATATTTATTTTATATTAACTGCCCTTTAACACCTTAAGGACCAGTGGTCCTGGGGTGTGTGGTCCTTTAAGAACCAGATGGGGAAGTTCGACGTGCCACCCACGTGACTGATCACGTGTGCCAGCACGCTGAATGAGGGACTGAAAGAGATAGCTCCGGTCTTGGGGCGATCAATTTCAGTCCCCGGTATTACTCACCGCGCTTCTGCAGGAGTACGTAACGTACTTAAGTGGTCCTTAAGTGCCGGACCAGAGTGACGATCCGGGTATGTCAATGGTCCTTAGGGGGTTAAATGCGTGATAATCTATCAAAAGTGTTTAATAAAATGTGAGTGGGGGGATTTTATGTTTATTACATAGTCTTTCTCTCATGTAATCTCTCTGATGTCACACGTTATTTCCTTTGCATATCCTGTGAATGACTCAGGGATCCTGTGACCTGACAGACTCTGTACCGCTAAATACACAGTGACAAACAGCTGTTGAACCATTTATATAACAAAGTTCATCATAACAGCTTTCTGTGTTTGTGTTTTCATAGTTCCCCTAGATGACAAAACATATGTCAGATATTTTTAGCTTTCTTTATAGAGATAAGGTAAAAAGGAAAACATCAATATGGTGATATAGGCTTTTCTATATAATTGACTGAAATGCTGCTCAACTCAGCACATAAGCTACGTTAACGGACTAGAGACCAGTACACAGTTGTGATCAACCCTCCTTTGTGAAACCAGCTGACGTCACTGGTGCTGTTCACACAGGAGTTTGTTGCATGTATTTGTGTATGTATATATGTATGTGTGTATATAAGTATGTATCTTTATTTATATAGTGCCATACATGTACACGGCACTTTGCAGAAATAGTAATAGTACAATAGAAAAACAAAGGACAGGATTAAGAGCATCAGGCTAAAGTGTGAACATTGCATGTTCAGCAAAAGAAGTGCAGCAAAGGGAATCATCCACTGGGAAGGGGACCCTGTCCCTAATTAGTATGTGTTGACTCTGCATTACCGGGTCTCCGGGGCAGAGGCTGATTCTCTGGGTATTGGGAGTTTCTAATGAAACACAGTGGGAGGAACACAGTGTGTTCCTCCCACTCCCCGCCCTCTTTTCCACCTTCACCATCGTATTCATTATACTTTTTCTCCACTTTATAAGCCCCACCCCCCACTTGTGAACAGGCCCGCCCCTTTTTGATACAAATCACATAATTTTTCTCCCCCACCAGCACCACAGGACTCTCTGGGGAGTCCACAACAAAAAGTCCCCAGGTATGCTGATCTGTATTAACCTCTACCACTTCTGGTGTTCAGCTCTTCCATTTATCTACCATCCTCTCAGTGAAGTAAAACTTTCTTTCATTACATCTAAGCCTCTAGTTTTAGGATATGACCTCTTGTCCTAATATTTCTAGTAGAAAAAAATAGAATGCTTCATGTTCCACAATGACAACCTGCTGGACCAGATAGCCGTGGTCAGGCATGATTCCTGGGGAACTTTTACTTACCTGCTATGTGGTGCAGTTGGTTTTCTTCAAAGCCTAAATTATCCTTAGTACATCAGCCTCACTGCTGATACAACATAAAGGAAGGGTGACCAGACCTCACCTTTAACCAGGGACGCATATGAAAAATGCATACTGCAGAGCTGCTTTGATTTCAGTGTAATCCTGAAATATCTCTATTTCCTAAGTGTCCCCGGTTAAAGGTGAGGTCTGGCCACCCTACATAAAGGTCCTTGTGTACAAACAATAATGTGTGGCAATTCTGTGGCACCACTGGGGACAAATAACCCCCCTCAAACTTCCCAATGATTTAACCCTTTGATTGCTAGAGAGAGATCCAATGCATTGCAATGTATGTAATGTGTTTTTATACCTCTCTGGTACTTAAAGGGTTAAAATGGCTTTTAACCACTTGAATGCTATAGGTCTCCAATGCTTTGAGAAACAATACATTAGAGACATCTCTAGCACTGAAGGAGTTAAAAGCCCCATTTAAATTAAGGGATATATTAATGTGTTTTTATTTCTCCATGTGATACAGTTAGTTTGCTCCACATTTCTCTGTGCATTAGAACCATGGAATGCTGTATATACAGTGCACGTATGACCTTACTAAGTACCTCCAGTAGAGTTGACAGAACTAGGAGCTGTGGATAAGTTACATATTTACCTCACACCCCTCCAATGTCTCAGACATGAAAGGTCCAACGGCCCCTGTTCAGAGCATTGAAATGAGTCACACTGCAGTGTATGAGGTCCATAGAAATTAACTCCCACCCCCTTCTGCTTCCACATATCCCTATTTGTTTTAAGACAAACAGTGATGCTTTGCTCTGCAGTTTGTTACAATTGATTCTAGCAGGGAATGACTTGACCCTTTGAGTGCCAGAGGGGGTATTATTCTGTACTTAGTTACAAATCATTCTAACAGTGAACAACTTAACTCGCTGAGTGTCAGAGAGAAGACAGGAGACTGGTGAAATAGAGGTAAGGCAGGCATGGTTGCTCTGCTCTGCCCTTTGTTTCAAATGATTCTGGCAGCTAATGACTCAAGCCTTTGAGTGTCAGAGAGGAACACAGTGCTTTATAAGGCGTTGCGCACCCTTATGGTGCTCAGAGGGGTTAAAACCAGATGTTTTATGTGGCAGGTGTGAAAACTCAAGAGGGGGCCCCTGACAGATATCAGGCACAGACATCAGAGAATGAGAGAGGGAATTCCTGAGCTGGATCCCAGTGGCTATAAATCATTGGCTTTAGTGATCCTGACATATTGCAATACTAGAGACTTGGAGTAAAAAACTAAGAACCCTTGGAGACTTGATCATAACTTAAACATTGCTTGCTAAGTGATGGTCCTTGCAGATGCTATCAGGGCTGATTTGACGCCTGCTGTCAAACCCAGGGCGTGCCTGCACTGATCTGCATTGTCTAATATTTATAGACTAATGTGTTATGTAACAGAGCAGAGTAAGTATCTGGCCAGGACTGGAATTTGTCAAAGAAAACAATAGTATCCCATTAACCCATTCCCTGCAATTCATTTAAGGTCCATAAGCTGAAAAGAGGTATCCTTCCAAGGCAAATGTGAATAGGTTTGAGATTACTTGCACCAACAAAACAGTAGTTGCTCATGTGGTTTTTAGGTGCATATGATCATTCAATAGGGTCACCTTATACAAAAGGTGTCTTCTCCAGCCACTTGGCCAGTGAAAATCTAGCACTACAAGGTGGGGCTCAGCAGTTCGCATTGATGCTAATTAAAGGAGCAGTAAACTTTTTTAATGAATAACATATAATAGGGCTTTTCCTATGAGTAAGTATTAAACCATTGGGTGCCGGAAGGGTATCTAATGCACTGCAATGCCTTGGATCCCCTCTGGCACTCAAAGGGTTAAAGGTACTCCCACTGCTGGGATATATCTTATTCAAAAGTTATTACAACTCAAACCTTACTTTTATGAAAAGAAAAAAGTAATCTTGTGATCACAAGGTGGTACTGTTCATATCACTTAATATAGAAACATAGAATTTGACTGCAGATAAGAACCATTTTGGCCCATCTAGTCGCCCATTTTCCTACAATAAAAACCTCAAACCTTTTTTGGTTCTTGGTCTTTTCTTAAGTTAAGGACAGCCTTATGCCTATCCCATGCATGCTTAAATTCTGTCACTGTACCACTTCTGCTGGTAGGCTATTCCACTTATCTACTACCCTCTCAGTGAGGTAAAACTTTCTTACATTATATCTAAACCCGTGTCCCTCTAGTTTTAGACTATGGCCTCTTGTTATTTTTACTCCTTTGAAATATACTTCCATCCTGCACTTTGTTGAATCCGTTCGTGTATTTGAATGTTTCTATCATATCCCCTCTTTTCTCTCCTCCAAGCTATACATGTTCAGATCCTATAGTCTATCCTGATATTTCTTTTCCTGTAAACCACTCACCATTTTAGTAGCCCTTCTTTGAATTATGGACAGCTATAGTCCATAACTCAAGCTCTCTCATACAGTAACTTTAAATGCATAGTAATACGTAATATTCCAAAAAAAATAAAAACAAAAAAACCCACCAACACTAGTTGGAGCTGTTATCAAAAGAAAAAAAGTTTGATCTGTGATAACTTTTGATTGAAACTCACAGCAGTGATACTATCCTAAAACATATATTTTTCAATAAAACAAAGCTTACTGCTCCTGTTAAACACCAAAACCCATTTCTATGCGAAATTTGTTTGATATTTTAGTTTTTATTTATTTATTTTTTAATTTCAATGGGTCAGCATAATTGTGGGTGAGCCTTGTAATTGCTTTCATTAGGTGTTAGGCTATTTACAAGATACCAAGTCCCATATTTATAAAGGCAAATTGAGTTATTCTGGGGGAAAACAATGGCACCATAGGGGAAAAATAAATATCCCTGTTAAATTAAATTGAGCTTTTAACCCCTTGAATGCTAGAGATGTCTCCAATGCATTGCAAAGCAATGCATTAGAGACCTCTCTGGCATTCATGGGGATAAAAACCTCTATTCAAGAGCATGGGAATTTAGGACATTTTATTTGTGCCCCCTCTGATGCAGTTGGTTTTCTCCAGAAAAGCACCAGCTTGTATAATATGCACCTTATTCTTCAAGTGAAAAGGGAACAATTATAAAGATATAGTAATGTCTTCATTAAATAAAAAGTAATACTTTAATAGTGCAGAAAATAAGAAATCCATTGCTGCTATACCTATCTCTCAAACCTTTATGGTCTGAGATAGAGCGTTGTACAGCTGTAAGGCTGACAGAAGGAGATCCAAGTTGGTCGACTCGAGGAGGCTCTTCAGCAGAGCCGAAATAGCACGAATGAAAATTAAATACTTATTTGGAATGGTCTACAAAATGTGCCTGGTTTACAAGCACACTTTGTAGACCGTTCCCTGTTCCAGTGAAGTATTTCTTTTTATTTTGTGCTATTTCGGCTCAGCTGAAGAGCTGCCTGTCGATCCCCGGACCAGGATCTCCTGCTGTCAGCTTACAGCTGACATCAGGAGAAGGGGAGGGAGGGGGAACTTTTGAACGCTCTATCTCTCAGACCATAAAGGTTTGAGAGATAGGAACAGCACCAATGGATTTCTTATTTTCTGCACTACAGTATTACTTTTTACATCATTAAGATATTACTATCCCTTTAAAGCAATCCAAAGTAGCCAAAGGGGTAAGTGAAAACTCCCATGGATTAATATGGGACTTTTAACCAATTGAATGCTAGAGAGGTCTCCAATGCATTGCTTGGCAACGTGATTGCAATCTCTCTAACATTCGAGGAGTTAATAGAGCCATTAAAATGAACACAGGAGGTACATTTAGTTGTTGATACCTTTATTGGCTAACTAAGCAGATTTAGGATGCAAGCTTTCAAGACCTCTTAGGTCTCAAAAGCTTGCATCCTAAATCTGCTTAGTTAGCCAAAAAAGGTATCAACAACTATATTTGCCTCCTGTATTTCTACGGCTAACATGGTACCAACAGACAGCTATTAAAATGAATGGCATTTTGCACAATTTTCATTTCAACACTACATTGCTGTTCGTTTTCTCTGGAAATGTACAGCTTTATCTTGATGAACAAGCCCTTATTAAGCTATGTGCAAACACAAATACTTATTGTTGGTTCTTTGTGCATTTGTCAACTTATAGCTATTCTCAAATAGATATTTGGGTCTGATGTGTTGGAACTGATGGTTAAACATGTTTTACATGCATTTTTACTGTGTCTCCCGTGCTTTTGTTCATACGATTTTATAGAACGGTTCTTTTTCCCCTGCATTCTTATTTCTCAATATAAACATCAACAAGTACATAGCACTGAAAATTCAACTATTTGCAATTGTTGTGCAATTCCATTGTGATTTTCGAAATCCATATATACAAATTTGCAGGTACATTAACACACTAATGAACCATAAGTGACCTGCATTTTTTTTAAAGGTTGAAGAGTGTGGGGGGGTGGGGTTCATGACATACAGTGAGATGTTATGCAGAATCTGATCTCTCCTGCTGAGACTAGCCTTTACCTCTAAGGATTCAATCAAGGAATGATATGTAGCTCATGTTTACCTAAGAAAACTCATTGGTTGAGAGGACTTGATGTATTCCGATTCTGTGATGTAATCTGGTGCATAGCCATATATGTTTTTACACTCTTTAACAAGGGTTTTAAAGGAGCAGTAAACTAGTTTATGAAAACCTATATTTTACAGAGATTTTCCTGCTGAGTAAAACATGGGTTCTCCCACTGCAATCAGTTGTTTTATTTAAAGGTTATAACAGTTAAAACAGGAGGTGAATTACACATACCTCCCAACATTTCAAATGGCCAAAGAGGGACACTTTTATTTTAGGTGTGGCTGGTGGGCGGGGCATTCCCAAGAATTTGTAGGTTATTTTATAACCTATTGACACCTCTGTGTGTAACTGAATAAATTATTTAGAGCAAGACCAAAGTATTATATTCACACATAATAATGAATAAACAAATATGCTGAAGTTTAAACAAACATTAATGTGAGTTTTATTGCTCTGGAGCAATATACACACCACACAGTCTGATCTCCTAAAAAGAGGGACCCCAGGGTGGGAAAGAGGGACAGAAGGATGTGGGTCTCAACGAGGGACTGTCCCTCCTAAAGAGGGACACTTGGAATTACAGCAGGTTTACTTCCTGAATGTTCCGACAGACAGCAGGAAGCAGCAGTTTCCATTAAGTTCTATGAAGAACAAAACAAATGTTTACTACTCCTTTAAGTTGAACTTGGGTAGGATGTACAAATGGGGGATGTACAAATCTACTAGTGCAGCTCAAATGATGTTAGTCTGTATTGCCAGATGCTGCACAGACTCCACCATTGTTATGAGTTTAACCCTTTGAGTGCCAGAGGGGTATGCAACACATTGTCCATCCCTCTTTCACACAAAGGGTTAATGCCAGCAAGCCCTTTACATATGCCCTATAGCATTTGCAGGAGTGTAAATATATGCCATTTCCTCTGCTTCTTGTTAGTTCATCATTTACAACATGGCTCAGGGATGCTTAGAAAAACACAGATATGTCTCCATTGCCCTCCCCTTAGCACAAGCAGCATTATGGGTAGAATTCTAGGTGTAAGTAGCTTACTAAAATGGTGTTATGCAGGAGTAGGACAATAAAATCTCATCCAGCTCATGGTTTACATGTAATCACATTTCTACATCTTCCACCGTCTGTCTTGTAGGTAACAAATGTGAGAATTCAGAGGGGGAGCTATACCTATAGGAATAAGGAATTCTAACACAACTAGAAATGTGTTTTTCACATAACAATCCAGTATGCACTTTGTTTTCTATTGTCTATAGCTGCACAGTAACATTTCAGTGTCTGAGATTGCTTACATGATTCTAATGAACTGTTTGCCTATTCTCATTCAGTCTGTTGAAGCCTATTGTATGTTTTGAGTAGACTAAAATAGAGCTTAGTAAATGCAGGTAATTGCAGATAGTAATGCTAAAACATATATAAATATATATGTCTGGCTTCTCTGTAGGACATGCAACCTGAAACCATCTGTTAAACAAATTATGAACCACTTATTCCTATAGGTATAGTTTTCATTTTAAGGGCTTTACTGATGTGGTCATATTTCTTGTGGTTTATTCTCATTGTAGCTGCTGTATTCTGACTTAGTTGGAGATGATTAGTCTAGCCATTTGGTAGGCCAAGGCACAGGGAGTTACTGTATTCAAGACTAATATGCCTCGGGATCAGGTAACCAATCACCTAAGAAGTGACTTTAGGCTCCCAGTAATGCACAGAGAAGGCAGGCAGGACTTAACTCTTTCTGTAGTTTGGTCTTACATTATAGGTTTGGTAAAATCTAACTTATCTGGGAACTTTGTGCAATTCTGGGGCAAACCAACTGCACCACTGGGGACAAATAAATATTCACATTGATTTAAGTGGGTGTTATAGCATCTTGTATGCTAGAGAGGTCTCCAGCTCATTGCAAAGCAATGCATTGGAGACCTCTCTAGCATTCAAGGAGTTAAAAGCTGCTTTTAAAGCAATGGGCATTTGGGATTTTTCATTTGTCCCCTATGGTGCAGTTGGATTGTTCCTGAATTGATGTACTTTGACTTTATACATAAGACTCATTGTTCAAAATAAATCTGGAGTAATTCCAGGGTAAACCAAGTGCATGGTGGGGGAAAAATAATTGTAACTTCCCCATGGTGCACATGGTTTTCCCCAGAATTACTCTATTTTTATCTTCCTTGTTTAGATATTTTACCAGCTTGAAATGCGCACTCTTGTAATGAAGAACATTTACATCTATCTGATCTAGTCCATGGGAAGGCTACCATTTGCTCTCCAGATGTTGGAGACTACAGTTCCCTTCTTCCCCCCAGATAGGCCAGATGTTGTCTGGTTAAGGATGCTGAAGCAGTATTCTCCAATAGCTTGACAGCCAAACCTTGCCTTTGCATGTTCTAATCTGTCAGAATTTGCTTTTGGGTCCCTATAATGAAAGTCTGTTTTGTTTACCTTCAAGGGGAAATATATCCTAAAATTGTGAAAAGGTTGTCTGTCAAATCTGTGTAAATATTTAACTCTTTTTTTTACACCATCATGTCTATTTTATATCACACAGTGGCGGTGTGAAAGCTGGAATGATGGGGAGGGTGAGTGGGGGTGGATCCAAGCCTGGACTTAACATAATTCTGGTGTTTGCAATGGAATGCAGCCATGAAGATACAGCAAGCACTATTCAGAAGTACCTCATATGAGGTAGTTGCTTAGATCAAATGGATGATCCCTGCCCTGCAGCCTTCATGAGATTGCCAAATGATTGAAAAAGTGAAGGCACTTTATGGAGAAATTGCTGCTGTTTTTAAAAGCTATTTAACCTTTTGAGTGCCAGAGAGGTATCACAATGCGTTGGATACCTCTCTGGCAATCAAAGGGTTAAAATTGGCAGCAAATAATTCTTTCATGGCCTTAGAGTATATTTTTCCTCAAAGGGATAGTAATGTTTCATAATAAAAGCAGCTCTAATTAATCATCATAGTATTTGAAGTTTGGAGAGTGTTATTTCAATTCTGTCAGAGTTGTTGTTCAAGAGTTATTCAATGACAAAGTATTCCTCTCCCGCCCCTTTTACTGATGTAACACTGTTCAGCCAAAGCAGAAGGGAGGTGCCCAGGTAGATTGCAGAGAGGGACAATCTTCAATTAAGATAAGGGAAAAACCTGAAAAACTTGTCAAGGGGGGCAGGGCTTTCATTGTTCTCATAGGAAGAAGATTGTCCCCGTCTGTTATCTGTCTGGTCTTACAACCAGATTCCACATCTGAGAAGAGATGGCTTACACTAGGTAAAAGGGGCGGGAGGGGAAACTTTGCTTGTGAATATCTCTCAAACCATAAAAGTTTGAGAGATAAGACATATATCTTTCTTCATTTTTTTTTAATGTCTACAAAATAAAATAAAGATAAAGCGAAGTATTACTATCCCTTTAAGCTGTTGGACAGTAGAGATATTGCTGACTCTTTGCAAAACGATGTATTGGAGATGTCTTGGAACCAAGCGTTATATTTTAACAAGCTTTTATCCATCCCCATTCTGATGTATGCACTTCCATCTACTATATGGGCCAAGTGACAGAGCATGTCTGGATGATGATCACATGAGGTTAGGTGTCATCTGCCTATTGTTGATCATTAAACTGTTCAAACTTATACACACTAAGGAAGGAAACAGTGACCAGAATGAGCAAGATTCTGTAACTGTGTCATTATTATCACTTGTCTTAACATCTGCAAGGAAGGAGAAAACACAAATAGGAACTTTTAGAACAAGTGTTAAGACAAACCATGGCTATATAAGTGAAGCTATGTGCAGAATTCATTCACATGTAAGAAACAGTTTAACTGTACTCCCCTTTCTTATGTAGGTATAACATTTCGCAGATGCTTAACCTATTCCCCACTGGGTTCTACTGAACTCACAGACCCAGGCTGTAATTCTGTGGCCTAAGTGACACAGGAAGGGGTTACGTGGAATTCTGATGGAATACTTTAAGATTTGGAACAGCAGGGGGTTGCTAGCCGGAGAGGCGAAGGTGAGGGAATTATCATTGCTTTAAGGGACAGATGGGAAGGGTCATTGAGAGTGACCTTTCACTGCCAGGTCAGCAGGGAAATGGGAAGACAGGTGCAGTAGCCCAGTGTCACCGTTCCTAACGTACAGAATCACACTCCTGGCTCGCAAACGTGTGTGTCAGTAATGAGATCCAGGCCATCACAAACTTTCTGAGTTGAGAGAAACTGGGAGATTTTTGTTGGAAAATAATCCTCTAATTATTAACAGTTAGCACCCTGAAATGTCTAGGGTTACCACCTCAGCCCTTTATTACTGTCTTCTCATGCCATGTACATACTGTAGGGCTGCGTAGTCTACAGCAGTTGTTGGACTACAATTCCTATCATCCTCAGCTGAAAATGGACATTTAAAGATGAAGATATTTCTAGACAAACAACAGCTGGAGAGCAACAGTTTACAAATCTAGTGATGTTTCATAATAAAAGCAGCTCTAAATAATCATCATAGTATTTGGACTTTGGAGAGTTTTATTTCAATTCTGTCAGAGTTGTAGTTCAAGAGTAATTCAATGACAAAGTATCCCCCTCCCACCCCTTTTACTGATGTCACACTGTTCAGCCAGAGCAAAAGGGAGGTGCCCAGGTAGACTGCAGAGAGGGACAATCTTCAATTAAGATAAGGGAAAAACCTTAAAAACTTGTCAAGAGGGGCAGGGCTTTCATTGTTCTCATAGGAAGAAGATTGTCCCCTTCTGTTATCTGTCTGGTCTATAGACTGCATTCCACATCTCAGAAGAGATGGCTTACACTAGGTTAAAGGGGTGGGAGGGGGAAACTTTGCTTGTGAATATCTCTCAAACCATAAAGGGTTGAGAGATAAGACTTATATCGTTCTTCATGTTTTTTTAATGCCTACAAAATAAAATAAAGATAAAACAAAGTATTACTATCCCTTTAAGTTGCTAGTATTATAGAAAACCTTTCATCTTAAGACATGTTTAGTGTGTTTCACAGAGTATTAAACTCTCCCTAGATGTTGCACCTTTTTTGTCATTTTTTAGCAAAACAAATTGTTTTTAAGAAATTAACCTTTACATTTTGGTGACACGTTGTAAAACTTCCCTGTATAGTATACTAATTAGTTCTGTTTTGAGACCAAATTTACTTCTCGCTGTGCTATTAGAACCCTCCCCCCTTGTCTTCACCCCAGAGATCTCTTGTTTACAATTACAATCCACACGGATTCAGTTAGAATGCTTTGCTGATTATATATTTTTATTTCTGACCAATCTGGTTCAATCTCTGCTTGCTCTCACCAATCTTTTATCTGAATAGACATTTATCTCCAAATTTCAAGTCAACAGAATAAATCTGAAATCTTGAATGTTAACTCGCCCATTCCCCTAGCCAAATCCGTGAATGAAAAATTAAAATATACATGCATATTCAGTTTACATCTGACTGATAATATTTTCAAAAAAGATTACCCCCATTGCTGGAAACAACTGAGAAAGCTCTTCAGAAGTGAAATAACCTTTCTAAATCATTGCTGGGCTATATAAATTTGCTTAAATGCACATTTCTATAGACAATATCGGTACCTGTCCTAGCCAGGTTCCATTTGTTTGAAATTGCACAAATTTGCATGGACTTACAAGCTAGCGGGAGCTTTGCAAGACATTTCAATTAAATGTCATAGGAAGGGGGGATTGGTCCTCCACAGTATTAATGATTATTTATTGCTACAAATTTTTTTAGATTGCTTGACCTATTTAGTTGCACAGAGTGCAAAGACTGATCAATATTATTCAAAATTCTCATCCTATCCTCTCCCTATCTCAGTTACTGTTGGTTTAACCATCCCAGTATCCATCTGGTGTAACCATGCATATTGTTATCAATTGTATGCCCTTGCCCAGATTACTCTGTTATAGGCAATCCAGCATTCATGCCAGGATTAAAGGGATAGTAATACTTCGTTTTATCTTTATTTTATTTTGTAAGCATTAAAAAAAAATAAAAACAATATAAGTCTTATCTCACAAACCTTTATGGTTTGAGAGATATTCACAAACAATGTTTCCTTCTCTTCTCAGATGTGAAATGCAGTCCATAGACCAGACAGAAAACAGAAGGGGACAATCTTCTTCCTATGAGTACAATGAAAGCCCTGCCCCCCTTGACAAGTTTTTCAGGTTTTTCCCTTATCTTAATTGAAGGTTGTCCCTCTCTGCAATCTACCTGGACACCTCCCTTCTGATCTTGCTGAACAGTGTTACATCAGTAAAAGGGGCGGGAGGGGGATACTTTGTCATTTAATTACTCTTTAACTACAACTCTGACAGAATTGAAATAACACTCTCCAAAGTCCAAATACTATGATGATTAATTAGAGCTGCTTTTATTATGAAACATTATGAAACAATAGATCTAGGTTTATCAAATGGATTGTCAATGATATTATACATTATTTGCTCTAGTAAGAAATGCAGGCTTTAGATCCTACTTAGATATCAAAAGGAATGATCAATAATCTTACCAAGAACTCTGGAAGTATCAACAAGTAAGACATCTTCTCCTGAATCTTATTGAAGGGATAGTAATACTTCGCTTTAACTTTATTTTATTTTGTAGGCATTAAAAAACATGAAGAACGATATAAGTCTTATCTCTCAAACCTTTATGGTTTAAGAGAAATTCACAAGCAAAGTTTCCCCTCCCGCCCCTTTTACCTAATTTAAGCCATCTCTTCTCAGATGTGAATCTGGTTGTAAGACCAGACAGATAACAGAAGGGGACAATCTTCTTTATATGAAAACAATGAAAGCCCTTCCCCCCTTGACAAGCTTTTCAGGTTTTTCCCTTATCTTAATTGAAGATTGTCCCTCTCTGCAATCTACCTGGGCACCTCCCTTCTGCTTTGGCTGAGCAATGTTACATCAGTAAAAGGGGCGGGAGGGGGATTCTTTGTCATTGAATTGCTCCTGAACTACAACTCTGACAGAACTGAAATAACACTTTCCAAAGTCCAAATACTATGATGATTAATTAGAGCTGTTTTTATTATGAAACATTACTATCCCATTAATAAGGGTTTCAGAGCTAGCGCCTCTACTGCATTTGAAAAACTATTTATGAACCTCAAATTACATAAGAAATTTGTGTCAAAAACGTAAACTTTAATTAATGTTGATGGTGGAAACACATTCTTATTTCAGTGTAGAGTGAAGTGAAAAATGAAGTCCTCTAAAGACTCTTCTAGAAAAACTAATTATTACATTTTTCTACATGGTACCATACTCCACAAAGGCTGTCACATATCTTTCCCAATTGTTCCAATATATGCTGTAGCTGTCATTCAGATGTCAGAACTATGACACACATTAGGCGGGAATGTCCCTTAATTGGAGGCTCCTGACAGAAGACACTCTCAGAATACTGACATATTCAAATGTACCGTTCCTTTAGATCCTTTGATGTGTATTTTAACCCAGCTAAACACCCTGAATTAAAACTGGGAAATGAAAACACTTTATCATTTACATTATTGCAGCCAAATCCCTTACCTCTAAAATGTAGAAGAAATCAGATCCCCCTTCTTTGAGCCGTGGAGAAAAAAATGTTAATGATCTCAAAAGTAGAATCTCTACATGAAAAAGTGTTATAGGGATAGTAATACTTCGTTTTAACTTTATTTTATTTTGTAGGCATTAAAAAAACATGAAGAATGATATAAGTCTTATCTCACAAACCTTTATGGTTTAAGAGATATTCAGAAACAAAGTATCCCCCCCCCCGTTCAACCAGATCAGAAGGGAGATGCCCAGGTAGACTGCAGAGAGGGACAATCTTCAATTAAGATAAGGGAAAAAGCTGAAAAACTTGTCAAGGGGGAAAGACTTTCATTGTTTTTATACAAAGAAGATTGACCCCTTCTGTTATCTGTCTGGTCATACAACCACATTCACATCGGAGAAGAGATGGCTTACACTAGGAAAAAGGGGCGGGAGGGGGAACTTTGCTTGTGAATATCTCATAAACCATAAAGGTTTCAGAGATAAGACTTATATCATTCTTCATGTTTTTTTTAATGCCTACAAAATAAAATAAAGTTAAAACGAAGTATTACTATCCCTTTAATTACCTCCTTATCAATCTACCAGGGAACCCCAGTATAAATATTCACAGTACTCTAATTCCTACAAGTAGATTACACATGGTTTCATTCTTGAAGTGTTTTCACTATTACTCAATAGTTATTTACATAATTACTCTTTTTGATTATTTTTCATGACTAACTCTCATTTTAATGTTTTTCTTTCAAAATAGGTGGGCTCTCCCACCGCTACCTCCACCCTACTCCCCAATTACTTGGTACAGTTATCCCTTTATACAATGGTACTGGTTTGATCAGAGCTCATTTGGGATGGTTATCTTTCTTTGTTGGAAGGCCTGGATCTGTCTTGCATATTTGGGATTTATATAGGCTTTTCTATGAATGTATGTAACAATACAAGTGTTTTGTAATTTGATGTGGCTGTTGCCAAATAGTTTGTTGAAATACCCTCAGGGAGTGTGTCCTCTCATGATTCCTTCCTATCAGAGCGCACAGTAAGATTGGCTCAGCACAGAAGCTAATTAGTCCTCTGTGCCACCAACAACTCAAGGATAATTTTCAAAATGATTATACCAATTAGTTGGCACATGAAGTGATTTACTAATTGGTTCAAAATACTAATAGGCAACTTTGTAATGTGCTTCTTGTGTTCTGATAGTAGAAATGTTACAAAGAAGGCAAACATGAAAGGGAAAGATAAGGAGATGGGTATTTAATCCTGCTTTGTACAGTTCATGAGAACAGGGCAGTTGAGATGTACTGTTATCAGCCAGTGTATACACAGGACAGAAATCTATGTAAATAGTACAGGACCTCTTCCTAATCCTTACAATCCACCTTCATTTTGTTAGTATCTGTTATTTCTCTTGTTTTCATATCACATATCCTATACACATCATTTCACAGGAACTCAAACAATGCAGAGGCATGCACAGGGGAGGGCTGGCCTGGGGGGCAGAGGGGCAATTTCCCCCCGGGCCGATCATAGGTCTGGGCTGGTGGGCCACTGCCTGACTCAATCTCCTTCTTGCTGCTGTAAATGGAGTTACACTAGTGATACCACAGAGCTTACAACTGAAATGGAGCTGCAATAGTGATTTCACGAAGCTTACAACTTAAATGGAGCTGCACTAGTGATACCAGTGAGCTAGTGGTACCTCTAGTAGCATAACCCATTGTCATTGTAAGCTCTATGGTATCACTAGTGTAGCTTTAAATTGTAAGCGCTGTGGTATCACTAGTCTAGCTTCCATTCAATTGTAAGCTCTATGTTATCTCTAGTGTAACTCCATTTCAACTGTATGCTCTGTATTATCACTAGTGTAGCCCCATTCCAGTTGTAAGCTCTGTGGTATCATTTACCTTACTTCACAGCATTAATAACAAGTTTAAAATGAACAATAGGGGATGGGCTGGGACAGAGGGCTGGAACAATAGTTGAAATGGACCACTTGATTGTATTTGCCCCCCAGGCTACAAGTTGCCAAGCCTCCCCTGGACATGCAATAGTGAGCTAGATTGACTTACGGGACCAAAAAGCTGGCTAGGTTTAAAGTTACATATTTATTAACATGAATCACTTCATCAATTCATTACTCTCTTACTGGCAGTTTTAAGCATGTTTTAACCCTTTGGATTCTAGAGAGTTTTCCAGCACATTGCAAACCAATGTGTTTGATGTGTTTGAGATCTTTCTATCATCCTAGAAGTTAAAGACATTTGATTGCAGCCAAGAGGATTCAAACATTAGATTGGTTCTAATGTTCTGATTTCTAACAGTGAGGTTCTCTGATTGTTTTAGGGAACTGCAGTGATTCCTGTGCAGCTAATGCTATAAACATCCTGTTGACATTTTAGTAGACAATTTGTAAAATTTACTTGAGAAGCTCAACAAAAGGAAACAAAGGAAATAAAAAATATCTAAATGTAACATCCTTAATATAAAGATAGCATAAAATGATATAAAACAGCCAAATACACACTCATATCTGCCCTTCATGTGTTTTATGCATCTCAGGGCCTGACTCCCTTGTAGCCTCCTTCACTTGTCCCTTAGGATTCTGTAGTCTTTTGGTTCTTCTTCCTTAGGAAGAGATATGGTCTTCCACTGAAGATCTTATATTGGAAGCAATGTCAGTATTCTTCTCTCTTTATTAAAGTGCTGAGCCCAGGGAAGGGCTGGCATCATGTGGCATGTGGGGCAAATACAATCAAGTGGCCTATATCTACTATTGCTCAAGCACACTGTCCCAGCACACCCTCTTTTGTTAATTTTAACATTGGCATTAATGTTGTGAAGTAAGGCAAGTGATATTACAGAGCTTACAGTTGAAATGGGGCTACACTACTGATACTACAGCGCTTACAATTTAAGTAAAGCCATACTAGTGATACTATAGAGCTTACAAGGGAAATAGGTTATGCTAGTAGTATAGCTCCATATGGATCGTATCTCTGTGGTATTTGTGTAGCTTCATTTTGATTGTAAGCTCAGCAGCAAGAGGGAGATTGAGTGAGGCAGTGTCCCTCTGGCCCAGACATATTATCGGCCCAGGGGGCAATTGCCCTCCTGCTCCCCAGGCCATCCCTCCACTGGCTGAGCCAGATGGGCAAGTACCCAAGTAGTTAAACAGTTACTACAGTCAGAATTACAAGGGTAAACTGAGAGGCTGGACCAGATCAGCAGAGTATATCAAATCTGACATGTATTTGTGGACCTCTGTCTACTTTGTTGGGGGTATGGAAAAGGCAACTAAATGCACTCCAGCCTCCCTATATATATCTCTCCTCATTAAAATAATCAAGCAAGAATATTATAAATAATGTAATTAATTCAAAAGACAAGATATTAATAAAAGAGCATGCAACATAGATATGACTAAAAGGTTTAAAAAAATAATAATTGAATTAGAGAACCTGGATACAAGGATCTGTGGGTACAGTGGTCCACTATGTGACGTCAGCATTCTAGCTGACAGCAAGGGAATCCGGTCCTGGGACTGGCGGAGGCTCTGCAGCAGAGCCGAGATTGCGTTAATAAAAAAGAAATCCTTAACTTAAAAGGTCTTCTACGTGTGCTTGCAAACCAAGCACACGTAGAAGACCTTTTTAATAAAGGATTTATTTTTTTTACCGCTGTCTCCGCTCTGCTGCAGAGCCACTGGCTAAACCCAGGAGAGGATTTCCCTACTCTCAGATAGAACGCTGACATCAGGGGAAAAGCAAAAATGAGGGAACTCTGAACGTGGATATCTCTCAAACCATAAAGGTTTGAGAGTAGCCGCTGTCTCATTTAACTTAGTTTTTTAGTGGCTACATCATGGAGGATAGTAATTTTTAAGTATTACTATCCCTTTAAAAAGAAATGACCAATGAGGTAGTATGCTGATGTGTTTTTTGGGGGGTGCTCTTTTTTCTTCAAAATTATGGGTGCCTTAACATGTGGATCCTAATTTAAATACAACCCCTTCCCCCAGGATGACCTCTCCTTGTACCAGTGATGCCAGGAGTGGGAGAGAGGCATGTAAAGTTACAAAAAGGCAGAGGTGAGAGGTCTAAGTTAAAAGCTCCCTTACACATGTACAAAGTGTTAAACCACTTTGGCATTCGTGACACATTTGTGAATGTAGCCTGAGACTTCTATGTTTTTTTTGTATGTAGCTGAAGAAATTCTAGGATCGTCTCCATCAGTGGTAATAATTGTAAGAGCCGATGTAAGCAAAGGTGATGACAAGGTGAAGAGTGCCAGAGGCTCACTTTCACTCCTTCACTGTACACTAAGATCATGGGGCCTTTAATGGAAATAATAAGGAGTGTGAGGGCAACCAGGGGGCAGAGTGCTTTAAGTCAAAGGGGCAAAAGCACTCTATTTGCCAATAATATGTTCTGGCACTCCATTTGCTTTCAAGCTGCACGCCTAATATACTTCATCACCTCCAAACCGGCAGACTCCTGGCCTAGATGTAAATGAAAACAAATCAGGAACACGCAACTTTTTTTCTCTCTTCACTGATGTGCAGTGATATTAACCCCTAGAATGCTAGTGAGATCTACAATTGGTTGGATATCTCTCCAACATAAAAGGGGTTCAGGAGAATTTTACATTTAAGTAACATCCAAATTTCTTTAAAGAAACCTAAAATCCAACATACAATTTCCTCTAATACGAAATAGAGTTTTTTTTGTAATTGGACTACAACTCCAATAATTCCCACCCATTCATTAACTGGCTGAGTAATATGGGAGGTGAAGTCCAAATGTAGCTGAAAGGTTACAGTTTGCCCACCACTGCTGCTTTATAATATAATGGATAACAGACCATAAATCAGGGGAATGGAGCAGGGTGCACAGGGCTGGATATCCCTGTTCCTTTGCTGTTCCAAATTACTCATGCTATTTAGTGTGGGTTTTGTGAACTTAAAACATTAATTGGCAGGGCAACGACTTATACATTTTTTTGTATGGTTGGTAACCAGTTTGCCCTACTGACACTTTTAGCTGGAATAATTGAATCAAGCCCAAAATTGGTATGAGGTTATAAATAATTAAAGTGCACTTGTTACTTTGAGACAAGTTTATTATGTTGTACAGACAAGTAAAACCTGCCTATATGTTTTACTAGTTATATTTCTATAGAGAATGAACCATTATGTTCTGATGCCACAGAGTGTTATTTAGGCTAATTTCAGTAAGTATGCTAATTAGTTCTATTCCAGGCTAAACATGATCATTGCTGTGCTATGAGAAATGCCCCCAGTGGCTGGGTTCTTACTAGATTCTTAGCACAGTGTGTGCGTGGTAATACTGGCACAGCACAGCATCTAATTAGCATAAGGTGCCAGACTGTTCAACCAACAAATAAAGGTTAATTTCTCAAAAGCTGTTTATATTACAATCAAATTGCAACACTACATATAGGCAACATTTGCTTATATTGCAATATTTGCAGTATTAAAATGTACTTGCCCTTTCTCTGTACAGAGTCTCTATTTGTCTCTTGATGTGTAATATGTAGTCTTACATGTGCTCTGTGGGGGCAGCAATTCCTGCCTGTTCCTGGGCTCCATATCTTCCTTTACCGTCTTAATCTTGATGTGTCCTAAAGTTACAGCTATAGACCAGGAGTGTCATACTGAGATAACAACTTTTCTGAATATGAATTGTGGGTATTAATTACAATTACAAACAACAAAATGAAATTAAACAAATAGTGTCTGAATATGGGTTTACACGTGTTTTAAATAAGCAATTTTAGGATTATATTTTAAGGATTTAACATAGTGTTACTGATGCTCTCTGTAAGTATATGATTTTTATTTACTTATATTGGCCAATAGCATGAGGCCAATCCATCCATCAAGTCCATCCTTTGCCAGATTACCTTTGTTGAACTAGTAGCATGTAAAATCCAAAATGCCTGCAGTATCTGTGAGGTGTGGAACCAGGTGCACCACCCATGTCACCACCAATAGTCTGCTATTGGTTCTGATGATGATGTGGGTGGTGATGATGCTGATGATGTTAACAATAAAATGAGAACTCTCTTAGCCCAAACAAGTAAAGATTAAGAGACAGAGAGAGTGCTTCAGATGGGAATGGGTATCACAATCAGTGACATTATGGTGCTTACTAATTTAGTTCCTTCTGAGTTGTTTGACCATCAAATGTCACAGGATCAGGCTGTTGCGTTCGCCATGCCTATGTATAGTATTAGTGATTGGAATGGGACTGGGATAATCATCTGATTGAGCACCAGTGGTGATATGGAATAGGTGATGGTAGTTCCTGCTAGTCCCATTGCTTAGGGAGCAGCAGTACCATAACAAGTTACCACCACTTCAGGTGCATCCTTCTCCACCTCTTCTGAAATCATGGGTGTTGGACTATTTTTCCTTGGGAGCAGGGATTTTGCAGTGAACACAATGTGGGAAAAGGATGTGAAGTTGGGAAAGAAGGGATAACAATTTGGCACATCTAAGCACATCCAACATAATCAGTTTATGCCGGCAATGTTAAACTGTCCCACAAGAAACCAGGTGCTAATGCTGTGCCCCTTATCCATCCCCAACAATGGCAGTGACAAGTGCCCCGCGATCCCACACTGAAATGCCTGTTCAGGCAACCCCAAACCAGCTCAGAACAAGAATGACATCATCATCTACTTTTTTCTGTTAGGGTCCAGTGCCAGGCTAATAGTCATATCCCAAGTGTTCCCCGAGCACTCTTAGGGTCCTCACTGGCATTGACATCAACATTACCAGTACCAACAAAGGACTGCTATTCTTCAGATGTGAGACTATGGCAGTATGTCTCTACACACACTACACATTGTGTGGTGGAATGACCTCATACGGTAAAGGTGGGTCAAAAGTGCTAAGGACTTTAAGCAGCAATATTACTAAACATTGTTCTGCAGGCTGTTTTCAAGGAGTGGGGATACAGGCTGCAGTTTGTTTAAAGTGGAACTATCACGGAGATATAAGTGCCTATCTGTTAATAGTTAGTATAGCGGTAATCATTGAAATACTGTTATAATGTTTATTAACCCTTTCAGTGCCAGAGGGGTACAGAAAGAATTGCAAAGCAATGTGTTCCATACCCCTCTGGCACTGAAAGGGTTAAATGGATAGTAATGGATGAAAAAAATGCTGCTCCGATTAAGCCTCATTTGCTGTGGGCCAGGTAGAGTGGTATTTCAATATTTTCAGATTTGGAGATCAAAAGTAATTCAATACTAAAGTATCCCCTCCCTCCCTTTTCTTACGTCACGCTGCCTTACTAAGCTGATTGGATAGAATGTAGCGAGGTACAATCTTCACTGAGCATAAGGAAAATCCTGCCCTCCTTCATCAAGTGGGGCAGGGTTTTCCTTATACTCCGTGTGTGAAGATTGTCCCTCTCTGTGAGTTGTCCAGGCCCAGGACCGGATTCCACAACTGAGGGGAGGTGGCTAAGGGTTGATAAGAGGGGCAGGAGGGGGATATTTTAGAACTGAATTACTCTTGAACTACAAATCTAAAAATATTGAAATATCACTCTACCTGGCCCACTGCTTATGAATCTTAACCAGATCAGCATTTTTTCATCCATTACTATCCCTTTAAGTGCAGGCATTCTATGGAATCATAAGTTCTTCTGAGACTCACCTCAAGACAACAGAGCAGACATCTTGCAAAAGAGTGATCTGTGTGCCTGTGCTGTCCTTCCCTTTCTCCTCACTGATAGTTTTTTTGCTAAAGGGGGAGTTGCATTGTACCAAACGGTACAAACAGGGACAGACAGCACAAGAGCACAGATCCCTCTTCGGTGCTGTTGTCTTGAGGTGAGTCTCAGAAGAACGTATGTTTTCATATAATGACATCACTTAATAAATATTATAACATGATTTAAATGATTACTGCTATACTAACTATTAGGGGCACTTCTATATCCATGATAGTTCCCCTTTATCACATGTATAGGTTTGTGGTATTGTCTTTCAAAGTTCTATCTAGCTTCTGGCTTTTAACACTAGTACCGCGGGCAACAATGGAGGTGCTGGTGACCTGCTGCTGATTGCCTCTGCCCTCTGATGTACAAGATACCCAGTTAGAACTGACAGTCATCTAGTCCGTACTCTAACCACTTCTTCACACTATCTGTGGCCATGTGAAACTTCTTGCTTTATGAGGTTTCCAGCCCCTGTCCCATGACAATAACCACCTGTTTGTACAATTCTGGCACAGAGATTTTAGAAAAATAACTGTGGCTTGGGCTATGCCAGCGGGTGCAACACTTTTAACCCTTTGAGTGTCAGAGGGATACAGAACGCATTGCAAAGCAATCCGTTCCATACCCCCTGGCACTCAAGGGGTTAAAGAACTGATGTAATGTGTTGCACCCCACAGGCATATCCCAAGCCAACATTTTAGCAAGTCTGACACTCCACAGGTATACTTTTGGATTATTTTTTGCATTTTTTTTTGCAGCACACACTTAACTGCTTTAACATGACTGATGGTGGTGAAGGAGGTGTTGGCAGGTAAGTCCTTCATGGGGACTCTGCGACTCTTGTCCCCTCCAGTTAACTCAGTTGCAGAGTCATCCTCCTTCTTGAAACAAAAAGTACAAGATAATCCTCCTACATGCTTTGCATTAGCACAAGCAGAAGAACTCATAGGCTTGTTGATGTTAGCCTGTGGTGCTGCTTAGTCAGTACTAGTAAGTTTGACTGGGTAGGGCTTGGATTCTGATATGGTGATGATGATGATGACCGAGACGATTGTGTAATTTTAGGCATGCTTATTTGTCCAATCTTACAGATGATCTCTCATATAGTTTATGAACATGCATATTGCTCATTTTCAGTAGTGGAAGACTGAGCTTTATCCTTTCAGATACAGCTATGTTGTGCCATATCATCATTGCTGTATATTTGATCTATATCACAAAAAGGAGAGGAATGTGGAGGTACATATTCTGGCTCAATGTAATTAATAATTAGGTGACAACCAGCAATAGCATCATTACGTGGTAGTACTAGAATATATTCCTTCCCACTTGTTTCATATTCTTGTAGGATTTTTAAAGGATTTACAGAACATTGGCCTCTAATTTGTAAAGGGTGTCACTGTGTCTGACGCACTGTAGGTCTCACTACTGATAATCCTCTTCAGCTATGGAAACCTACCCAGAAATCAACTGTCTACCAATACGCCTTAAATTGAGCAACTCCAGCTTCTTCTTTTTGCCTGTCTGCCTAAAACTAGCAAACATCAAAATTTCAGCAGCTGTGTCTCCTTTTTTCCTCTCTCCAAGGCACAGATTGACAACATTTGTTACATTGACATCTCTTTTATACTGGCATGTTTGCACTTTTGGAAAACTTGGGAGGAAATTCTTCAGATGGGGTGAAATTCAGTGATTTAAATCCCTATCCATTCACATTGATATCCAGAACTGACTGAAGTTGTTATCTCATGAGCGAAGGTACAAGGATAAAATTAATAGGGGACAATAGGATTTTTTCCATAGTAAACCATGTATGTGTGTGTGGTTATTATAAAGAGGTGTTACTTCTCTTTTAAGGTAGAACATTACATCTATGCCTCCTTGTTTTTTGTAAGTGCTGTGATTGGTTGTTGGGCAACCAATCACAGCAGTTTATGCTCACAAAAGCAGACATTTTAGAAATGTAACCCTTTGATTGCCAGAGAGGTATCCAACTCATTGCAACACAATGTTTTTTATTCCTCTCTGGCATGCAAAATGTTAATAGTCCCCGTCAGCTTTAGTCAGGACTTATGGAAGCCATAGAAAGGTAGATCACTAATGATATGATTGAAAACCAACATATAAATGCATACGGTATATTTGCATAAACTTTCATTTCGTTTTCAGTTTTTATTTAATAATATTAATCTAACTGAGAATCCATGTAGTGAACAGCCAAAAAGTTACATGTTAAAAATCCTTTTTCTTAGGGAAAACAAATAATGGTTTGGGAATAATTCCAATGTGCATGTCAAAAACTGCTAAATTAGTAAGGGAGTATAGGCCATATTATAGCCCAAATACTAGACAGTTAAAGTAATTGTTTCTGATTCCGGTTTGACCCAGGCTAAGGGAATACTTTTTATCTATTATCTACTTAATTAAAAAACTGAAACTACCTGTCAAATGTGTGACATTTTGTGAAATAAATGTTAAGATGAGAATTAAAGGCTAGTGAATGAAACAATATATGTATTAATACTGCCAGATGCTCCATCAATGTCTGCTTCTGCTTTCCAAGCATAATCTTTAAAATTGCTGTGAAGTGCCTAGTGGGAGTCATCATTCCAGTGAGGAGATGCACTGAGGTGAGAGACTGATGAATGAAGTCTCTGCAGTGAGTGAAACAATCCAGTACCTGTGTTATTCTATGCCCTAAGATCCATATTCAGGAAGCTGAAGTGGGGTTACAATGGAGCAAACCAACTGTACCTTTTGAGGTCAGATGAAACATCAAATTATTGATGTAGCTGCCACTGGGACTGACTTGCCATTCTCCTCTCATCCCACTGAGTAACCTGGTAAAATGTGCCTGTGGATGTCACAGTCTTGTGCTGATGTTACTGACATGCAGTTGTACTCAGTGTGGTGCTGGCCTGGAGTCCAATAGGATGCCGGTATGTTTCCTGGACTAGGAAAGTGTTATGGACCAGGAACCAGACAGGACACAAAAAGGTAAAATGCAAAACACCTTTATTAAAGTAACAAAAAATAAACAAAACAGAATTGTGATCCAAGAGCATAAACCAAATGACAAGGCAGGGTCAGGTACTAGGACAGGTACTCGGTCAAGCCAGTGTCAGGAGCACAGAAGTTCGCAAAGTCAGGAACAAGCCAGTGGGTCTGGAGCCAGAAGGGTTGTCAGAGGAAGCCAGGTCATACATGGATAAACAGGGACTCATTAGAGTCACAGCAGTCAGCAACAAGGTCAGCAACAAACATAAGGGCAATGGGAAAGTGAGCCAAGCTGCTTTAAATACCCTGGGAGGGTTTTCAGTTGGCTGATAGCAATCAGGTGAGCAATCAGAGAGGTCAGCTGATCAGCCTGAGCCAGAAACTCAGAAGACAGCAGCAGTGGATAGCAGAACACTGGATTAGCTCATCAGAATCAACAGGCAGAGTTGAGATGCTCAGCAAAACCTTGACAGAAAGTCTAGATGAAGATGGAGTAGTAAAGGGAGGACCAATATCAGTGTGAGTTCAAGTTATCCATATGGGCTAATGATAGGCTTGGCTAGCCAGTTAGTGGTGAAATTCTTAGAGTTAGTTATGTGGAGAGACCAGATAGCTTGGCTGGGTAAGACTGTGCTTTTGGGCACTCAGTAGGCCAAGCTTGGACAGCAACAGGGCTTAGGGACCTAGATAGGCAGGATAGTGATAGCAGGAGGTAGTGGGGGGTGATCCTCAGTAGGAGTGTGACAAAGATGAGACCTAGGTAGGTTTCTGTGCCTGTCAGGGAGCCATTATGTTCCTGTGTTCCATGGTTGCTGGAAGACTATTGAAGCACTCCTGTGTTGAGTATCCTGCCAGACCCCAAAGAGGATCGTTCATTGAGGCTGGCTGGGATCATCTATCTCACCTCCAAATGATTGATAGCTAAACTGGCCCCAACTGCACTGGCTGTCCCTCACACATTCGTAGCTATATACTTATGAAGGGATCTCTGGAAATGTAACTGTCTGAGAACTGTGAGAACTGTCATTGGTTGTTATTTAATTTGATACTGTTGTTATTGCTATACTGTCTATTTTATTCATAGTTGCAAAAGTTAAATATTGTTACATTGAATGCTTGTTATGTGTCCTGGCAGGTAATATTGGCCTGTAGAGTCACAAATACTAGCTGGAAGTAAAGAGAAACTACAGTCCAGCTATTTCTCAACCAATCAGAGGAAACTGGGAATCGTTAGCTGCCAATGGGTGAAGTGCAGCACTTGGGATAACATTTGGAAAAAAATTCCCTGGGTAGGAGTGTTACATTTAGAGAATGCTTGTAATCACTTAATACAATTAACAAAAAAAACCACACAAGACACAAGAAATGGAGGGGATAAAGAGGTCACAACTTTATTAAACTGTATTTGGTCTATTTACCTTTGGAGGACCCTCCCCACCTCTAGTGTGGGGCCTCCAGGCCAATAGCAAGCATGGACTCCGTGTTCAGCCTTGGCATCTTTAGCCCAGCTGCCTGCCACCCGGAAGGTACATAGGGGATTTTCAGGCACCACGCCTACCCTGGACCTCTGTAATAGCAACACTCCTCCAACAGTGATGGCATGTGGATGCCGGTATGCACCAACACCTCCCCTTTCCACAGTGCCTTTTGGCATTAGCCATCCCTGTCAACAAGGAGACACCATGCAGCCAGTGCCAAGGACAACCAAAACCTTCACTGGGTGGGACTAAGCCCCCTGTCATTCAGACACTCTAAAAACTGTACTTTCTGAAGCTAACCTGCATTGAGGAGGCCTGGGAAACCTATTTACTTTCTCTAATGTGGGGCCTCCAGGCAAATAGCCAGCATGGACCCCATGTCAAGCAGTGCAACTTGAGCCCTTACGCCCATCTGCCTGCCACCTGGGAGGTATTTAGGGGATTGTAATGGCACTACTCATTCTCCAACCATGAGGGTATATGGATGCCGGTATGCACCATCTCATCCCCCAACCCTCCCCTCTCCACATGCCCATTGACATTAGCCTGGCCTGTCAACCAGGAGTCGCCATGCAGCCAACCCTGAGAACAACCAGGACCTTCATTGGGAGGGACCCAGCCCCCTGTCGGCCAGGCCCTTGGAAACTACTTTCTGAGGATAACCCACACTGAGACAGCCTGAAGACCCGCATTATGGGCCTAAGATTATCTGGAATCTGAGTTGGACAAACTTTAATCCAAGCGTGACATCTTCTGCAGCTGATGCTACTCTGCTCCAGTCCGCTGTAGCAGGGGCAGTTCATAGGGACTGGGATGGAGGGAAAAGAAAAAATGTAATATTAGTTTAGCTATTTAGACCAACCTTTTTATGGTCTTAATCCTTCTCAAAGAACAGGATTTCTTTTAGCTGATTAATGGTCAGTAATAATTATTTTTACTTCCCAGAGAAACTCTGCATAACTGAATCTCAGTAAATAATCTATGCCATTTCTCATGTCTCCAGGAAGTTAAACATCACAGTAACAGAGCCTTTCAGTGTCCATGGCATGTTATTGCATTGATTCATTCTTCACTGCCTGGAGACACGAGAAACACCATGGTTTATTTACTCCGGACTTTCTTGGCGGCATGCTGCCCAATTGTGCTAGGTCTGGGAACTAGAAATAATTATTATTAATTACTTATTAGTGTGCTACAAAATTAAATCCATGTATTTGTTTTCTTTTATTGTGTGTATTTAAACAAGCTATTTTCATTACATAAGTGACAGTTCCACTTTAACCCTTTGAGCGCCAGATAGGCATCCAAAGGGTTGGATAGTTCGCTGGCACTCAAAGGGTTAATCCCACACTCTCTGTCTCCTTCAGTATGAAAAAACTGTAAGAAATTGTCATGTTCACTTCCATGGACATGACATGAAGACTGATTGAAGATGTTAGCTATTTACCAACCGAACAAGGTCATAGTAAGGTGAGTTAGTATTAGGAGGTATAGTGGAACTTTCACCCCCAAGAAATGGGTTCACTTTTGAATGGTCGCATGCATAAGAGCGTGTGACCATTTAACTGTTCCACCATGTCGCCTGGTTAAAAACAGAGACATGACAATCTCTCAGTGCATGACAGCGCGAGATTGTCAAATCGCCTAGTCAATGGGCGCTTTAATACTTATACAGCCGTTCAATCACCTTTCGTTTCAGCTTCTGTTTCAGCTTCATAAGGCATTCAAGGGGTTACCATAATGTGCAACACCGGTGGCAGCACTAGTGGATATACGGTGCAGTGTATGATCTCTGTAATTTTGCATTACACAATCAGTATGTGAGCCGATCCAGCCTCTCCCCTGTGTGCAGAATGAAAGGGAGAAGTGGAGCACACAGAGAAGGGGAGAGGCTTGATCCACTCACATACTGATTGTGTAATGCAAAATTACAGAGATCATACAATGCACTGTGTATCCACTAGTGCTGTCACCAGGTTTAGACATTATGGTAACCCCTTGAATGCCTTATCAAGCTGAAACGGAAGCTGAAAAGGAAGGTGACTGAACGGCTGTAGAACTATTAAATGCACCATTGACTACGCGATGTGACAATTTTGCACTGTCATGCACTGCGAGATTGTCACGTCGCTATTTTTAACCAGGCGACATGGTGAAACAGTTAAATGGTCGCACGCTCTTCTGCATGAGACCATTCAAAAGGATACAAAGAAAATGTATCTTGTGCATTGCATCTCGTCAAACTAGCTACAGGTTAGATATCACTTTTTAAAAAAGTACTTTAAGATGTAAATAGTTACGCTCTCTGCGTTACAAGCTGTACAGCAATGCTCTGCTGTCCTTCACTGGCATGAAATGGTTCACCAACTCCCCTTCCCATCTATCCATAGGATTGCATACATGCTCATGCAAGCCTGCCTCGGAATGAAGGGGCAGGCGTACAAAGGATGATTGGCAGCTTCTGAGAGCGAGAAAGCTGCCAATCATTAAAACATCATCAAGATAGCAACGATCTCCCTCTTACAATCAGAACACACTTCAAGTAGCTTTTAAGAGTGGGGGAATAACTACTTTCCAATACAGAGGGGATTTTAGGCATACTTGGAGGATATAAAGCGATAGGTGGATGGGGTGGGGTGGAACATGACAGGTCTACTGTCCTTTCAACGAAGATGGGCATTGCCTTGTCTAGAAGACCAGAAAGTAACACACTCAAATAGAAACTCAGGGTTTTTAACCAAATCTCAGGGTCTCATGGTGAAGGGCCACATACTCAGGGTGAGAGAGCCCAGTGTTTCCTATTAATATTTCAAGTTTAAAGCAATCATTGACAGAGCACCTATAAACTACTTTCTTGGGAGCGTTAATGGTTAATGTTGCAATGACTTCAGGGTGAGCTCATTTCAGAAGTTCCCAGGAATGGTAGTAAATGAGGGCCTTCATGAAAAATACTTTTTGAGCCCTCATTTCATTGCAAACTACTGAAAATCCCTGACTAGTTTCTATTTTCAACATTTAATGCCAAAGTTGACTGGGCACTGGTGTTTTGCAATTGCTGCACCAATGGTAATTCAATAACAATTATTTATGTCTAAGGGTTAAAGCATGCACCTTTATTCAGAATGTTTTGTTTTTAGCTTACGTCATACTTACATTGCTATCTGGTGCATGTGCAGTACCTAATGTACCTTACAGAGCCTAATTTACACTGGGGATATGTACAAAAGTGGAGCAATTCTGAAACAAACCATTTACACCACAAGAAACAAATAAAAAAAAAACATGAATTTAAATGGGTCTTTTTTATTGAATTTTCATACACACTGAAACATGTCAATATCATATGTAGATAAATAGATAGAGGGAGGATGTACAACAGAAATCGCAAAACACCAGTGTTACAGCTAAGATGTTAGTTTCTGGGTGTACATGTCCATGCTGGCCACCATGTCATCAACTGCGCAAGCTGGCGTAACCTGAGCTAGATGTAACAATGGCAGGATGCGGTGCCTATTTTAGTGACAAGAAGAGGATCTTAAAATATTCCCCACCTTCAAAACAAGATGTACTAAGTTGCAGTATTGGTCAGGTAACCCATACCTCCCAACATGTGAAATTGCCAAAGCGGGACACCTCCCCCCCGGTCCCCCCTCCCTGCATCTCGGTCCAGCACCTGGTCAGGGAGACTGTAGATTACTCAGTTGCCTGAAGATTCATTGATTGATGAAGAAGCTGCTAGCCAGCTGAGCCAGGTCCAGCAGTGGCAGCTTTGACTGCTGAGACTGCTGCTACACCTTGTCACTAAAGCCAGCGTGCAGTCACTGAGTGCAAATATTTCAAATTAAACTCACTAACACTGGAGGCTGGATGACTTCGACTTCTATCAGACATCCTGCCTGTTGCCTCCTTGTCACTCCGAGGCCAAGCACTGGCAGGCGGCGGCCTGGCACGGAGACATGGTGACAGTACTATTCACGTCCGCATAGCACTGCCGTAGCCATGACCCCCCCATCCCGCCATGCATAATTAGGTGCCGCCGTGCTGAATACTAGTTCAGACTGAGACAACACAACTCAAGACATGAGAGAGAGAGTCATTAAAGTACCAGTTGGAGGACTAGATCAGGACACGACAGTGGGCTGTTTGACCTGGCACACAACTGCTGGTTGTTCTCAGGCAGTGCTTCGGGTGCTGCAGTGGTGCTCAGACACATGATTTTGACTCAGTATGCACTCACACAACAACCAAATGTGGAGTATGTGAGAACACTGCCTGCGTGTGCATATATTGAAGCGTGACATGCATGCGCAGTCTCACTACTCAACATGATGAGTGTGGTGTGTCTGTAGGCTGTTGGAACACTACGGACAAAACTTATAAAGCGTGGAACAGTCCAGTAAATCATGACACAGTGTAATGCGGGTGGGACAGCGGGTCTGAGCCCTAAAATCGGGACTGTCCTGCGTAAATCGGGACAGTTGCCTGGTATGGGTATCTGTGAATATGCTTCAATCACCTCACCCATTCAGTTTTATTCGGTCAGAGCCGGTGGCTACTGGCAGGCCCTGGGAGGTTCCGCCCCTCCACACCCGGTAAATTCCCACTGCGGAGGAGAATCCTCACCGCCCCCACCTTCCCCATAACAGTTACAGGAATAGTGTTTAAAGATATAACTAAACCACCATAACCAAGACATAAACTAAACTCTAAATTTTAAGTCCCCACCCCGAGGACCCCCAAGGGATCCGCGCCTTCTCCACCAGGAAAAATAAGGAAGTGGATTTTTGGAATGTGTAGTGACACGCCTGGAAAAGTGGTTGGTCCCCCATCTGAGCAGGATATTGTGAAAAATGTGTCTAGTATGCAGAGTTAGTGGTTAAATAGGTCTTTTAACCCCTTGAATGTTAGTGAGGTCCCCAACACATTGCATTGCAATGTTCTGGAGACCTCTCTAATAGTGTAAGAAATAGCTAAGGGATTAAGAGATCCGTTTAAGTCAATGGTGATTTTTTTTTCCATTATGGGGCACTTTTTATACCTATGTCAGACTGAATATTATATCTGGAAAATCTACTGTGTTTAATGCAGAAATGTGGGCTACAGCTATATGAATCAGACATGAAAAAATACCACAATTGTTATCTGAAACAATTCATCTCATTATTAAATTAGAATGAATAGCAATGTTTCCGAGGGTAAAAATGGAAGGAAGTACAGTCTTGCTGCCTATTTATAACATTTGGTCATTTCTGTGGTGTCTGGGAAGTGGTTTTCCAGTGATTCTGCCTTCCCATCAAATGGGAGAGAACAGTCCCAGAGCTGGAATGGGACATATGTACAAAAAAAGTGGAGCAATTTTGGGGCAAACCATTTGCGACATAGTGGACAACTACAGTTCTCCACTGATTTAATCTGGAACTACCACTTCCTAAAAATCTGTGATTTTGAATGAGTTTTCTAAATCACTTATATTTTTTTGAGACATTTATCTTTCAAATAACAGATTTTTACCTTTATTAACTGGCCATTTTAATTAAATAATCTAGTTCTGGCTGGCAGGAGTAATAATAATAATAGTAACAGTGAAAACAGGGTTTGAATTTGGGATGGCAGTACCACTGCTCCATATTGGCAGCATTGTCACACTTCTCTCCTACCAGAAAAGAGAGGGCAGATTGGGGTTGTCTCATCCTGACCAAACAACTCTGCCCGAAAGTATAGAGTCTTCAATGGTATCCTTTTAAAATGTCACTTTCTAAACAGCGTGCGGCTACACACTGCATTCAGCCTTTTGCCGTGGTGAATCACTGCGACATGAGAATCTTGCCCTGCATAAAAGCGTGAGATTCTCATCTCGCCTCCTTAAACAACGCTTCAACCCAATCCGCAGCATCAGGACGATTCATATGTTATAACTTCATATTGTAAGCATCGGATTTTTAGAAGAATAATAAAAGTTAGAAATCTAAAATTGCCCGTAATTTGTTTAGCAAGTATGGTAGAGATTACATTCTAACATAAAGCTGGCAACTTTTGTTAACCCTTTGAATGCCAGAGGCAAATCAATGTGTTGCTTACCCCTCTGGCACTCAAAGGGTTAACAAAAGTTACCAGCTTCATGTTAGACTGTAATCTCTACCATATTTGCTAACAAATTATTGACAATTTTAGATTTCTAACTATTTTATTATTCTTCTAAGAATCCGATGCTTAAAACACAAAGTTATAACATATGAATCATTCTGATGCTGCGGGTTGGGTAGAAGCACCATTTAAGGAGACGACATGAGGATCTTAAGCTTTTATGCAGGGCAATATTCTCATGTTGCCCTTTTCATCACGGCGACATGATGAATTCTGAGTGTTGCCGCATGCTGTTTGGAATGCAATGTTTTAAAAGTGAACCATCTTTAATATTCCTCTTGTTGGGAAAGGCCATCAGTATTTCCATGTGAATGGTCCTGCATGTACTGCACATCTAAACTGTAAGGCTGTAGAGACAGGCTCCACTGCAGCAAGCAGACCATGTACCTGGAAACCTAGTTGAGCCAATACAACGGGTTGTGATTGGTCATAAACATTAAGTCCTGGCCATAGAGATACGACTGGAACTTTCTGACTGGCCACAAAAGATCTAGGCATTCCTTCTCTATGGCCAAATATCCAACCTCTCAATCCAGTAGCTTGTGGCTCAGATAGGCGACTGGATATTCCCCATCATGGGAGTCCACTTGGCTAAGTAAAGCTCCGATGCCAAACATGGAGGCATCAGTCTATACAAGGATCCTGCATCTGTAGTCTGGGGTGGCAAATATGGGGCCACTGCCTAGGGCCTGTTTTTAGGGGAGTTGAAGGCCTTGTTGCACTCCAGTGTATATGTCACTGAGAAGGATAATGCTTCCTTTATCAGGTCAGTCAGAGGTTTGGCCAGGGAGCTGTATAAAGGGAAATATTTCCTATAATAACCAGTTGTCCCCAAAATGCAAGCACCTGTTTCTTAGTCTGGGGAACAACCAATTAACAATAGCCACTACCTTTGTAGGCTCTGGTCAGCCATCTCCTTTGACAACCCAGGCCAAAAAAGGCCTGCAGCAGGAGCTGCTGAATGTGCCTCTTCCCGAGATGCCCCTCCAGTGGGATCTCACTAGCCAATCTTAGTAGAGTCCCTTGGTAAAGTCTGAAAACTAACAGTAGTTCTCTAGTATCCCACAATCAGCTGGAATTGGTAGGATGGTACCACTGACTGATTGCCGGTGGGATTGGCTGCTGGTCATTTGGGCTACTTCCTTGGGTAGGTATTGACTGAACAGTGTCCCATGGTCTTTACTGAACAACTTATCAGCAGGGATCTGGTCCATGATCCAGACCTCAAAAGAACCATGTTTGGTGCCCAAACAAATTGCATTTTAGCCATTGGTCTCAAGTGCTGCTTTTCTCATGCAACCCCTATCAATACTGCTTTGGGTAAAAGGGCATTGTAGAGAACACAGTAAGGCTTCTCAAGAGTGGGATAGCCCCAGAATCACCTAGACCTTGTGTGGTACAGCCAGCAGGATACCATCCACTAGGGTATGGGATTTGTGGTCATTTACCCATTCCTTGACCTTAGTGGGGCTGTGATTTTAGAACTGTTCCAGCAGGATGAGTTGGTAAAAGTCCTCAAAAGTGGTGGTTTTCTACCCCTGAAACCAGCGTTGCATCAGTCCAAATGATAGCCCCACTCCTGTTAGGATTCTTTGGCAGCCATCCAAATGTCTCTGACTTTCTGTTGGCGTGTGTCCGAGGTGATGGTATACCAGTCCAGGAGGGTCTGCTTGAGCTTATAATGATGACAAGAGACATGGTTTGGTAGGCCTTGGAGGACCTGCTCATAGTCTTATTGTCCATGATGTGGCTCACACCGCTGCTCCAAATCATGGAGACCATCTATGTCTTCCTTGCCCTCATCAAAACTTGGGAAGGTCTGGTGAGTCACCTTAAGATCAATAACCGTGCCATTGCTCCTGCTGGACTCAGTCTTGGATGGGGGTCTGTTGTTGGCCATTGAGTCTCATGCCCAGTTTAGCCCAAAACCACTTCCGTCAAGGGCTCTGGTTGTGCCCTCTTCTGATCCTCCCAATGGCGGTGAGCCCCAGTAATGGTTTGGACTCTGTAGTGCAAGAGCTCCCACTTCTGCCCCAAATGTAACAGCTGGGTATCCTCCCCAAGGGGTACCTAAGTAATTTACACTGGACTGGCCTCATGGGACCAACAGACAGCCCTAGACCGTTATCTTCTGTATCCTGTTGCACCATTCTGATTAAAGGTGGTCAGCTTAATTGGAAAACTTTCAGGTACAGCCAGCACCTGTTTTGGGCAGTGACACAGCTTTGGACTCACACCTTGATCCACTGGAACAGGTTATTGCAGAGCAGGTATCAGCCTCTGGGCTGCAACATATACACCAAGCAAGAACTAACAATTCTGCATCAATGCCCTGGCACAACTGTTGACAAAACACTTTGTGTTGCATGGAACATATACACTCCTTTTGAAAGTAAAAACTAGCAATCTGTGTTGATTTAAGTACAATGACTGGTCTTTTACAGCCTATAGTTAACTTAGAGTGACACTATATGGATATAAATAAAATAACATAATGTGGATAAAACTGTATCTATATCTAATATAACAGGATATAGCATAGGGTTTAAGATAGAAAAAGAATGAGGGTGTACAGACATAACCCTCTGGAGGTACAGAAATGGCAAGAGTAACTGATTTAAATACTGCCTGGCTATTGGCCAGTCGCATTAGCATAACAGGATACATAGGACATAATGTGTACTACCAATAGGTGGAAGCACTGTTCTTATTTACCTAACAACTGTGATCCACCACCAGGGCTCAATCAGCAGGCGGCAATAGTGAGCACATATGACATAATTTGTTCTACCAATAGTTGGCAGCACTGTTCTTAGTCACATTCCAACTATGATACACAACCAGGGCACCATAATAATCAGTGATAACAGGGTTTTGGATTTGGGATGACTGTACCACTGGTCCATATTGGCAGAATCATAACAGTGTCTCAGTTTGCCATAAACTATTTGTAAATTGAATATGTTTTATTACTTTATATTTCTATCACAAAGATTTCCAACTGGCTCATGGTAGCTGATAATAGTTTCCATTATCACAGCTACGCAGACCTGGGACTAGATGCACTAAAGGTTGAAGAGGGCTACAAATGTCGATGTTCTGTTGGAGTAGTGTAGTAGGCACCTCCGCAGTATTCACAAAGTGTCTACGACATCACTTCACCAGAACTCCGACAAAAAAATACCCACATCAACATCAATCCGATATGCCTTCACCATGTATACGAATTTGTATTCTTCGAATCGACAATTGCTTATTTCCATATGGAAATGAAGCATAATGAGATACATTCGTATGCAAGGGGGTGTGTTGATATTTTAACGTGACACTTCGACTCATTCAGTACTGTCAGAGTTCACAGTCTCCACTTCACCTAACTCAGGCTGTCGTAGCTGGGATCTCCCCTGTACTTTCCTATGGAGTAACAGCAGGGAGAGCTAAGGTAGTCTGAACAGTATTCTCTGTGATTCCCACCCAGCCAGTAGGGGAACACAGGGAAGGCTTTCAGCACCATGGACAGCACTGACTGCCATAGGGATGTGCATTGCTCACCCCTCTGGCACCCAAAGGGCCAACAAACGGTGGAAATCAACAGACAAATGGAAGCTGTGGTTTTGCTAGGACCTTAGCATTGGTCTTTTTTGTTTGCTTTTTTTAAATAATATTTACTGGGGTCAAGTATAAATAATTGTGAGATTACCGCAAGTCTAGTAATTATATAGAGAAAATAAACAAGAGAAAACTACAGAGTTAATGGGTCCTTCACATCAAGGTGTGAATACCACTCACCCAAGATGGACAGAGTCCTTAGCTTCTGTAAGAGACCAGTTCGATAAAAAAGAGGTGTGGGAGCTAATTTAAAAATGAACTTTATTAATCTGTTTATAAAACCAACATAAAACAGACTTAGGGTGTTAAATCAAATATGATACACCCTATAAAAACACAGTGCAATAAATATCTGCCTATTAATCAGTTAAACCAAATATAATACACAGGAAGGATCACATTAATAGTGGCGTTGGTGCAATACACTTCTCAGTCTAAGCTGTAGCTAGAGATACATGATATTGGTATATGTTGACATGACCTATAGTGCGCTTATACATATCATGAGAGCGTGAGCTGTATGTAGGCGTAAAACCTGTATGATGTAAATTGTGAGTAAATGAATGATTCACTGCAGACGCTCTTCTAAACATGTGTATTAACTCGTTAACTGCCAGCAACTATTATATCTGCAGATGCTCTGCTAATTCAAGTGTCACATATACATAAAGGTTAATGCTCCACTAAACAGCTAAAGGTATCCTATCTACTGCAGGCTAGACAGGAGCAAGGTCAGTGCCGAAGATCTTGTAGGGGAGAGAGGCATCGGAGGAAGTGAGTGGCAAGCTTGTATTTGCCGCCCGCTTCTTCTGATACCTCCCCCTCCCCGCTTCCTCCGATACCGCTCTGCCCTCCAAGATCATCAACATTGTCCCCTGCATGGAGTCGCGCACTGAACGACTTTGTCCCTTGTTACTCATATGCCTTTATGAGTGACAAGGATTCCAATGAAGGGCTTCCTTGTAAGTAAGGAGATTGCGGCAATTCTCAAGCGCCTCCGTGTCGACCGACACGAATCTCCTGCTGACAGCTTTACAGCTGTCAGTAGGAAACAGCGAACTTTAAGTGCCTGTATCTCTTAAACCATAGCAGTTTGAGAGATACATAAGTAAGGAGATTGCGGCAATTCTCAAGCGCCTCCGTGTCGACACGGAGATACGTTTTTTTACATTTAGATCAGATTTTTAAGCTCTTCTAAATGCAAAAAAACTTTTTTTTAGACATTATTAACACTTTAAAATAATCGCCACTTGCCTTATGATGGCCAGAAATTATCCCTATAATTTCTTCCCTTGCTTTCCGGTTCAGAAGGCAGCATCTTCAATCAGTCCTGGACATAACATCCATGGAGGTGGACATGGCAGTTGCTAGCAGGACCACAGAAGGGCTGTAGGGTGTGCAACACAGTGATTTGCAATGTGTTGTACTCCCGTCTGGTCCATAAAGGGTTAAGTAGGCTTATTCCTGCTTCAGATTGAAAAACCTCCATGGATCTGACACCAGGATTGATTCAAGAGGTTATCTCCTGAACAAAGGCACAAGAGCACAATGCATAGGGATTTTTTGGCTTTAGTAAGTAGGGGGTTATTATCAGGAGGTTTTAGTTCTCCTTTAAGGCATGAACGTTTCACTGTTCCTCTCAATCTATCCCCATGTATGACAGCTTTATAGCTGCCCGTGTGCTAAACATGAGTGTGTCAGGATGTGACTGTTTCCCATGTGCTGTGACAGGCACCTCAGGAAGAACCCCCAGTGCACAGGGCTCGGATATCACCAAAACGTCTCTGATGAGTTCTTTACAAGTATAGACGCAGCTGTTGCTGAGAATTAACAATCTTTTTTAATGACTTAACCCATATCCTGCTGGAGTGTTCTGTAACACATTGCCATAAATACATCAAACATCTTGTATGGGCACTTGGCCAGTAGAGTCACCAACATTTATATGGGTAATTGGGAGAGGCTTTACCGTTAGTGAAATGTGTTACGGATACATATTTCTAATGAGGGAAACGGACAGATAACAATAAACCCAAAATGTTTTAACCCTTTGAATGCCAGGGAGGTATGGAATGCATTGCAAAGTAATGCATTCTGTACCCCTCTGGCACTCAAAGGGTCAAGAAGGGAAAAGAGTAATTAAAATCTCTTGATTAGTTTTAAAGGGATAGTAATATTTAAAATGTAAAACAATATGTTGTAGGGTTTATCCACCTGAGTAAAACAAAGATACTCCCACTGCTGAATGATGTTTTATTCAAAAGTTATTACAGATCAAACTTGATTTTTTTAGGTGCAGTATCACAGTGGCCTGAAATTGTACAGTGGCGCTGTTGCTGTACCATCCTATGGAGATTTATGGTCAACTGACCAGAGCTGTCCATAGTATGGTGTAACAACAGCGCCACTGTACAATTTTAGGCCACTGTAATACTGCACCTAAAAAAATCAACTTCTGGACTGTAGTAACTTTTGAATAAAACAGTTCTCAGCAGTGAGAGTACCCTTGTTTTACTCAGGTGGACTGACATTACAATATACATATATTTTTACATATTAAGTATTACTATCCCTTTAAGGCATGGGGAACAAAAAAAAGTTGTTATGTATGTGAACAAAAACCTTGTACCCTAAAAAAAAAAAAAAAAAAAAAAAAGCTCAGTATACAGACATTTAACCCTCTGAGGACCAGAAGAATGTGCAACTAATTGCAAAAAATGCATTGCACAACCCTCTGGTACTAATGTGGTTAAAGGGGCAGTTCCTTGTAGATATAAGTGTAGTAGCTTGTTAAGGGATGAAAACATATCATATATTTGTTTAGTTTTGTCTTGTATCTATTATTAACATAGAAATATTTAACAAATCACCATATGAAGGTAATTTTTTTGTGTACCCCTCTATCCCTTTAGGGGTTAACAAGCTTCTTGTGGGAGAGACAGCCTTTTCTTCTAATCTCTTCCAGTCTGGTGATTATCTACTCAGATTGGAACTGTCACTGTTTAACAAATAGGTGACTTTGAAAGAACTTCCATAATCACCTATATTTATGTTAGCCATTTGTAATCTCAAACTATTATTTATTAGATATTTAGTTTTATTTATTTGTCAATTCATCTGAATGAGCTAGCACTAGCCGGCAAGTTTCACCTATTTGCTACAAGTGCCGGTTCTGCTTTAAATCACAGACAGCTCTCCTGGGTCCTGCTGCTCCTTGTTTTCAGTGGTGTGGCTTTTAATCATCACTGTGACATTTAAAAGGAAGAAAGGTCCAACAGGAAGAGGAAACCAGCTGTATGTTTTTGGTGAGCCTGTGGAAATTCAGATAATGGTAAAAATCTTAAAAATGGCCTGTATATTTTTATGGCTTGTGATCTCACTTAGGATTGTCAGGGATAGGCATATGAATGCTGTAGTTAAGGCATGTCAAACATGGGCCTGTGAGCTGCATTCGGCCTCCACCATGATGAACTACAGCAGTCTCCAGTCTCTCTCCTTCACTCTTTCTTGGGAAGTCCAGTGATATGGAGTGGAGAGAGGTTTCCCAAGCCTCCTGTCTCCACGCAGCATAAGCAGCTATGCCACGATGTGGAGGGGTTTCCTAAGCCTCCTCTTTTCCACTCAGTGTAAGTGACTATGTCTCAATGTGGAGGGGAGAGGGTTTCCCACACATTCTATTTAGGGTTGCCACCTTTTCTTTAAAAAAATACCGGCCATGACATTCTCTCCATAGACTTAACATTGGACAGAAGCCAATTTTTTACCGGCCTGCCGGTAAAATACCGGCTGGGTGGCAACCCTAATTCTATTCCCGGTCAGCATAAATGGCTATACCACAATACAGAGAGGAGTGGGGTTTCACAAGCCTCCTCTCCCCTCAGCACAGGTAGCTGTTCCACAATGTGGAGGGGTTAATCAGGTCTCTTCTCCAATCAGTGTAAGCAACCATACCACAATGTGGAGGGATTGTGCAAGCCTCCTCTCCCACTCAGTGTAAGCTACTTTGTATTTCTCTACTAACTAGCTGGTTTCTGCCCCATCACAGGAAATGTCTTGGTGATGAGAACAGTGGACACTGGAACAAACCTGAATGAAGGGGAAACTTTAAAATATAATTACACAAAAACTACACCGATCAGAACATTGCCGACAGTACAGAGCACTATATCAAAGTATAAGGAATTACTGAATGTTCATTTAAAGTGAGACATTATTATCTATTTAACTGTACAGTGGCAGCAGCATACCTCCCAACACTTCACATGGTCAAAGAGGAACACATTTGGTATAGGGGGTATTGCTGGGGACATGGCTTTGGGCGGGGCATTACAGAGAATTTTAAGGTTATTTTATGACCTACTGACACCTCCTTGTGTTACTGAATAAATGAGTTCAAGTAAGATCAAAGTATTTTATTTACACAGACTAATTTATAAAAAGCTATACTGAAGTTTACACAAATATTAATGTGATTTTTATTGTTATGGAGAAATGGAATGCACTTACATACACACCACAGAGTCTGATCTCCCAAAAAGAGGGACACCTGGGAGGGAAAGAGGGACAGAGGGATTTGGGTCTCAAAGAGGGACTGTCCCTCCTAAAGAGGGACACTTGGGTGGTATGCAGCAGTCAGGGGCTTAGGCTTTATCAGTCTGCTAGTTCATGTGTGCTAGCTAATTAGCTCAAAAGCTTTTGTTGCAAACCTCAGGTGGGCCACGCCCTGGGGTCAGAAGGGTCACATGTGGCCGATGGGCCTCATGCTGGATACCTGTGCTTTGAGGATGAAGCTGTGTCAACATGAAGATGTATTAACATGACTCTATAGATTATATCAAAATAGACTCATTCCTCTCTGCAGCTCAAGTGGTTAAAGGGGAAGTATTCTCTAGAACCTGGGTAGGCAACCTTTTGGGGGACTTCATCTCCCATCATCCAGAACCAGAAACTTGCTGGACGGGGATGGTGTAAGTTCTAATCTCCAACAGCTGGAGTGCAAAGGTGGCCTACACTTGCAACAGAATAATTGGCTGTTAATTTGAGAGAATGAAATACTCAGGTAGGTAACCATCATACTTCAGTCAGTTATATCTACGTTTTTTTTTGTATTGGAAACTTGTTGCTTTCTAAAGCTAGATAGTAGCATTTCACTATTTGAAAATGTTTATGTGTTCTACAGATCCATGGGTAGTAGGGGTCTCTGTGGGTGAATTCTGACATAATGTTTACTCATTCGTATAATAGACATCATCCATATAATAGACATCAGGCTGCACTGTGGCCACTTGCACTATGGAACCCTCAAAAGCTTCTCATGTGGCCTCCAGTATGGCCTGCGACAGTGAACAAAAACACACACAGTCACACACACAATGTCTGATGACTAAGGGATCCCCTTGATTATTTACTACTAGTTGAAAAGCCCATTTACACGAGCCACAGTGCCACCCAGCAACCGGCCGGATCCTGTCTTGTCACTGGCCACTCTGCAGTCATGTGCAGGAGAGACTGTCCACACCGCGGCTGATACGGAGCGGGGCACTCCAAATTCAGACCATAGTCCTCTCTGTGCACCGCCGTGGCAAGGGCAGTCTCTACTGCGCATGACTGCAGAGCACACAGCTATCTCTACTGAGCATTACAGCTTCTGACAAACATCCGTAGCGAATTATTATATAGGCTATCAGAGCTCCAGAAAACACCCTCAGTTTGATTACAGGCATGCATGACAGATCTGCGCAAGCTTATCCGATACACTTTTGTATTAGAGTATCGGTATGGTTAATTACCCACTGGTATACTGAAGGGTCAGGGGAATCCCATAGATGTAAGGTATGACTGCTATGGGATCCAAATATGGACATTCTCAGATTATACAGGGAGTTGGGAACAGAGTTTGGTGTGAGTAAAGGGTGACTGGAGGGAAAAAAACTCCATAAACTCATGCCTTCCAGTCTTTTCAGGCAGCAGATATAATAATACATTGTACCAGTATCCCTGAATTTCCGGTCAGACCAGCTTCTACCCGGTAGCATAAATAAAGCAGGTAGAAATGAAAAAAAAATGGTTAAACTGAAAAAAAAAGGCTTTATTTTTTCTATCCTAGCAGACGGAGGTGTAGCTGCTTATTGCAGTGCCCCGATGCAAACATTTTTTTTGGCCCCTATAACAAAAATATTTTTACATATGTATGATTATTACCTATTGGACCCTAGGGCAGATGGCCCCCCCATGGATGCTGGGGCCAGGTACAATGTCACCTTTTGCACTCCCTGTAGTTACGCCCTAGAAGATATAAAGTCAAATGTATAAACATGATGTAAGTAGCAGGATTACTATAATTGTTGAACATATTTCCTTTTGCGTGTATCAAACAAAAATGTTAATATTGTGTATCTTTTTCACATTACTTATACGCATCAAACAGAGATATGGGCCTCTGAACATGTTATGTTCGGGTTAGATAATAACTGATTATAACTGATTATAAAGCACAACAAACACACCCACTGACAGCAGTTACTGCACTCTGGATATCATCCCTGGTTTCTAGCCAGTTTGAAGCTGGAATTTATTTTCATACAGGACATAAAACACAATTTTAATGGATGCAAAATGATTGCTAATGAGACGCCTCTCCCTTCTGTCTGAGCCAATACGTTTTGCTTTGTCTGGAGGAGAGAAGACTGTGGATATCTGATCCCGACTTTCAACTATGAGTTGTATTAACCATTTGAATGTCAGAGGAGTATGCAACGTATTCCAAAACAATGTGTTGCGTACCCCTCTGGCACACAAAGGGTTAACACCCTGATGTGTTAAGAACTGGAGCAATTCTGCAGGAAACTAACTACACTATAGAGGATGAATGAAAAGTCCAAAATGTCCATTGATTCAAATTGGGCTTTAAACCCAGTGACAATTCTAGCATTCAGAGGGGGGAACTCCCTCTTTAAATCAATAAGAATATGTATTTGTTCCCTATAGTGTAACTGGTTTGCTCCAGAATTACTTGATTTGTTATTAGTACATTGGCCATTCTGCATGCTAGAGATTGCTTTGTAATGCATTAGAGACATCTATATGATCATAGGGTTTAACCCCTTGAGTGACAGGGGGTATGCAATTCATTGCTTGTGCTGTAATCATTTTTTAATTAATAATTTCCCAGCATTCCCTTGTTTTACTCTGCATCACTCCAGTAATTGTTTAGTCGTTTAGTTTTTTTTTGCTTGTTTTTTAAATACAACATTACTTTATCTTTAACCCCTTAACGACCACTGAAATGCCAGGACCATCACGGCTGTCTGGCACTTAAGAACCAGTGACGGTCCTGGCACGTCATGGAGTTCAGAGCTCCTGGCTCAAATGCATGCTGCTCCAGAAGCCCTGAACCGGAAATGAAAAATCAAAAGCCCCATGGTCCTCAAGTGCCGGGCGAGCGTGTGCGCGCCGGTCCTTTAGGTGTTAAAGGGAAAGTAAAGTTCAGGTCCGAGTCTTCTTTATATTTTTCCTAACACATAGAACTATATTTTAACACTTAAAGTTTTGTAGTTCAATCGCAATTTAAGCAGAAAGGATCCCCATACCGCCCCTTTCCCCTGTGTCACGCTGCCTCTCAGTCTGGTCCGGATGGAGAGCGGCAAGGGACAATCTTCCGTAAGCAAAAGGAAAATCCTGACCTCCTCCATCAAGGGGACATGGTTTTCCTTATACTTACTGTGTGAAGATTGTCCCCTCACTGCATCCGTCCAGTCCCACGAACAGATTCCAGATTCAATGGGAGGCAGCCAGGAGGGGCGGGAGGGGCATCCTTTCTGCTTTAATTACAACTGAACTACAAAACTGTAAGTGTTAAAATATAGTCGTATGTGTTTGAAAAAATGTAAGCAAGACTGGGACCTGAACTTTACTCAAGCATTACTATCCCTTTAAAAGAAACATTTGCTTATATAGCAAGAGCCTTATATTCAAAAGAAAAGAGGGTAATGCTAAGTAAATCATCTGCCCTATAACATTTTCCTAATTTCCATTGATTTAAATAATTACTTTTTTATTTCTCCCCAGTGATGAGAATGATAAATACCTCACTTCTCTTTTGATCATAATGTTGTATGTATGGTGTAAAGTGGAGCAAATACAGGACCATATTAATAAAGTCAAATTTAAGTTATTTTGGACTAAATCAACTGCACCATAAGGGATACATAAAAATTCCCTTTAAAGGGATAGTAATACTTGCAGATTACTACTCTCCATATTGTAGCTTTGTTAAAAAGAAACTTATTACCCCCAGTGTCATCTCTCAAACCCTTATGGTTTGAGAGATGATAGCGCTCAAAGTTCCCCCCTCCTTCCCCCTTCTCTGACTGAACTCTGAACGCTGACTGCAGGGGAAGCTGTCGTACGACAGTCTTATGTGCATCAGGCGTCTGACTGCCGCTGACTGAACGCTGACTGCAGGGATATCCGGTCTTACTTGCATCAGGCGGCTCTGCAGCATTGCCGAGATCGCGTTTATAAAAAAAAATTCTTTCACTGAAACGGTCTTCTACGTGTGCTTGGTTTGCAAGCACAGATAGAAGACCGTTTTAGTGAAAGATTTCTTTTTTATAAACGAGATCTCGGCAATGCTGCAGAGCCGCCTGATGCCAGTAATACCGGATATCCCTGCAGTCAGCGTTCAGTCAGGGAAGGGGGATGGAGGGGGAACTTTGAGCGCTATCATCTCTCAAACCATAAGGGTTTGAGAGATGACACTGAGGGATAAATTTCTTTTTAACAAAGCTACAATATGAGGATTAGTAATTTGCAAGTATTACTATCCCTTTTAATTAAACTGGGATCTTAACCCCTGGAATGCTAAAGAGGTCTCCAGTACATTTCAAAGCAATGCATTGGAGACCTCTCTAGCATTCAAGGGTTTTTAAAAGCTGTATTCAAGTGCATGGGAATTTAGGATTTTTTATTTTTTCCCTTTGGTACAATTGGTTTACTCCAGAATAATGCCAGTTTACTTATAGGGATAGTAATGTCTTAGATAAATAAAAAGTAATATTGTAGAGAATAAAAAAAGAAATCCATTGATGCCTTTACTATCTCTCAGACCTTTATGGTTTGAAAGATATAAAGATTTAAAGTAACCCTTTCCCTGATGTCAGCTGTAAGCTGGCAGCAGGAGATCCTGGTCCAGGGACTGGCAGATGGCTCTTCAGCAGAGCCGAAATACCGAAATCTAAAAAGAAATACTTAATTGGAACGGTCTACAAAGTGTGCTTGTTTTTTTATTCTCTACATTGCTTTTTATATATCTAAGACATTACTATCCCAAATTTGGTTCATAGAGTTTTCACAGTTTGTGTGGCCCCTGACATTACTTTTGAGGGTCAAAATACAGAACCCAAAACTGTCTGCAGTAACAGGTTCATCTCAGATGTGGCTTCTGGCTATGCACAGATTGCACTTACCTCAATAGAACTTGATGAATGTGCGTGCTGTTCCTGGCAATCTATTAATTTCTATGGAACCTATTTCGAACTCCAAACCACAAGTGGCTGAGCAGTGTTGGGAGCTCACTAACAGACACAACTGTTTTGTCTGCATTTTGACCTCTGAAAACGGCTTTCAGTAGCTATGCTACTTTGTCTTGTTTTTAAAAGAGGTTAAAGAGATAGTAATACTTAAAATGTAAAAAAATATATGTTGTAGGGTTTATCCCCCTGAGTAAAACAAGAGTACTCCCACTGCTGAAAGGTGTTTCATTCAAAAGTTATTAATTTTCAAAGCTAAATTTTTTAGGTGCAATATCACAGTGGCCTGAAATTGTACAGTGGCGCTGTTGCTACACGATCCTATGGACAGCTCTGGTCAATTGACCATAAATCTCCATAGGATGGTGTAGCAACAGCGCCACTGTACAATTTCAGGCCACTGTGATATTGCACCTAAAAAATTCAGCTTTGAAAATTAATAACTTTTGAATAAAACACCTTTCAGCAGTGGGAGTACCCTTGTTGTACTCAGGGGGATAAACCCTACAACATATTTTTTTTACATTTTAAGTATTACTATTAGTGTTGAGCGAGCGTGCTCGGCCGATGCTCGGATCGGCTCGAGCATCGCTCTGCTCTGCACATGGCGGTACTCGTACGAGTACCGCCATGTGCTCGCCCGACATGCTCGGGTGAAGAGGATCTGTGCCGGAAGAGGCACAGATCCGAAGACGCTCCGCTGGACCACCAGGGAATGGAGGTACGGGGGCATTGCGGAGATGAAGGGGGCATTGCGGAGATGAAGGGGGACATTATGGAAGAGGGGCATAGACTCTATGCCCATCTTCCACAATGTCCCCCTTCATCTCCGCTATGCCCGTCTTCCACAATGTGCCCCTTCATCTCCGCTATGCCCCTCTTCCACAATGTCCCCCTTCATCTCCTATGCCATAGAGGAGATGAAGGGGGACATTGTGGAAGAGGGGCATAGCGGAGATGAAGGGGGACATTGTGGAAGAGGGGCATAGAGTCTATGCCCCTCTTCCACAATGTCCCCCTTCATCTCCGCTATGCCCCTCTTCCACAATGTCCCCCTTCATCTCCGCTATGGCATAGGAGATGAAGGGGGACATTGTGGAAGAGGGGCATAGCGGAGATGAAGGGGGACATTGACCAGGCACCCTCCGCTCATCAGAGCAGGGGGTGCCTGGTTTAATGCTCGAGTGCTCCCATTCATTTGAATGGGGCTCGGGTGCTCGGCCGAGCACTCGAGCATCAGGGGGTGCTCGGTCAGAGCACCCGAGCACCCGAGCATCGGGGTGCTCGCTCATCTTTAATTACTATCCCTTTAACAAGATTTTTTAAAGGGGAAATGAAAAATGTCACCCTACCAATTAGGGAACGTGATAGTACTTGAGCAATGTCTCCTACGTGTAAAAGGTTTGCTTGTGGTCTATAGTGCTTTTTTATACTGGCAACTATCACCTTATCTGAAAGCACCAAGATCCTTCATGCTGCTTCTTCGCTGTGTTCATGCAGGAAAACAGTAAAGTTACAGCAAGGCTGATCTGCGTGATGGCCAGGTGCTGCTGCCAGATCTTTCACACAAGGTAAACTGAAGGTTGTGATGTTTATTTTAACCTACAATGAATGGCCAAGTCACATGAACATCAGCCAATCATATATGGCTGATACTGTGAGGGAGGCTTTCAGCTAACCTTCCCCCCTCCAACACTGCGATTATGGGCTTTATTCCCTATTTTAAAATCCCGCACTTAACCTTTTCTTACTAGTTGTACACCTCACTGTAATTCAAAGTGTGAATGGGGGATTGTAGACGTAGCTAAGAAAATGCATTACTGAGAGTAAAGTATACATTTTCACATGTATAAGTTGAAACTTACTAAAATAGAAACACTAGCTCAAATAGATACTGTACAATAAGAGCAATAAATCCTATATAATAATTCGCTGAAACGTGTGTAACGACGCAGTCATGCGCAGTAGAGATTGCTGATACACAGCTGGGCGTGTCCTCCTCTGTATCAGCCGCAGCACGGGTAGTCTCTACTGAGCATGACTGTACCGTGAACAGCTGGCACTGTATCAGCCGCGCCGCAGGCAGTCTCTACTGCTCATGACTGCCCCTTGGCTGGCAGTGGCACTATGGCCTGTGTAACGGGCTCTTCAACTAGTAAATAAATAAACAGATAATATATGATCATATAAGTACCAATATATAACATAAAGCCAGTGAAATAGTAAAAAACAGTCCACCTTATCAAGGCCAAAAAGCATAATTTCCTGAAGGTCCAAATAAAATGTAAGTATAATGTGAAAAGGTACATTAAAATACATTGCAGTTCACATTTGGTACCTTAATATAAAAGTAGTCCCAGTCTAAGATGGGCAATATATGATGATGAGATGAATAAAAACAAATAGAATGACAGTCAAAATGGTGTGCCTGTCTATGGAAGTCCTCAGTCTGAATCTTGATGCTGCTCCAAATGTAGGTGGCCTTGTCCACCCCCAAGGAAAATAGTTTCTAATGAAAAAGTATTCAAAAAGAAGACAAAACTGGGACAAATAGAAATAGAAGTGCAGTATTATAATAGAACAACAGTAAAAAAAACCCAGCATTGGTTACACTGACATTTAGCCCGTCTTGGACTGTATGCGTATCAGGGTCCCAACCCTTTTAGTCAGCAAGCCGTGTCTGTGTCCTCCTTTGTCTGCAGCCAGTAACTCCAAAGTCCAAGTCCACTATAGTAATGGTAATGCTTAAAGGGATAGTAATAATTCACAAAACAGTAGTTCCAATTAATCTTCATAGTATTTGGGCCATGGAGTGTGTAATTTCAATACTGTCAGAGTTGTAGTTCAAGAGTAATTGAATGATAAAGTATCTCCCTCCCGCTCCTTTTACCTAGTGTAACACTGCTCATCTCAGATGTGGAATCTAGTCTTGAGATAGGACAGGTCACAGCAAGGGACAATCTTCTTACTGTGAGAACAATGAAAACCCTGCCCCCCTTGACAGGTTTTTCAGCTTTTTCCCTTATCTTAATTGAAGATTGTCCCTCTCTGCAGTCTGCCTGGGCACCTCCCTGCTGTTCTGAGGTGAGCAGTGTTACATCAGTAAAAGGGGCGGGAGGGGGATACTTTATCATTCAATTACTCTTGAACTACAACACTGATAGAATTGAAATAACACTCTCCAAGGCCCAAATACTATGATGATTAATTAGAGCTGCTTTTATTATGAAACATTACTATCCCTTTAACTGTTAAGCAGACATGATGACATACATATAATGATATTTCAAATGAGGTATCTTGGAAAAAAACCAATGTGAATCAAGGTACAGGTTCTCACGGGGGACGTGGGTGGGACCTATACTAGGTAGAGTGTAATGATAGAAACCCAATGCACAGAGTGGAGTTGCAATTCCACTTCTTCAGGTGTACAAACATAATTTGAAGCTTCTTAAATAAATGTAACCCCTTGGATTCTAAAGGGAGACAGGGAGGGATATACAAGTCTTTTCAGTTCAGCTGCATTGTCATTAGCTTCCAATGCCAGTGGATACACTAGAACACAAGCATAAGGATTAACTCTTTAAGTTATGACAGATTGGCATGGATATGCCTTTAAGGCCTTTTTAAATTTAAATAGAACTGATCACTTTAAAATTGATTGACTGTTATCGTTTGAAATTTATATAAAGAGGTAAAGGAAGTGTGAACTTTATACCTTGAAAAAGCCCATAATGTAAGGGCGAAACACGTAGGTGTGCTTCTGTACCTACACACTCCAATTCCTATGTTTGCTGTGTATATTTGCCCAGAGAAGATATAGTGTACAGCAGTAGTATTAATTTTTTTTCAACTGGATGTATCATCTATGTGATTGACTGAAAACCATCTCCTTTTGATTATATCGAAGGAGAACACATATGGAGATTGCAGAAATGCAGCTGATTGTTTGAGGAATGTTGAACAGATTGCTTCTTACACATTAGTGACATTCAGAGGTGTAACTAGAAGCCTCCGGGCCCTGGTATAAGAAGTGCCACGGGCCCCCCACCACCACATTGACCCCTCCACAATTCCCCCATCTCCTACCTGGAGCTCACGCGCGGTCCTCTTAGTAATGCAGAGTGCTGGGAGATGATGTCATCTCCCAGCGCTCTGCATTACTAGAGCGCCGGCGGGAGATTGCGGGCGCCAGGCAGAGGGGTCGCAGGGGGCGGACAAGGCCCCTGGAGTGCACTGGCCCGGTTGCAGGTACGACCCCTGCGACCCCTATAGTTACGCCACTGGTAAGATTGAACCTATGTTTCTTTCATGAATTGTTGATTGGCTTCCTTTTGATCGCATTTTCTTTATTGCTTTGTTCCCCGCACCACGCTATTACTTTGGCTTGTTCATGATATTAATTTGCACAATCTCTGTTGTTTGCATGAACTGACTGATCACTTTTTATGCTTCGCCCAGCTATGTCTAGTGTTCTTTTTTAGGCATGAGTATCTTCCTTCAGATTGAGTATGTTTAGGTTAGGTCTTGGTGTCGGCAGTTTTGTTTAATTTATGGGGTTATTTTGGGAGAAGAAAGGGAGGAGTGTTTGATATTGTTGCAGTTTTTCATTACCTATTATATGTTGAATATTTAGAGCTTCATTGATATTAATAAATATTGGTGTTAGATGCTGTTTATAGATCTTTTTTCTAGTTTAGTTTAAAAGAAAACTACTAACAACTGTATCGTACACCTACAGTAGACCATAGCGGATTTTTTTCTAGAAGCTTCCAAATTAGGTAACATTTGTTTGAAGAGCACTGAAATGTATTCAGGAAAGGTCTCAGATTTAATGAATTCAGTGGTTTTCCAAATATGTTATTCCTGCATGAATGAATACTTAAAGTGGAACTTTCATCAACATTATACTTAGCCCTCAATCCTTAATAGGGTAGCGGAATACATAGAAATACTATCCATTTGCAGTATTAGTAAGAGAGAGAACATTTTCGGCAGGCAGGCACGGCTGGGATCTTGCAGAAGGCGCTCTCAGAGCCTGCGCTTTCAGTCTATTCTGGTGCCTTTCGGCATAGTGGCATTCAACTCATCCCTTTAATGGAGTTAAAGGGATAGTAATACTTCGTTTTAACTTTATTTTATTTTGTAGGCATTAAAAAACATGAAGAATGATATAAGTCTTATCTCTCAAACCTTTATGGTTTATGAGATATTCACAAGCAAAGTTTCCCCTCCCGCCCCTTTTACCTACTGTAAACAATCTCTTCTCAGATGTGGAATGCAGTCTATAGACCAGACAGATAACAGAAGGGGACACTCTTATTACTATGAAAACAATGAAATCCCTGCCCCCCTTGACAAGCTTTTCAGGTTTTTCCCTTATCTTAATTGAAGATTGTCCCTCTCTGCAGTCTACCTGGGCACCTCCCTTCTGCTCTGGCTGAACAGTGTGACATCAGTAAAAGGGGAGGGAGGGGGACACTTTGTCATTGAATTACTCCTGAACTACAACTCTTAACAGAATTGAAATAACACTCTCCAAAGTCCAAATACTATGATGATTAATTAGAGCTGTTTTTATTATGAAACATTACTATCCCTTTAAAGGGGACAGACAGCGCAGACGCAGAGATGCCGTCTGTGCTGTTACCCTTTGCTGCCCGCTGAAAATGTTCTTTCTCTTGCTTATGCAGCCCTTATACTGCAAATGGAAAGTATTTCTATGTATATCGCTACCCTATTACGGATTTTGGGCTAAGTATAATGTTGATCAAAGTTCCTCTTTAAATCATCAGTCATATCATCAGTAGTCTGGAATTGTTGTTTCAGGGCATCAATGTCATTGTGATGATCATTTGAGGAAGTAATCAGCATCTCTGTTTTGTTTTCAATGCTAGAACTGTGATGTCTTGAGATTTTTCTCAAAGGTAGAGGAAAACATATTTCCATTTTTAGAAAATGCTCACCCAGTGCTTGTTTGCTGAATCTAAGGACAAGACTGTAGGTTGTCCGGCTTTGTCTTTGGCCTTATGTGCCAAAAATTATTTCAAGTTCGCCTTGTACCTCTTGACAAAACACTTTGAGCTTAAAATGGCTGTTCTGCATGGTTTTCACCAAGGAAGCACATGTGTGGGCAAGCACTGGCTAATTACTAACTGGGTACAGAGAAAAACTCAGTCTTTTCCTTAGGTTGCCTCAATGGGTGTAACTGTAGATGCATCTTCATGGTCTATGTTGGCCTTATTGTGCATGTATATGTATGTGGTAATTACTAGACTTGTGCGAATTCATTTGGAGACATTCGGATTTCGTCGAAAATGGGGTCATTCGGAGACATTCGGCCAATCCGAAACTCAAGGGTCATTTGGCAAAAATGATCCGACTCCGAACAGCCCATGACCGAAATTCGTCGAAACTTTCGAAGTTTCGGCATTCGACAAATTTCCAAAAGTTTTGACTACTTTCGACCAGGACTTTTTTTGTACTTCCTGTGCACGCTCAATTACTTTCCCTCCATAATTTTCCCTCCATGTCTCTAGTCCAATTCCATTCTCCGTTTCATGCACTACTTCCCTCTTTTGTCTGTATTCCAATAGCCTTCTTCGTTTCATGATGGGGGTTGGACTAATGACACAGTCACACAGACAGACAGCCTGCATTTCCTCATTGCGTTGTTGGAGCTCAGAGAGAGAAGAAGAGATTAGAGAGTGTCCAGTTGTTGTGTAGGCAGGCAGGTAGCATTAGGCTAGGCATAGGTAGGCAGCCAGCATTAGTTCCAGTTATTGCCACTGCAAGAGCGAGTAATATTTGTTCCTGTGCAAAATATAAAAAAATATTAGGTATTTGTTTGAATAATTTTCAATGTCACATCAACCAGTCTGACAGTCCTATAGGCAGGCAGGGTGCCTTTTCGCCACCGCAAGGGGGTCATCTGTGTTTCTTAAAAAAAAATATAAAAAGTACAAGTCATTTGTTTGAATAATCTTCAGTGTCACACTGCCAGTGTCACAGTTGTATAGGCAGGCAGCGTGCCTTTTCGCCACCGCAAGGGAGACCCACATGTGTTGGTTTTATAAAAATTATTCCTAATACAAGTTATTTGTTTGAATAATCTTCAGTGTCACACTGCCAGTGTCACAGTTGTATAGGCAGGCAGGGTGCCTTTTCGCCACCGCAAGGGAGACCCACATGTGTTGGTTTTAGTAAAAATATAAAAAATACAAGTGATTTGTTTGAATAATCTTCAGCGTCACACTGCCAGTGTCACAGTTGTATAGGCAGACAGGGTGCCTTTTCGCCACCGCAAGGGAGACCCACATGTGTTGGTTTTAGTAAAAATATAAAAAATACAAGTGATTTGTTTGAATAATCTTCAGCGTCACACTGCCAGTGTCAAAGTTGTATAGGCAGGCAGGGTGCCTTTTAGCCACCGCAAGGGAGACCCACATGTGTTGGTTTTAGTAAAAATATAAAAAATACATGTGATTTGCTTGAATAATCTTCAGCGTCACCCTGCCAGTGTCACAGTTGTATAGGCAGGCAGGGTGCCTTTTCGCCACCGCAAGGGAGACCCACATGTGTTGGTTTTAGTAAAAATATAAAAAATACAAGTGATTTGTTTGAATAATCTTCAGCGTCACACTGCCAGTGTCACAGTTGTATAGGCAGGCAGGGTGCCTTTTTGCCACCGCAAAGGAGAGTCACCTGTGTTGGTTTTATTAAAAATATAAAAAATACAATTTATTTGTTTGAATAATCTTCAGCATCACACTGCCAGTGTCACAGCTGTATAGGCAGGCAGGGTGCCTTTTCGCCCACCGCAAGGGAGACCCACATGTGTTGGTTTTAGTAAAAATATAAAAAATACAAGTGATTTGTTTGAATAATCTTCAGCGTCACACTGCCAGTGTCACAGTTGTATAGGCAGGCAGGGTGCCTTTTTGCCACCGCAAAGGAGAGTCATCTGTGTTGGTTTTATTAAAAATATAAAAAATACAAGTTATTTGTTTGAATAATCTTCAGCATCACACTGCCAGTGTCACAGCTGTATAGGCAGGCAGGGTGCCTTTTAGCCACTGCAAGGGAGACCCACATGTGTTGGTTTTAGTAAAAATATAAAAAATACAAGTGATTTGTTTGAATAATCTTCAGCGTCACACTGCCAGTGTCACAGTTGTATAGGCAGGCAGGGTGCCTTTTTGCCACCGCAAAGGAGAGTCACCTGTGTTGGTTTTATTAAAAATATAAAAAATACAAGTTATTTGTTTGAATAATCTTCAGCGTCACACTGCCAGGCAGGCAGGGTGCCTCTCTTTCCTCCTCCATGCTGAGGTAATGGATCAGCAGCACACCTCAGATAACATTCGCAAAGCACTGCAGAAAATGGTGACGCAATGGCTAGGGGAGCAGGAAGGCACACAGGCGCAAACGGGTTTGTGGTTATTGATGGTGCAGCTAACATGATCAAGGCTCTCTGGGATGGCAGATTTGTGGGTGTGCGCTGCTCAGCGCATGTTCTGCATCTAGTAGTGAAGGCTCTTGAGGGTGGCAGTAACACTGAAAGGTTGTCAGCACTTCTGGAGTCTTGCCGACAAATTTCTGGCCACTTCCATTGGAGCGTCAAAGATAGCCAGCTACTCAGGGAGGAACAGAAAAAGGCAGACCTCCCAGAGCACCGCCTAAAACAAGATGTTGGGACCAGGTGGAACTCCACCTTAGATATGCTAGAGCGTATCCTCGAGCAGAAAAAGGCAATTCATGCAATGTCATGTCACCATTTCATTGGCAGTTACAGAACACTGGGCAGGGCTGACTGGGCTCTGATGGAACATGTAGTGATAGTCCTTACGCCTTTCCGTGCTTTGACAGAACTTTTGAGCAAAGAGAACGCTAGTCTGGCAGAAGTCATTCCCCTCTTCACGCACCTCTCCTTAAAATTGGATGATTTCCTTTCCCATAGGGAATGCTTGCCTGGTGCTGAAGGTAATATACTTCCAGATGTTGCTGCCCTTCTAACGAGGTTGAAGAAGGAACTTACTCGGCGCATGGAAGAGCGCATGGACAATTGTCCCGAGTTAATGCTTGCCACAATTTGCGATCCTCGAATCAAAGGCAAGTTGGCACTTCGTTCCAATTCTGTCAGTCTCTGAGAAGGGTTAAGTGAGGTGATGATTTAGCACACGATTAACCCCTTAATGACCGGCCGCTCACGCACACGCCTGGCACTTAACGACGGATTTTTCTTCTTCTTCATTCTAGCGAATGACTTCCAGATACGTCCTCTGTCACTAAGTGACAGTTTTTGCGGGACGTACCTGGTAAGTCACTTGTTGCGATGGGGTTAATGTATTTTCAATACACAAATTAGTTTAGACACACACACTGCAGTTTAAACAATCATTGATGTTTATTCTTGATGTAGTATGAAACACTACAATGTATATACACATAGACTTGTCTGTTATGAGGAGAAATCAGGATAGGAAAACGAGAGATAGGAATTTGGATACTAAAGAGGGACAGTAGGGTAGAAAATGAAACCTTAACCTTTACCCATGTACTAACATAGAATGTGACATGTAGTTTGTCCATGTTCGAGTCGACCACTTATGTTGAGTAGGATGTGACAGGCATGGGTTTTCGATGTTTGAGCATATGCTAAATTGAATGACAGGCATGGGTTTTCGATGTTCGAGCATATGCTAAATTGAATGACAGGCATAGGTTCTCGATGTTCGATGTTTGCATTGTGAATGGCATCCCATGCTGGAGTAGAGGTGACATGCACAGACTGGCAATGTACGACAATGTCCGTTTTTGGGATGGATCTTTTTCTAAATGCACACCCTGTCTGCAAAGAACGATAGCAGCGTGCACGGAGGCGCACTGCTATAATTTAACCCATGTTAAATTTGGCCGAGTAATTCAGAATGGATCAGAATTTCGTTCAAATTGAATAGGCCCGGTCTGAAATTAGGATCATCCGAATTAGAAAAAAAAAAAATTTGCCCGTGCACAAGTCTAGTAATTACTGCATTTGTACATAGCAGCACATATTTTGTGTCACAAGACTGGCACTCAGTGGGACATATCCAGAAAGCTAAACTTGTACATTTGTGGAGCAAACCATCTGCACCATAGGTGGCAAGTGAAAAACTCCTTGAATGCTAGAAAGTTCTCCAATGTGTTCATGGGGTTAAATACTACATCTAAATAAATGAGAGTTGCTAAGTTCTGAAAAGACCCAGTGCTTGAGCCAACCTAATGCATTATTAGTGCATTGTGCAGTCCAGTTACACTATTACTTGTAGGGCAATTAGCCCAAGCTGGCAACAAGATTCCAGGCGACAGGAATGGGAACTCCCTGTTTCTGCCCTGGAGACTCCAGTATTCAGACTTAATTACCTGATTTCTAGATGCTGTTTCTCCAGCTTGCTGCATTCCTAGGCAACTCTGCATACTCCCTTCCCACCTCCTCCTACTCCTTCCCCATTTCGCTCACTTTCTGCCTCTAAATCCCACCCATCTCGATTAAGCCCCTGCCCCACATTTTAACAAGATTTGAGCCATTCGGGCACTCCTATCCGTCCTTGATACTTCAGCCGGTCTAGACAGATTGCAATGAGGGACAATATTGTGTCAGTATAAGTATGCTTAAAGAACTAAATTGGTTAACACTCATATAGACATGCCCTTCACCTTTCTTGCTCAGTACACAACCACTTATCTGTAAAACTACCAGACTACCTGAGCAGTATACTCACTCCAGCTCTCCATACTAACTATAACCTCAGCTCCACTGCTAACAACTCACAGCGTATATCACAATATAAGAAAGAAGCATGATGATCTGCCTTCTCCTTCAGAGCTCCGAAAGCCTGGAACAATCTACCTGAAATAATCAGATCTGCTCCCAGTCTAAAATCCTTAAAAGTAAATGCTTCTTTATATCTGTGTGTAACTGTATATCATTTTAATATTTAATATGTATGTATAATAATATGTAATGTATTTTTCTCAATTTGTGTAAATATGTAACCTTTAACTGAAAACTATCCAGGACATACATGAAAACGAGAAAAATCTCAATGTATTCTTCCTGGTAAAACATTTTCTAAATAAATAAATAAATAAAACCCTGTTCCCTTTCCACAACGGGGCAGGATTTTCCTTAAACTGACATACACAATAATATCCCTCATTGTTATCTGTCTGGTCAAGCGACAGGTTTTCAGATCTGAGGAGACTCTGCGTGACACAGAGGAAAGGGGCATGATGGGGAAACTTTAAAATAAAATTACAAGAATACAGTGATATGGACATATACAAAGGTACCGTTCATTGTAAAAAAGTATAATGAACAATCAGTCTTAATTTTATAACCTGACATTTCTGTCTCTTTAAAAATTCCCAGGTTCTGAAACATAACAATTGCACCATGGGAACATACAATGTGTAATCCCAGCGCTACTTGGGCTTTTTCTGTAGTCCATCCACTACAGAATCAACACAATATTGCTAATAGCACCTCATATAAATACTTATGCACATACATCTACAGTATATCCAACATATATAATGTCAGTCCCAACCTATTTTTTCATTTTAGATTAACGTCCAACTAGGGGGTATATCATGTATATTCTAATAAACTAGGGAGTTTGTACTGGCCCTCTACGTGCCGGGAGAATAGGCAGCCCATTGAAAAACCGGTAGCTGTATATCGTTCTGGCACCTAGGAGGTCAATTGAGATGAGATATTTTTAAAGAATTCCAAGAATTAGAAGCAAGGGATTGTAAAAGATATGTTTGTATATAAGCATATATCTTTAAGATATTTGTTATAAACAAATAAGAGACGAACATTCAATTTATATGTTATGTATACAGTACCAAGAAACTTTTACTTTTCTTCTCTGTAATGTATCTGCCAATTTTTATTTTTATTTCTATTTGTAGTAGGGAGAAAGGGTTAAACCAATATGGAAGTATTAATTGAAAGAGAACCGGAAGCAATAGATTGAAGCAAATTGAACTGAGCGATCACTACAAATTCTTTGAATTTGGAACAAAAGCTTGATGCCCCTGATGAAGCGACATAGCAATAGCGATACGTGTTGGGCTAATATATGTGCAAATTTATTTGCTTTAATGTGTTTTATGTTGATATTTCAACAGTATTTTATCAAATAAACTATCCATTTTTCAAGAGCGTCCAGAATTCCCCTAACATCTATTGTCATTTCCCTCAGAGATCCCGATCGTATTTTGTAGGCTCTGTATCTTTGGATACTCAGATTGGATCAAGTTGCTACTTCGGTTGGGCGAGGAGAAGATAGAGTGAGAGGTGGAGTTGGCGCGGACGAGTGGAGCCGGAGACCGTGACTGGAGGTCAGATCCAGTCAGAGCGATTACCCCTGGAGGTGGTGAGAGCCTCCTCTGTCTGTGAGTACCCTGCTTGAAGGGTGTGGGGAGGCAATATAGTTTTTTGATACATAGTGTCCTATACCGGATAACACTTAGAGGACTTCTCTGCTCTGTCCTTTTCTTCTTTTTTAATTGCACCATGGGGTCAAATTAAAACTCCAAAAATTCTAATTGATTGAAATGAACATTTAATTCATTACATGTTTGAGTTTCCAAGTGCATTGGAGTTCAATTCTTTTGACACCACTCAAGTATTCAAGAGGTTAAATACCTTGTTTAAATTGGGGGGGGGGGGAGTTATTCATACCACGGTTTGCTCCAGAATTGCATCACTTCATCGTATTGAACATAACCCTTATTCTTTAGCTACCTCCTACAGTACCTAGCAATGCTCCTGGCACCCACCTTTTGTACATTTGCCAAAGTATCCTGCTTTCTCCCTGCAAATAGCAACTAAAATCACAACCCAGGTAAATGATCAAACATGTTCACTTTAGAAGTATTTAAAACATGACTGAGCACAGATTCTCCTCTTTAATCTGTAATGTACCTCTTGGTCCTGCAGAGCATAACGTCTGCTCTATAATTGTCTGTATAAGTGATTAGTGAGGTGGCCCTGTACACAATGTATAAACATAGGATTGACTGCCAGCTAAACTGATGGATTAACTTAACCTTCCAACCACTGGAGACACAATCCATGTGTTTCCACCAAACATCTTCCCATTACCTAACTTGCCCTAACAACTTCACGTCACGTTTCACTCTTTCACTACCAGGTGAGAATGACACATCTGTCAATCATCCCACATTTCTGGGAACAGACTCCTGATTTGTGCTTTCTGGATCCTGCTGTTTTTGGTTTTAAAACTGAATTTAAGTCCATATACTATGTGCACTCTGTGGTTGTGATTAACCCCTTAACCCTTTGAGTACCAGAGTGGTACTCAACGCATTGCAAAGCAATGCGTTGCGTACCACTCTTGCACTCAAAGGGTTAACGACGCGTCGAGGTCACTCAAGGACCACAGAGCTTTTTTTTTTTTTTTTTTTGCTGTTTCTCATATTCCGGACTCCCCGAACGGCGTGCAGCCGCTGGGGGAGCCCGGATTTCCATGACAGTCATAGTACTATGACCGTCAAGGGTCTTTAAGGGGTTAAAAAGTTGATAGAATATGACTTTCTAACATTTGTTACTATTGCATATTTATGCGATTTGCTGTACAATTTTGGTATAAACAATATCTGTAATGCTGTAAAATACAGCTCTAAACAACAAATGCACATTCTGGAACAAACCAACTGCACCATAGGGGACAAATAAAAATTCTTGAATACCCATGCACTTGAATAGAGCTATTTAACCCCTTATGTTCCAGAGAGGTCTCCAGTGTTTTTCAGAAGGTCTCCAGTGCACTGCTTTGCAATGTATTGGAGACCTCTCTAGTATTCAAGGGATACATTTTAAAGCAATTGTATTTGTCCCCAAGGTGCAGTTGGTTTACTCCATAATAACTCTAGTTTTCTTTTATAAATATGGACCAAAATACCATAAAATTCCCAAAAGCCTAACTGAGTCAAATTGGACTTTTTATCGGGATCTCTCAACCCTATAAAAGTTAGACTTATTAGGTACAGTATATAGCGATAAAGTTGAAAAGGTTATTTATTTATTTTTTAAATGCTATTTGGGCTAAAATTATTTATTACATAGTGCCCTGCGCCTTGCTTCCGCATACACTGGTCTTGCCACTCTGCCTCTGCTCCCTTCCCACTACCCAGCCTCCTCTAATGACGGAGGCTTTCTGCTTGTAAACTGGAGAGATCTCATTGGCTAGATATTAATCTCTGCCAATGAGATTGCTCCAGCTTACAGACAGAAGCCTCCGTCATTGGAGGAGGCTGGGTAGTGGGAAGGGAGCAGAGGCAGTGTGGTAAACTGCTGTAGACTTGACTTTGAACGACATAACACTACGGACCTCTATTTATGCACTGTCATTTGATTGCCCAGTATTAAAAGGAACACTGGATTTTTTTTTTTTTTTTTTTGACAAGTATGCACATTTTTGGGAGATTTCAAGCAGAACTACCACCACAAAACAATTTTAGCTTAAATAACTCCCCATCTGGCGACTACCTGCTTAGTAGCGCTAGTCGCCAGAATTATTACCTTATTCAATAGATTTATCCTTTCTTCCACTGCTGACAGCCAGGACAGATCGCAGACATCTTGCCATAGTGACGTCCGCTCGCCTGCTCTGTCAGTCCCTTCCAGAGCTGAATGGCTCCTAGCAATGCCTACTAGAGCTGGCTGGGACTGACAGAGCAGGCGCGAGGACGTCACTATGGTAAGATGTCCGCAATCCGTCCTGCCTGTCAACTGTGGAAGAAAGGATAAATCTATTGCATAAGGTAATAATTCTGGTGACTAGCGCTACTAAGTAGCTAGTCGCCAGATGGGGAGTTATTTAAAGGGATAGTAATACTTTGTTTTATCCTTATTTTATTTTGTAGGCATTAAAAAAACATGAAGAATGATATAAGTCTCATCTCTCAAACCTTTATGGTTTAAGAGATATTCACAAGCAAAGTTTCCCCTCCCTCCCCTTTTACTGATGTAACACTGTCCAGCCAGAGCAGAAGGGAGGTGCCCAGGTAGACAGCAGAGAGGGACAATCTTCAATTAAGATAAGGGAAAAACCTGAAAAGCTTGTCAAGGGGGGCAGGGCTTTCATTCTTTTCATACAAAGAAGATTGTCCCCTGCTGTTATCTCTCTGGTCTTACAACCAGATTCACATCTGAGAAGAGATGGCTTACACTAGGAAAAAGGGGCGGGAGGGGGAAACTTTGCTTGTGAATATCTCTTAAACCATAAAGGTTTGAGACATAAGACATATCATTCCTCATGTTTTTTAATGCCTACAAAATAAAATAAAGTTAAAACGAAGTATTACTATCCCTTTAAGATAAAGTTGTTTTGCGGTGGTAGTTCCGCTTTAAGGTCAATCTGCCAGTGATAGGGTTAATTGTTGTTACTCCACAAGATCTTATGGAGATAATGAGTTCCCATTCATCTCCTGCGGCTACATTCCTGCACTATTCTAGGTGGAGATTAAGTATATCCCTAATGGTATGTTCAAACGGAGCATCAGAGCAGAATCCCTCCATACCACGCAGGGTGTGTCTTTGTTGGGATTAAACATTTTTGGCAGTACATTTAGGTAATGTTTGCCAGAGCATCGATGGCTTAAATTGTCCTAGCCCAGCTCTGAGTTATTTTTGAGTGGATGAAACAAATTCTTTTCACTGCAGGGGAACAGGATAATGACATAGTGAGGCTGAACAGGAGGAAAAAAATTACTCACATTCCCATTGATTTAAATGGGGCTTTTAACTCATTCAGTGCTAGACAGGTGTCTAACCCATTGCTGTTATGATGGAGACCTCACTTGCATTCAACGGGTTGAAATCCTCATTTAACTCAGTGGGATATTATTACTGATCTCCTATGGTGTAGTTTGTTTGCTCCAAAATTTCTCCAATTTGTCTTTATATGCAATACCCTTTAAAGGGATAGTAATGTTTCAAAATAAAAGTATCTCCAATTAATCTTCATAGTATTTGGTCCATGGAGACTATTATTTCAATACTGTCAGAGTTGTAGTTCAAGAGGAATTGAATGATAAAGTAGTCCCCTCTCACCCCTTTTACTGATGTAATACTGCTCACCTCAAAACAGAAAGGTGGTGTACAGATGGATTGCAGAGAGGGACAATCATCAATAAGCATAAGGAAAAACCTGTCAAGGGGGGGCAGGGTTTTCCTTATGTTCACAGTAAGAAGATTGTCCCTTGCTGTGAGCTGTACGGTCCCAGGACCAGATTCCACATCTGAGGTGAGCAGTGTTACACTAGGTAAAAGGGGCGGGAGGGGAATAATTTATCATTCAATTATTATTGAACTACAACCCTGACAGTATTGAAATAACGCTCTCCATGGCCCAAATACTACGAAGATTAATTGGAGCTGCTGTTTTTGTGAAAATTACTATCCATTTAACTACCTCACTGTGTGGTGCATGGATGGATTTCCCATTAGGAAGAGTAGGCAACTGCCTTGAGTGCCAAATTTTGAGGGGCTCCTAATCTGTGCTGGCCACACCCACATTCTGATTTGTGAGTGTGGCCAGAACAATCTCAATAGTCCTGCACTACTTTTATACACCTTTACAGTTTATTATTTAACCCCTTTGGTGCTACAGAGATCTTCAATACATTACTGCACAATGCATTGCAGCCTGGTGCTGTGATACAATGGGGTGAGCATAGCATTACTCTTGTTATTACGGGGCGGCATTATTGTTGTTGGTATATAATACTAGTGACTGAGCTTCAGATTTATGCATTATAGAGTCATAAGTTCAAAGACATAGCGAAATAGCTTTTGTCGTTTGTAACAACTTTTCAAAGTACAATGTCGTTGGGATCATTAATATTTTCAGAGAGTGTCTGTTGTGATCGGAAATATGTCGTTTGTCCTGACTGATATTGTCGTATGTAAAGACAAAAAATGTCTTACCTGACGACACAATTGTCTTAACTAAAGACAAAAATTCTCACATTCATAACTTCACATTCCCTCCACTTTTTTCTTAACGTACAAATTTTGTCTTTTGCAAGACATTTTTGTTGTTGCTAGTTACGACAAATTTTCTTTTCCTCTATACGACAGTAGAGAATAGTTTAGCCACGCCCTTTCCCTGCCCCTTTGCCTGGCAATTCTGGAGTTGTGTCGTACACAACGGACATTACTAGTTTTTTGTTTTATACTCTATAATATGTCATTCATGCGCACAACTACTTATTTTTGTCATTCATACAACAATTTTTTTGTCGTTATCCATTTGAACATACGACCCATAGTGTATGACTGATGTAGTTTATAATGGAAGACAATCTCCTCCGTTGTTAGAATTTTAATGCCAGTAAACCCAGTATGCCAGCCCCATAGCATGAGCGGGTACAAATGCTCCATTTCCTCTATGTCTTTGTTAGGACATTACCAAAGAAACGCATAGGGGATAAGAACTCCCTCAAATGCCCACAGACTGTCCTCATTGTCCTCTCCTTGGCTCAAGAGGACATTAAAGGAAGGAACTGTAGTATACATAGCCTATTAAACGGACAGTAATCAATCATGGGTGAAAAAGTCAATTTAAGCACCTGATTTAGCATTGTACATTCCACTCAGTGTTCTATTAGCTTACTGGGATTCATGCATTAAGGAGAACTGGAAAAATTCTGGAGCAAGCCATCTGCACCATAGGGAAAAATAATAATTCCCTTTTTTACTTCCATTGATTTGACTGGCTCTTATAACCCATTGAACGCAACCCTTGTCTCAAATATATTGTTTCATAATGCATGGGAGACCTCTGTAGTATTTAAGGTTTTAAGAACAACATTTAAATGTGAAAAAAAGAAATAAAACAAGAGGGAGCCTCATAGACATAGCTGGTAACTCTCCGGATTTGCCCCAGAGACTCTGGTTTTTGCTTTTGATTACCTGGCAGAGGCTGATTCCCCGGATACAGAGAGTTTTTAATAAAGTTCTACCCACTTCTACTCCTTCCCTGTCTGTTCCTCCCACTTCCCCCTCACTTCTCCTCCTTCCCAACCTATTCCCAGCACTTTTTTCAAGTCTATGAAGCCCTGCCCCCACTCGCAATTAAGCCCTGCCCATTTTTGTTCCACCAATGGCCTCATTTATCTCACCCTCCAGGGAGTCCAGAAGTCAGAGTTCCCAGGTATGCTGATAGAGTAGTATTGTTCAGATGGATGCTCTCCTAAATAGTTTCACAAATATTACCTCTTAATAGATGCTACAGAATGAACTAACTGTACTATTCTCATAGGCTGCCTCCGTACAGATCATTCACAACCCAATGATCAGCTGTTCCCCTGTACAGAACAGTCGATCTCCTTCAAAACAGAGTGCACCACAATCAGAACCACAGAACGTGCACAGGTAAAGGGAGCACTACAACAGAACAAAATGTATAAAGACAGTGTTTCATACATTACTCATGTATTGTGTCAGCCGGTATAGCCTTTCCTGCTTGTGCAAAAGCTCTCCAGGGAAATAACACTTGGCCCTGTTCACGTATACCAAAGAAAATCCAAATTGTGACCACATCATAAAGTATTATATAGCACAACGTAAAAAAAAATAAAATCCAAATGGTTATGAAAACACAGCTTGGTTTACCAATGCATTTCAAGGTTATGAAAACCTTTTTTCCTCATGTTGTCAGACTTGAAAGACAAAAGATATCAGCTGGTGAGCCAGTTAAGTTTTTATAGAATAAAGAACACCAGGGGGTGGGTCACTAAGGCGTGATAAAGAGGTGATAAAGAAGAGGTAACTTCTCCAGTTATATCACTTCTCCAATTCCTCTGCATTGACTCCATAGAATAACATAAGAACTGGAGAAGTGAAATCACTGGAGAAGTCATCTCCACTTTATCACCTTCCTAGAACACCTTAATGCATCTCCCCCTTCAAGTCATGTGTTACTGTATGGAACCAATGCACTAAGCTTTCTTCATCTCTAGCGATATTAGTGCATGGGTACTTGGAGAGTTTATAAAACTGTAGAAGTCATCTTCTCTTGATCACTTTTATATCACCTTTTTATCATACCTTAGTGCATATCTAATAGAAGGAAAGGCTGTTCACTTTGTCATTCAAAAATTTGAAGGTGTTTACCAGTCCCAGTTTGGATATTATATGATATTAATTGAAGAGTCTGTGAACATGGGCCACAGTGCCACCCAGCAAAGGCCGCGGGGCAGTTATGCACAGTAGAGACTGCCTGCACCACGGCTGATAAGGAGCGCAACACTCCAAATTCATACCATAGTCCTCTCTGTTCACCGACTACGGTCTGAATTTGGAGCCCCACTCCATTATCAGCTGCGGTGCGGACAGTCTGTACTGCGCATGACTGCAGCGCGCGCAGCCATCTCTGCGGCTGCTGACAAACACACACTTAGAGAATTATTATATAGGATACAGGAGAGGGCTGGCCTGGGACGTAGTGGGGGCAGTTGATCCCTGGGCTGGCCATATGTCTGGGTTAGTGGGCCACTGTCTCACTTAATTTCCATCTTGTTGCTATAAATGGTGCTCCACTAGTAATACAACAGAACTTACAAATGAAATGGAGCTACACTAATGAAACCACGGGGCTACAATCCAAATGAAGCTACACTAGTAGCATAACATTTTTCCCTTGTAAGCTCAATAGTATCACTGGTGTAGCTTTGCTTAAATTGTAAGCTACTGTCAAGGTCACTAGGCAAATAAATACACAACACCGGTACAAGTGAATTTAGCCAGTTTATTAAAATAATCAGAATAATGAAAAGAGCAAAACACTTCCTCAGTCAAAGGGGAGAACTACGTGAGGACAGTGTCTAGTCCACTACCCAGGAGCTGACACTGAACCACCGCAGGTATGTAGATACGGAGTAGGCAGAACCAACTTGGTTCTAAACACTGATAGGCAACTGAACCCTGAGACAGCACAGGAGCGTACCCAGACAATCCCAGAGAATGGAATGTCAGATGGAGCTTTTGGGTAACTGAAGGTGTAGTGATACCCAGTGGGGACACAGAGTGAGGTTAGCCAGCAGGTACAGGCAATCTGCAAATATCACTACTCCAGGCAGCAGAGTAAGTGCTCAGGCAAGGCAGCCGGTAGGAGCTCACAGAGAGGAGGCCACCAGCGAGACTAACCTGCACTTGTCTGTCGGAGGCAATGGCTTGCCTGAGCGGAGGCAACAGAGTATTCGCTAGTACGGGTAGGCAGATAGGTAGAGCAGAAAGGAGGCAACAGACTTGGCAGAGCGGAAGCAACTGCAATACTACCAGCTTGGTAGTTAAGTGCCAAAGGAAAGGAGTGCACCCTTGATCTGTCCGGACAAGTGGTAGTCAGACAGAAGCGGTAACTAATACAGAGCGTAGTCAGACAGGCCACAGTCGGAAGCCGGATCGAGTAGTCAGCCACAGCCGAGGTCAACATGGAGAGGGTAGTCGGAGAAGCCAGAGTCATACACAGATCAGGTAGTCAGATGGAGCCACAGGTCATAACCGTAATGGGTAGTCAGACAGGCCAAGGATTGAACACCAGAGAGTAACGGAAGCCAAGCAAGGGTCAGACCGGCAACACAGAAATGCGTACAGACACACCACGAAAGGGCCACTAAGCCCAGTTCGCGGTCAGGCTATAAAGCCGATGCCAGAAGGTGGAGCATAATCGCTAAACTGACAGAAACTATAAAATAGAGAGCGTGACGTCAGAGACATGCGCCCGCAGATGGATCAAGTCAGAGTCATGCCGCTCCATTCCATAGTACTGGACAGGCACAGCAGGCAAGGAAATCACGGGCACCGTGATAGCTCTACAGTAATTTAGCCCATTTCAACTGTGAGCTACGTGGTATCACATTACTTCATGTTATTAATGGCACTTTTAAAATTAACAAAAGGGTGCAGGCTGGGACAGTAGGCTCAAACAACAGCAGAAATGGGCCACTTTTGCCTACCACCTGGGGCCACAAGTTGCTAGCCCTCCCCTGATGATATACTTACTCGAACAGGGGCGAGTATTATCCCTTGGAAGTGCTTTAGCCTGTGAGAAGTGGAAGCTACATCAGCTGACACAATAAATAAGTAAATGTATGAAGCACTATATACATATACATTTTGTTGTAGCTCCCCCTTTGTTTGTGCATCTAACCTTTGAGTGCCAGAGGGGTGCCCAATGCATTGCTTTGCAGTGCATTGGGCACCCCTCTGGCACTTAAAGGGTTAAATCAATGGCCATTGACTTGTCCACTATGGTGCAGTTGATTTGTGCCAGTTCTTCTGAGTACATCAGCCTTATTAACTCATTGGTTGCTATGGAGGTCTCCAGGTGTTTTGGAGATCTCTTGCTAGCTTTTAAGCAGTTAAATAGGAACCCAGAGCACAGTGTCTGTGCAGCCTCAAATGGCCATTCTAGGACTGTCAAGGGAATGAAAGGAGACCTTCTAACAGGGGCTGGGGGTGAGAATTCTGTACCCACTTAGGATTAATGTTCTAAGAGTGTAATGTAGGAGGAGAAGTGAGGAAAGATGAGAGACTCCTATTTAATCCTGTTTAGTCTAAAACATTGGTTTGTAATTTGGGGTGTTAACATTTTTAGTGCTGGAGCGAGATCTATAAGGCAATAAACTGAGTTAACTGCTGCTGTGCTGAATGAGTTATAGCTGAACTAATAAATTGTAAGATAAATGTCTTGCAATAGGGGTTATATATTTTATTAATGGATGGTAGCTAAAGGAGTGCTCCATTAATTGTTTTGTTCTGCAATGGATAATAAAAAAAACCTTCTCCCATTACAGCAAGTTCACATCCAATGCCAGCAGAATCCATTTACATATCTACATGCATTCTAGGTGACATGTCCGCCCTCCTCATTGTTCTGACAACATTGCCATGTAATTAGATGGGAGTGAATTAAAGGGATAGTAATGTCTAAAATAAAGTTGATCGTTGAGTCTTCATTATTGTAAGCATAACAATTTGCTCTATGTTCATTAACTTACTTTGCGGTAGTTTTAAAGATATTCCATGTAAAAGGATCCCCCTCCTGCTACTAATGGCTGCCTCCCCTTGAAGCTGCAATCCAGTCATTGGACCGGACGGATGTAGCGAGGGACAAATTTAAGACAGTAAGTATAAGGAAAACCCTGTCCCCTTGACAAAGGAGGGCAGGATTTTCCTTTGCTTACTGCAGTTTGTCCCTTGCCGCCAGTGGGGTCGCACCTGCGACCGGGCCCGTCACTCTCAGGGGTCCGGCCGCCCCCTGCGATCGCCACGTGCCTGCAGCACAAGTGATCTCCCGGCGGACGGCGCTCTAGTAATGCAGAGCGCTGGGAGATGACATTACTAACAACCGCGCGGGAGATTGACTAGACCACCAGGGACTCGAGGTAGGTGGAGGGGGGATGTCAGTAGGGGCATTGTGGAGAATGAGGGGCACTGTGGAAGGGGCATAGTGGAGAATGAGGGGCATTGTGGAAGGGCCATTGTGATGGGGGCATTGTGGAGAATGAGGGGCATTGTGGAAGGGGCATTATGGAGATTGAGGGGCAATATGGAGATGGGGGCATTGTGGAAGGGGCAATATGGAGAAAGAGGGGCAATGTGGAAGGCACATTGTGGAGAATGAGGGGCATTGTGATAGGGGCATTGTCGAAGGGGCAATGTGGAAGGGGCAATATGGAGAAAGAGGGGCATTGTGGAGATGAAGGGCCACTGTGGAGAATGAGGGGCATTGTGGAAGGGTCAATGTGGAGGTGGCCAATGTAGTTGAGGGGGGCTAATGTGGTCGGGGGGGGGGCCATAGCAATTCTTGCACCAGGGCCCGGTGGCTTCTAGTTACGCCTCTGACTGCCGCTGTCCATTTGGACCATGCTTAGATGAGCGTGACGTGGCCAGAAGGGGCGAGAGAGTGATTTTTTTACATGGAATATCTTTAAAACTGCTGCAAAGTAAGTTAGCCCCTTCGCGTCCTGTGACGTACCCGGACCGTCACGCTGGTCCGGCACTTAAGGACCAGTGACGGTCCTGGTACGTCACGTACTTTTACTCACTGCGCTCCTGCAGGAGTGCGGTGAGTAATACAGTGGACCAGACACCGCGGGATCGTCGGACCTTAAGGGGTTAATAAACATAGTGCAAATTATTATGCTTACAATGATGAAGACTAGGCGATCAACTTTATTTTTGATGTTACTATCCCTTTAAGGGGAGAATGTACAAATCCACACAGCAGCTTATTTTATGAGCTGGGACGTTGGCTTCCAACACATGCTCTGCATTTTGGGATGTGCACTACAGAGTATGATTGCTTTAGCATATACTGTGCACACATTCCACCATTGTTACACTGTTAACCATTTAAGAACCTGTGTGGTGTGAAAAACATTGCTTAAAGCATCTGATCCTCAAAGGGTTAAAGGGGCAGTATTAGCTCAAGCTGGCAAAAGCACTGCCTAAGTATTGCAGTGTCTTCATTATTTTAGCAGTTCCAAAGTCACTCTTTTAATTCAAGCAGGTTATTTTGGTGCGCATTAGATATCAGCGCCCTTTGTCAATATTTATTTGAGATTCTCAGCTTTTCACTGGTTGTAATAGCAACAGCGCCATCTGGCTGTAGAACATCTTGAGCTCAAGCTATCAGAAAAAGTCAAGTTATTGCTTTAATAACTTTTGAAAGAAACATCTCTAAACATTATGAGTACCTTTGTTTTACTCTATAGCCACAGTTCTCAAACATAGTGCCATGGCACTTTGTTGTGCCCCAGGCATCACCTTATGGTAAGCCAATAGATGTGAGAGGCTCTGAGCATGAACAAAAGCAATGTTGCTTGTCCTGCTGCTATTCACTGATCAAGAGCATCACATTTTAGCTCTCTAGAGCAGTGTTTCTCAACTCCTGTCCTCAGGACCCACTAACAGGCCAGGAGTTAGGGATTTCTCTGGTAGAGAACAGGTGTGGTGATCAGAGGCTCATTCACATTGATTAACTCACCTGTGTTCTAGCAAGGAAATCATCAAATCCTGGCCTGTTAGTGGGTCCTGAGGACAGGAGTTGAGAAACACTGCTCTAGAGCAATTACAGACAATTCATTTCCACATACATATTAGACTAATTCTGCCCATAAAGGGAGATCCAGTTCCAAAATTACAGGCAAGTCCCCTCTACACAGGAAATACCAGCTAACCCCAAATGTACATTTTGGCCTAGTTTGGGCCTCATAGTGAGGTGCAGCTAGTTTCCCTAGGTACTCAGAGCAAGGGGTCCACGTCTGGATTACCCTTTACTCTCACTGAGAGACCCTTATGGTGCCACACTTTCTCGTTGAAGAGTAGACTTTCACAAAAATGGTAATTTTACATTTCAAATGCATATCAATTGAAATTATTATGCATGGTATGCTAGTTTATGTAATTCTGATTGGGAGACATGACATATCTATATATTTATGTATTTGTACTCTACTTTACTCCTTTGAAAAATGATGTTATGGGTGTCCTGAAAATTCAAGACTGCGAATTAGGGGTGCTCTGAGCAAAAACATTAGAAACACTGCTCTATAGGAAAATCCCTACAACACATTTGTAACACTAGCACAGTGCATGTAGCAAGCTATTGCAGCATTCTCAAGTTTGGTGGGTTCATTGCAAACTCATTCAAGTTACAACATGCCTGATTTGCATGGCAGTCTATGTGATCACCATATAGATTGTTCACATGGGCAACATTAAAGGTTGTATTACCAATAATATACATCTGACACTGATGCAGGCTGGTCCCTGTCACATTCCCACCACCCTGTGAAATGATCATCAGAGGAATATAGAACAGTGCTGTTTAATAAAGATGAGCGAGCACCCCGATGCTCGGGTGCTCGGGTGCTCTGACCGAGCACCACCTGATGCTCGAGTGCTCGGCCGAGCACCCGAGCCCCATTCAAATGAATGGGAGCACTCGAGCATTAAACCAGGCACCCCCTGCTCTGATGAGCGGAGGGTGCCTGGTCAATGTCCCCCTTCATCTCCGCTATGCCCCTCTTCCACAATGTCCCCCTTCATCTCCTATGCCATAGCGGAGATGAAGGGGGACATTGTGGAAGAGGGGCATAGCGGAGATGAAGGGGGACATTGTGGAAGAGGGGCATAGACTCTATGCCCCTCTTCCACAATGTCCCCCTTCATCTCCGCTATGCCCCTCTTCCACAATGTCCCCCTTCATCTCCTCTATGGCATAGGAGATGAAGGGGGACATTGTGGAAGAGGGGCATAGCGGAGATGAAGGGGCACATTGTGGAAGACGGGCATAGCGGAGATGAAGGGGGACATTGTGGAAGAGGGGCATAGAGTCTATGCCCCTCTTCCATAATGTCCCCCTTCATCTCCGCAATGCCCCCTTCATCTCCGCAATGCCCCCGTACCTCCATTCCCTGGTGGTCCAGCGGAGCGTCTTCGGATCTGTGCCTCTTCCGGCACAGATCCTCTTCACCCGAGCATGTCGGGCGAGCACATGGCGGTACTCGTACGAGTACCGCCATGTGCAGAGCAGAGCGATGCTCGAGCCGATCCGAGCATCGGCCGAGCACGCTCGCTCAACACTACTGTTTAATTCATCCCTGTGAACAAACCTTAACATTTTTGGAGCCAATACCTTGCTTCCCCTCAATAAGTGTTAATGAGCTTTCACAAATAAATATGAAGGAGTTGATCTGGTGGCTAAGACACTGACTGTGAAGCAGTGCAAACCTGGTTCCATTCCTGTGTTAGCTCCTTGAAACCAGAACAAGCCACTTTATCTCCCTGTACCTCAGGCACTCAAAATTAGATTGGAAGAGCTATGGGTACTGTTACTCCAGCTTCCTCTGTTCCTTGTTAACACTTAGCTTTAAACAAGTGCTGAAAAATGCAGTGCACTAAAATACACAAGTAGTGTACAGAAAATCATATTTGCGTTGTGTACCCCTCTGGCACTCAAAGTGTTAAGAGGCCGGTCCTGCTCTGCGTCCCTCCTCCGACACAGTCATGCACTGTAGAGACTGCCTGAAAGCACAGAATGCTCCCAGCACAGAACTCCCAACATTCCGTGCTCCCAACATTCTGTGCTCCCAGCATTCCGTGCTCCCAGCATTCCTACACCTCCCAGCATTCCATGCTCCCAACATTCCGTGCGCCCAACATTCCGTGCGCCCAGCATTCTGTGCGTTCGGGCAGTCTCTACTGCGCATGACGGCTTCTGACAAACATCCTAGCCGATTATTCTATAGGATTTATATCTCTATGTGTTCCTAGAGTCTCTTGGAATCTGTTTAGTAATTGCTTGCATGTATTTGCAAACATAAAATTGCATGATTATGTTACACTTAATTGCCTAAAATTACATATGTGTAAAAACAATTATCATTATTTTTTCCTTTTTTGCATGAAAGAATCCAGCGTTAGGCATGTTTATTTATTCATGGTCAATTGTACAATGTAGCAGTTGTGAGATGTGATGAGTGAGGACACCAAGAGCTGCCCATTTGTAGTTATTTTCACTTTCTCTGTTAGAGCAGGTCACCAACTGGAATGTGTTCATGGGAGTCATTTTACAGAGTCCATGAGAACTTAAGGTTGTCAGCTTTTCAGGATTGACCTGAATTGTCCAGGATTAGCCTAGAGGAGAAGTAGTTAACCTCTGGCACTCCATTTGTTGAGGACTGCAACTACCATCATCCCCAACCGGCCAAAGACTGTAGTCTTCAATAGCTGTAGTGCAAACGTTGCCTACCTTTGGACTACATGTTCCAGGCATAGGAACAGCTAAAATGGTTACTGGAAATGTGCATACCTGCCAACTGTCTCAGATTTCCAGGAACAGTCCTTGGTTTTACCTCCCTGTCCCTGGATCGTGATGTCTCAGATTTTGTCAATTTTTTCAAATGTAATTTTAACTCCATATTCCACAGGTTGGCAAAAGGTGGCCCTGGGGCCACATGCAGCCATCAGATACTTCTACTGTGGCCCTGAATCTTTTTGGAGCAGTGCGTGAAGATAACTTGCCTCTCCTGTATCCCACTTGCTCTACTTTAACCCCAAAATTCATACACAAAGTCCTTCCACTTTAACCCTTTGCAATGCATCCAAGAGTTTAACCATTCCCTGCCTTTTCTCAAATTACACATCTATTTTAAGTGCTTGTTAAGGCCTTCACTGTTTCTAGATTGGACCGCCCCTTTCCTACCTTGACCACTGCAAACCTTCCTTATATGGGACTGGGTCAGTTGAGGTTGTGCCTCACTTACAAATGTTGCCGCTTTGCCCATAAAGTTCTATTTAAACCCCATGATTGAGCTCTTCATAGTGTATTCTGATTATTGCATTGGGTACTTTAGATGTCATATCTTAATGGTGTAATTGATCAGTGATTGATGACAAGGTTTTTCACCATGTGGCTAGTTAAATCTCCTGGAACTGATTCAGTAAGTCTTGGCAGCAATAGACTGAGCTCCAGTTCACTTCCCATCTCTCCTGTCAGCACAGCCAGGCTCTGGAAGTCACACTTACAAGCTGCTAACGTTTATCTGTGCTCTGGTGTCATGTTATGTGAGGGATGTGGAGTGCAACTCGCCTGGATGATGGATGAGCCACTTACACCCTATCAAGATGCAGACTTCACTGTCACATAGACATAAGTACTCCTGGATAGTTTGTAGTAGGATGGGGGCATGAGGGTAAGTGCATGGGAAGAGAAACACCATAACTCTTTAGTTAACCTCTCGCAGATGGAAATGGCTTATTTGAAGGTTTCAATTAGATGAACAGATTCCTTAGGTTCCAAAGCATGAGGACTTCATCAAGAAAATTGTATTATATTAATACATGTTAAAATTCAATGTTTCAACACAGGACCCATTAACATCTTAAGTGAACGCTCAAGATGGCTCAACCCACCTCTTCTTTAGTGTCTGTTTACATGGATAACAGAAATGTAGTGTCACTACCTCCGAGTTTCCCTACAATAAAAACATATTATTGTTCCTGTTCACATAGGCCACTAATGTAACACTAGCACAGTGCATGTAGCAAGCTATTGCAGCATTCTCAAGTTCGGTGGGTTCATTGCAAACTAATTCAAGTTACAACATGCCTGATTTGCATGGCAGTCTATGTGATCACCATATAGATTATTCACATGGGCAACATTAAAGGTTGTATTGCCAATAATATACATCTGACACTGATGCGGGCTTGCCCCAGTCACATTCCCACCACCCTGTGAAAGGATCATCAGAGGAACATAGAACGGTGCTGTTAAATTCATCCCTGTGAACAATCTTTAACATTTTTGAGCCAATGCCTTGCTTCCCCTCAATAAGTGTTTATGAGTTTTCACAAATAAATATGAAGGAGTTGATCTGGTGGCTAAGACACTGATTGTGAAGCAGTGCAAACCTGGCCCAATTCCTTTGTTAGCTCCTTGAAACCAGAACAAGCCACTTTATCTCCCTGTACCTCAGGCACTCAAAATTACATTGTAAGAGCTATGGGCATTGTGTCTGAATAGTCTGTATACAGAGCTGCATGTAAATCAGTAGGACTATATAAAAAATATATTATTCTGCCCACTGCAGCCTCCACTAATTATATGACCAAAGAGGTTACCTAGTTTGCCTAGTATGCAAAAGTGAAAAAACAGGGCGTCCAATCGTACAGTACAGTTGTACAAATTTTACTATGGCCAGAAAATCCTAATGGCCCCTTTTTACTTTGCTCTTTGTACCTTTATTCCGGAATAAAGACACAAAGGGCAAAGTACAAAGGGGCCATTAGGATTTCCTGGCCATAGAAACATTTGTACAACTGTACTATACGATTAGGCACCCTCTGGTTTTCTTTTGCATACGATTTGTGCCACTGGAAGAGGGTGGTGAGACGGTGCAGCCCTTTCCATTTATCTCAGTTGAAGTTGGCTATCCACCCAGTGCTAAAGCTGTATTGGGACAGCTTCATATTCCCATAAAGTTATTTGTGCTGTTCTCCACATAAGTGGCTTGAAGCAATTATCCCTGTGAGTATAACTCACTATGCTGATACAGTGGTGGTATATTGTATCTAGAAGTTTCAGCACTAGGGGCGCCACCTGCATTCTCCTTTACATTTTCATTAGTTTGCCTAATGTTCCACTGTCCCTGTTTCAGTATCTTCTTGGAGTTTCATCAGGCACACAGACATGATGATTTGCAAAGAAACATATTCCTATGTTCATTTTCTAACTTATGTCAGAGTAAGCCTTTGGAGGGCAACCTGAGGTCATTCGGCTGATGAGGGCTACAGGGCTTCAAGTTGTGCACCACTGGCTTTACCAGACATAACTTAGAAAATCGAATTTTTCAACTACTTCTTCAGCCATTGTCATACCTTCTTGTTCCCAACCCCTCAAGTAACAAAGAGGGCTTCAGGTAGGAGTGTCCATATTATGTGATTTATATCATAATGTGAGTTGGACTTAATTAGGGTGGGTGGTATTGGGAGGAGGGAAGGGGATTATTCTGAAAATGGATGGGAAGTCAGAGGAATGGTGCAGGAAGCAGATGGGGTTACCTGGTAACCAACCTCTGTCACTGGAGATCTGGTAAATAATCCTGAAAACCAGAATGTCTGGGACAGATCCAGAGAGTTCCCAGGTATAGCTATTGGAAAACATAGAGGACTGTAACGTTAATAAGGCACAGGTAGTAGGAGTTGTCTGTTTTTTAAGTTTATCCCCACATATACTCCTTCATCACTGCACGCGCATCACACTCTTTATTTCTGTACTAGTTTCACATACAGATGTAGCATACATTAACATCATTTTTTACATCTTCATGGCCATTGTTTAGGCAAGAGTACAGGAAATCCTCTCTAGGGATGAAGGAAACAATTGTGTATCTTTGGTATCTGTGCAAAATTGGCAGTTTCTTAATACGATAAACAGGTGCTTCATGTAGCATTTTGTCTTGTGTTGTGACCAATCACAATAGGTGATGTTCAGAAAACACAATAATAGCAGATTTGTGTAGCAAGGTATCTGTGCTATTGACATTTGTGCTGAGGGAATGTAAAAGGAAAGTCCTGGCAGTTACATTCAGTTTAGTTTCATTATGGACCGTAAGCTGTTCAGATCCAAGAAGGAGCTACAGCAGGCTGGAGGGAAGGGAAATGCCCTTCCTGGCGGCAGCCACCAAGGCACTCAGTGAGAATAAGAATGGGAGGTTCCATCAAGTGGCTTCTGTGATTTGTCTGGAGATGCAAAGTGCCATCTTCTTGCCCAGGGCAGTGTGAATCTAAGAACAAGTATTCCAAATGAAAGTAAAGAACCCTTGAAGATCATTCTGAGCACCTCATTCGGTGATAGAATGGATAGAGGAAATCACAGGCTGGCGGTCCATACAGAGTAGGCATTGAATAGCATTTTCCAGACGGGTGGGGGTGCTCTAACAGTACCTGCGTTGAAATCAAAAGGTCTGCCTGTTGGATTGCACTGTTTACTGCTTTTCTTTATATGTTTTATTTCAGTTCAAATCCCCTGGTGCCCATGTAAATTATTCTGAGTTTCAACAAACCACTGGCCCCAAGGCAGTGCTGGCCCAAGACATTGTTCTGCCTGGGTCCAAGGATGAAATGCTGCCTCCCCAAACCACGCCCACCAAACCACGCCCACATCCGTTATGTTATATCACCTGTTTATCTCCTTTTATCTTAACCATACTGGGTAATACAGGACTATATGTACATTCACACTACCTTAACTAGCAGTATAAACAAGCCTGCTAACAGTTCGACATTGGATAAAAGTTGGTGCACCACTGTTCATAGAGGCATAAAGGTTGTCAGATTATATGACTGAGGGATGTGCTGTGGTGTACATTTAACTGGAAAAGGAAAAACACCCAATATAGCACCAAAACCCTCCCCTAATCTAGAAGGGCTGTCGATATAATGGGGACTATATGGAGGTATAATAACCTTTATTAAAATAACAAGACTATTAACCATTTGAGTACCTCACTGGCACTCAAAGGGTTAAAATCCTAAGTAATAAAACAAATTGTACCAATTCATGGTCTATAAAGTGCAATTGTACCATGGTGTGCAGTGTTTTGAAGCTTAGTGGAGGGGTTCGGTGCTATATTGGGTGTTTTTTCCTTTTTATTTAACTGTTCCATATTACCATTGCCTCTGTCCTCTGTGTCCCTGGATAAGCCTCCCCAAAAGTTAACTTGTCTCTGTCCAGGGTAGTGTTCAGTCTCCTGCCTTCCAGGAACAGGGTGGAGCACTTTAGCTCACCGCTGCCACACCGCCGGACTCCTGCCAGGAGGTCCTTGGTTGGTGCCAGGCCAACTACAGAAATTTACTGGAGGACTAGCTTGGCGCAATCTGTTCATTCTGCGCGGCAAGCCTATTTCTTGGCTCAAGCAGACTTGTCATCATGACATCACTGCGCAGCTCACAATGATTCCCGGTCTCTACTTGCCAGGATCCAGACCGTATTGTAGCATAGCAGCAACTTGCAAGTGTGGGCGGCAGGCACACAGGGGCCAGGCATTCAGCCTGGGTCCCTCCCAGTGACACTACTGATTGAGAGCCGCTACGCCTCTGCTACAAATTACAACTACTACTTTTTGAAAAATCACTGCACACATTTCATTTTTCAGTGCATGAACGTGCCCATAGGCACATTAAAATAGGCCCTGTGAAAGTGCCGCCTGGGTCCATGGACCCACTGGCACCCATGTAAGGGCCGGCCCTGCCCCAAGGCGCAGAGAAAGAGTTAAAGGATTAAGATACTGGGTTTGAGTGCACAATTGAGCTTCCCTGGTTCTGAGTTTAGCTGTGACAACTGAAGCATTAATGTTTTGGGACACCCCTGGGGATCAAGGTGTTGCATTCATATACCCTTATTTCAGTGGCATAACACAGGGTGCAGTTGTGCCAGGGCCCCCAAATTCAAGGGGGCCCCATTTTCTCTATGGTTCTAAGTATGTGAAAAAATGTTTGCACTGGTCCCTCCAATGACTCCACTGCCTCGTGTTATTCAAAATAGCTCCCTATTTGGGTCACTACTCATTTGAATGTAGGAGAACTGCTAGTGCAAGTTACTGCTACTTACTGAGGCTGATGTTATAAGTAAAGTGGAGCAATTCTGAATCAAACCAACTGCACCATAATAATCCCCATTGATTAAAACGGGGCTTTAAGTACCTTAATTTACAGATATCTACAGTGCATTACTTCACAACCATTGAAGTCCTCTGTAGCATTCAAAGGTATAAAAACATTTAAACCAATGGGGGATTTAGGACATTTTAATTTGTTCCCTATGGTGAATTTGGTTTGCTCCAGAATTACTCATCATTCTAAACACACCAGCCTCACGGAGTGAAAAAATCCGGGACCCGCATGTGTAATAGTCTGTGTTTATAGTATATTTGTGTATGTGTGTAAAGATATATATATATATATATACACATATATATATTATGTGTGTGTGTGTGTGTATAGTATGTGTGTGTATACAGTATATATAATATTCGTGTATATAGTTAGCTAAAACCAGTATTAAATGTTATCAAGTGTAATGGAATCTAGGCCATAGTCAGCACTGTGTGGATACTGGGAGAGTGGCATGCATATACCGTACTTGAATCTAAAAGCTTATTTTAAATAAACAAACTGACTGTATAAAAACTCCTCCACCCTTATCTGCTTCCCTTAACATGGATTTCGGTCTCTTCCTTCTCATTAAGATTGTCATAACAGTGTCATTGTTTCTGTTAAACATTAATTCAATCTTAGAGCAGCAGTTTAGAAAAAGCCTTGATCATAGGCAAGTCCTCTAGAGTGGGTTAAATAGCAGGAGGATGTCTTTTTTAAATACTGTGATTAACTTTAACATTGCTTGGAGACAAGGGATCTGTGTCTATATGAAGAGGGTTCAAAATATCAAATCTTCAATCTTATTCTTGCATCCTCAACCATATGAGGCGTAGACCCTACTACACCCCAGTTCTTTTTCCTAATCTTTTTATACCCTGTATCCGGTAGTCTTGCATATATGTTCGAGCTTTACAAGCCCACATACATTTGAAATAAAGACACAGACTACCATCAATTAATCAGAAGGAGCTCCTATGGGTCCTATTATTGCCCTACCCCACTGTGACCTCTGGAATTTATCAAATACATATCCTGTCAGATGCACCCCCCCCCATTCCTATAGAGACTATAATCTGAAAAAGCATATCTCCCCGTGTGTGACTGCAGACTCCTCAAAGGAGTAAAAGCATATCTCCCCGTGTGTGACTGCAGACTCCTCAAAGGAGTAAAAGCATATCTCCCTGTGTGTGACTGCAGACTCCTCAAAGGAGTAAAAGCATATTGTAAAAGCATATCTCCCTGTGTGTGACTGCAGACTCCTCAAAGGAGTAAAAGCATATCTCCCCGTGTCTGACTGCAGACTCCTCAAAGGAGTAAAAGCATATCGTAAAAGCATATCTCCCTGTGTGTGACTGCAGACTCCTCAAAGGAGTAAAAGCATATCGTAAAAGCATATCTCCCTGTGTGTGACTGCAGACTCCTCAAAGGAGTAAAAGCATATCTCCCAGTGTGTGACTACAGACTCCTCAAAGGAGTAAAAGCATATCGTAAAAGCATATCTCCCTGTGTGTGACTGCAGACTCCTCAAAGGAGTAAAAGCATATCTCCCCGTGTGTGACTGCAGACTCCTCAAAGGAGTAAAAGCATATCTCCCTGTGTGTGACTGCAGTCTCCTCAAAGGAGTGGACGAGCTTCACCATGGCCTTGTTTACTTTCAAGCTCTCTCAACAGGTATATACTTAGCTCCCCAACAGGAATTTCTTCAGATGATTTCAAACCACACAAACTTAATTCTAGTTTGGCTTACTTTGATGCTATTACATGTGACCTTGTGATACTTAATTAACTATATGAATTTGTGTTATATGACATAATTTCCACTTGCATGCATCACTGTATCACCACCACTGTCTTGGACTCCCAAGGTCATTTTTTGTTTGTTCAATGGGACTGATTTTAAATGTCCAACTCCTTTTCTTGTCCACCAAGAGAGAGACACGCCGCTTCCCCTTTCCTTTTGGCTAAGGATGACAGACCAACTCTCCACACCCTTAAAGAAAGGGAGAGAAGGAAGAGCCTGCCCTTCCCAGACAGGAAGGAAAGGCAGTCTTGAGGATCCTGCTTCTTACCTGACCTCAGGGGGGATTTCCCTCCTTTATTCACCATAAGGTTTTGAATGTTATCCAAAAAGATTACACCTTTTGAGGGACATTCCATCTGAATCCTTTTCTGTAGGCAACATATCAGTACACACTTTTTATTTTTGTATTTTTAAAGCATAACTGTACCCTAGGAGTAAATAGCTCTCAATTTGTTTAAAATATTAACTTACCTGGGTAGGTGTACTTCATACAGAATTCAGATAGAGAGTATGTTTATCTATTTATGTTTTGCATTATGTCTTCAGTTTCCTGAATACAGTGATCTTTATTTAAAGGGGAACTACCACCCCGCAATAACTTAACATGCATTCATTCTTCATCTGGCGACTAGATGCTTAGTAGCGCTAGTCGCCAGAAATATTACCTGGTTCCAAAGATTTTGCAGTTTTGGCTCCAAAAGGGACTGACAGCGCAGGCGTACGGACGTCACTGTGACGAGATGTCTGTGCTTCCTGCTCCTGTGAGCATCAGTAAAACGGCAAAATCTTTGGAACCAGGTAATATTTCTGGTGACTAGCGCTACTAAGCAGCTAGTCGCCAGATGAAGAATGAATGCATGTTAAGTTATTGCGGGTTGGTAGTTCCCCTTTAAGCCTGCCTCTAGTTCACTGTTTCTGACAGCAAACAATGGCTTCCATAGACCTGCTGAGATCATAAGGCTCCATTCACATTGGCAAAACCAGTGCAGAGAAGCTGTGTTGTTTGTCTCCAGGGGTGAAAGGGAACACTCATCCTGGAGCAGTGGTGTAATTATCGTGATTGCAGAGGTCACAACTGTGACCGTGCCCATCACTCCGGAGGGCCTGGCCTCCCGGTCGAGCAGTGCTGAAACCACTCAATGCACCAAGCAATGGACATCCTCCCACCCTCTGTTAAGCACACATGCGCAGCCAGGTAAATCAATTAAGCGATTTCCTTGACTGTGCATGTGCAGGATATAGGGGAAACAGAAGCAGAAAGCGTGGGAAGTACAGCGCTGCTCTGTCCGGCCGTTGCCTGATTCAAGAATCCATTCCTGACAGCTGACGTAAATAGACTGCTAACTGTCACTGAGGTGGGAATTGGGAAATGTGGAGGCAGACAATGGGGGCAAAGTGAAAGTGGACAATGGAGGCATTGTCATAGGCGTGCGCAGCAAACTGCATTAGGGTGTGCACCCAAAAGCACAAACACATACGTGCGTGCTCACGTGTGTGTGTGTGTATATTATATATATATATATGTGTGTGTGTGCTAAATAAATGAATCATCCATAGTTAAGACCACTGAAGACAGTGCTGCCAGTGCCTCCTGTCTGTGCTTCAGCTGCCTCTGTCTGCAGTCTGCGTACAGTAACTAAGTTGTGAAGTTGCGGTTATCTTATCTGTCTCACAGCCGAATCAGTGCCAGTGCCTGCAGCCTCCTCACCCGTTGTTCGTCCCTGACACCTTTCCCCAACGTAACGAGCGCTGAAAGGAAGTGACATCACTTCCTCTCAGTGCAGCCCGCAACAAAGGAGGGAAGGCTCATGCAGGCTTTTGCAGCGTTTGAGCCCGAGTGCTTGTCCCGCCCCCCTTGGTCTCCCCGAGCACAGCAGTCAGCAGCAGATAGCCGTGGCAAGCGGCTAAGGTATAAAGCCGGTGCCGCATTAATATGTGGAAACGGCCATTTAACTTCTGAAAAGCCGGTGCGCACGGGGCCGATTAGGGTGTGCCTAGGCACTCACGGCACAACCTGTGCGCACACCTATGGGCATTGTGGTTGTAGAGGTGGCTAATGTGGAGGTGGACAATTATGGGGGCAATGTGGAGGTGGACAGTGGAGGCAATGTGGACAGTGGAGATGGCTAATGTGGAGGTGGACAATGGGTCGTACAATGTGGAGGTGGCCAATGTGTAAGTGGACAATAGGGGCTTTGTGGATGTGGATAATGGGGGCAATGTGGAAGGGCCAGTGTGGAAGTGGACAATGGGGCTGTTGTGGAGGTGGACAATGGAGGCAATGTGGAGGTGGACAATGGGGGCAATGTGGAGGTGGCTAATGTGGAGGTGGACAATTATGGGGGCAATGTGGAGGTGGACAGTGGAGGCAATGCGGACAGTGGAGATGGTTAATGTGGAGGTGGACAATGGGTCGTACAATGTGGAGGTGGCCAATGTGGAAGTGGACAATGGGGGCTTTGTGGATGTGGATAATGGGGGCAATGTGGAAGGGCCAATGTGGAAGTGGACAATGGGGCTGTTGTGGAGGTGGACAATGGGGGCATTGTGGAGGTGGTTAATGTGCAGATGGACAATGGAGGCAATGTGGAGGTGGACAATGGGGGCAATGTGGAGGTGGCTAATGTGGAGGTGGACAATGGCAGTAATGTGGAGGTGGCTAATGTCGAGATGACACATATAGTATTGCACTGGGGGAATCTATATTGCTACATGTGGCACTGCATTGGGGGGATCTGTATTGACACATATATTAATACAGATTCCCCCAGTGCAATGCCACATATATCAATACAGATTCCAGCAGTGCAAACCTATATGTGTCATTGCACTGGGGGAATCTATACTGATATATGTGGCATTGTACTGGGGGAATCTGCATGTCACTGGAAGGGGACCTGTATGGATGTATATGACAATAGTGAGGAGGAAGTGTGTGAATGTATATGGCACTGAGGGGGGGAATGTGTATGAATGCATGTGGGGTGAAGATGAATGGTGGAGTTGGGGGGCCCCATAGCAATTTTTTCAGCAGGGCCCAATGGTTTCTATTTAGGCCTCTGCTCTGGAGAATGGTGTCTTTCACACTGTGACTATCGCCTTGTGGGATTGCAGTGAAATGAAGCATGTGGTAACTTTACTATATTCCTTCAGAAAGCTACGGTAAGCAAGACCCCTGTGGGGTCACTACCATACCTTACACATGAACAGTGTTGGAGTTTGCTATGCTCATGGTAACCTCCAATGAATGGCCATCCAACATGGGCACCAGTCAGTAATATTGGCTGGTGCTCATGTGGACTGGCCAGAAGATACTCAACTTCTCCTTTCTGATTAGTGGTGGTATACAGAAGAGAGGTGAATGAAACTTCTCAGGCCACTGAACTGATGCTGTAACAGTTCCGTCACCAGTGTGAAAGACGCTTTAAGAACCCCAGATGCAATCAGTTTTTAAACTAATAATTTGCATTGGACTACCAGCTAAAAATAGTATGTCAATATAACTGACGTCTGAAGGACACGTACTTAGGTAAATTAAAAGACACTTATTCCTAGGGAGATTATTCCCTTTACAGTGGACCTGTCAATATAAAATTATTTTAGTTATTTTTGACATATAATTAAAAATTGCCTATATTTTAAGCTAATCACTTCTCTGTAATATAAATAGTTTTTTGAGAAATTAACTTTTATTTGTTGGCGGCAGTTTCTGTTGAGGATATAATATCATCAAGAACATATTTAATTTTTAATCTTGGAACGGCTTGGATTTTGATTACTGTCAGTATAATTCTCCAATGAGACTATAAGAAACCAATTATTCAGTTCAGCCCTAAGCAACTTTTCAAACTTAGAAATAAAACTGTAGTGTCATTTTTAGCATCGATGTTACCAGTATGCTTATCATTAAACTTAAGGAGCGTTTCATAAGATTCCCCCATTTAGAAATGAAAAAAGCCATAATGTTGTACAAACAAGAAATAGAATATATTAAAAAATACGTAAATGCATCCAGAGCCCAACACAAAATTATAACAATTCCAGTAAAAAGAATATAAATTAATATATAATACAAAAAAAAGACATAAAATATTTCTGTAGATATGATACATTGAGCTCAGTTCATTTTCCCTCCCTCCCTTTCTCCATAGCTGTCTGGTGAATATAAACTTACAGAAGATACGATAACTTATTGTGCAGTTCTGAAGCAAACCAAGTTTAATGAATTCTCAAACGTCTATTTATTTAAATGGGTCCTTTAATTTATGTATTTATCTTTATTAATATAGCGTCATGCATGTATATAGAGCTCTACAGAAACAGTAAAAGTACAATTCAAAATATACCGTCCAGGCTTAAGTATGATCAGTGCATTACTAGTGGAGGATACACTCAACTGAATGAATCTTACATTGGGAAGGGGACCTGCTCTAATGTAGCTCATTCTATACTGTACAAGGACTTAAAGGCTCCATTTAAATCAAAAGATCCAAAATTGTACTGCTTGATGAAAAAGGCCATTAGCTTCTTATACACAAAAGAAGATTGGCGCAAATCTGGAGCAAACCAACTGCGCTATAGGGGGAAATAAATGTTCTCAAAACTCACATTTTTTTAAAGTGGGATTACCACCCTTTCTAAACTTGCCCCCAAATAATTACCCATCTGGAGACTATCTGCTCAATAGTGCTAGTTGCCAGAATTATTATCGCGTTATTAAGAATTCCTACTGTTTCCGGACTGACAGCCAGGAAATGGTGCAGACATCTTTGCATAGTGACGTCTGCGTGCCTGCACTGTCAGTCACATTTGGTACGGAATGGCTCCTAGCAATGCTTCCTAGAGCTGACTGGGATTGACAGTGTAGGTGTGCATACGTCACTATGCAAAGATGTCTGCACCGTTTCCTGGCTGTCAGTCCCGGGAGCAGTAGGAGTTCTCAATAACACAGTAATAATTCTGGCGACTAGCACTATTGAGCAGTTAGTCGCCAGATGGGTAATTATTTGGGGACAAGTTTAGAAAGGGTGATAGTTCTGCTTTAAATGGGGTCTTAACCCCATAAATGTTAGTGAGGTCTTAATTAATGGTAAATATAAATATTTATTTGTCTCCTATGCTGCAGTTGGTTTGATCCTGAATTACTCTTCAAGTAACACTTTATTTTGACTTTACCTATTCTACAAATGCACAATATGTAAAGTCAGTTTGCCTTGTTTTTTTACCTTCATCTACTTTTTTATGTCCCCAACAGTAAACTCCCTGGATCTCTGTTTCCAGAGAGATTTCTGATCAGTTGACCATCAAACCAGGGCAGTGACATAACGGGTATCTTATTGATATGTTGCCCTCTATTTGGCGACTATCAAAAGGGCGACATCATAATAACACTCCCTGCATCACTGAGCTCTCTGAATGCTCTGTACTATATTTTTAACATTGTTTTTTTTCTACATTGTAGTACTATCCAGTTCCTGAAAGAAAGGTCCCTGGAAATAGATACAGGGAGCTCAAAGAATACTTAAATTAAATTATCCCTTTAATCCATCACTTCTCAGTATGAATTCCTAAATAAGCTCTACTTTAGTTAACTATAGATATAAAATCCAGTTTATCACATGATCTTCCAGGGTTCTTGGGACTGTACTGCTGAACAACCTCAGCTGTCAAACACCCGCAACTTTCTGAAAATAGAGGAATGCTTTTCTGTATATTTTTAGCCATGGAGTTCCTCCAAGCCACCTGAGGAGAGTGTGTATGTGTGTGTATATTAGAACTTTTACACATGATACATTATATGTGATCTCTCATCACATTCTTTGTATGAAAACAACAGATTATACCATCTTGTGGTATCTGTTCTTTTTCTTTTTTGTATGTGGGGGTGTTTCTGAACTGATATGATCCTGCTTGCTATTAAGTTCTTTAATCTCAGATATTGTACAGATATTTCCAGTCTTTTATCTCCAATATCCCAAAGTCCCCTCCATCCAAACTGCTGTGTTGCTTCAACATTTTAATCTGAATTTCTTTGAGTGTTTCTCATACCCAGTACATAACAGAGCTGTTACCCTTCCCTTGTCTGGCAAGATCTGAGTCCTAGCAATCTGTTCACGCTCACTTTACACTTTCCCTGTTCTGTAACAATGTATCCTCCCTAAGTAAAAGAGATCAGAAAATATCAACAAAGAGAGATCACACTTCAAAGGACATTCTACAGATTCTTTGGTGTATTAAGCTATTTTATATAGGAATCCTTAGTTTGTGTCTGTAAATCCATTTGTGGCATGGGTAGTGGTAAAAGCTTAAAAAAATAATGTATAAATACGTGTCCTGTTGCTGTGTTCAAATTACATTCAAGTGAGCAAATACCCTGCAGTGTTCTCGATAAGACATCTTTCACGTGGCAACACCAATGCAGTGATGGTGAATTTGTTATATCGCCTGTTGTGAAAAGTACAGTGCTGGGCTGTGGTGTGTTTCAGAAGGGTGATTATCACGTGTGAACACTCCGAATTCCAGCAGGCTACTTCATTTCTGTGCTCACTCAGAACACATCAAAGATGCAGCAAGGAAGGTCTGCACAGAAGCCTATGTGGCTGTTGGGAGATCTTTTACACTAATGATGTTCTAGAAGAGATTGTGATGTTCATTCCAACCTCCGACAGGCTGATTTACATGGGTGCCAACAAATAACATACACCTGGCACTCACATGGGCCAGCTATCATCCACTCTCCTCCTCTGTCCAGATCAGAGGTAGAATGCAGGAGTAAGGAGAGTTTAAACATGGATGACAGAACTGTAGTATTGGACTGCTACGTTGTGTCACATGTCCTAAGGTGAGAAAGGTGAGATACCCAGCACTGAAAGGCTTAGAACAGTTGCACCTGTGCAGGGTCATGTGGTGCATTTGTTCTTCCAACATAGCCCTCCATAGACAGTTCCCACTAACTCTCTCAATGCTGGGATTATCACCTGTGCTCCCCTTAGAGTAGGGGTGAGCAAACTCTGGGGCTTGTTCACAGAGAGAATCCATCAAAATACTGTTTGGGGGTCTTACAACCTAATTGATCCTTCAGTCTTCCCTAAAGTATTTTTAAATGAGTTTGACTTTATAAAGTGGAGAAGTCTGACCTCCTGTTCCCTAGAGAGAACACTGCTGTAATGGGCCCACTAGTAGAAGGGCTACACCCACAATCAAGGAGGAGCTCTGAGTGTTATACAACACATTTGCAAATGTAGTAAAAAACATAAAAAACAAGAGAGCGCCCAATGTAGAGTATGTAACACATATAACAAAATGTATGTTGAAATATTGCACTCACATGACTCTGTGGTCAGAAAGCTGTTATCAGTCAATCTGACTCATGCGCCTGTGGAGAAATTAATTCCGTCTCCACACAGAGTCCTGATAATCAGCTACAGAGAAACACAGCTCTGGACGAACGGCTGGATCCAAGATGTCAATGTTTAATCGATAAAAAATAATATGATAAAAACAATAATAAATCAATAATACACGGTCCTTGTTGGTGTCCACATTGTTTTTAGCGTTACAGTGTATTATTGATTTATTATTGTTTTTATCATATTATTTTTATCTATTAAACATTGACATCTTGGACTTAGCCATTTGTCCGGAGCTGTGTTTCTTTGTTGCTGATCAGCAGGATTCCGAGTGGAGACAGAAGTAATTTCTCCACTAGTGCATGAGTCAGATGGACTGATAACAGATCTAGGAATATGAGTCGGAAAGAGGAACACTCTATAGTGTTCTCAGGGAACATTAATATATTTATATATGGAGTCCAGAAGCACAAATGTTGAGGCGCTCAAAATAAGTGTGGCAAAAAATTTAAATGGGAGAATAATCAAAATATATATAATTTTATTATACAGAGTAAAGTCTGCATTTAAAAGCGTGAGCTGCAGAGCTCCATCTATACAGACTATTGGAAGGTACCAAAATCAGATAAATACAATATAAAAATCTAAATAATCGTTAAAAATTAGCTAAATTAGCTCAATGCTTTTTGTGACTTGTACTTTTAATGTCATTATGTCAAAAGCTCTTGACTGTACTTTTACATGCATACTTAAAGTGGGAACAACATTGACTAGAAGTTGACGCCTGGATCTGATAACCTAGAGCCCAAGGGTGACTACTGGCCCGGAGTGAGTTCCAAATCAATACAAGAGAGATCTTCTGAGATGCAGTGGAAGCCTTTATAACAAGTGAGTGCATTAATTGAAGGGGACTGGATCAAGTGGGCACCACTGAAATTATTTGATTGCTACACTTAGAGAGTCTGCGCTGTGTCTTCCTTTTCTTCTATACAGAGTACTGTGACAAGGATTCCGATAGGTGATATCCTTTTGAGAACTGCAGAGGCTCAAAGAGAAAATACTTTTTATGTGATAAGATTGTGTTCTTAATCATCTTTGCTATCTTGAAGCAAACAGAGTGCTTGTATATTTTCTTTATTTTCAACCATATAATTGACCTACCTGTGCATAACAAGAATATGCTCAAAATCTGACTTGGTGTGTCCAAATGACTTTAGAATCACTGTAATAAAGTTTTCTCAATGTGTGAAGCCAGGTGTGAAAACTCAGTATTGTGTCAAGGTGGGTTTGAGAATGGTATACTAAGAAACCAGGGGGGAGATTCACTAAGCGATGATAAAGGGATGATAAAGAGCAAATGACTTCTCCAGTTCCTATGTTATTCTATGGAGCCTATTCACTAAGATCTCCAAAGCTGAATAAATCTTAGCACATAGGCTCCAGACAATAATATAGGAATTGGAGAAGTGACAAACTGGAGAAGTTATCTCTATTTTATCACCTCTTTATCACCGCTTTATCAGTGCTTAGTGAATCTCCTCCCTGGAGTAATTCTGGATTGAGCCAAGTGCACCATGGGGATTTTAACCCCTTGGATATCTGCAAGGTAAACAACACATTGCTGCATGTTGGAGAACTCTGTAGCAGTAAGGGGTTAAAAGTTGCATTTAAATCAATTGACGTTTGTATTTTTCCACTCTGACGCACTTGGTTTAATCCAGAATTATTTCAGTTCCTCTTAGTACATCGGCCTCGGTATTTTGTCATGCTACTGTAGGGGTAAGTGCCTTGCATTCTGTACCTATGTGTGAACACACAACATTCTATGAGGTTAATTTAATGAAAGCCCAAAATTATGTGAAGCTCCTCTAAATGAGATCTGTAGTTATTATTTAAACACTTGGGTGCTTGGCAATCTGTTGTAAACCTCTAAGTATCCAAAGGGTTAAGTGGACCCATTGGCATTTTTTCTAGAGCCCAGCAGTGACTTAAAATAGCCCTGACTACATTTGAGATTTTTAGAAAATTTGGTATACATGGCAGACTGTACATTATTGACGCCCAATTAATTATCTGAATAGCAGAGAGGTTTCCAGCATATTGCTGAATTAATAGTGCATCCAGACATGTTCTTTACATCAGTAATGAGATCTGTACCATGAGAATTGCATGGTAAAATTTGTACATATATTTTTAAGATGGACAGAGAAATATAATGTTTCAGTCTACATCACTTTCTGGTCAAGCAACAGCAGTTTTGAACTCAGACCACTGTAGACCCCTGTAATTTTATCTATTTGACTCTACTACCTTCAGAGCAAAGTATGTAATCTTCCAGAACTCATGTATGGGACCACTGTGCTGTGTCATATGGTTAATGTACTCTAGGACCCACAGTTACCTAAAACATCTGCCAGTATGGGAGCTCTGGTATACGTCAAACCTTCCTATGCCACCTCGAAAAGGAGAGGTGTTAGGCTTCACGGCTTTGCTGGCTCACGTTCAAAGTCTCAGCTGCATAGGTGCTAAAGATCACACCTAGCTGTGCTCACATTAGTTTCACCTCCTACCCAAACTAGGAATAAATGATTCTTCATTTGTTTAACACAAAACATTAACAGCAAGGTGTATCTTTACATTTTGTTTAATTCGAAACTCTATTGAAGTTTACCATTCACAATCTGTTCCTCTTACATCGGTTTATAGAACAACAGATTGGGATTTTCTCTATGAATTTCTCATTCAGATATTTTCTGCCTATTGGCTATTGTGAGGATGAGAGACCTAAATAATATTTCAATGGATTTCAAAAATGTAAGCAACTGCAGAAACAATGCAAATCAGAAATATTGGGGCGTATTACAAACATAAAACCAGGCCCCCCGAACCTCACACATTTTAGCTGTAATCTGGAAGTATATGTAAAGAAGAAGCACATGTAACTGTTCCTCACAGTATATGATGTGAAATGGAGGACAGAGCAGCAGAGGTATACTCCAATTCTCTGTTACGCTACCTACAGAATATACTTAAAAAGGGGGCCAACTAATAGATCCTCAAGAATCCTTAATGGACCAGTCTGGTAGTCTGGGGGCTCCCCTGCTTGGCTGAGCCCCATACAGGGGTAGTGCTTGTAACTACTTGACGGCAGCTCTGGACATAGCAAACTGCTGCATGGATTACTTCTGTACCTGGGAACTCTTTGGATATGCCCTGGAGACTCCAGTTGTTAGAGTCAAAGTGGAACTATCACATTTCAACAACTTTCTCCCATATGAAAGTGAGAGCAAAAATAAACATACAAAGTCCTTTCATTTTTTTTTAAATGTGTTGCATTATTTTGAAAAAGGGACCTGCAGAAAGTCACTCTTCAGCTTGCCTTCGGCATTATATACCTATCACCACCATCACTTTTCCTTCAGTAGTGCGTCTAAACAGCTGCCTGATGCCAGGCAGCATCGATGTTAAGGACCAAGCCAGAAAATAAATACAGAGTAAAAAGCAACATCCTGTACATATCAGTGCAGGACATCGCTTTTTACTGTGTGTTATTAGCCCGGCTTGTTCCATAACCCCTTAAGGGCCAGCCGATCGTTCATGCGGCTGGCACTTAAAGGGATACTAATACTTTAATATTACTATTCCTCGTATTGTAGCTATTTCAAAAAGAATTGAATAGCCCCCAGGTTCATCTCTCAAACCCTTATGGTTTGAGAGATAACAGAAAGCAAAGTTCCCCTCCCCCCCCCTTCCCTGAAGTCAGCGTTGTACTGACTGCAGGGATATCCGGTCTTATTTTCATCAGGCGGCTCTGCAGCAGAGCCAAGATTGCGTTAGTAAAAAAAATTATTTCACTGAAACAGTCTTCTACGTGTGCTTGCAAACCAAGTGAAATAATTATTTTTTACTAACGCAATCTCGGCTCAGCTGCAGAGCCGCAAGCCTGTCATATGACAGACTTCCCCTGTAGTCAGTACAACGCTGACTTCAGGGAAGGCGGAGGGACTTTGCATTCGGTTATCTCTCAAACCATAAAGGTTTGAGAGATGAACCTAGGGGCAAATCAGTTCTTTTTGAAATAGCTACAATATGGGGCATAGTAATATTAAAGTATTACTATCCCTTTAAGGACCACAGACTTTTTTTTTTTATTTCCGCATACGGTTCAGGGCTCTCTGAACAGAGCATGCCCGCACAGGGAGCCTTGAATTCTCTCTAGTTTCACCTAAAGTGTTCTTAGCTTTATCATATAAGTAATTGATTCGGGGGGGGTATTTATGGTGAAAGTTCCACTTTAATTACAGCATCTCTGGGGACAGAGGTTGATTGTCCGGCTGTGGCAATTTTCCTGGGTAACTCTGCCCACTTCTCCTTCTTTCTTTCTACTTTCCACCCTGTTCCTCCCACTTCCCCAGACCAATCCCGATTAAGCCCTTCCCACCAGATTAAGAACCACCCACTTTATTACACAATATGTGTAGTTTACGCAAACCTATATGTTTGTGTGTGTGTCCTATGGTGTATTTGGTTTGCCTCAGGATTTACCACTTTCATAGTACATCAGCCACCGAGAGGATGATATATAAAGAAAACTGCATCAAATCTAGTTCAAACCGAATACACTATGGGTCACAAATCAACAATCCCATTGATTTAAATGGGGGCATTAACCTTTTGAGTCTTAGAGAGATTTCCAAGGATGAGTTGTCCCCTATGGTGTATTTATTTTTCTCCAGAATTATTCCTCTTTTCTTAGTACATCAACCTGAGGGTATGTTATTTGTTCATGATATGTTCTGTGTCACAAAACAGAGATCTGTAACCAGGGGACCATGCATTTTCCCATTTTTTAAGTTTATTTTTTAAACACACCCCTCCACTCTCTGCCTTTTCCAGATTTTTCTTCTTTATGTGTGAACCCTGCACTAATGTTCTGATCACTGAAATATAAGGTGCTATCATAACAACAGGGACTATCTGTATTGAGTAACACTAACAAACTGCCAGAGCTGTATCAATATTTAACACTTTGAAGGTGAATAAAATATATTGCTCTGGGTGTGAAAACATCCCAATTTTTTTTTGGACTCCAGGTTAATGGTAGAAGATTTTGACTTGATAAGTTACTATATGCAGAATGTAATAAAAATGTTTTAAAATTGAAGGGAGTACTGTACAAGGAGTTTCTAGGTTCCCAAAAGACCTTGGGCAACAATCAACCTAATGCAGTGATAGTGTCCCATACAACCCAGTTGCTAGTAAGGAAATTTGTACCATTACATGACTCAAACTGGCAACAAGACCCAGGGTTTTAATCATGATATATTTGGCTTTTGCACTTTCCTCTACCTATCAAAACCCTTGTACATACATATATTAGCTCTTTGACCAAATCTACATAGTACATTTTGTTGCTAAAGCTTTGCTGCAAGATGTTTGCAGCAACAAAAGGTTGACAGTGATAATGACTGTAACTGAAAGGCTGGGTTCACATAAGCATCTTTAGTGTAACCTGACCAGATTTTTTTTAAATTAAACCAGGGGCAACATTTTTCCAACCAATGGGGTATACATGTATGTATCTTTATTTATATAGAGCCATGCATGTACACAGCTGTTTAGATTAACAGAAGTGATAGTCCAATACAAAAACATAGAGGCGTAACTAGAAGCCACCGGGCCCTGGTGCAAGAATTGCCATGGGCCCCCCCTGATCACATTGGCAACCTCCATATTGCCCCCATTTCCACAATCCCCCTTCCACAATGCCCCCAATTCCACATTGCCCCCCAATCTCCACATTGCCCCTTCATCTCCACAATGCCCTTCTCATTCCACAATGTCCCTTCATTTCCACAATGCCCGTTCATCTCCACAATGCACCTACTGATCGACCTCGAGTCCCTGGTGGTCTAGCGGTGCCGATGAGGCATGAGATGAGATCTGTGCCTCCTTCGGCACAGAACTGAAGGCCCAGCGCACGGTTCTCAGTAATGCAGAGCAATGGGAGATTATGTAATATCCCAGCGCTCTGCATTATTACAGCATCGGGAGATCAGCTGTTAGAATTAGTTGCTGCGGCCGCGTGGTGAGGAGGTCACAGGGGGCGGCCGGGCCTCTGGAGTGACGGGCCCGGTTGCAGGTGCGACCCCTGCGACCCTTATTGTTATGCCACTGCAAAAATAGAAAACACAGAAAACGAGCATCAGACTAAAGTGCAACCATTGCATTATTAACGGAGAGTAAGTGCAACATAATGAATTATACATTGGGAATGGAACCTTTCTCCAAAGAGCTTACATGAAATTATAACAATGACACAATACAGAAATAAATAAAGGGTGAAAAGTGCAGGTATAAGGTGGTTGTATGCGAGGTGCAGAGTGATACCTGATGTGATTGCAGGTATAGTTAAAGGTTGTGTATTTCAAAGTTGAAGGGCAGCCATTGAAAATGTTTTCATCAGAGGGATGGATCTGGTTTTGTGAGGAGTAGATAGAAAGAAACCTTGAGTAAATCATAGGGGGTGAGATGGGGCATAACAAAAGATAGTATAATAAATGTAAAAGGTTCTGAGGAAGGAATAGGCTTAACTTAATTTTGTAGGGTACACATGACCTTACGGGTAACCAGCATACCTGGGACTTCTCATGGTTTGACCCTGAAACTCAGGGTTACCCAAATCTCAGGATATCAGGGTAAAGAGTCCCATTCTGAGGATGAGAGAGTCCAGGGCTACCTATTACATATTCTACTTCATTTAATTCTTTCTTTTGTCTTTAAATTGGTGCCACTTGTACCAGGAAGCCAGATGGAGAAGTCTTACTTGTCTAGAACAGCTTACTGTCTATGGGACTAGTCATACTGGTGACTATTGTCTCATGTGTTGGTGCCCCAAACCAGCATGCTGCATCTTTATTGCTCTCCCAGGATAATGCATTGAACATGCAGCAGAGCTGATCTGCATGGTGGCCACGATGCACATGGGTGTCCAAACTGGGCTGGATGGGCTGGCCTGGGGGTCATATTATGGCTTTGCTCCCCCTGAAAAAAGTTCTATGGATGCCCCTGGCCATGCAGATCATTCACAGAGGCAATTGTATTGATGCTGTGTCCACAGAAGTAATCCTATCAATGGAGGGCCATGTGGACATCAGTCAATCATGTTTCGGTGATGCTGATGTGGCCCACCCATCAGTATATAAAGTAAGCACAGATGGCTTGATTGGTGCTACAATGCAGTGCTGTCAAGTTGTGATGATCTGACTGGAGTGCCCAATGTAATTGGCCTGAGCTGTACCTTGTGGAGGAGAAACCCCACAAAGGAATATCAGACTGCAGATTTAATATGTATAAGGTACATATAACAGAGAGCAGTACAGTGATACTTACTAGGTAGGCCTCAGTGAGCCAGGGGATAGAGTTCGCAGGTTGAAGAGCGTAGCTAGAAAGCGGTGGCTGCTCCAAAGAAGCTTTGCTGCAGTCTAAGCCGTGTAGAGGTGCAGGCTGTGAAGCCTGATAGCAGGATGACAACCTAGGACACAGACAACTACTCACTGAGTCAGGAATCAGCTTATTTAACCTACTGGCAGTATATCTGTCTCTGTCAAAAACTGGAACAGCAGTCGTAGAACCGAGGGTCACAATTTTACCGTCCGACAGGGGGTTGAACCGTAGATAGACAGAAGTGTCAAACTCGACTGGAGGGTCGAGAATGTCGAACACGACACACTGGGCACAGGAGAACCCTCGGCGCTGAAGGTAGAGTAGTAGACAAGTCAAGTCGGTAATAGGTGGGCAAAGGCAGTACCTGGGATGAGACAGAAGAATAGATGAATAAGCCAGGGTCAAAACCATTCGAGCAACACGGTACAAAATCATCAGGCAGAAGAAAAGTCGTATATACAGGCCGAGGTCAGACAAGAGACGTAGTCTAGGAAAGCCGGGTGAAAGCATTGGAAACACTTGGAACAATATGAACACTAGAAACTCGATAACAGGAACACTTTGATTGTGCGCTGACACAAGAGTGCCGGCGCTTAATATAGACCCAAACAAGGGCATCAAAACAGCAAGGCGGAGACACTACAAAAAGGTGGATCTGAATACCTGGTAAAAATACCAGCAAAACCCAGAGAACACGACACAGGTAGCCTTAAAGTAACATATGTACACTTCACTATATAAAGCAATGATATCTATTATGTGAGACTTGCCATTGCAAAAATCTTGCTGCAACAGAGTTTCACGTGTGAACTAAACCTTAAGCCCTGGATGCTAGGGATGTCTGTAAAGCATTGTGATGCAATGCACTGGAGGTGCCTCTAGTATATTTGTGACAGCTGTTATTATTTATGTATTTATTATTTTGCTGCTTTCAACCGGTCACATTGCTTCTAAATCATAGGCTTTGTCATAAACAAAGTGTACAATAGAAATACTTACAGCATTGGGACAAATACTACCATTTTAGATCAATGCAGCTTTTTGTATCATTATTAAATAATTAAGTACAGCCATAACTGAATTTTGTACTGCTTTATAGATTTAAAAGAAAACTTTATTACGTTTGACCAGGGCTGGATTTATAGTCATTATAATGGCCAATATCAGAGTATCATGTGTTGCTTACTACTGAGGCTGGGGAGAAAAATATTGCTTGGACATGCACTACTACTACTTGAGTTAGACACTGTATAAAAGTCAGTAACTTAGCACCTGCTGAGGTGAAGCAGAAGGTGGAATGGGGAATTGTGATTGGTAACAGATTTATAATGACATCTTCCTGCAGCAACAGCTGTTGAAATGTCTAGATTATCCATGTAAATCACAGGCCTTTAATAGCTGTGCCCTGAAGCTCTGTATCTGTTCATTCTCTTGCTCCCACCATGCAAAATGAAAGGACTGAAAAATGTAATATCCAGGGAGCAGATGTGTGTATATCTATACCAGGACAGGACAGGAACCTCATGGGATTCCTTGTGTGTTGGGTTTATGAGGATCAAAAAGGAAATAATAAATTCTAATCAGAAAGAGGGAAGGATATTATGAAGGTCACCAATGGTGAGTGAAATGGGGGCCTACCTTTCTGATTTCAGTCTATTTGTCGACCCTATGAACTGTCAGTTGTTGGGTACATGGGCTTAAGGAAGGCTAGTTGCTAGGTTACCGATAGACCTGCCTCTTTGGCCCTCCTAATGCATTATTAGAGTGCAGTGCAACCCAATTGTACCATTTTGTGTTCTTTCTCTCACCTTATGCTATGTTTTCCTGTAGATCCCATTGCAGTGGATGTGACTTATGACTGGCTCATGTTAGAGGGAATAGAATATAATTGGCCCACATGGGTAGGCCTTTCATTGAAGATTGTGATGAGCATCGCAACCTCCAATGTTGCTCATGCAAAAGGTCTTGGTTGGCCTATAGGCTTTACTGCATTCCTGTGAGAGCACTGTAAATTTGTAGCTTTCTGATTTGGTGCATTCTTAAGGGGAATTAGTTGTATGTGTGGAAGGCACTATAACCCAGCAGTTTACTCTTCAGCATGGGTGACTTAATGAACACACCATCACTGCACTGGTGTTGCCCATAGGAAAGTGACCTTAGGAAGATTAGAGCTGTTAAGATTATTATCAGGGAGATCAGTACAGTATTACCATTAGTGAGATCAGAAGGGCATTACACCACAGGTCTTATTTATAAAAGCAAAGTGGTGCAATGCTAGGGCAAACTAATTGAAAAGTAATGTGCTTAATATCTCTGGCATTCAACGGGTTAAACCCCAAGTTAAATCAATACAAGTTTGGGGAAATTTGGTTCCTCCCATAATGTAATGCCCCATTACTCATAAGAGAGATCAGCATTTACATTCACCGGATTGGCAATATGATTTAGGCATTTAAACAAGCATTGGCCTCAGGATTTCTTACCTCATAGAAATGCTCACACAAGTGAAAACATTTGATAAAGATCATGATGAATGGAACATGAAAGGAGCAATAACACTTTTTATGGAAAAGTCATATGTTATAAGGCTTTTACAGCTGAGTAAAACAAAAGAACTCTTATTTCCGGGATAATTTTTAATTCAAAAGTTATAACAGCTCAAACTTGTTTTTTTTATTTTAAACTACAATGCTTTATTATGGTTACTAGGTGATGGTATTTCTATTATTTCCAGTGGAGAGCTATAGTAAATTACTCAGTCTTTCCCGTAGAATGCGTTATAAAATATGTTTTAGGTCAAAAGTTGGCACTGTTGCTAACAGGTACATTTAAGAAACTACAAAGCTGTATTAACTTTTGAATGCAAATTCTCCTAGCAGTGAGAGCTCCAATTTTCATAAAACAATTTACTGCTCTTTTAACATCTAGAGAAATAACATATTGAATAGTCATACACTAGACTTGTTGGGGGGGGGTATAATCATATGAAATGTAATGCGGCATTAATTGTTGTGGATTCATGGAAACACCTCCCAGAAGAGTGGTTAGAGGTCAATACACTATATTATTAATATTATACTTTAGTGAAATGAAGGAGAGCAATGAGAGGGCACAAAGAACTGCCCCCCCCCCCGACCACTCCTTTCAAAATCACTACATTGACTTTTTAAGGCAAAGCCTTCTGGCCACTCCCTGTCAAAATGACTGCACTGAGTTGTAGCATCAGCTCTTATCACCTTCTCCTTATGGATTCCCCGACGTACCCCGCAAAGGAAGATGGCACACTCTGGCCATGAAGTGATGCCACAAATTATGACACTGTGAAACGATGCCACAAAGGTAGATGGAGAACTCAGGCCATGAAGCGCTGCCTGGGAAGATGCTCACCACAATGAAGCTCTGTGTACAAACAAAACATGCACATTACATAATCTGAAATGCCACTGGCAATACCACACAGCATTCGCTACTGTATAAAACCTTAAGAAAAACCCTTACAAAGCAAGCAGCCACCTTTAGAGGCATAGAATGCGAGAAATGGGAATTGAGTGTATTACAGGAAAGAACACCACATCCCAGTGCCAAAGAACAAGAAGGACATAAAAGATAGGACCACAGCACTCAAGCGGTTACCATACCTATCTTCAGACTCGTGTTTTCTAACTAAGAGAACAGTGACAACATGCCTTATCTTGGGGGCAGGTCACCTGAAACAGAGGAGGCTGAGGATAAAGTAGGGACAAGAGGGGAGACTCCACCTTAGACCCTGTCTTTTTTTTAATACTTTGCTGTTCAGAGGAGGGGAATTTTACCCCATGGCTCCTGTGTTCCACATTAGATGTAAGATAAATGATGTATTAAGCTACATCAGAGGTGTCAATAGGTCATGAAGGAACCTATAAATTATGTAAATGCCCTCTCTACCAGTTCTGCCCCCAGCACCACCACCTAAAAGAAAAGGTCCCCATGTTTGGCCATATTAATGTCTTGGAGTCATGGTCTGACTATCCCTGCTTCACAATCACAGTGAGAAGGACAGAAGAAGTGAACAGTGACAAAGGCAATGTTTACTTATATTGCATTTGTCATGTGGTTCAATTGGCACATGTTATCACTGTAGCAGCAATCACATGTGTGGAGCCACTGGGGAATGACTGGAAGTGACTGCTCTAGTCCTGGAGCAGTCAATTACAGCCTCCACGCCATGATCACAGAACTCCTTGAGGCACACTGTTATCATTAATCTGTGATGTGCCAGGATCATCATCCTTCCTCAAAGGACTGATTCCTGTGATGACATTTCAACAGGTTAAAGGAAAATTAACTCTTTATTGTAACTTGACGTATTCAGCAAGTACATAACATGTTAAGTTAAATTGCCTTTACCTTTTTTCATCTTCACCTATGTTTTAGACTTTTATGTCCTTGACAATGAGCTACCGGGCTCTGTCTGCAGAGAGCTTTTTGACAGGGAACATGAAAGCAGATCTAGTTGCACAACGTAAAACACATACAATGCGAAAAAGATAGCACACAGAGCAGTCAGTGCTACAGTAAGACTGTGACATTATTTTACATTCTGCTTTGATTGTCTATCGACCATAAAACTCTCTGGAAACTGAGATACAGGTATCTCTCAGGGACCTAAAAGGGTAAAAAAAAAGATGGACATATGAAAAAATAAAAAAGTTTAGGCAATCTGACTGCACATATTATGTATTTGATAAAATATAAATTCAAAATAAAGGGATACTTTCCCTTTAAGACACTGGGTAGGATTTAGAGCATGGCCTTGACACAGCAACAAGGACGAGTTAGTTCAGCTGCTAGGACAGCTAAAAGGTCCTTGCGTTCTGCAATGATGTTCATTCTTGTTGGTAACTTCTAAGGTGGAATTTCATGAGGCACATCTGGATTCTGCGGTCTCCAAATCTCCCACACCACCAACACATCTGTGAAGAATTTAGTTGTCAGTTTCCATGTATGATAAAAGGTATCTCATCACTAAAACACCTCAGTTATTTCCTGGGGCAGAACCTCTGATGTTAAAGGGGAAATTTACCCTTGGTATAAGTGACTCTTAACTTGTTGCATAGAAGGACTCACTTAGGAATTTGTCCTTCAAACAACAGCCAGGTATATCTGTTTATTGTGTTTTGTAATTGAACTCTGCTGTAGTCTGTAATTGAGCAGGGTCATATTATTACCTTGAGAATGCTTTTATGTCCCATAAGAATGATGGGTGGGACTCTCTCTCTCTCCGTGGCTAATCTCATCCAGACTGATAAAGTCTATTGTTTAGAGGTGAAAACTAAATACATACCCCAAAATTGTGCACAACCAATACTATCCAAAAAAAAAAAAAATATATATATAGACGCATAACTGCTGTATGAAACACTCCTATTTATGTAAGTGCCTCTGTTGGACACATTATCTACAATCAAATCCTGCATCAGGCATGTAAAAAAGGTAAAATAAAAAGAAAACCAGTCTGGTTTTCAAGAGTGGTGGCATGTATTGTAAAGGATAAGAGATGTGCATACAAGTAGTACAGCAAGACTGAGCCACAGCATGATAGCGAAGTATACAACGTTAAACAGAGGGAGGCTAAGCACATGAAACACAAGAGAAAATAGTTATATATGTAAAATAGGGTGAAAAAATGTATGTGTAAGGCGATAAGAAAATATCTGACAGTATAATTATTTCTGATCAGTCTTCACACAAGGCTGTGACGAAGGGAAGTCCCAATTAACTGGAAGAACTGGTAATGGCAAACAAGGAGACACTAGTGTGTTTACAGAGGATGAGGTGTTACTGTTGTTATCACAAATAATAGCTGATTAATCCATTGCTCTATATTAAAATTGTATATATATATTTAGGTATTGTTATATATAGTGCCATACATGTACATAGCACAATAACAGTTTGATCAAAAACAAACAAGCAAACAAAAAAAAAAAGCAGGTCCGGGATAAGAGCAACAGGATGAAGTGCAACCAAGTGAATTATAAGTTGAAAAGGGGATCCTACCCCTAATTTGTAATAGTGACAAAACGTAGAGACAGAACGAAGAGGAAGATAATGCAAGTACAAGGCTTTTGTAAGAGAAGAGCAGAATGAGTTTGATGTGACTGTCAGTGTACACAAGCAGACTATTATTAATGAAATGCCTTCTCGAGTAGTTGGGTTTTTAGGAGATGCTTGAAAGTGGTAAGTGTGGATGACTGGCAAAAGTTGATAAGGAGCACATTATGTAGTGGAGGGGCATCCAATGATAATAACTGCAGCTGAATGATAGCTCGAGTTGTGTAAGAAGAGGATAGAAAGAACACTTAAAGGGATAGTAAAGTTTCAAAATAAAAGCAGCTTCAATTAATCTTCATAGTATTTGGGCCATGAAGAGTATTATTTCAATACTGTCAGAGTTGTAGTTCAAGAGTGATTGAATGATAAAGTATCCCCCTCCCGCCCCTTTTACTGATGTAATACTGCTCACCTCAGAACTGAAAGGTGGTGTCCAGATGGCTTGCAGAGAGGGACAATCTTCAATTAGCATAAGGGAAAACCCTGAAAAACGTATCATGGGGGGCAGGGTTTTCATTGAAAAATGTACCTTCCACATCCTTAACCCCTTGAGTACCAGAGAGGTACGCAATGCATTGTAGAGCAATGCATTGCGTACCTCTCTGGCACTCAAAGGGTTAAAGTGATAGTAATGTTTCACAATAAAAACAGCTCCAATTAATCTTCATAGTATTTGGGCCATGGAGAGTGTTATTTCAATACTGTCAGAGATGTAGTTCAAGAGTAATTGAATGATAAAATACCACCTCCCGTCCCTTTTACTGATGTAACACTGCTCAGCACAGAGCAGCAAGACTGTCTGGATGGATCGCAGACAGGGACAATCTTCAGTGATAATAAGGGAAAAACCTGTAAAGGGGGGCAGGTTTTCTTATGCTCACAGTAAGAAGATTGTCCCTTGCTGTGAGCTGTCTGGTCTTAAGAGGGGAGGTGGCTTACACTAGATAAAAGGGGCGGGGGGATACTTTATCATTCAATTACTCTTGAACTACAGCTCTGACAGTGTTGAAATAACACTCTCCATGGCCCAAATACTATGAAGATTCATTGGAGCTGCTTTTATTTTGAAACATTACTCTCTCTTTAAGAAGAACGTAGGTAGCTGGAAGGGGTGTAGCAAGAAATAAGAGAAGAATTTTAAGAGGGTACAGAAGAGGAGAGAGAATCTAAGGAGAGAAGAATTCAAGACCTAATGGGTATCCAAGAGAGGGATTGCAGAAGCAGATGAGAGGGAAGGTATCTGAGAGCAAAAGTAAGTTATTTTTGTAGATGCATTAAGAATAGACATTCATCCAGGGGTATGAAAAGCTTAGAAATGGGCTTGCAGCACCTTGATCTGAGTTTTCTTAACCAAATGCTGACAGTAGTGGTTCCGAATGACTTGAAAATTGCCAGTGTAGTGCTACTACACAAAAAAGAGCAGTAGGTACTAGGTAGGACTCTGGCAATTACAGGTCTTTGAGTAGGACATCAGTAGTTCAGAAATAATAGAAATGTTATTGAAAGGAAGAATTGTTGCATTTCTAAAGGGTAATGCCATGTAAATTAAATTTCAGGTTCTCGGTTGTATAGGAAGAGGCATAATCAGCAGGGAGATATTGGTACTAATGCAACTCTAGATCACTGGTAAGGCCTCATCAGGAGCACTGCTACAGTTCTAAAGACCACATGTCTAGAAGGACTTTACGAAATAACATTCAAATAGGAGCTTCTAAAATAGTGCAGGGTCTTCATGACACAGTGTATCAGTATAGGCTTGACTAAAAAAATTAATATTCACAGCTTGTAAGATAGGAGGTAGAGAGGGTGGATATAAATCTTTAAATATTTTGAGAAATGTAATATAGTTTGGCAGGGAAGGATTTCTCAGAAAAAGAGGAATATTAGAACAAGAGATAGTGATCTAGAGTTAAAAGGTGAAAAGTTTAGAAGTAATATGTGTAATTACTACTTTACAGAAAGGGAGATACATTTTTAGAACAACCTCCATGCAGAGGTGGCAGGACAAATACCGTAAGGGATCTAAATAATGAGTGGGATAAAGACAAGTCTATTCTGAGACGTGTGTAATATTGTATTGTAATTGATAGGAAACGTGTGGCCAGTTGGCTCTTATCTTCTGTCAAATCTTTTTTTCTAAAGGAGCAGTAAATATTGTTGTTTTTCCTAATAAAATATATGCTACATCTTGCCAAGAAAAACAAGGCTATTCCTATTTCTGGCATATTTTTCACTAAAAGGTTATTATAGCTCAACTTTCCAACTTTTTTACTTTAAACTTCAGTTTTCAGTCCTGGTCACCAGGTGGTGCTGTTTTTATCACTTCAAATAGAGAGCCTTAGTGACACTCCTTGGTACTGGAATACCATTAGTTAATAGTTTTATCTTAAAAACAAAAATATATTTGAGCTGTGATACCTTTTGAATGAAAAATCTCAACAGTTGGAGTACTGAAAAAAAAACCTGAAAAAAAACATATAGTTTTTTTTTTATAAAGAAAAGGATTACTACTTCTTTAAGAACCACTTCTTGTTATGGGTATTCTTCCCCTTCAAACTGTCAGAAATTGGTGATTTGGTCATTCAGTTCATAATCTACCAGTGCTTCAGATACAAAGAGAATAAAGTGCAAACATCATGGATTAAAAAATAATATTACTGTAAATTATTCTCTTGTCTGTCTTCACCAGTGGTCCCAGTTTCAGGGAATCATAACAGGCCATGTCTTTAGGGGTTTCCTGCTCTTGCACAGATGAGTAATTAAGTAACTGAAGCTCTGATTAACTCTTATGCACTGAAGCAGGGAAATCCTAAAGACATAGCTTGTTAGGGGTCAGTGAGATTAGTGTTGGGAACTACTATGTGTGTATCTTTATTTATATAGCGCCATACATGTACACAGCACTTAACAGAAGCTGAAATAACACGATACAAATATACAGAACTGGGTTGAGAGCATTAAGCTTAACCCCTTAAGGACTGGCTGTGCGCACACACGGCCGGCACTTAAGGACCACAGACCATTTTTTTTTGTTTCTGGTTCTGGGCTCCCCGGACGGCGTGCAGCTGTGCATGGCGCCCGGAATTCCATGACGGTCCTGGCACGTCACGGGTCGTTAACGCAAAACAACTCATGACGTGCCATGACCGTCAAGGGTTGTTAAAGTGGATGTATCACCTATGCACAACATCTTTTAAATAGTTAGGTGATACATCCAATAGCATTAAAACGTTATTATTATTATTATTTTTTTAAGCTTCCGTTTGGTTTAAATGTAACTTACAAAAGTATCTGCTGCAGCCACTTCCGGGTGACTGCGGTTCTCCGCGGTTACAGAGCTCTGCCTCTGCTCCCCTCCCTCCTCCAATGACAGAGGCGTCTGTCAGTAAACTGGAGAGGTCTTATTGGCAGAGATCGATATCTAGCCAATGATACTGCTCCAGCTTACAGACAGAAGCCTCCGTCATTGGAGGAAGGAGGAGAGCAGAGGCAGAGTGTCAGGCTGCAGTTTATACGGAAGTGGATGCAGCCCAGACTTTTATAAGTTACATTTAAACCAAACGGAAGCTTAAAATAAAATAATAACGTTTTAATGCTATTGGATGTATAACCTAACTGTTTAGAGGATGTTGTGCATAGGTGAAACATCCACTTTAAGGGTTAAGTGCGATCATTTCATTATTTGTGGGGGAAAGTGCAACAAGGGAATCATAGAATGGGAAAGGGTCCCTGCCCCAAGGAGCTTAAAATCCAATTACAATTTACAATCTACATGCTGTCTCCGATTCTGGAGAAAACATGGTATTTATTAAAAATGTAAAATTACTATATACAGAGATGAAGACAAAGACACAGACCCTCCAGAAGCCACATCTAACAAGTTTAATGATCATGGAAAAGAAGGGGGGTTATAATGCTTTCTGATTACATAATGTTAGAAAGGAAAATAAAGCAGATGAACAGACAGAAAACAGCACAAGCGGATCAAATTCCATGTCCACACTACACTCAGAGTATTAAAGAGTCTCAAGACACAACCTGACAGAAATATATACAATATCAAAGCAGAAAACTCTTTGGAGGAACTGGTCTCCATCATGCCAACTTAGTGAAATGCCTATATTGTATAGATGATATTGTCATGATTTGACAGGGTATGAAAGAACAATGAAATACTATGTTTTAATAGAACTATTGTGCATTATGGAGCAATTTAAACTGCAGATACATAGTGATAAGGCGTAAATACCACTTGAGAAGAAAAAAAAATATTGGTTCATGTAATTTTCACTAGAGTGCTTGATTCACCAAAAAACAGATACAAATAAGAAACAATGTGCAGTAGCACTTTAATATCAAAATCTTGAGTACACTAAAATAAAGTTGTAATTAGATGGGATCAGACTAGTAATAGGTTGTGGCCTTTGATTGGCTGTGCTGAGCACAGGCTATGACCACTAACCATTCAGAGGCCACTTCAATAAGCCAATTAAGTACAAGGCATGGAAAACTGTACTTTTTTTCCCTATTCCTTGGTTGGTCCAGTGTATTGCAGAGCAATGCAATAACAACCTTTCTGGCATCTACAGAGTTAAAAAATGAATCTACAACTCAGATGCATTTTTTTTCATATTTTACAACAACAAACCTTATTCTTAATACATATTAGTGTTGAAAACAAACTATATTTATAAAAAAATCTTTTCACTAGTGCAAGAAAGGGGAGCAGTTCTAGACAAAGCGACTGCATCCTAGCTAACAAATAAAATTGATTTAAATGGGACTGTTATCCTCTTGAATGCTAGAGAGGTCTCCAATGTTTGCATAAAATGTGTTCATTTTTATAAACATTATGTAATTTGCTTGCCCCAGAATTACTCTACTTTTCTTTATATACATTTGTACCATAGACTTTTATTCTTACCATATCTCCTGCAATGCTTAATGGGTGACACACTGTAACTACTCCTCCTTTCACCTCCAACAGGTCATACTGCTCCTGATGAATTGTAAAAGGTTCTTAAGTGTTTAAATGATTTTGTAATGCACTTCTCTAATGTTCCCTGTAGCAGGGAGTGTGGGGGTAGATGGATGGGGGGTTCAGTTTAATGCTAAACACACACAGATTTAGAGGAACTGTAAAGGGAATAAGGGGAGGGAGGAAAGGTACCCCTCTTTGATGTTAAAGGGATAGTAATGTTTCATAATAAAAGCAGCTCTAATTAGTCATCATAGTATTTGGACCTTGGAGAGTGTTATTTCAGTTCTGTCAGAGTTGTAGTTCAAGAGTAATTGAAACATAAAGTATCCCCCTCCCGCCCCTTTTACTGCTATAACACTGTTCAGCCAGAGGAGAAGGGAGGTGCCCAGGTAGATTGCAGAGAGGGACAATCTTCATTTAAGATAAAGGAAAAACCTGAAAAACCTGTCAATGGGGGACAGGAATTTCATTGTTCTCATAGGAAGAAGATTGTCCCCTGCTGTTATCTGTCTGGTCTAGCAACCAGATTACACATCTGAGACGAGATGGCTTACACTAGGTAAAAGGGGCGGGAGGGGGAACCTTTATCATTCAATTACTCTTAAACTACAACTCTGACAGTATTGATATAACACTCTCTATTGCCCAAATACTATGAAGATTAATTGGAGCTTCTGTTGTTGTGAAACATTACTATCCCTTTAATGTAGGCTCCCTGACACTTATTATGGGATGGCTTGGCCAGGCTCTCCTGACATTATCTGACAGAGTGAGGGAGTACATTAACCTTTTGCTGACAGGAGGGTCAGCAGTGTCCTAGATTAGAATTAAACAGTTCATATAAGATAAGGAGAGTAGGGACTGGGTGTGGGGCATAACATCAAAAAGAAAAAAATATATTTTCATCAGTTAACCTGTTCTATGAGGTAAATTGCAGGTGTTCATTACAGAAACATAGATTTATTGAAAACTGGCCCATAGGAAAGATGATTATGAGCCCATTAGGCACTTACAAATTACATATAATCTGAGGGCAGGCTGAGAATGAATAGTCTTTTGCATTTCAGAGGGTTGTGCAACTCAGTGCAAAATAATGTGTTGTGTATTGCTCTGACACTCAAATAGTTAAACTGATTAGGGTCCCAAGGTTGCTTGGCAAGATTCCAACTGCATCCTGTAACACCCTACCTGAGTTCACCCTAGTCCCTAGCCCCTGGAGTACTATCAAAGACTAGAGTGGGATATATCTAAGCTGTTAAGGTTCATTGAAAGAAAAAAAAAAGAAAATGGCAATCAAATGAAACAACAACACCAACATCACAGCATTTGTGTGATTGGTTTGTCCTTTAAGCTCCTCACATTTCGATTGGTTTCTAATAATGAATTTTGCATTACAAAATCTATTTTACAATTTAAAAAAGAGTAATTTTGTATGACAAAATCCATTCTGTGACAAAAGAATCAATTTTATTCAACAAATTATATTATTTGTATTAAAATATATATTTTGTGTGTTAAATTGTGACCAGCAAAAAATTGTGTGACAAATACTTATTTTGTGGCAATAAACAATCAGTTTTGTCTAACAAAATCTGTTTTGTGATTGTAAAAATCCATTTTGTGAAAAAACAATGTTACAAAATGTTGTTTTTGACCAAAAAATTGTGTGACAAAATGTATTTTCTGATAAAAATATTCAATTTTGTGGGACAAAATGTATCTTGAGACAAAAAATAAATACATTTCATGTGACAAAATGTATTTTGTGAAAAAACTGATTTTGGGTTACAGTCTAGTGAGACTTTATGATAAAAAAAATATTTTGTGACAAAAAATATTAATTTTGTGGAACAAAATGTTTTTATGAAACAATCTAATACAACAAAATCAATTTTCTAAAAAAGATAATCAATTTTGTGCAACAAAATCTATTTTATGACTAAACAGCAAGTTTGTGACAAAATCTATTTTGTCATCAAAACAATCATTTTTCTATGACAAAATCTATTTTGTTAAGCTCCTTATCAAATTATGTAGATTTAACTCTTTTTTCCAGTAATTATGTGCACAACATACTGTGTATCACCCCTATAGCCTGTAGGGATGACTCCGCTTAAAGGTATAGTAATACTTTGTTTTATCTTTATTTTATTTTGTAGGCATTAAAAAAAATGTGAAGAAAGATATGTCTTTTCTCTCAAGAAAAGTTTCCCCTCACTGACCAAAACGGTCAAGTCTGCCATCTAGCTGTCAGATTTGGAATTCGGTCCTCAGGTCAACCGCTGGCTCTTCAGCAGAGCCGAGATTGCAAGATATAAAAATAACTATTTCACTGGAAGGGTCTAAAAAGTGTTCTTGCAAACCAGGCACACTTTGTAGACTATTCGAATGAAGTAGTTCTTCTTATATCTCGCAATCTCGGCTCTGCTGTAGAGCCACGGTAGGTCCGCGGACCGGATTCCAAATCTGACAGCTAGATGGCAGACTTGACCGTTTTGGTCAGTGAGGGAAAACTTTGCTTGCGAATATCTCTCAAACCATAAAGATTTGAGAGATAAGACTTAAATTGTTCTTCATGTTTTTTTAATGCCTACAAAATAAAATAAAGATAAAACAAAGTATTACTATCCCTTTAAGAGCACATAGAGGGAGATTCTCTAAAGTGAAAACAATCTCTCTATTGAAATCCATCTCTCCAGTCTCTATATTATTCAGTGGAGCCTCTTTTCCAAATTGGATTGATTTCAGACACTGTAGTGCAGCCATTGCTGGTTGGAGACGTGGGAGTTGTACTTCCCCCAACAACTGGGTATCTGACAGTTGACCACCCCTGCATTAGTGCATATAATTCATAGGGTGATATTAGAATCACAGAGATGTTTGTGCAATATGTAAAAAGAAAAGTTGAGCAATCCTGGAACAAACCTGCTGCATGGTAGGGTACAAATAAAAATCCCCATTGTTTTAAATGGTCCTATTCAACTCTTGAAGGCTAGCAAAGTCTCCAATACATTGGCAAACAATATGATAGATACCACTCTAGCTTTCAATGAATGACAAGCACAATTCAAAGCAATGGGGTTTTGTGAAATTTGTATTTGTTCCCTATGGTGAAGTTGGTTTCCCCAGAATTGCTCTGCATTTATTTGGCCATATCCCCCATGGGTCAATCACTGCCTCTGTCATTTTGATTGATGTACTTGTACTTGGAATATCATTAATATCAGGCCCTTTAAGACCAGGGTAACTTACCAAACATATTAAATTAAAACAGAACTCTTCCATCAGAAAGAGCCATCAAAATTTAATCTATGGAGTTTTGCTTTCAAAAGTTAATTTTCAAAGGAATGTGGATAACAAGGCCCCTTAGGATAGCACAGGAACTGGAGATATTTTACTAAGGGTTGAGTTTTGATAAACCTTGTGTCCCTTGGCTGGTGTCCTGTTCACACGCAAAGTGATGTTATGTTCTAAAACAATGCACAAGTGGTGGGGTGTGAATGGGGCCCAGAGGATCAGGACCAGTAACAATCCATCCAGCCTTTTCAGGCAGGATTAACTTGTTATCACAGGCGTGTCCCAGCATCCTCTTGTGCTTGACCTCACTGCTCCTCTGGGTACATAATTAAGAATAAGGGCACAGGGAGTAACAGTACGTCTAGCATTCCTTGAAGTGAATGGAGTTAACTCTTTGAATACCAGAGGGGTTTGGGCAACACATTGCTCCACAATATGTTGAACACCCCCTTCTAGCATTCAAAGGGTAAAAAATTGGTCTACAAAATTCCAGCACTGGAATTTGAGGACAATGGGATCACTTTGATCTTCTTAGTGGCCCATCGCTTTCTTTCCCTGTAGATAATTCGGGGAGTGGTGGTTGGAAAGAGTTATTAGAGATGGTGAGGTAAAGTGGTTCATGTTCTAACTGTTCTTAATTTAATTATTTACAATAATCTATATGTTTAAAGTTTATATTTATCAAAATGCAGGCATATACTAAAGTGTGGTCCTGCTTAACCTTTTGCGTACCAGAGAATTGAGCTGAGTATTGTTCTGCAACGTGTTGCATAAACCAAGTGGTTAATTGCACATTGTCACTACGTTCCAGAAAGCTAAATTAATGAAGACAAGCAGGGCCCCTTCAACAACCATATCATTTTTCTACAATACTGACCAATATTATAATACAAATATGTTATCATTTTATTAATACCATGCTGGCACTAGAGGGGGCTAACTGCATCTTTTGTTTCCAGAGCCCTAAATGTGCACCTACATATTGATCTCACTGTGCCTTGAAGGGCCTACAAGGCATTGCTTGCACCCCAGAAAGCAGAGAGTGTAACCCAGCCTGTGGATGCTGTAAATATCACCAACTCGTTGGTTTTTACAGACTGAAAAAATAGTGGAATTTGTAACTAATCACATAGTGTATCATAGTTGTAACAAAACAATGACATAAGGCATTCCTGCGCTGCATCATGAAAATTACTTACTGTGTAGGGCATATATTATACCAATGTATTAATGTACTTGTTTTAAAAAAAAAAAAAAAAAATCTCATACTTTGGCCAAATGGTTCACATTTAAGCAATTTGTATGAAGCAGCACATGATTGTCTTCTGTCTTTGGTTTGTTTTTAATTTGGGGACTCTGGAGGGTTCTTTCATTCCTTGCTGAGCTTTATGTTCCATTCACCTGGGTTATTTTTGGATATACGTATATTATGGTGTTTTAGTGCTGTGAGTTTCTTTCCTTTATTTCTACAAAATAGTTGTACGATAGTTACTAGGATATTTAAAAAAACTATATATGTTAAGCCTATGATTGGCTGGGATTGAACGTCAGCCTGTCAGAAGCAATTATGACATTACTACTGAGAGTTCAACCCTTTAAAGGAACACTAACAGCTAAAATGATCTTGGGTTATATAGACATAAATACCCTTTACTCCATGCTAGCATCTGCAAGTATTAGCTCTTTGTTTCCTAAGGCCTAAAGTAATTCTACAAATGCTTTGTGGGGGCAGACATTCCTGCCTTTTTTAGGGCTCCCTGGTTGCATATAATTATATCCAAGTATTTTACCAGGAAGGATACATTAAGATTGTCTCTCATTTTCAAGTATGTCCAGGGGGTATAGATATTATTACCCAATTTAATGGTACTCATTTTATCTACCTTGGAAGGATGAAAGGCTGAGTCAACCCTGCTGGGACTAGAATCTGTGACCTTGCAGTGTGAACAGATTCTACAGGTGGTGCCTTAACCAACTAAGCCATCTCACCAGCTATGAGTTTTAATAGGAGTCCCTGAAGTGTTAATACAGGGCTGTCTTTAAATGGGCTGATATACGGTAATGGCCTTTCTGAACAGAGCAGTGGTAGGTACTAATATCAATGCATTAGCTGAATTAGCTTCTTTGATGTCAAACAGAACAAACAAAGTTAACCAAATGGTATCAATATAGAACCCTCTACACTGGCATTAAATAAAGCAAGTGTAGGATTAGATTATAAGGATCTAACATAAAGATTCCAGCTGTAACTGCATGATAGTGAAAATTATGAAACCCAATATACATACCTCGGAACTTTTTGATGAGGACTCCCCGGAGAGGGGAGTCCTGTGCTACAGATGGGAGGGAAAAATTATGTGATTTCCATCAAAAGGGGTGGAGCTTAATCATGGATGGGGTGGAGCTTTACAAATTAAAAAAGTGTACAAACTAAGCTGGGGAAGGCAGAGAGGAGGTCGGGGAGTGGGAAGAACACAATGGGAGGAGCAGGGGTTGGCAGAGTTTCATTAGAAACTCCCCACATCTGGAGAATCAGCCTCTGCCCCAGAGACCCGGTAACTAGAAGCTAAAACCAGAGTCTCCGGGGCAAATCCAGAGATATCCCAGCTATGCCAATATCATTTTAGGTGTTAGTATTCCTTCATGAGCCAGACGGTTGTGCAATGCATTGTGAAATAATGTATTGCAGATCTCTAATGCACTCAAAGGGTTAAGTCAAGACAGTCACAACATTATGATGAGTTAATTAGCAGAGACAGTATTTAAAACAAATCTCACTGTTTCAAACCAACATTCACTCAGATGGTGCTGGGCATTAGATCAACATGGATTAGGGTTGTTTTTTTGTGGGGTGTTTGTTAGGTCGGTAATCCTCCACCACAGAACAGGGTACAGAGTGAGGTACTGGACCCTCTCTTGGCTGTTTACTCACAGATAGGGTGGTTTACCCTACATGTTCACTGATTTACTCCACAATCTTCTGAAACGTAAGGAGTTGGTGTTGGCGGAGGTGGCAGGGTTAGATTCATCATAGCCAAGAAGCAGGGGGAAATTATGAGGTTAATAGACAACCTCTCACAATGTTAGCGCACAAGGTGAGGACAATATTTGATTTGTTTACTTTATATTAGATGGATGAGTGGGTTACAGATATAGATAGGCTGACCATATTTCCTTGAGACAAAAACGGGATGGGGTGTGGGACAGATGGACAGTGGGACTCCGTCACTCCGAGTCTAATCGCAGTAAGCTGCAAGCAGCGAGAACGCGTTTGCTCCATCTCTTACTAGCTGTGTTCTCTCTTTGGCCAAAAAAGCTTGCCCCTGAAGTAAATCAGAACTTCCTCTCATCATCACTCACACAAGTGGTTTTACTGTGTTTATTGTACGCATTGATTACCATAGAGTCTTATGACTCGTTGTCATATCACTGTCTAAGAGACTCTATGGTAATTTACAATAGACTCGAGAGTCTTAGACAGTTATGAGTCACTCGAGTCATAAGTCTCTATGGTAATCAATATGTACAGTAAACACATTAAAACCACTAATGTGATGAAAAGAAATTCCTATTTACTTTATCTTATGAAAAATAGACAAGCCACATTCAGTTTTTTGCAAAAAAAAAAAAAAAAAAAATATATATATATATATATATATATATATATATATTAGGGGTGCACCGAAATTTCGGTGGCCGAAATGTTTCGGCCGAAAATGGCCTTTTCGGCAAAAAGCCGAAATAAAAAAAATGGCCGAAAATCCTTGGCACTGGATTAGATGTCAGCCCGCATCATCACTCGCCCCTGCGGGCCATGACGACATACAGACAGAGAAGAGGGCAGAGGCACCGGAAGAGAAGTGCTTGCTGCCAGCAGACTGATCGTTACTGTCTGGCATCAAGCGCTTCTCTTCCGGTGCCTCTGCCCTCTTATCTGTCTGTATGTCATCACGGCCCGCAGGGGCGAGTGATGATGCGGGCGGCCAGGAGGGAACTCAGAGCCAGCCAGCCGCAGGGGACCGGGAGAAAGAGAGGTACAAAGGGGAGAAAGAGAGGTACAAAGGGGGAGAAAGTACATAGGGGAGAAAGAGATGCACAAGTGGGAGAAAGAAGTACATGGGGGAGAAAGAAGTACATGGGGGAGAAAGAGAGGCACAAGGGGTAGAAAGAAGTACATGGGGGAGAAAGAGAGGCACAAGGGGTAGAAAGAAGTACATGGGGGAGAAAGAGAGGCACAAGGGGTACAAAGAAGTACATGGGGGAGAAAGAGGCACAAGGGGTAGAAAGAAGTACAAGGGGGAGAAAGAGGCACATGGGGGAGAAAGAAGTACATGGGGGAGAAAGAGGCACATGGGGGAGAAAGAAGTACATGGGGGAGAAAGAGGCACTAGGGGGAGAAAGTGAGGCACAAGGGAGAGAAAAGTACATGGGGGAGAAAGTGAGGCACAAGGGAGAGAAAAGTACATGGGGGAGAAAGAGGCACAAGGGGGGAGAAAGAGAGGCATAAAGAAGTACATGGGGGAGAAAGTGAGGCACAAGGGGGAGAAAGAGAGGCACAAGGGAGAGAAAGAAGTACATGGGGCAGAAAGAGAGGCACAAGGGGTAGAAAGAAGTACATGGGGGAGAAAGAGGCACAAGGGGTAAAAAGAAGTACATGGGGGAGAAAGAGAGGCACAAGGGGTAGAAAGAAGTACATGGGGGAGAAAGAGAGGCACAAGGGGGAGAAAGAAGTACATGGGGGAGAAAGAGAGGCACAAGGGGTAGAAAGAAGTACAAGGGGGGAGAAAGAGAGGCACAAGGGAGGAGAAAGAAGTACATGGGGGACAAAGAAGTACATGGGGGAGAAAGAGAGGTGCATAGACCCCATAGTAAAATAATAACAATGATGCATGTTAACTGTGTAAAGTTTTTTATTCTACTGTTTGTTTTTAACACTCAGTTTGTTCATTAAATAATGAAAAATTAGCATATTGTTTTTTTTATCCGATTAATCGAAAAAATAATCGCTCAACTAATCGATTATCAAAATAATCGTTAGTTGCAGCCCTAGTAATCCTAGTACTGAGCAGCCGCGCTACGTCACAACGTAGCTAGCGCGGGCTGCTTAAAATCAACAGACACAAAAAAAACAGCTAGGTGGTAAGCTGTTACCACGGTGCTCCCCTGCTGCTGCTTTTGGACATTTTCCGTGCCGAGAGTGACAGGAGACCCTGAGTGGCTGCTGTTGATGCCCAGCCTGCATTCCTCTGCTGGACCATAGAAGAGGTATTGGTAATACACATCCAAAATACCAAAAATGTTTAGAAGAACTAAAAGCTATAGAAAAAATAAAGAATAATAATAAAAAGCCACACTAGATGTAAAAGGATAATTTTATAAAAACCTTTTTCAAAGTCAAGGTTTAAATACATTCATAATGCATATTTTAAAACCCTATCTCTGACTTTGAACCAGTTTTGACAAAATTATCTTGTAAAACTTGTTTTTGTTTGTAAAATAGAAACATCTTGGCCATTGCTGGGCAGTCATAAGAATCTCATTTCTCCACTACCAGAAATGAGATTCTTATGTTTGCCCAACCCTGGCCAAAATATTTTTTTTCCTTTTTACAAACAAAAACATAATATAACAGGCTAAGTTTATGAAAACGTTTTAAAAGTCAGGGTTACGGTTTTAAAATATGCATTAAAGTCAGTTTCGGTTTTGGTTTTCGGCCAAGTGCATCCTGACGTTTCGGTTTCGGTTAAAAATTTTCATTTCGGTGCACCCCTAATATATATATATATATTATAATAAAAACGGGACAAAATTGACATTTATATTAAAAAGACAGTCTGAAAATATGAAAAAAAACGGGACTGTCCCTTTTAAAATGGTACATATGGTCAGCCTAGATATAGAGATCTCTGTATGTTTAAATACTCATTCTTGAGTTTCTGATGCACTCTTCTCTGGGCTGCACATTCAGAAGAAAAACTGAGGAATTCTGGGAAAACCAAATGCACCACAGGAGTATAATAAACATTCCTAAAAAAATTGCATTGATCTAAATGGAGATTTTAATCACTCAAAAGCTAGAGAGGTCTCCAACCCATTGCAAAAGCAACGCACCAGGGGCCTATCTAGCATTCAAGGAGTCAACATTTCCATTTAAATCAATGGAAATTTTTAGTTCTTAATTAAAATGCAGTGTTTTTGGCCCAGGATTCAATCCCTATTCTTTTGCACATTCAGCCCTCTCTGTGTTATTTATTTAGATACACACTGCTCTTTATGATATGCACAATGAAGCTGATGTACTAAGAGGAACTGGAACAATGCTGGGACAAACCGGTTACACTTTATGGCATAAATAACAATACTCATTGATTTAAAGGGACAGTATGTCCCATAAAAATGTTTTTTTGTTTTGTAGAGTAAAAAAAAAAAAAGCTATGCAACAAATCCCATCTCTCAAACCTTTACGGTTTGAGAGATATTTGGTCCTAAAGTTTCCCCCTCCCTCCCCTTCTCCTGACATCAGCTGTAAGCTGACAGCAGGAGCTCCCTGTCTGGGGACCGACATGGGGCTCTTCAACAGAGCAGCAATAGTGAGATTTTGAAACAAATACTTAATTGGGATGGTCTACAAAGTGCGTTTGGTTTGCAAGCGCTCTTTTTGACAATTCCAAAGAAGTATTTCTTTTTAAATTGCGCTATTGCGGCTCTGCTGAAGAGCTTCCTCGTGACGGCCAACACGGATCTCCTGCTGTCAGCTTTACAGCTGACATCAGTAGAGAGAGAGAACTTTAGCGGCAAATATCTCTCAAATCGTAAAGGTTTGAGAAATAGGATTTGCTGCATAGAATTTATTTTTCTTTAATCTACAAAACAAAAAATATTTTTATGGGACATTACTGTCCCTTTAATGAGGCCTTTAAAGGGATAGTAATGTTTCACAATAAAAGCAGCTCCAATTAATCTAGATAGTATTTGGGCCATGGAGAGTGTTATTTCAATACTGTGAGAGTTGTAGTTAGAATAATTGAATTGAATAATTTAAGCCCCCCCCCTTGCCCCTTTTACCTATGTAACACTGCTCACCTCAAAGCAGCAAGATGGGTTGCAGAGAGAGACAATCTTCAGTGAGCATAAGGAAAAACCTGAAAAAACTGTCAAGGGGGCAGAGTTTTCCTTATGCTCAAAGTAAGAATATTGTCCCTTGATGTGACCTGTCTGGTCCCAGGACCAGATTCCACATCTGAGGGGAGGTGGCTTACACTAGGTAAAAGGGGCGGGAGGGGGATACTTTATCATTCCATTACTCTTGAACTACAACTCTGACAGTATTGAATTAACACTCTCCATGGCCCAAATACCATCTAGATTAATTGGAGCCGCTGTTCTTGTGAAACATAACTATCCCTTTAATCATTTGAATACTACAGTGCTCTCCAGTGCATTGCAAAGCCATGCGTTAGAGAGCTCTATAGCATTCGAAGGGTTAAAAGCCCCATCAAATCAACTGGAATTGCTATTATTTTCCAAAGGAGCAGCTGATTTGCCCCATAATTGCATCAGTTTTCTTAGTACATCAGCCTCAATGTACGTTACAGATACTCCCAGTCTCACTGAATTTCTGAGTGTGTGTATTTTGGCAGTCCCAAATTCATATTCTTAGTGTTGTGTATCTCTGCCGGGTCAGTGCGCTCATGGGATGAAGCCTTCACAGTGCTGATATCATGTCATCCATTTAGCAGCAGGAGAGATGCGAATAATAAACTCTCCCTCCTTTCACACACAGTATCTGAGGTTTGTTTTAGTATAGTTTCCATTGCACACAAAGGGATCATTTACCAAGGCTTTCCCAAAACAGAAAACGTTTGAAAAGCAAAACCTCGAATAACTCAATAGAAAAAGGCTTTCCCTGTTTTTATCTGTAATGTTCCTGGTACAGATTGCCCAGTCAATAAAGTCAAACCCAGTTCTCTGCCCCCTGCTACCATATGCCCACATGTGGTCCTTCAAACAGTTTACGTGAATAAAGGTTTCCCCATTCACTCTTCCCTAGAAATGTTGGTGTAGTAGCCCCATGTGTAGCAGCATGGACAATGTTGAGAATGGGCCTAGATGGTTCAGGAGATCAGTATCGTGTTTAGGGCACCATGTCTCTGAGCATATACATTAGTCCTCAGAACAAAGGCTCCCAACCTAGGGGGTCATTAGCACTGAAGGGATTGTCTGGGATACACAATGGTGATGGGGAGATGGGATTAGCCATTGTTTACATGGGGATTGTAGGCAGGGCTCTAACTGGGTGATTTTTAGCCCTGAATGTCACCAGTAATCCCCTCATTGGCTGATTCTGATCCCCCAGGGTGTAGGTGATTCCCTGATTGGTCGCTGTACCTGCAGGGCAATGAGCAGGGGAAAGCTGAGCTGTGTTAGTTGTTGGAATGTGGTGCATATATATATACCGTGGTTCGAGGTGGTACAATAAATCTTTTTCTACTTGATGATCAGCCTAATCTGCGGTCCATCAATGATCACAAACCCACAGTGAGGTCTCGACTTTCTAGAAATGGACTCCATCATATCGACTAAGGCCGTATTTGCAAAAGAAAAATGGAGCAATTCTGGGACAAACCAACGCCTCCACAGAGGAGAAATACATTTTACATAAAGTCCCATTGATTTAAATGGGGGGTTTAAATCTTTGAATGCTAGAGAGCCCTCCATAGCATTGTGCAGATCAGTCAGCAACGGAGCGGGTTCTCAGCCAGATCAGTCAGCAACGGAGCGGGTTTTCAGCCAGATCAGTCTGCAACGAAGCGGGTTCTCAGCCAGATCAGTTAGCAACGGAGCGGGTTCTCAGCCAGATCAGTCAGCAATGGAGCGGGTTCTTCAGCCAGATCAATCAGCAATGGACGGGTTCTTCAGCCAGATCAATCAGCAATGGACGGGTTCTTCAGCCAGATCAATCAGCAATGGAGCGGATTCTCAGCCAGATCAGTCAGCAACGGAGCGGGTTCTCAGCCAGATCAGTCGGCAATGGATCGGGTTCTCAGCCAGATCAGTCAGCAACGGAAACAGCAACATAGGATGCGCAGGAGCGTTGTCAGGCAGGCTAGATCATACATGATCAGAGCAACAGAGGAACTAACATCAGGAACAGGTACACCACGAAAGGGCGCCTCAGTATAGACATGACAAAGTATATAAAGGCTGGCCCTGGGCGGAGTCAGGATCACAAGACCAATAAGAGAGAGGCAGTGAATCAGGAATAATAATGTCGCCGCCTGCGGCCTAGAGCACGGGCACCGTGATACCTGGTTGACAAAACCAACAACCGGTATTGCAAGCAAGGATATATTAATCCGCCCTGCTCCCATGGATGTCCGGGGGGGGAAGGGCACTTGCCCCCCTACAATTACCCCCTCCATATAAACAACGGGGCTGGATGGGCTGGCCTGGGGGTCATATTATGGCTTTGCCCCCCCCTGGAAAAATTTGTACAGAAGCCCCTGCCTGCTCTGGATATACACCTAGACAAATCTCAGCATCCCTGCATCAATATAAAGTAGTGGTTGGCAATGTGAGGCCCTCCAGCTGCTGCATGGCTAAAACATTCACCATTCCTGGATTATGCCGATCACCACTGATGTAGAGGCTTCTCAGTGTACACCATCTCCCTGATATACCATCTTGTGTAGTATACAAGCAGCTTTAAATATATAATACATCCCCTCAGTTCTCTCTTACAGCTTTTATGAAATGCATAATTTTCTTACAAGTATTCCAAAGGTGCACACCACCATGTGGCTTATGCTGGCTAAGCAACAGTCAAATATATAGGCATTTCTTTACATTGAGGTTTCAACAGTCCTCAGTACATAGATCTGTATGTTCAAATGCCTCATCTGCCACAAGCTCATGATGCATAATCAAATCATTTGTTCTTGGAAGATGTTTTCCACTAAATCAGTCCAGAAAACTTTCCAGCAGTCTTTTTCCTTGATATGAATTTGGAAATACTTAAAATCAGCTGATTTATCTAACAGAAGCCCCAAGATCAATATCAGTAAAGAGTAGTTTCAGTCCATAAGCCCTAGCAGCAAAGACAAAAAGCATTATTTATAAACTGAAATTTGATTCACGGAATACTTGGACTCTGATAACCTTCCAATTCAGACCACCTATGCAAGTGGGAAATGGTATTCTGCAACCACCACATGAATTTGTCTCAGTTCAACAATAAGAAAACATGCCACAGTATGTGAGAGGCTCTGAGGATGAACATCAGCAGCTAGTTACCACTCAGAAGCATCACATACTAGCTTTCTTGTGCAATTACAGTGGAGAAATTTCCACACTCATATTAGACTAATCCTGCCCAAAAGGACAGTCCAGTTCCAAAGTGACAGGCAATACCAGCTAACCCCAGATGAACATTTCAGCCTTGTCGGTGAGGTACAGCTAGCATCCTTAGGCACTAAGAGCAAGGGATCCATGTCTGGATTGTCCTTCACTCTTAGGAATATGCCTTAAGAGGTTTAAAAAAAAAAAAAAAACATGTAAAAGTCTGTGAGAGACTCTCAGGACAACCAAAAGCACTGTTGCCTGTTCTGCAGCTAGTCACCACTCAGAAGGATCACGTTTTAGCAGTCTAGTGCCAATACAGATGAGAAGCTTCCACATACATATCAAACTAACCCCACCCAAATGGTATGTCCAATGCCATAATGATAGGCAAATCCCCTCTGTATGAGGAATACCAGGTTACTTCAGACATACGTTTCCTCATTATTTGGGCCTCATCAGTGAGGTGCAGCTGGTTTTCCTAGGTACTGAGTTTAAACCCTTAACAACAAATGACTTAACAGGTACGTCCCGCAGAAACTGTCACTTAGTGACAGAGGATGTACCTGGTAAGTCCCGGATGTCCGGGTCTCCGTGCGGATGCACGCCACTCGGAGACTCCGGACTCATTTGAAAAAAAAAAGTAACACGGGTGTTAAGGTGACAGCCGCGTACGCACGTGGCTGTCACTAAGAGGTTAATGGCAGTGGACCCTGGCAGCTCCACTGGTGTTAGCTTCAAACTCCAGTGACTACACTAGGGGCATGTAATACTGTGTATCATTGCTATAGTGCGTACTGTGGACAATTTCAACCACTGTTAAGCCTTTAATGCCAGTAAGCTCCATAAGTCTGCCCATTAGCATACATAGGGAAATGGCATTAAAGGGATAGTAATGTTTTATAATAAAAGCAGCTCTAATTAATCATCATAGTATTTGGACTTTGGAGAGTGTTATTTCAATTCTGTCAGAGTTGTAGTTCAAGAGTAATTCAATGACAAAGTATACCCCTCCCGTCCCTTTTACTGATGTAACACTGTTCAGCCAGATCAGAAGGGAGGCACCCAGGTAGACTGCAGAGAGGGACACTCTTCAATTAAGATAAGGGAAAAACCTGAAAAACTTGTCAAGGGGGGCAGGGCCTTCATTGTTCTCATAGCAAGAAGATTGTCCCCTTCTGTTATCTGTCTAGTCTTACAACCAGATTCCACATCTGAGAAGAGATAGCTTACACTAGGTAAAAGGGGCGGGAGGGGAAACTTTGCTTGTGAATATCTCTTAAACCATAAAGGTTTGAGAGATGAGACATTTCATTCTTCATGTTTTTTAATGCCTACAAAATAAAATAAAGATAAAATGAAGTATTACTATCCCTTTACATCACACCTTTTCCCCTGCTCCTTGTTTGAGTCAAACCTTATTGCCACTTACAGTAGGGAGAATGCTATGGGGCAGTCTGTGGGCATTCTGGGGCATTACTTTAGGGGCATGCCTACCATTGGGAAGCCCTACCCCTCAAAAAGTGCCATTACTTGTAAAGTACTTTACCTCCTTCTCCCTGTGTCCTCGCTACTTAATCAGGTTTCAAAGGGGCTCAGAGGAGATCCGTAGGGCAAGTCTGACATTGTTGCCCTGTCTGATTCTACACCCTGGGATTCAATACACTAAAACTCATGGCTACATAGCAGTCTGACATGAGGATATTCAATGCCAGACTGCAGCTGGATTTTAATGCATTGTATCCTGGGGCTTTGAAGTGGAGAACCAAGTGTGGGAGCATGTTCAAACTTGGCCTCTGGATCTTCTCTGAGCACCTCACTTCCCTGAAGTCTGATTAAAGGAAAAGTGCACAGTGGAGCACAAGTGGCCTTTAATTGTTGCCCCTTTTTCCATGGCCCCTCAAGGATTAACAGACAAGGGCACTGGAAGGGAGGTGGAGGGATGAGCCATGAGTCTGGACCCTCCCTCAGATGTAACAACATACCTGCCAACGGACCTTGATTTCCAGGGACAGTGCCTGGTTTTAATACCATGACCCTATTTCTGCCCCTTGTTTCCAATTTCAGTGCCATACACTATGAGCCTCATTTATCAAGCTGAATGGGACCAATTCTGGATCAAACAAGCTGTATCAAAGAGCACAAATAAAAGTGCATTCATTTACATGGGGCTTTAAACCCTTGAATACTTTGCAATGTATTGGAGACTTCTCTGGCATTCAAAGAGTTAAAATCCCCATTTAAATCAATGAAAATGTCCCCCTGGTGCAGTTGATTTGCTCCAATTCTGCTTGATAAATAAGCCCTATGTGTTACTCACTGGAAGGTCCATAGGCTATGAGCTTCCAAATTTGTTCATTTTGCTTCTTTGCATGGTTTAACCCTCTGTGTGCCACAGAGAGAATATAATATTTAGGTGGGGGCAATGTCTGTTACGCTGTTAGAAATGCAACTCTAATTAGGGCTGTATGTTCAAAAGTAAAGTGGAGGAGTTCTGGGGCAAACCATTTGCACAACAGGGGAGAACTAAAGATTCCAAAAATTCCAATTCATTTAAAAGGAGATTTTTACCCCTTGAATGCTAGAGAGGTCTCCAAAGCACTGTTTCACAATATTCTGGATACCTTTCTAGCATTGAAGGGGTGGAAATCTCTATATAGGTCAATAGGAATTTTCAGTTCTCCCCTGTAGTGCAAATGGTTTTCCCCAGGACTCCTCCACTTCCTTTAGAACATAAAGCCCAAGACTGTGATACAAGGTTTCCTGCTGGAGCTGTGCTACACTGTACTATATTTGCCTACCTACAACATCAATCACTGTGTCTCCTGAGCTCACACATTGTCCTTACCTATCTATTTCTCTGACACATACTCCACTTTATATCTGTTTAACCTCCTCCTTTATCAATTGCATTCACATACCTACCAAGTTTCCCTCTTGAGGAGGGACAGTCCCTCTTTGAGACCCAAACCCCTCTGCCCCTCTTTTCTACCCTTTTGTCCCTCTTTTTAGGAGATCAGACTGTGTGGTGTGTATTACATTGCTCCACAGCAATAAAACTCACATAAATGTGTTGTTAATCTTCAATATATGTGTTTATAAATGAATCTGTGTAATTAAAATACTTTGATCCTGTTCTAAATCATTAATCAGTTACACAAAGAGGTGCAGATAGGTCAAGAAGTAACCTAAAAATTATTGGAAATGCCCCGGCTATCATCCACACCCCCAGAAACGCCAGCTAAGTCAGAAGTGTCCCTCTTTGGCCATTTGAAATGTTGGGAGCTATGCATTCACATGGTCACAGTCCAGTGTGCTTTCCCCAAAGAATGCCATATAGCAGAATCACCATCTGATTACCAAAACATCTTATTAAACCTAAAATAAAGACAATGAAAAGATAATTGATGAGTTAGAAAACAGGCCAAAGCATTTTATTTACATTATCAATGAGAACGCCTCCATTTCTTGTGCTAATGTATTTTATTATACATAAAAACGCATAACACGCAATAACATACTAATCTGAATTAAAGTCCTTGCTAGACATGCAGCTCACTCAAATGCAACATAGTCTAGTCAATCTCTGCTTCAAACTAATTAAGTTTTTCATTTATAATTGACTTAGGGCCATACCACCATCCACACTCCCTAATTGGATGTAGCAAGTGCTAAGCTAGCAGCTGCTAACACAAAACCCAAGACAGTCCAGAGGAGTCATTCATGGACAGAATTTTAAGGCCTTCCTTCAAAACACAAGCAAGCATCCCCCGCCCCATGGTCTAACTAAAATAATAATCAACTCCCCAAGATATCCATATCCATTCACCTGAAAAATTTTCGACTAAGGGAGGAAGTGTAGGAAAAGCCTTATACCATGCTGTCCATCAGAAAATGGTTGTGGGGACCCAGCAGCCTTCACAGAATAACATTTCCTACACAGATTTCTTTACAAGCCAACCAATGGCTGTCAAAGAAAAATGTACTTTCTGCATCCTTAATGTGATACTAATGTTTCACAATAAAAGCAGCTCCAATTAATCATCATAGTATTTGGGCCATGGAGAGTGTTATTTCAATACTGTCAGAGATGTAGTTCAAGAGTAATTGAATGATAAAGTGCCCCCTCCTGCCCCTTTTACTGATCTAACACTGCTCAACTCAGAGCAGCAAGACTGTCTTGATGGATCACAGAGAGGGACAATCTTCAGTGATAATAAGGGAAAAAACTGAAAACGGGGGCAGTGTTTCCTTATGCTCACAGTAAAAAGATTGTCCCTTGCTGTGAGCTGTCTGGTCTATGGACCAGATTCCACATATGAGGGAAGGTGGCTTACACTAGGTAAAAGGGACGGGAGGGGGATACTTTATCATTCAATTACTCGAACTACAACTCTGACAATATTGAAATAACACTCTCTATGGCTCAAATACTATGAAGATTAATTGGAGCTGCTGTTTTTGTGAAACATTTCTATCCTTTTAATTTACCCCATTCCTTTCCAGGCATGTCAAGCTCCCTGTGTCCAATGCTTCACTCTGGGGGTCCGATTCTTCTCTTTGTTTCACTTTCCACACCACTCCTCTCTGCTCCCTTTTTACTCCTGCTTTACTTCCCTGTGTTTTCTCTCCCCTTTTGTCTTCTCTCTTACGTTATTTCTTGCCATTTTGCTGCTTTTCCAATAAATGCCATCTCTTCCTTTCTCTACCCAGTTACCCTTTCTGCCCAATGGTAGACTGAGAAGGTGTTTCCTGTTGCTCAGACTCCCCTTTTGCATTTTACTTATCCCTATCTGATCAGTGAGACACAAAGCTTTAGCACCCTACTAATGAAAAGTATTTGATGCTGATGCAGATTTTTTATACAAAGTGATGGCAACCTGCATCTCCCCACCTCCTGTTGGACTAAAACTACCATGATCCTTAGAAGGCCTTTGGCCATCTGAGGATAATAGGAATTGTAGTCTGACAATGTTTGGAGGAACAAAGATTTTGTCCTCTACACCTTGTTTAACACTAAGTATTAAACAAGCTGTGGAGAAATTATGTTATTTTATTCCAATTTCCTGCACATGCTATGGGGCAGGCATAAAGGGCTTGATGGAATTAAAAAGTCTCAACAGTGGCAGAGCAGGTTCACTATGGAAATGTCACCATGTCTTGGGTGTCCTTGAAAACGGCACATTAAAAATGAAGCCTGAATGAAATGGGCGACATGAGAATGTTGCCCCAATCAAAAGAGCGACATTCTCATGTTGCCCACTTAAAGGTCGCATTAAGTCTATTTTCTTGTCTTGCTAGAAGTCACACTCACATCCTCCTACCCTGGGGCTCGTACCTCATTCGCCAGTATGCTAACGGGCATGAAGTTCAGATCTGGCATGACCTTGTAGTCCTCCACATCGGCCCAGCACTGTCCTATAACATCATGCCTCTCCCCTGCGCTATGTACCTCACTTCCTCCTCAGCGCGTAACTCATCCGGTTCTGGGACAAGAATATAAAGTCTGTAATATTTAGCTACTGTAGTGCACATCCTAGCAGCAATAGCGATATGCACTCAGCAATCTTAAAATGATTGACCGTTCACTCGTTGTGTGTGTACATGCTCCACCTGCAACACTACAATAACTAAATGTTATGGACATTATATTCTTGTCCCAGAACCGGATGAGTTACATGCCTAGAAGAGTGCAGGGTAGAGGGACGATGTGCTGAGAGAGTGCTGGGATGATGTGGACAACTAGAAGATCGTGCATACTAGACAAGAAAACAGACTGCCTTAGCCCAGTTGGTCAGATATCTTCACTGATTATTTTGTCAGGGTTTGCAGGATCTGATTGGCTGGGGATCTCACAGCATGAAACAGTTTCAGATAGATTTACCAGTTTCATAAATGACTGGTTACATATGACATAGCTTACAATTTATCTTAGGGATAAATTCACTACTGTAGCTTAGCCATTATGTGAAAAAAAATGTAATAAACCATGAAGACTATTTGCATGCAGATAGTAGGTTTATATATAAATATATATACAGTGTAAGTTATTAATATTAATAACCAAGGGAAGATCAATCAAAAGGATTCTCAAAAAATAATAACGTTTATTCAGTCGATGTTTCGGCCCCTAACGGGCCTTCTTTGTCTTGAGGAAGGCCCATCTGGGGCCGAAACATCAACTGAATAAACTTTATTATTTTTTTTACAATCCTGTTGAGTGCTCTTCACTTGGTTATTAATATTAATAACTTACACCATACATAATTTTTTAAGTAGCATCCAGGTATTTCTTCTTTTCTGATCACGATAAAGGAGTGCCCTGCTCTACCTGTTTGTGTGTGTGTATATATATATATATATATATATATATATATATATATATATATATACACGAGTTTTTGATTCACTGCCAGTCGCTGCAATGGGCGGCAGGATACTGGAGTTAGCCCGCACTGCAGTGATCAACCAGAGGGTGATGATTTTGACAGGAGTAACCAAGGGGGCAAATTCCCCCCGCCGACCACATCTGTCAAAATCACTGCAGGGATGTCTTGCCATGGGGCCGTATTTTTTTTAAATTAACCTGCCAACCTGTTTTGATCCATGTCTGGGTGGACAATGGGGGAGACACTGTACAGAAACCTGAAGAGATATAAGAGCTGCCTGGGGTCACGAAGCAGTGTCACCGAGGCTACGCAATACATTTACTCCTGAGTCACTTTCACTTGCCAGCTCGGAAGTTCGGGAACAGTACTGCACGGCTGCGCCGCAGCCTCCTCCTCCCAGACACTCAGTGTGCAGCCTGCATGGAGCCGCAGCCACACACACCGCGTGACGTCCACACACAGAGCAGTGAGTGCCAGTGAGCAGAGAGGAGCGAGTTGCAAACTTGCATCACAGTCAGCCCCACGGTTTATTTAACCCCTGACTTGATTGAGATAAGCAGCCGGCTGTCTGCACCGCGGCGCAGCCGGGTATGAGGGTGGGTTACAGGGTATGATATCCATAAATGGAGAATAAATGGCCATGTTTTTGTGAAACTAAATCACCTCTTCTAATTCCGATCCCATTACATTTCCATTTTAAGATTCAGACAACATTTTAAGTGGCTCAGTCATTTGGTCGCACTGTCCAACCAAATGACTGTCTGAGCCACTTAAAATGTCATCTGAATCTTAAAATGGAAATGTAATGGGATTGGAGCTTCTTCATCAGCGAGGAAAAAATGTATATCAAGAATGAAATGGTGCACTGAGATGACGTTTTAGTCTAGATCATCGTCTCAGTGCACCGTTTTATTCCTGATATACATTTTTTCCTCTTCTGGTATTAGATCTTACCCAATGAAGATCCCATTACATTTCCATTTTAAGATTCAGACCACGTTTTAAGTGGCTCAGTCATTTAGTCGCACATAGACAGTTTTTTAACATCTTTACAAATTAACTACATTTCTCTTAGAGTGACATGTCCACTTTGACACATTGGCATATTTGTGTTTGCAGGGGGGGGCATATTCAGGGCTGGATTTACGTCTCAGGCGCCCCTAGGCACAATACCCTCCGGCGCCCCTAGCCCCACCTTTGCCCGGCAGCGTAGTGATGATGTCACAGGGGGTCCCGGCGGGCGGCAAGACCAATGGAGTCTGGAGGCAGTGGCACGCAGGAGCAGCAGTGGGGCGGTCCGGCAGCATGGGTACAATGGGGAACATGTTACTGTCTCATGTGCACATGTGCCCTGAAGGGCGAGCGAGCACAGGCGACTGCTCACAGCATAGTTACTTTTAAATTAAGTGGCAGTGTGGCACAGCATTACTTATTATGCACTTTGGATGGAATGTGGGCATGACAAGGCCTTTGCCAGGCGCCCCTGAAAATCCGGCGCCCTAGGCAAGTGCCTTGTCTGCCTATTGACAAATCCGGGCCTGGGCATATTTCTGGGGTTAGAGGGATCCTAAAGAAATCTTCCAATCTTTTGAGCATCCTCTCATAATTTCAGCTGAGTCATCAGAAGCTCTTAAAGGGTTACTCTACCCATGGAATAAGTGTCTCTTAATTTGTTTACTAGAAACTAGTGTAAAAGCCCATGCACACGGGCCAAGGTCTGGGTAATGTTAACCCTTTGAGTGCCAGAGGGGTACGCAACTCATTGCTTTGCAATGCTTTGCATACCCCTCTGGCACTCAAAGGGTTAAGCGGCCGCTACCTCACTGCTCCACGCGATGCGGTCTTACACTTACTCACGCGATGCAATCATGCGCAGTAGAGACTGGGAAGTCTCTACTGTGCATGACTGCATCGTGACAAACATCCTAGCGAATTAGTATATAGGATACTTGCTTAAAAATATGTCCTTCAAAAAGCAGTCAGTTATCCCCATCTACTCTGCTGTAGTAAATGAAGGGCATATTACTGCCCTGAAAAGGGCTGAATAAAAATATTTCAGTCAAACCTTTTTGCACTTTTTTTTTTTGGGGGGGGGGGTGGGGGGCTTCAGATTTCTGTGCCTACAGGCTCCTGAGATGTAAATCCGGCCCTGCTCATCATCTCCTTCTTCCACTTATCTCCCCTCCCCTTCACCATTGCTGCATAGACAACACCATGCTACATAGCTAGTCGCTGATAAAAAGGTACTATGTCATTAGCCTGACAGGACCTGGCTGAAAATCAGTCCTAGATGAGAGGCTACAAAAATGATTATACTTTAAAGGAACTTTAACACCTAATGATAAATTCATACTCACCTTAATCCACTGAATGCAAAACCCTTATCTGAAATGATCTTGGCCATGTGTACCTACAAATCCAACCATATATCAGATAGTCACTCCCCAGCCATGCTGCTGGTCTGCTTTATTTCATTTTTTTCTTATTACAGACCTTGCCTAAAGAAGAAGGCTAGATGTATTGAAAGCTTGCATCCTACAACTACCCAGTTAGCCAATGAAGGTATCATTTTTACTCCATCAGTCTCCATGTTTTCTAAACAGATATAACTAATGTGATTAATAACATCCCAATCTTCAAGAGATATATGTACACTCAGTCTGAGGAATCCTGCATACAGCTGGGTTCCTAATTCTAATGACTTAAACAGGTGGAGGAGAAAGTTTGCTGTTCTGTAATTTTTTTCCCAGCTTCATAGCAGAGAGATCATTGGATTCCCAGGACAAATCTTCCCAGAGCTACAAAAAGAATGTCAGACATGCAGATTCTGCTCTTCTCCTCCTGACGCTATCATTCTTCTCACCCTTTTTTTCTATTCCTATCTTTATGATATCTCTCCCTGATTTCCTTTCTATAAAACTCTGTCTTCTCTCTTCCTAACAATAACGCTTTCCAGTAAGTAATGAGCATGGGCATCCGGAGGGGAAGCAAGGGGGGGCACTTGCCCCTCCTTACAATTACCCCCTACATATAAACAATGGGGCTGGATGGGTTGGCCAGGGGGTCATATTATGGCTTTGCCCCCCAACCCCCCAGAAACATTTCTATGCACACCCCTGGTAATGAGTGAGAGGTCCAGGTGCAAGACTGTTTTTGGGGCCTCCCTCACCCCCGACAAGAATAAAAAAGTTAATTTACACTTGCAAAAGTATTAATGGGTGTGCATGTCTCATTCACTAATCTTGGTTCAACTGATCAGCCTGTGCATTGGAACAGAGTGAGACACATAGTGGCTGATGTACTTAGGAGAACAGGGCGTTATACACCGAGGTGTGATATACAGGTGACTGTGATAAAGTCTCCAGTCCATATGTTATTCAGTGGTGCCTATGCAGTAATATGTCTCCGAACTGAGAAATCTTAGCACGTAGACTCCCTAGAATATCGTAGGAATTTGGTAATTTATAGCACAGAAGAAGTTATCGTCTGTTTATAACCTCTTTCACACACCTTTAAACCATTGAGTGCCAGAGGGATACACAACATATTCCAGAGCAATGTGTTGCATACCCCTCAGGCACTCATAGGGTTAATACATCTCCCAATTCTTCAACCTCACAAAGATCTTTTACATATTTAGTTGAGTCACAAAGGCCGTTGTACTATGAATAACCTGAACAATTCTGTGGCAAAAAAATCATAACATGGGACAAATAAACATTTCCATTGGATTAAAGGCATAGTAATGTCAGAAAAAAAGTATTAACTATTTGGTAGATACAATTAAAAGAGAGTACTTGCACTTATTCGTATCTCTCAAATCGTTATGGTTTGAGAGATATAGGAAAATAAATTCTCCACTCCCTCCCCGTTCTGCTTGGCGAGCTGTAAAGCTGTCAGAAGCAGATTCTGGTTCCTGGATCAGACGCGGCTCTTCAGCAGCACTGAAATAATGATACCTAAAAATAAATACTTCATCAGAACGGTCTACAACATGTGCCTGGTTTGCAAGCGCACGTTGTAGACCATTCCAATGAAGTATTTATCTTTAGATATCATTATGTCAGCGCTGCTGAAGAGCCGCGTCTGATCCAGGAACCAGAATCTGCTTCTGATAGCTTTACAGCTCGCCAAGCAGAACGGGGAGGGAGTGGAGAATTTATTTTCCTATATCTCTCAAACCATAACGATCTGAGAAATACGAATAAGTGCAAGTACTCTCTTTTAATTGTATCTACAATATAGTTAATACTTTTTTCTGACATTACTATCCCTTTAAAATGAGTATTTTAACGCTCCGAGTGACAGAGAGGTATGCAGTGGACATCTCTCTGGTGCTCATAGGGTTAACCCTCTTCAGTACTAGAATGGTTCCAACACTATAGAATTCAAGGGAATATAAGCCACATTTAAATCACTGAGGATTTTTATATGCATTTTGCGGTACAGCTTTCTTTGTACATACAGTCTGTGGTATCATCTGAAAACTGAATTTACCCTAAAAAACACCAATGTTTCTTATTCCCCTGGAATCATACAGCTATATACCAGATATTTACCCACTGGAGAAGTTATCTCCTCTTTCTCACTTCCTTATCACAACTTTGGGGGTTATTCACTAAGGCATGTTAAATAGGTGATAAAGCGGAGATGACTTCTCCAGTGATATCACTTCTCCAGTTCCTATGTTATTCTATGGAGCCAATGCACTAAGATCTCCAAAAAATAAGAAATGTTAGTGAATTGGCACCATAGAATAACATTGGAACTGGAGAAGTGATATCACTGGAGAAGTCATCTCCACTTTATCATCTCTTTATCACACCTTAGTGAATAACCCCCTTGGTGCAGAGCCTGCAGGTCTGTCTCCTGCAGCCAAGTCTACTCCAACACCACAAGCACACAAACACACATGAGCACACACATGCACACACTCACGTACACACATTCACACACTCACGTACACATATGCACACACTCACGTACACACATTCACGCACTCACGTACACACATGCACACACTCATGTACACACACGCACACAGTCACGTACACACATGCACACACTCACGTACACACACTCAGATACACACATGCACACACTCATGTACACACAAGCACACAAACACATGTGAGTACACACATGCACACACTCATGTACACACATTCACACACTCACGTACACACATGCACACACTCATGTACACACAAGCACACAAACACATGTGAGTACACACATGCACACACTCATGTACACACATTTCACACACTCACGTACACACATGCACAAACTCAAGTACACACATGCACACACACACACACACATGCTGTAACAGTCATCCATTTAACTCAAGTCTTTTTTATCTTTTGTTATTTACCGGCATTTCAGGTAAATGTCCAATTTTTTTCTCCTGCTCTCCTTCTCCTATATCTATTTCAATTACTTCTCACCTTGTTTCTTTCTATTCCCATAGACTACAATAGCAACAGTGCCACCATAAAAAAGTAATAACACAAAAGAAGTTACAAAAAAAAATGAAATTTTGAGACATAATATTCGAATGAGGCAAGTACGAGCAATGGGAGCAGTCTTGTTTAACTCAATCGTACAAAATGCATATTCGTATAGTAATTTTCACAATCTCTATACACCTTTGTGTGACTGGGGGGGTTTGCAATGTACTGCTCACCCCCTCTGGCACTGAAAGAGTTAATTCTGATGTGTTGATGTTTTATCTATTTCACTTGTCCTTCTTCATTCATTTTAACCTTTTGAGTGCCAGAGGGGTACAGAACATATTGCTTTGCAATGCGGTCCATACCTCTCTGGTACTCAAAGGGTTAAAGTATTTTATTTGCCAACATATTTACTGATGCATACAAATCAGTGGTGCGTATGTATAAAGCTAAAAGTGGGGCATTTCACAGGGAGATGACGGTACCTTATGTAACAAACATTCCCATTGATTTGATTGGGGCTTTTTAACTACCTCAGTGCCAGAGGGGTACGAAATGCATTGTACAGCAATGTGCTGCGTACCCCTCTGTCACTCAAATGGTTAAGACAATGCATTGTAGACCTCTCTAGCATGCAAGGGGTTGATTTTATAAATATTGTGTAATTATTTTGCCCTTGAATTCCTCGGATACTGTTTCTCTACATATGGCACAATGGGATGAATGTATGATGGGGATTCTCCTCCAAATCATGGCACTGGAATCTCTGTCACGTTCCTACATCAATTTCCTGCCTAAAAGTCTCCCATTAACAATGCTTATGCCAAGGAAAGAGCAATGAGTCAGTGTATGAGCTTTTGGGCCTTTTCATTAATCTGCATCAACATCTGCTCCATATGCTCCATATATTAACATGTATTAACATGACTTAGATAACTTGGTCGCAGTCACTGGCAGTTTTCCCATGTGTGCTAGAGAGCAGACTTATGAGGTTTTCTGACATTATGGTCTATGCTGGCAGAGTGTGTCTGCAGTATGCACTACAGCAATCATACGGTATAATGCATACCCTTAGGAGAAGCTGCTGGCTTTAGAGGCTAATACTATGTGGCTGCACTGGCACAACTGTATAATGCCAAAATGTAATGGACAAAGGTAGGGGAGTGTTCCTGTCCTGAACCTGCAGTCTGATAGCTCCTTTTATAGCCATAGTGATTGCTGATACCTCTTCCCCTGCTCTGCTCACTGTGGATAGAGCTGATTAATCTCACAGCTCTGCCTGGTTATCTCTGGATTCTCCGGAGATTAGAATGTGCTATTCTGGCTGCAAGTAGAGATGTCTTTTCAGTTATTTTGGGTGCTCTCAGGTCTGGCTGGAAATTCCCTTATAAAGCAAGGTATGAGCTTCAAGCTATGAGAATCCATATCGGAGCCAGGATCTAATGATGAGAACCGAATATCCTCATAGCCCGGTGCCCTGTGTAATGCACGCTAGGGCCTTATGCAATTCTGGAGAAAGCTATCTACATCGTAGGAGGCAAATAAAACTGCACAACCTTTTGGCAAACTCAGCACTTAAACTCACAGTACCTGACACCCTCATATCCTGCTGTCTGCCTCCTATTACCCATTTAGATTGTAAGCTCCTTGGGGCAGGGACCTCTCTCCTATTTTTACTATAAATGTGACACTTATTTTATCCTCATTGATTTATTGTAACACTAGTTGAACAGCCCGTTACACGGGCCACAGTGCCACCGCCACCCGGTCGCGGAGACTGCCCGCTGCACGGCTGATACACACTCTATCAGCCGCGGACGGGCAGTCTCTACTGCGCATGACTGCAGCACGCGCAGCAGTGTCTACTGCGCATGTCGCAGCGTTACACACGAATTAGCGAATTATTATATAGGATATGTCTATTGTAAGGTGCTGTGTACAATGTGTGACGCCATATAAATAAAGATATACATACATACAAAACTTCCATTTGATTGAAATGCAGCTTTTAACGCCTTGAATGCTAGACAGATTTCCAGTGCACTGCTTTGCAATGCGTTGGAGACCTCTCTAGCATTTAACCCTTTGAGTGCCAGAGGGATAGCCAACGCATCGATTTTGCAATGCGTTGGATACCCCTTTGGCACTCAAAGGCATAAGGTTTAAAAGCCCTATTTAGGCTATTGGGATATTTTTATTTGGCATCTATGGTGCAGTTTCTCCACTTTTCTTTGGAAAGTAAGGGGCGATATATATTAATCTGTCAGAGCTGATCCTTTGGCATATCTCCCAACTCATGCAGTTGAATCCCATGTGCTAGAGCAGTGGTTCTCAAGTCCTGGCCTCAGGACCCACTAACAGGCCAGGATTTGATGATTTCCTTGTTAGAGCACAGGTGAGTTAATCAATGTGAATGAGCCTCTGATCACCACACCTGTGTTCTAGCAGAGAAATCCCTAAGTCCTGACCTGTTAGTGGGTCCTGAGGACAGGAGTTGAGAACCACTGCGCTTGAGCATATAATCAATTTCGTGCAGTGATGGGCAACGGGAGGCCTCCAGCTCCTGCCAGACTACAAGTCCCATCATTTCCAGTTGAGAGTTGTAGTCTGACTGCAGCTGGAGGGCCTCCCATTTCCCATCCCTGCTTTAGTGCATAACAGGGCACACACTCTGTTGCTGTTAAGACTACAATATGATGAAGCCTGGAACATTTCCTGTGTACCATGCACAGTAAAATGGAGTAGAGTTACAGCATTTCCTCTGTGCCATGTTAGTACATAGCATTAAAGAGGAACTTTCATCCTAATAAAATTGCCACCAAATAGAATACTAACCTAGTGATATGAAAAGTTATATTATCCTTACGTGCAATAAGTCAGCAGTTTTGAAAAAACACATCTTCGGCAGGAACCAGAGGACAGACAGCGCAGACATCTTAGAGGAAATGTACCTCTGAGTCGGTGCTGTCTGGCCTGTTCTCTGCTAGCAATGGTGGTGACGTTCCTTGGTGCCTTAAGGCACCGGAAGGGACTACAGCGCAGGTGCACAGAGCCTCTCTTGTACGATGTGTACAGCCTGATGCTACAGAAGATGTGGTTTTTCTTCAATATCGCTGACTTATTGCGCTTAAGGATAGTATAACTTTGCATATCTCTAGGTATTTGGGAGGAATTGAATTAGGGTGAAAGTTCCACTTTAAATGAGGTACAGATCAACCCTTTGAGTGCCAGAGGAGTATGCAACACATTGCTTAGCAATATGCTGCATACCCCTTGACAGTCAAAGGGTTAAAGAAACACTCATACACATCCCCACTACCAATCCCCTGACACATGCAGCATACAGAATAGAATTGTCTTTGTAGGTATCTTGGGAACTTGGCAATAGGCAGGAATAGCACTAACAAATCTGTTCCAGCACCTAGTTCAGGACAGAATCATACTGGTAAATCCAGCCTAAGGCCACTAGACAATATTCCCTGCTATACTTCACCCAAGAATACTGCTAAGTGTATGTCTCAGATATATTATCAGTGTTATTAACATATCAAAGGATCCCACCAGCTGGTTCAGCGGTTGTTAAAGGAGGAGTAAAGCTTCTTAAAATAACCCCAGAGTTTACTTATTATAGACAGAAAACATGCCTGCCAGGTGTCCCTCTATAGAAGGGACAGTCCCCCTTTTAAGTTCCAAGTCCCTCTATCCCTCTTTCTCACACTGTGCCCCTCTTTTTTAGAAGATCAGAATGTGCTGATCACACTGCGCCCCAGGAAAATAAGTAACATTAACAGTATATGTGTTTCTACATTACATATTGTTAATAAAATATTTTCGTTTTATTTTAAATCATGTATTTCATCACATAAAGATCTGCCAAAAAGTCATGAAGTAATCTAAAAGTTCTCAATAATGCCCTGCCCACCAGTCGCACTTAGAACAACAGTTTCTCTCTTTGTCCATTTAAAATGTTGGGCTGTATGAGAAAATCCTAACAGCCCCTCTGAATTTTGACCTTTTGCCTTTGTTCGAGGATAACATCTTCAGTCAGTCCTGGATGTCATGTCCATGCAATCGGATATGACACTTGGTGGCAGCTTTTTCATACTGAAGCAGGAAGATCACATGTGGCTGCTTAACCTTGGAAATGTAGTACTTATTGCTATAAGCACTGATAATAAACAGGCTTAGTCCCTCTTGCCTTTATTGTTATTGAGCGCTCTTCTTGTTATTATACTGCATATTCGTGGAAGTGGACATGATGGTTGCCAGCAGGACCACAGGATGCATAATCCATCTACTGCACATGGCAATCTTAACCCTTTAACCCTTAACGACTGATGACGTGCTAGGACCATCACCGGTAATCTGTCCTAAAGGACCTATGATGGTCCTAGCATATTTTTTGCTCACAGCGCTCCTGCGGAAGTGCTGTGATCACTAGCGGGGTCTGAAACAACCTCTATCGGATTCCCTGGTCACTGTGCCAGCACATGTGATCAGTCACATGTGCTGGCTCACCATTTGAGATCAAAACAGTCCTTAAGGGGAATCCACTTCCCTGGACCCTGATCGGTAAGGGGTTAAGGACCAGAGGGACTGTTTTGCAATACATTGTGCACCCCCCTTGTTAAGTAGGCTCATGCACTCTGTTTCGGTTTGAAAAAAATTGTCAGCAACTTTCATGCCCACCTCTGTGACCCTGACATGCACATGAAAATCTTTTACAAAGGCACCCCTTGCTCTCAGTGCCTAGGGAAGCCAGCTGCACCTCACTGACGAGGCCCAAATAAGGTCGAAATGTACGTCTGGGGTTAGCTGGTTTTTCCGTGCAGAGGGGACTTGCCCATCATTTTGGTACTGGACCGCCCTTATGGGCGGGATTAGTCTAATGTGTATGTGGAAATTCCTCCTCTGTAATGGCACTAGAGAGCTAAATGTGATGCTCTTGAGTGGTGACTAGCCAGAGAACAAGCCTTTGTGCTTTTGTTCGTGCTCAGAGCCTCTCACATCATTTTTTGGCTTGTATCTGTGAAACACTTGGGGTCTCTCCCTAAGTGTTAAGGGTAGTCCAGACGTGGACCCCTTGCTCTCGGTGCCTAGGGAAGCCAGATGCACCTCACTGATGAGGCCCAAATAAGGCCGAAATGTACGTCTGGGGTTAGCTGTTTTTTTCCGTGCAGAGGGGACTTGCCCATCATTTTGGTACTGGACTGCCATTATGGGCTGGATTAGTCTAATATGTATGTGGAAATTTCTTCTCTGTAATGGCACTAGAGAGCTAAAATGTGATGCTCTTGAGTGGTGACTAGCCAGAGAACAGGCCGTTGTGCTTTTGTTCGTGCTCAGAGCCTCTCACATCATTTTTTGGCTTGTAAAGGCACATGGGCAACATTTATAGGGGCCATTAGGATTTTTGATCACAGTAAGTAATGGAGGATATTATTAGGAGACATTACTTCTCCTTCAAATTACAATAATAAAATGTTCCTTTTTAGGAGGGACAGTCCGGCTTTGAGACCCAAATCCGTCTGTCCCTTTTTCCCACCCTGGTGTCCCTCTTTATAGGAGTTCAGACAGTGTGGTGTGTGTATATAATTGTCTCACATTGCTTCAAAGCAATAAATCTCACATTATTGCTTGTTTAACCCCTTAACGACCCATGACGTACATGTTCGTCATGGGGTGTATGTACCTAAAGGACCAAGGATGTACATGTACGTCATGGAATTCAGGGCTCCTCGTGCAGCTGCACTCCGTTTGGGGAGCCCTGAATCGTATTGCAAAAAAAAAATGGTCCTTAAGTGCCGGCCTTGTGCATGCACGGCCGTTCCTTGAGGGGTTAAGCTGCAGTATATATGTTTATAAATTGGTCAATGTAAATAAAATACTTAATGAAAAATGGTTACGAAGAATACACGTGGCAGGGTTTTACTGATTATTTTACAAACATGTTATATTTTCATAAGCATCCTGCTTCCAGATTGGCTCATGTACCAGGAACAGGCTGTCCATGTTTAGGTGCATTTGAGATGTATTTATCTACTGGTTCCTTGGCCAATGAACGTCCATATGTCTATGTACTAAAGCCCACATGGATCCTTTGTACAAAAGTAGATTTGGATGTGCAGGGCTGACCACACCTCACCTCTGGAGGAGCAGCCAAGCTAGTTACTTTAGAACTGTCGCCCTGTAGGTGGCGACCATCAAAACTGCAAGATCAGAATGTTGCCGAACCATGCGGATGAGACCAGAATCTCGCCCTCATGAAAAGGGCGATACTCTCATGTCACCATTTTGATAGTCACCACCTACAGGGTGACAATTCTAAAGTAAACCTGGTGAGGCAGTGTAACCATACTTCTTGTCCAGAGGTGCAATGAAAGAGTCTAAGCCCTAAGATCTGCACTTACCATGTATAAGTTGGCAAAGAAGCTGCTAGTTAGTTCCTCTCATCTGCTCCCATGCATCTATACAACTGGGCGACGGTCACATGTGCGGAGGAGGCGGCGTAGTCCTTACAGTTAATCATTTAAAAAAAAAAAAAAAAAAAGCTGCTGGTACAGGGTACCATTGCTAAATCTCATATAAAAGACCTGTATAGGCGCATCTGCTCCCAAACATCAACAAGGACTGCATATTAACATCTTTTAAACTGGGTCCCAATTTGTACTCAGTACCAGCAGCCTTTAAAAAAAGATATATATATTTAATTCTAAGGACTGCGGCGCCCCCTCAACACATGTGACCTCAGCACAGTCCGTGTAGATGTATGGGAGCAGATAAGGGTAACTAACTAGCACCTTCTTTACCATATTATACATAGTTATTGCAGGTCTTAGCAAATAGGCTTTTTCATTGCACCTCTGGACAAGATGCATGGCTACACTGCCTAACACGGTTTACTTGTTTTGTAGACCATAACGGCGACATGAGAGTATCGCCCTTTTCATGCTGGCGAGATTCTGATCTTGCCCACATGATGCAGGTGACATTCTTACTTTGCAGTCTTAATGGTCGCCACCTACAGGGCGACATATCAAAAGGATACCCAGCCAAGCCTGCTTTAGTGAATTGGTGCAAGGGAAGCAGGCAGACAGACCATGTGAATTAATGAATATGTATATGTTTATATAGTGCCACATGTGTACACAGCTCTTGACAATTTAAGGGTTTAGACAATAAAGGGTTACAAGTGCTTTGCAAAGTGAAACACTGGAAGTGAGGTCCCTGCTTGAAGGCTTACAATGTAAAGTGATAATGGGAGACATACAGAGTACATAAGGGTCAAGTGCTGAATACAGTGCTAGAGTCTTGGTCAGGATAGGGAACATGAATAATGTATAATTTATAAGAACCTTATATGTCTTTGCCTAGCAATAGCCTTCCCGGGCCCCTGTCTAACCTACAGAGGCCCCCCTTTCCCTTAAATAGCCTCCATACACATTGTTGTTTGATGAATTAAAGGGACTGTAATGTCCCATAAAAACGTTTTATATTTTTGTAGAACCTTAGAAAATGAGCAGAATGGTGCAAACCCTATCTCTCAAACAGCTCTGGTTTGAGAGATATAGGCATTGAAAGTTCGACCCTCTCTCTCCTTCTCCTGGTGACAGTGTCTAGCTGACAGCAGGAGATTCTGGTCCGGGGACCAGCAGGCGGCTCTGCAGCAGAGCCGAGATCGCGTTATCTATAAAGAATTCATTCACTGAAAATGTCTACAAAGTGTGCTTGCAAACCAGGCACACTTTGTAGATCTTTCCAATGAATAAATTATTGAGTTGTACGACTCGATTCTCCTGCTGTCAGCTTTACAGCTCACATCAGGAGAAGGGGGGGGGGGGACTTTGAATCCCTATTTCTCTGAAACCATAGCTGTTTGAGAAATAGAGTTTGCACCATACTGCTTATTTTCTAAGCCTCTATAAAACTATAAAAAGTTTTTATGGGACATTACTGTCCCTTTAACTCCTTTATAGCAATGCGTTCCAAGCACCCCAACAACAGAGAAATTAAATAACACTAACATCACTAAACTGATTAAACCCAATGTTGCCAATCTGATTCACATTAGCCTCTTTGGCTATGGAGGGGTTATTGGGGTGAAAGCATAACTGAGATTCCACTCTAAGGCTGATTTGCTAAGCTATGCATGCTAGAAATAAAACAATATGGGCTCCATATACCAGATATTATCTTAACTAGCACCACTCTTAAACTAAACCAAATTTAAATGGAGGTCAAAGCCCCCATATTAAATTAACTATGCCTCACCCCCCAAAAAAGTGCAGTTCCCATACCCCATACTAAATGAAAATACAGACAAAGAAGGTGTGCCTGGTCTCCTTACTCTACCATCCCACCGGGAGAGGAAATAATAGTCACGACTAGTATATATTCTGTAGACTACATGTTGATCAAAATTTTGCTCAGGAAAGGGAGACCAGTGTCCCATTACCCTACTACCTTACCAGGAGAGGATTTTACTCAAACTAAAATGGTGCCTTCAGACCCCGTATAAATTGTAATATTGCCCAAGGAAGGGGGTCCCCAGACCCTTTCCTCAACCCTCCCATTAGGAAGAGGAAGTAATTATTCAAATTAATGTTGGTCTGAAGACCCCATATTAATAAAATAATTGCACAATGGAAGGGTCCAGGTTCCCCTTTGTCTTCTGTCCAAAAAAATGCTAAAATCAGGTGGGTTTATCTGTTAAGAGATGTCCAACTGGACCTCATAAGTGCCCTGGTCCTTTCTTAGTTTCTTCTCCATTACTTTAAGAAAAAAATTGGATGTTTAATCAAATAAAAAATATGCTGCAAAAAAAACAAGGTCCTTCCTGGACCCATGACCAAAATACACTAAAAACTCTGAATTGCTTTAATCAAAAACCACTCAGGGCTTAAATCACTCCCAGCCAATCAGTGGCTGAGGAAGAGGTCCAGAGCTGGATCACAGGCAAGGCACCCACGGTGTCTGCCGAGGGCCCGGTCAAATGAGGGGGCCTGACGGAGACCTGCTCCCTGCTCTCCCTTACATGGGTCCCCTTTGACAGGGGCGGCCTGGCCGGTACCTATAAAACAAATAAAATGCTATTGATTCATATGGCAAAGCAATACATTCCTTAGCTAGCCACTAGGGGCAGTTTTCTGCTTTCCTAAGAAGGCGGCTTCTTGGTAGTGTCCGGGATACTATCACAGGCAGGAGACTAAGCACACTGCTCTCACTGTACAGCATGGAGAAGACCTGCTCCCCTTTACACGGGTCCCCTTTGACAGGGGCAGCCTGGTCGGTACCTATATAACAAATAAAATGCTATTGATTAAAATGGCAAAGCAATTAATTCCTTAGTCAGCCACCAGGGGCAGTTTTCTGCTCTCCTCAGAAAGCGGCTTCTTGATAGTGTCCGGGATACTATCACAGGCAGGAGACTAAGCACACTGCTCTCACTGTACAGCATGGAGGAGTTTCCAGAAATTACGAATTTTATTAAGGCAGAATCCCTTCTTAACAGTGCCTTGTAAGTTTGGTCATAGAGGTGCAATGGTGAAAGTGGCCCTCCACCTGCTTTTTTAATTACAACTCCCATTGCAGGTATCTGTGGGGAGGGAATTACTGTTTTCCCTGAGCAGTTATTTTATTTGTAAACTCAGTATATCACTATACACTTTGTGGAATTAAAGGGATAGTAATGTTTCAAAATAAAAACAGCTCCAATTAATCTTCATAGTATTTGGGCCATGGAGAGTGTTATTTCAATACTGTCAGAGTTGTAGTTCAAGAGTAATTGAATGATAAAAGATCCCCGCCTGCCCCTTTTACTGATGTAACACTGCTCACCTCAGAATAGAAAGGTGGTGTCCAGATGGCTTGTAGAAAGGGACAGTCTTCAATCAGCATAAGGGAAAAAACTGAAAAAACTGTCAATAGGGCAGGATTTTCCTTATGCTCACAGTAAGTAAATTGCTGTGAGTTGTCTGGTTAGGCTGACCATACCTCACCTTTAAAAAGAGACACATAGGAAACAGGCATATTTCAGGAGTGCACCAAAATCAAAGCAACCCTGTAGTTTGCATTTTTCATGTGTGTCCCTTTTTAAAGGTGAGGTATGGTCAGCCCATGTCTGGTCCCAGGACCAGATTCCACATCTGAGGGGAGGGAGCTTACACAAGGTAAAAGGGGTGGGAGGGGAAAACTTTATCATTCAATTACTCTTGAAATACAACTCTCCATGGCCCAAATACTATGAAGATTAATTGGAGAGGCTTTTATTTTGAAACATTACTATCCCTTTAACTGAGCGGCCTCATTTGAGTTGATCTGTGGAATTACTAGTGTATCCTCATTTCAATTAAACTCTTTGATTATAATCTTGCAGCTCCATTTAATTTGTAATCTCTGTAGTACATTTTTAATATATTTAACCCCTTGGATATCAGAAAGATGGCCAGTGAATAGATCTGCAATGCTTTGGTGACCTCTCTGGCATCCAAGAGGGTAAAGCATCAATCTTTGAACTTTATTAAGCTGTTGGTAGTACTGCTGACCCCAAGAGCAAAGGTCAAATTGAGAGGTTTGGGGGTGGGGGGGCCCAATTTGGGATCCTGCCTAGTGCCCTGTGGAGTATTAATCTGGCTCTGATGAGGTCATGTGTGTACACTCCTGAACTCCTCACAGCCAATCAACTGGCATTTTGGCCTTACAAAAAAGGAATCTTGTCTTTCTATCACATTAACTACCCCACTGCTAGTGTAGCTAATACAAACCAATTCAGCAATAGAGGGGTTCACTGGAAGTCAGGCTAGGATACAGGGAGTGGAAGGGTGAAAGTTTACTGAATGTAATGTGAATTAACCCCTCCTTTGCCAGCAAATTTTCAATGTATTACAAACTTGCATGGTAATGAAGGGGTTAAGGAGGGGAGTTGTGTGGGGAGGCATTTTTCTTGGTGATAGGGGTCATGGGTTTGCGGCAGTGCACCAGGAAAGGTCATGCTCCATCCATAACATTGTTCGGTCTGATCTAGATGTAGGGAAACATGCATAGATTTCCCTGCTTCTATGTACCATTAGCAATGTACAGTACCTTGGTACAAGCACATGCAAATAATATATGGAAACATTCAAATGGAGATCTTTAAAATATTAGCCCTTAAAGTTCTTCAGAACATAGAGTCAAGGCAATATGTTCCTTCTTGCTCTAAGTAAGAAGTGCTCCAATGTGTCCTCAAGTAGACTTAACATGCCACAATTTAGATATATCACTACCTGACACACAAAGACAAACAAAACTTCTTCAGCTGCCATTCTGCTAGAAATGGTACCAGTTTAGACATTTCAAAAAACAGTCAACTGAAAGAGATCATGTATTAGTTAACAAAATATTTGAAAACTAGCCCTTCTCCCTGACACTAGGGATGGCCAAAATGTCAGAGAAATTTCTCACATGACTTGAAAAATAACTGCAGCTTGGGATATTCCAGCAGGGTGCCAACACATGACATCAGTTCTTTAAAGCCTCTGTTTTCAACAAAAGAAAAGGGCAGCATGTCAACCACCAACATTTTGACAAATGTGCTATTCCATTGGCATACTTTTGAATTATTTTTCAATGTGACTGCTTCTGTTCACTCTATACGCAATAATACTTGGTGAGCTTATTAACTAATTCAGACTCAAATATCACCTCTATGCAGATGACACCCAGCTTTACTTATCTGCACCTCAAATGACTCTTGATGCTCAATTTAAAGTCACAGATTGTCTCTAGGCTATCTCAGACTGGATGGTTCATAGATACCTCAAACTCAACATGTAAAAAACTGAGCTGCTCCTCATCCCACCTAGATCTGGCCCAGTAGTGTCCTTCCTGGTGACAGTGAATAACAATAGCTAGTATTTATATAGTGCCTTTCTTCCAGTGCAACTCAAAGTGCTTTCAGAATTAACCAAATCAACAGCTGAATAATAGATGTTATTATTACCCCAATCAATGGTACCCATTGTATCACCACTGAAAGATGAAGGGCTGAGCTGATCCTTCTGGGATTCAAACCTGCAACCTTGAGGTTTGAACAGGCACTGTAGTCATGGCATTTGCTACTGAGCTATCTCACCATCTTTTAGCAGTGCTATAAATCTTGTATCAGAAGCATGGTGCCTAGGGATTATAATTGACACTGCTCTCTCAGTCTCTCCTCATATTAATGATATTGCCAGATCATGCTGCTTCCTCTTGTGTAACATGGCAAAAATCCATCCCTTCCTCTGTTCCTCCACATCTAAAATTCTTGCACAAGCACTCATTCTATCCCTCATGGACTACTTTAACCTTCTTCTGTCTGGTCTTCCTGCTTCCCAAATCCATACACTTCAATCCATACAGAATGTTGAAGCATGAGTCACCTTATTGTCACCTAGGTTTGTCTCTTCCCCCTCCTCCTCCAATCAATCCACTGGCTACCCACCAAACTCTGAATATCTTACAAAATACTGCTTCTCTCATTCAAACCATTTTCTCCTCTACCCATTCCTACATTTCCACTCTGATCTCCCGCTATACCCTACCCTGCCACCTATGATCAACCAATGACATTCTTCTCTCAACTTCTTTTGTATCTACAGCTCACTCTCGTATCAAACCCTTTCCTTCATTGCTCCTTATCTATATAATCCTCTACCTCCCAGCCTACGCCACAGCACTTCTCTGGTGGTCTTCAAGTCGAGCTTCAAATTGCATCTTCTCAAGAAGGCTTCACTAAGCTAGAAGCCAATGACTTCATGCATCCAAGGCTCTTATAATTTACTAATGTTCCACTATCATGATCAGAAAACGAGCAATGTATTCCAATCTTAAAGGGTTAGTAATGCCCGAAATAAAGTTTATTCTATATGGTAGATTTTACAAAAATAAAGTATTTGAAGAAAGTCCTATCTCTCAAACCTTTATGGTTTGAGAGATAGAGCGTTCTAAAGTTCCCCTCTCCCTCCCCTTCTCCTGACAACAGGAGTTCCTGGTCTGGGGACCAACAGGCTGCTCTTCAGCAGAGACAAAATAGAGCGATTTAAAAATAAATACTTCATTGGAACGGTCTACAAAGTGTGCTTGGTTTTCAAGCACACTTTTTAGACCGTTCCAAAGAAGTATTTATTTTTAAATCACACTATTGCGGCTCTGCTGAAGAGCCTTCTTGTGTCGGCCGACACTGATCTCCTTCTGTCAGCTTTACAGCTGACATCAGGAGAAGGGGAACTTTAGAGGTTGGATATCTCTCAAACCATAAATGTTTGAGAGACAGGACTTTTTCCAAATACTTATTATTTTGTACCATATAGAATAAACTTTCATTTCGGGCATTACTAACTCTATAACCCTTATGTTCTCTGTATGTCTCCCTTTACCACTATAGACTGAAAGCTTTCGAACAGGGACCCCATTTCCAGTGTTTCATTCACCCTGTATTGTCCAAACCGTTAAATTGTAAGGAGCTATGTAAACTTGTGTCGCTATATCAATAAACATATCTTTTTTTTTTCTCATTTTCAAAAGCTTTATTGAGAGATAGGATAATCATACAGACAAGAGATCTGCAACATTCGTTATCAGCACAATGTATAGCACAAAATACACAATTAAAGTACACATTCTAATAAAGCATCATTAGATTAGTGCAATACCAAATAAATAGCAATGACAGCAACAAGAAAACTTTCTATATATTGTGATAGAAACAAGAGAAGCCTAATCTGTATACATAAAATTATACTTCTAATTATACATAACCTCTGATCAATTCAAGAATAGCATACAAAATGCGATATACGTCTAAAGAAGAGCCTATAGACATGAGACTTATTAAAACATCCTAAACATCCAAGAACAGGAAAAGTACCCACCTGGAGATAAACCTCTTTGCACATATCCATAAGGACTCAACCCAAGAGGGGACTTTAAGGTATCGTCCATAGTACGTCAAAACATATAAGCCTGAACTATGCAGAGTGTTAGTTGGAAAAAAGAAGAGAAGAAAAGACGGTGAAAATGTCAAAGAAATAGGCAGATAACAAAACCATAAGTCACCTGAAAAGATATAGATATGAGGGAGACAGTTGAGACGATTAGTACATGGGCAGAGTGTGAGGGCTATACATCCACCACCCTGCCTAAATATCACGGGTAGACAAGAGAGGTCATGGGGGTAGCGGTGGGAAAAAGCCAGAGGTACGGACAACCAAGACACAAGGCCAAGACACTGTCCGCGGCTCCTAAAACATTTGTAAGCAGTTACTGAGAAGGAGCAGAAGATGAAGGGAAACATACCAAATTCAACTTAAAGAACAAACAAAAGGTAGGTAACGTGAAAGGACCTGTGAACGTGAGAGACAAAATACCCCCTTGGCAAAATATTAAACAATAGTCACAATGTGTAAAATATAGCACAGAACCCTACATCCCTTAGTTATGAAAATACACATTAAACAGAAACCACCCTCCTTGACATAGAGAGCTCTCCAATTAAATGCAAATAAATAGCCCTTAAAATAACATATGTCAGCTGCTGAGCTGACCAGTGACGACCCCCCGGGGCCCTAGGGGGACCACCCCCACCAGCAGAAAGCAGTGGGCAAAATCAGGAAAGCAGTCAAATATCACATAGGGATTACAAAGCTCTCAAAACTCCTCACAGGTTCAGCAAAAGGTACTCATTTGATGTCTGTAGAGGTGCGAGGGAAGCAAATCACTTCTCCTGTTCAGGCGCCACAGGTCCCTTTAATAAAACTGGTACCCAACATCAGTGTCAAACATACTGGGGCATAGAGACGTAGTGAGGGAAGAACTCAGATGGGCTCAACCCCATACCAGGATATGGATCCCGGGATCCCAAGGAGAAGCATCCCCTTTTGTCTCTGTATCGTCCAAATCTGGTATCCAGAGAGCAAACACCACCAGCGTTCCCATAATATTGTTAGGCCACAATCCCACAACAGCAGTCAGGCGTGGTCCGGGAGCGGTTCCAAGTAAGTCAGGCCCGTGGGGGGAAACACCTCAATACCCGGTCGTCCATATCAAAGACACAAACCATACTGTAATCCACCAGATCGTCGTGCTGACAGGGAATAAGACCCCCAGTGCTCCGATGCGGAGCCCAGGCTTCATTACTCTGATCTCAGGCCAGGATAGGGTGACCCAGCCTTCCCATATCAATGTGCAACCCAGCTATCTCCTCGCGCACTGCTGCCACGATCTCACTCACCAGTGCCTTGAATTCCACTTTAGTCTGCAGCTGTGGGATGTTGTCTTTCCTGAAGCACCGAGGGGGGAAAGTAGTAGATGAAGAGAGAAGCGATAAAGCAAGTTCCACCTCATCCGAGCTACACACAGAGATTAATAGAGGCTTCACACAGAGAGATTAATAGAGGCTTAGGGTCAACTTTTACCAGTTGATTCATAGTCTAGCCACCTCGGCCGCGGCATCTGGTCAAAATGGCATGAAGAGAGTACACCAGGGTCTTGAGTCACCTTCTTGTCAAATGTAAGGATCTTCAGTGAAAAAGCCATCTAGACAGTACTGGAACATCTTCACCTTGAATCAAGTAACAGATAACATAAAATATAGGCATCTATATCATATGTACAATGTCTCGGCACAGGAGCCCTAGGGAAACACGTCCATCTCCTCCAGCAGTTTGCTCCACCCCCTCAATAAACATATTCATTTATTCAAAAACACCTGGTTTGTTTAACAAAAAAAAACTTGACATGAAACTGTGAAGACATTACCACTTTAACTAATACTCCCCCCCCCCCACACACACACGCATGCTTTATAGTTGTTTTGGCCGAATCGCTTACTGTATACATTGCCATTCTCTTCTTTAGTATCATATTGTGGGGTGGTATAATATTCCTCTAATGTAAGTAAGAGATGCTGAGTTGGCTAAGAAGTAAAAGGCTGGATTTTATTAAAGAGAAAAAGTTGCCTCTGAAGTTTAACTAAAAAAATTATTTTATGGTCTATGGATATATTTGAAAATGGAGTTTGTAAAAACTGATCATAGATAATACAATCTAATTAAGAAGTGATATCCCTGCAAAGTACAGTGGTAGGCTCATGGAGAGCGGTTTATGTTTTTTATAATAACTGTGAGACATTTTTGTGGCAAGCTCTGAGTTCTTATGTTAAAGTGATTACATCATCCAGCTATTTGGTTGAATATGTAAAACATACATTAAAAAGCTGTCCATACCAACCACTAGCAAGATTGCCTACTCATGCACAGTTTTAACCCTTTGAGTGCCAGAGAGGTATCCAACGCATTGCGCTGCAATGAGTTGGATTCCTTTCTGGCAGTAAGAGGGTTACAGGTACAGAGTGTTCTATTTTGAAACTCAATAACTTTTGATGATGGAATTTCACCTCCCAACCTGACACTGCATGCAGATAAGCTATTTTGCATGTAATTCCAGACAGAGAGAAGTGACATCACCATTATTAACATATTCTATTCTCTGGAATGGTAATCTGCTATTTATTTACATAGTTGCTAAAATATGCATTAAAGACAGCCATTCGGTTCTCCAGCAGATTGACTAAGAAGTTATTGCACATGTAAAGGCTTATGTGCTAAGAACAGCTAGAGGCATCACTGAGGAAACCAACTGCACCAGTGTGGAAATATAAAATGTCCTATAGGTCCTATTGTACCCTGAGGCAGAGGGGGTACCCTTGGATGCTGGGCCCAGATGAAATTGCATCCTCTGCACCCCCTGTAGTTATACCCCTCACTCTAGTACATACCCTGAAGTACAACCAAATTATTTCTGTGCCATTATCCAGCACAGAGAATGTGCTGTGCTGGTGGTTTCTTACATTTTCCCAGCATGTATTAACCATAGCTGCACTCAAATTATGAGCTAAGTATTGCTAAGCAGATGTCACAATATGTTGTGGGTTCTAACTGGTAACTATCTCTTCCTGTTTTTATACTACTGTTTAGGCATTCTTCTAGAGGTGAACTGGATTGGAATATCATTATAATCACAATAGTGCAAAGCAGATCTTAACCCCTTAAGGACCAGAGGAGTGTGCACCACCACCCTACTGATCTGAATATACTAAGAAGAACTGAAAAAATTCTGGGATAAACCACCTGGAGTAAAATGTATACATTTTCCTGCACGTAAGATAGGGGTGGCATTTGGGACTTGTTTTCTTTAATAGTAATGTTTCACAATAAAAGCAGCTCCAGTTTATCTTCATAGTATTTGGGCCATGGAGAGTGTTACTTCAGTACTGTCAGAGTTGTAGTTCAAGAGTAATTGAATGATAAAGTATCCCCCTCCCTCCCCTTTTACTGATGTAACACTGCTCACCTCAGAGCAGCAAACATGTCTGGATGGATCTCATAGAGGGACAATCTTCAGTGAGAATAAAGAAAAACCTGAAAAACCTGTCAACTGGGCCAGGGTTTTCCTTATGCTCACAGTAAGAAGATTATCCCTTGCTGTGAGCTGTTTGGTCTTAACACCAGATTCCACATTTGAGGGGAAGTGACTTACACTAGGCAACAGGGATAGGAGGGAGATACTTTATCATGCAATTACTCTTGAACTACAACTATGACAGTATTGAAATAACACTCTTCATGGGTCATAAACTATGAAGATTAATTGGAGCTGCTTTTTTTGTGAAACATTACTATTCCTTTAAAGTCTTAAAGGGATACTAATATTTCACAAAAAAGCAGATCCAATTAATCTTCATAGTATATGACCCATGAAGAGTGTTATTTCAATACTGTCATAGTTGTAGTTCAAGAGTAATTAAATGAAAAAGTATCTCCCTCTGGCCCCTTATGGTCCCATGACCAGACAGCACACATCATGGGACAATTTTCTTACTGTAAGCATAGGGAAAACCCTGCCACCCCCCCTTGACATGTTTTTCAGGTGTTTTCCCTTATGCTCACTGAAGATTGTCCCTCTCTGAGATCCATCCAGACAGTCTTGCTGCTCTGAGGTGAGCAGTGTTACATCAGTAAAAGGGGAGGGAGGAGGATACTTTATTATTCAATTATTCTTGAAATACAACTTTGACAGTATTGAAATAGCGCTCTCCATGGCTCAAATACTATGAAGATTAATTGGAGCTGCTTTTTTTGTGAAACATTGCTCTTCCTTTAAGTGGAATACGTGTAATGGTATGTGCTAAAGTGATTGTATGCACTTGTACATTCCCCGAAGTGCAGGAACATAAATTTTATGTCTGTGTATAAGCACAGTAAATGAGCTGCACCAAATCAAACATTCCCCCATTGTTGCACTACTTACTGTTCCACACAATGGTGGACATATTTCAAAGCGTATTTTTCAGCACTCCTCCCTCTGTTATAGTGTGCATATGTATGTATGCATATGTATATACAAGTAATTGTGTATGTACTTATATTTATGTATGTGAATGTGAGTTCGTATGTATTTGCATTTGTGATTGTATGACTGTGTCTGTGTGTGGTTAGCTCACATGTAAGGGATTAAAACAAATTAGTAATTATGTCTTTCTGCCCTGCTTCCTCCAGCTGCACACTAGACAGCATTGACATGTAAAGTCAGAATAGCAGGGTGGTAACGCCAGACCTGGCATGTGTCCTTGTCTGCTCTGGTGGGCCTCTGTGACTGCCTAATCAGCACCTCTCGTCCTCACCATCCCATCTGACAATAGAGTCCTGAATTCTCTTAGCAAGACTGTTAAGCTCTGGGGTATCAGCAGTGTGCGTGCAAGACCACCCACACAGATCAATATAAACCTGCTGATTCAAGGGGAGCATGCAATGCCCCTCGGTATGAGAAGAGGAATGAGCGAAGAGTTAAATCATATATATATATATATATATATATATATATATATATATATATATATATATATATATATATATATTAAGAACTATGGTCTGTATTCAGAAAGGAAAGAAGAGCAATTTTGGAGTAATATATTCGCAGCATTAGACATCTGATTAAAGGCTAAAGAGTTCACACTGACACACTGAATATGGCCCTAAATCATGTCTTATTACACATTCAGGTTTTTAAAGCCACGTCATGAGTTAGTTATTATACAGAGTTATTTATTTATACAGATCAGTCATGCTGGTAGTATGGACCACAGATATATTCCAGAGCAAGACCTTATACTATTGATTTGGATTTTCACATGGACACAATGGGCCTTATTTTCAAATAGGAAGTGGAGACTACTTTTCTTTGGAGCACAAGGTCCCTTAATGAGAGGACGCAGGTTTTAGGTCAATCTACTTTAAGTGGTGCATTACTCAAATGTTTCCGTATGTGTTCTTCTGTGTGTGACTCTCTTGTATGAGCATTACTTGCTCCTTCTGTGAAGAAATGGTTCAAGATCCAGACAGAATATCTCCCTGTGTAAATAATAATACAAAAGCAGTGGCGTGACAAAGGGGGTATAGAGGGAGCAGTTGTGATAAGGCCTGTCATCTAAAGGGGCCCATCAGCCCCAGGTCTTGTTAGGTTATAGTTATGAACATGGGAGAATATTTTTGTGTTAGGGAACCAAAAACTATTTGCACTGGAGCCCTCCAATGACTAGTCATGATACTGTGTCAACAACCCCCCCAAGTGTTCTTCTTTAGGAGGAGCAGTCCCTCTTTGTGACCCAAATCCCTTTATCCAGCTTTCCCACCCTGGGGTCCATATTTTTAGGAAATCATACTGTGTGGTGTGTATATAAGTGTATCACATTGCTCCACAGCAATACAATGCACATTAATGTTTGTATAAACATCAGTATACTTGTTTATCAATTAGTCTGTGTAAATATAGGTCATGAAATAACCTAAAAATAGTGGTAATGACCTGACACCAGTCATACCCGCAGCAAACACAGTTAAAGCAAAAGTGTCCCTCTTTGACCATTTGAAATGTTGGGAGGTATGTGTCAATGAGAATTCTTTAATCTTTTATTAAATTACCTATTGCTGTAAATAAATTGCAAGGCAGGTCAGACCCAACAAGCACCCTGTGTAATGACTAACATAGGTAAGCCATGCCAGTTTTAAACTAATCAAAAATGTTTTAGAAATAAACTAGCAATGTGTGATGGCATTGCCCGTCATGTTATGACCGTTGGGCATACGTGTGTGAAATGTAGATACACTGATGAAACAGATATATGAAACACACAGGCAGACACCTACACACAGTGAGCAGCAGAAACATGAAAAAGACATAAAGACATGCACACACAGGCACACCGGAGATGCACACATGGACACACATATGTAACAGAGATGTACACGCACACACGCAACATATATGCGCAGAAACACATGCGCGCATGAGTTGTGAACCCCTCTGGCACTCAAAGGGTTAAGGTATAGTGAGGCATGTCAGAGTTAAATAGCAGTGGGAAGTGTATTCATACCCGAGAACTTTGACTTGTGGAGTCCTTGGAGGGGACTGATGTGGAGAGGCCACTGGGGCAATTTGGTTTAAAAGTGGGTGGGGCTTAATCGTGTGTAAGGGGCGGGGCTTAAGAGAAATGTTGAAAAGTGTTAATAACAGGCTGGGGAAGGAGGAGAAGTGGGAGGGAAATGCCGGTTTACAGTGTGAGGGGTTTGAACACACTCCCTGAGGGGTAAAACTTGATACACAACCCTGTGGCATTCAGTGGGTTAAGTGTGTACCTGATGGCTGCCTGTCCTCTGTGTTGCATGGCAAATGATGACAGTCAAGAAATAATTCAGGAATGAGGGCTAACCTTAACCCTTTGAGTGCCATTTTGTTCCCCTGGTGCTGCAGCTTACCTTCAGTGGCTGTACTACAGGTCCTGCTGAGGCCTCTGGGAGTCAGAGTGAGTGACTGTGTGTATGTGTGTGTCAGCCATATTTCTTTCTGGTTTTGTGTGTGTGTGTTTGGTGCTGTGTGAGTGGGGCATGTGTGTGTGTCTGTGGTGTAGGAGCAAGTGGCAGGCATTTTGTTTTTTCCTCAGTTAGATAGTTGTGGGCAGGCTGGATTGTGGGAAGTGTATTCATACCTGGGAACTTTGACTTGTGGAGTCCCTCATGTGGTGCTGATATGGAGAGAGCAATGAGAGAATTTGAGTTAAAAGTGGACAGGGCTTAATCGCGAGTAGGAGGCAGGGCTTAACATAAATGTGGAAAAGGTGTTAGTAATAGGCTGGGGAAGGAGGAGAAGTGTGAGGGAAATGCAAGTTTACAGTGTAAAACGTGATACCCTGTAAAACTTGATACACAAGTTTTACAGGTAAAACTTGATACACAACCAAGGGGTAAAACTTGATACACAACCCTGTGGCGGTCAGTGGGTTAAGTGTGTACCTGATGGCAGCCTGTCATCTGTGTTGCATGGCAAATGATGTCAGTCAAGAAATAATTCAGCAATGAGGGCTTACCTTAACCCTTTGAGTGCCATTTTGTTCCCCTGGTGCTGCAGCTTCCCTTCAGTGGCTGTACTACAGGTCCTGCTGAGGCCCCCGGGAGTCAGAGTGAGTGACTGTGTGTGTGTGTGTCAGCCATATTTCTTTCTGGTTTTGTGTGTGTATTTGGTGCTGTGTGTGTGTTTGTTTGTTTGGTGCTGTGTGAGTGGGGCATGTGTGTGTGTGTGTCTGTGGTGCAGGAGCAAGTGGCAGCCATTTTGTTTTGCTCCTCAGTTGGATAGTGGTGGGCAGGCTGCATAGTCCTGTGAAAATGACGCCCCCATTGAATCACCCAATGGGAGCAGTAACTCCTCCTTACTGCCACCCTTGGGTGTGTGTGTCTCCTGAGGAGACATAAATTATGTAATGAGGCTTTCTCTTTTATATATATAGATGATAACAATGATAATACATGTATACATTTGGTAAACTCAGGGCATATTCAATACCTCACATTTTCAATAGCTCACTGTGCTGTGTGATGCGGTATCCTACAACTCACTGTGTTGTGGGATGCTGTGCCCTACAACTCACTGTGCTGTTAGATGCAGTGTCCTTGACTCCTACAACTCACTGTGCTGTGTGATGCGGTGTCCTACAACCTCACTGTGCTGTGCAATGCGGTGGCCTATAATTTCACTGTGCTGTGTGATTTGGTACCCTACAATTTCACTATGCTGTGTGATATGGTTTCCTACAACCACACACTGTGCTGTGTGATATGGTGTCCTACAGTTTCACTGTGCTGTGTGATGCAGTGTCCTACAATTTCACTGTTCTATATGATGTGGTACCCTACAACCTCACTGTGCTGTGTGATGTGCTACCCTACAACCTCACTCTTCTATGTGATGTGGTGTCCTACAGTCTCACTGTGCTGTGTGATGTAGTGTCCTACAACTCACTGTGCTGTTCATTGTGGTATCCTACAATTTCACTGTGCTGTGTGATATGGTGTCCTACAATCTCACTGTGCTGTGTGATGTGGTGTCCTACACCTCACTGTGCTGGGTGATGTGATGTCCTACACCTCACTGTGCTGTGTGATGTGGTGTCCTACACCTCACTGTGCTGGGTGATGTGATGTCCTACACCTCACTGTGCTGGGTGATGTGGTATCCTACACCTCACTGTGCTGTGTGATGTGGTGTCCTACACCTCACTGTGCTGTGTGATGTGGTGTCCTACAATCTCACTGTGCTGTGTGATGTGGTGTCCCACAATCTCACTGTGTTGTGTGATGTGGTGTCCTACAATCTCACTGTGCTGTGGTGTCCTACAATCTCACTGTGCTGTGTGATGTGGTGTCCTACACCTCACTGTGCTGTGTTATGTGGTGTCCTACACCTCAGTGTGCTGTGTGATGTGGTGTACTACACCTCACTGTGCTGCATGAAGTGGTAATCTACAATTTCACTATGTTGTGTGATGTGGTACACTACAATTTCATTGTGGTGTGTGATTTGATGTCCTACAACCTTGCTATGCTGTGTGATGCAGTGTTCTACAACCTCACTGTGCTGTGTGATGCAGTGCCCTACAGTTTCACTGTGCTGTGTGATGCAGTGCCCTACAACCTCACTGTGTTGTGTGATGTGGGGTCCTACAACCTCACTGTGCTGTGTGATGTGGGGTCCTACAACCTCACTGTGCGTTTGGGCACAGGCCTTATCTATAAAAGCAATATGACCTTATTCTGGGACATTCCATCTGCATCTGAGGGTACAAATAAAAATTCCCCAAATTTCACTTTATTTACATGGGTCTTTTAACCCAAAGACATCTAGAGAGGTCTCCACCTCATTGCTATGTAATGCATTGGAGACCCCACTAGCACTCAAGGGATTATAAACCCCAGTTAAATCAATGGGAACTTTCATTTGTCTCAGAATTGTTAATCTTTAACTTCCTGAATAAGGCCCAATGTATTGAGAACTGCAGCTTGACTGACAGGAAAAACACACTCCTGTCTTCTGATTGGGTATTATGTAAGAAGCCAAAAGTTGCACCATGCCATGATTTGCAGCCTCTCTATCATTCAATGCAATGAGTATTTTCATATCCCCCCTTTGGAGTAGACTTCATAACTGGACAGTTTGCCTTTCCACATAAAACCTCTGATTTCAATGGTTGATTAATCCTACCCTTTATTTGCATGAAATCCATCAGAAGCTTGAACAGCAATGGGTAGACACAGCTGGGCCTAGATGGGCTGTGTCCATCCCAGGTTGGACATTGGCCCCTCCATCCAGCTGCATGTAATGTTGTTTCTTTGAATGCTCACTTTAAAAATTAAACCCTAGGCTTACCTTGTGCCCACCCATGTGAAAAATCAGACCCCTCCAAAAATAAACCCCAGCTACACCACTGTGGAGGTGATAAGTAGATCCTGAGCTTATTTGGATCCTGGACCTACATTCATTTATTTATAAAGTGTTTTAGCAGATAGAAACACGGGGACAATTTTCTTGTTTTCAAATATGTCAAAGCAACAGTAGTAAACAATTTTCAATATGAAATTAGAAGAAAATATACAAATTGCAATGGATAGAAATATCTCCACATTTACTGATTTACTGTAAACATTAAGTATGTAAGATTAAGCATGTTGATACAAGTAAAATGCGTCAGACTCACATAATTCCTTTCTGTGCTATTTGAATGATGCAGTTTTCTTTTTTTTGCTTTTTGTGCTTAGTTACATTTGGGTTTTTTTTCACTTTTCAGGACAAGATTTCTAGAGCAACAAACACCCTTTTCAAGTCAAAAGTATACCAAGTTTAAAAATAAAACATCCAAGTTAAATGCCTGGCTAAAGAAAAATAGTATTTTTTACTTACCGATAAAGTATTTTCTCTAAGGACATTGAGAGATGCAGGGACCATGGGGTTAAGCAGCATGCCTATAGGAGGCAGGGCACTCAAAACAAAAACACTTCTCACTCTTCCCAGCTGCAATCTCCTCCCCCAGCAAAGCTAACTTCAGTTTCTGATTAGCAGAGTCAAGGAAGGAAACCAAAACATATATATTTGTCAAAAAAGGTCATACATCCTCACCCAACAAGTTTGTTGGGTGCAGGAAGCTCTGCATCTCTCAGTGGACTAAAAGAAAAGGATTTATTGGTAAGTTAAACCAATCTCATTTTCTATAGCGTCATTGAGGGATGCAGGGACCATGGGGACGTACCAAAGACGCTCCAAAACTTTGTGGCCAAAACTAGCATCTTGAGATGCCAGAACGTTAACCTTGTTAAACTTAGTGAAAGTGTGAACAGATGACCATATATCTGCCTTGCACAACTGGTCAACAGTAGCTTGATTCTTCAAGGTCCAAGAAGTACTAATGGACCTAGTAGAATGAGCTGTGATTCTGAATGGAACTGGAACAGACTTTAGTCTGTAAGCTTGTCTGACTGTCTGTTTAAAGGGATAGTAATATTTCATAAAAATAGCAGCTTCAATTAATCTTCATAGTATTTGAGCAATGGAGAGTATTATTTCAATACTGTCAGAGTTGTAGTTCAAGAGTAATTGAATGATAAAGTATCCCCCTCCTGCCCTTCACTTCCTGGTTTATGTGAAAAGCAGAGATTACTTTAGGTTGGAACTCTGGGACTGTTCTTAAAACTACTTTAACATGGTAGAAGACTTGATACAGAGAATTACAGTAAGAGCACTACATTCTGAAACTCTTCTTAAAGAAACAATAGTCTTAAGATAGATTGTCTTAAAGGTTAGGTCTCTGATAGAGACTGATGATAAGGGCTCAAATGGAGAGGATAGAAGAACCTCTAACACTAAGTTCAAATCCCATGGTGGGACAGGATGTTTGTATGAGGGAACTATCCTGGTGACCCCTTGAAGGAAAGTTTGAATCTCTGGAAGAGAACCAATCTTTCTCTGGTAAAATACACACAAGCTGAAATTTGGACTTTCAGAGCGTTAACCCTTAGACCCTTTTCTAGACCTGATTGCAGGAACTCTAGAAGAGATGGAAGGTGGAAGCAAGAGGGATCTAGATCCTTCATTGCACAGAAGGAGAGAAAGATTCTTAAAATTCTGTGATATATTATAGATGACACAGGTTTACGAGCCCTGATCATGGTTTGAATCACAGGGGAACTGAAGCCTATGCCCCTAAGAATTTGGGTCTCAAGTTCCACACCATCAAAGCAAGATTGTGTAAGTTGTGGTAGAGAATTGTACCTTGAGAGATAAAGTCTGGAATCTTAGGTAAATGGGATGGCTCTGTCCATGACATGTCTTTGAGATGGTGAAACCAAGACCTGGTGGCTCAGAATGGTGCTATGAGGATGGTGTGCACCATCTCCTTCTTTATTTTGTGAATAATTCTGGGAAACATAGGTAATGGAGGGAATAAGTACACAAGTCTGTAATTCCATAGCATTGTTAGGGCATCCACTGCTATTGCATGTGGATCCCTTACTCTTGCACAGAATGTTGGTAGTTTTCTGTTTCTTGATGCTATCATGACTATGTCTGGAACTCCCTATCCATAAGTTATCTGAAAGAATATTTCTTGGTTTTGTTCTCATTCTCTTGGGTCTCTGATGGCGGAGAAAATCTGCCTCACAATTCCCCACTCCTGGAATGTAAATGAATTAAAAAGCTGGAACATGGTTCTCAGCCCAGAGAAGAATTATGTGCGCTTCCATCCAGACAGCATTGCTTTTTGTCCCTCCTTGATGGTTTATGTATGCCACTGCTATGGCATTGTCTGTCTGAATCTGAATGTGAAGATTCTTCAGAATGGACGTCCATGCCAGTAGTACATTGTAAAGTGCACGTAATTCCAAGATGTTTATGGAAATATGGGGTTCAGATGGAGTCCATTGGCCTTGAATGGAGAGATGTTTGTACACTGCTCCCTATCCGAACAGACTAGTGTCTGTTTTGACTATTTCCCACTCCATGATGTAGAAATGTTTGCCTGCCAGCAGATTTGAACTTATATGCCATCAGTGGAGAGATTACCTTGTGGATTGTGACTGTGTAACATATTGTTACAGAGGGAATTGCTTGTCTGTGCAGGTATGTGTATATATGTATATATGTATATATCTGTATATATATATATTTGTATAGATATATGTGTGTCTATGTGTGGATCTATATGTATGTGAGGTGTGTATAGGGGTTGATATTCGGTTGAATCAAACCTATTTCATTCCTTTAATGTCAAACAGAATAGGAATACAAGATATGCATAACACCTTGTAAATAACATCTGTTGAGTACACAATGGTCTTTCCCATGTCTTTGGGTTTTATCTCACCTCCTGGGGCATAACACTAGAGTCCCAAAACCAATGTTAAGATCAAAATGAGCATTAACAATACCCACTATAAACATCAAAATAATTACTTAAGGACCTCCCATCAAGGTAGAAGAACAGGAATATTTTCCCAATAGCAATGTGTTCACCCAATCAGATTGAGACCATGTTGTAGATAGGGGGCATTCGCTATAAGACTAGGGATACCACCAAGGTTGAGTAGTAGAGAGAAGAAGAGAGGATAGGAGGAGTACAGGACAGAACAAGAGAGGGCCAGGAAAAGAATCTCTGCCAAGCTTGGGTAAGCCCCTCATTCATTAGGCACCTTCAATATCATGCATGTTTAGGAAAATTGCACAAATGTTATGCTTTTTGTTGTATTGTTAAATTGAATGTTTTGTATTGTTATGTGTATTTAATATAGAACTAGTTCTTGTGAATGTAATGTGAATGTAATGTAATGATATTAAATTGCATTAATCTGTTGAAGAGTCTCTCATTATTTTCATATACAAATGTCTATAAAGGTTTATGCAATAGGAGATTATTTGTAGAATGTAATAAGCCTGGGGCTCCTTATATTTTCAATACACCTGTTTTTCTATGCTATATTTTCCATCTTTGCCCCAGGATAAGTTTATATGTATATTGCCCACTAGTCATATGAACAATTATTAATTGTTCTAATGAGCCACGGACATATGTGAATGAACTGTGGACATAGCCAAATTGTCATCCTAAATATTCAATGAGTGTGTGTGAATTTATGGCAGATATTCCATGAATATTAAATAAGCATAAACCTCGACCCGTTACAATATGATGAAGATGCTTTGGATTTCTGGACCAGCTGTGAATTAGGTCCAACTGAAGAGGACTCAGGTGAAACTGAGCAAAGGGAACTGCTTCTATTGTGGCTACCATTGCCACAATTTTCATGCGAGGTCTGACTGAAACTGCTGGTAGGGAGAGAAAGGATTGGACTCTGTCTTGACTCAGGTTTACTCCCATGGATCTGAGGCGGACCATAAGAGAGGCCATCCCCTTGGTGAAGACTCTCGGCTCTGTGGCTAGACCGAAAGGCAGAGCTACAAATTGAAAATGATTGTTTTGGTAAGCAAACCTGAGACATTCTCGGTGTTTGAGCCAAATAGGGATGTGAAGGTAGGCCTTTTTGGTGTCTAAATATGTGAGAAATTCCTCTGGTTCCATGGCTTCTATCACTGACTTGATAGACTTCATTTTGAACCTGGAAAATTTGAGAGATTGGTTTAGGTTTTTCAGATACAGGATAGGACAGATTCCTCTGTCTTTTTTGTGTACCATAAAAAGAATGTAATAAAAGTCTTTGAATTTCTAGTCTTTTGGTACTGAAACTATTAATCCATTGTCTAGGAATTGATGGATAGCCTGAAGAAAGGCTTCCTGTAAGTTATCTTCCTTTGGTACTCTGGACATGAAAAACCTGCAAGGTGGAAGACCTGTGAAAGACAATCTGTATCCTTCTTGAATGAGTTGTAGAACCCACGTGTCTGAAATTGACATCCTCCAATCATGAAATAGTGGAGCATTCCTCCTCAGAGTATGGGGGATACTTTATCATTCAAATACTCTTGAACAATAACTCTGACAGTACAGAAATAACACTCTGCATGGCACAAATACTATGAAGATTAAATGGAGCCGATTTTATAATGAAACATTACTATCCCTTTAAATCTAAATGTTAGCAGGAAGCACTGAGAAAATTCAACTAGAACTAGAATAAATCACTGTGAACCAGACAGTGTCTTAAAGGGACTTAGTCTAGATAGACACTAGTAGTCCAACAACATAACAAATAGTGTGTCACTGAAGAAGACCACTGCTATAATAATAAAGGAGGCAAATATAGTCAAGTTGATACCTTTATTGGCTAACTAAGCAGATTTAGAATGCAAGCTTTCAAGACCTCTTAGGTCTCTTCCTCAGGCACGTTAGTTAACATGCCTAAGAGACTTGAGAGGTATTGAAAGCTTGCATCCTAAATCTGCTTAGTTAGCCAATAAATGTATCAACTTGACTATATTTGCCTCCTGTGTTTCTATGGCTAACACGGCGCCAACTCTCATCTGATAATAATAAAGGGCAGACTGAATTCCTCACCAAAGTTAATAATAACACCACTTCTCTGGAGTTAGCTAAGTGAATGGCCAAAAGCTCTAAACTAAAACAAATGAATGAGTGCAACAAATGAATGGAGAAATATAACCTGACAGGCTCTTGTCTTTAAGGTGGTCACTGCTAGCAGGAGAATCTCCAGAGCTGCTGAAGAGATGACTGTCGTTCTGTGAGGAAACTTGCATGCCCACACCCTCCAGCATGAACATGCTGAAGCGCCAATTTTACCTGAGGAGAAGGAAAGCAGTAATGCCTCAGAATGCATAGTGCTCTGGTTGGAAAACACAAAGCACCATGCTCTGAGGTAAATTTAATTGCAATTATAGAAATAATTACCACACAATGTATTCATAAGTTAAATTGAAGTGGAATTAATAAAATAATAAATATATATATTTTTTATCTCTTCTTTCTTTCCTTTTTTTCATAATTATAACCAAATAATGAAAGAAAATATTAAAATAAACCTGTATGTGTCCCATGAAGATCACCCACAAAGCTTCTACCCCCATAAGAGCCAAAAACTGAGTGTGGGCCTCTATGATTTAGATTTTAATCTATTCCAATGGAAGCAGCTAGGAATCAAATAGTTAAATAAGAGGACTGTCCTCACAAAGTGAAGGCCCTCAGAAGCTTTGGGAGAAAGGTAAAATAACAAAAGAACTTACAAATGAAGATCTATTGAGGAGGGAAGTTGCCCTGAACCTCCGTTCAGGACACTCTAAAAAACTGAAGTTAGGCGTGCAGGAGGAGAGGTTAGCAGCTGGGAAGTAGAAGGAGTTTTTTTGTTTAGAGTGCCATGCTTCCTATGGGCACGCTGCTTAACCCCATGGTCCCTGAATCCCTCAATGACGCCAGAGAAAAGGTATTATTGCATACTGTGATATTCGTTCTTTTGGCACGTACATCACTAGACTAACACAGCTATTCAAAATTAAGTGAAGGTATTTTTTTCTGCAATGACTGAATGAATACGGCTGATTTTAATTCTTTGATTAAAAACAGTGATTCTCCTGTGTCTTAACAGCCCTTTCAATTGCATATGTGATAGCAGTTCCCTGTAACATCCAAATTGTCTGGGGGATCAGTAGCTGGGGGAGAATATGTAAAGCAGTATGTAATAATACATTTTGTTTTCACTAACATTACATTTTCAGGGCAAGTTTTCGAGAGCTACTAGAGCCCTTTATCAAGTCAAAAACATACTAAGTTTAAAAATGAAATACCCAAGAAATGCCTGGCTAAAGGAAAAGGTATTATTACATATAGTGATATTCATTCATTTGGCATTTACACCACTTGCCTGACGTGGCTATCCAAAATTAAGTGTGTACATAGATAGATAGATTAGATAGATAGATAGATAGATAGATAGATAGATAGATAGATAGATAGATAAAGCCAAAAAAATTGGATAAGGCTGGCGCCAATTTCCCTTGGACCCAAAGAGTAAAATAATGAAAGAAAATATCATCTTCTACAATCCTATAACCTGTTAGTGGTCAGGTTAAATGTAGATGTTAAAAAAGAAAAAAAACACAAGGAGACCGCCAATATAATAAAATAGCAACAAGAGAGTCCACCTCTGCAATGAATTCACTAATGTAAAAATTGGCCAATCAAAAAATGGGTTGCTTGAGAATCTAAAAAGCTCACGTATCTATGGCCAATGGAGTAGATGTAATGTAGATAATACACATGTATAACTTGAATAATCTCCACTCTGTAGCGGGCTGGGTCACCTCAGTATACAGTTCATCTGCTCTCCCTTCTATAAGTAGATATAAACTGTAGATATTGGGTGCACTGGGTATATGGTGCTGCGGGCAGGTTCACTTGTGAATCAAGTTCTCTCCCGTCTCTTGCTCCAGTGATATACATTTGGAGACTAACCTCGCTCAATGTGGTTGATCATGGGTTTATAGAAATGACAATAGCGGGCAGAGGAAACAGCAGATAATGGTAAGAACCTCCCATCCGATGTAACAATAGTTGAAAATAAATCAGACAAATAGATGAAGTACTGTGGCTCTCTGTTGTATTATTTCCAACGCATTTCATGTCTCTAAGGATACTTCATCAGGGATATCCGGTAAATCCAAATTAGTGTCTATTTAAATGTTGGTGCCACTCGGGCGATATCCTGATGTCAAACTCATCTAAGAGTTACATACACCTGTATACTTTGTTGCTAGCAAGTATCAGTTTACTATACGTAATATTAAACAAGCCCCTCTAGCACTTGAACTCAGGATCAACCACATTGAGAGAGGTTAGTCTCCAAATGTATATCACTGGAGCAAGAGACGGGAGAGACAACTTGATTCACAGATGTACCTGCCCGCAGCACCATATACCCAGTGCACCCAATATCTACAGCTTATATCTTCTTAAAGACGGGAGAGCAGATGAACAGTATACTACAGAGTGGAGATTATTCAAGGAGTTATACATGTGTATTATCTACATTACATCTACTCCATTGACCATAGATATGTGAGCTTTTTAAGATTCTCACTCAATATATTTTTTAATTGGCCAATTTTTACATTAGTGAATTCACTGCGGAGGTGGACTCTCTTGTTACTATTTTAAATTTGTTTAATATTGTACTTATTGTAGACATTATATTGTTTTCTGTGCCATTTTGTATTAATATATTCATATCGATAATATTGGTGCTCTCCTTGTGTTTTTTCTTTTTTAGTAGATACACATACATATTCACTTTTGAACACCTGGCACCAATGTATGACAAATGAACTGCACCATAGTGGGCAGGTAAGCAGTCATGTTGATTCAAATGGAACTTGTAACCTTTTGAGTGCTAGAGGGGTACACACTGCATTGCTTTGGAATGCATTGCGTACACCTCTGGCACTCAAAGGGTTATGCTCTTGAATGCTAGACAGGTGTCTAACGCATATGTGAAACAATGGGTTTGAGTCCACTCTAGCAATCATGGGGTTAAAGGAATAGTAACACATAATATGTAAAAAAAATAATAATATTGCAGTGTTTATCCTCCTGAGTGAAATAAGTGTACTTCCACTGCTGAGATGTGTTTTATTGAAAAGTTAATGTAGCCCAAACTTGAATTATTTAGTTGTAGTATCTAAATGGCCTGAAATGTTACAGTGGCACTGTTTTTACACTATCATATGGATAACTCTGGTCAGCAGACCATAAACCTCCACAGGATGATATAGCAAGAGCTCCACTGTAAAATTTGAGACCATTGAGATGTTGCACCTAATAATTTAAGTTTGAGCCACAATAAGTTTTAAATAAAATGCCTCCCAGCCATGGGAGTATCCTTGTTTTACTCAGGAGGATAAATACTACTATTTACATGTTAAATGCATTCCGTACCCCTCTGGCACTCAAAGGGTTAAAGCAATGGGACTATTTATATGTTGTCTATGATGTTGTCTATGATACAGAAGATTTGCTCGTGACCTGTTCCACGTTGCTTTGTACATATGGCTCTACAGAGCCATGCATATCCAGGATATTGGTGATACACATGTGGTACATCAGTTCATCAGTCATTGTGATTGATATTACCTGCACTCCAGTTGTGACATACCTAGGATCTGGCCTGTTAGTTGCGCTTGAGGAATGATGATTTCTGTCATTAATTTAAATATTGGTTTCCCTGAAAACTTGACCTGTCAGCTGTCTTCAAGGCAGAAAGAGTTGTGATCTTTGATTTAATAGTTATAGTGATCTGTGCTGGCTGCACTGTAAATGTAAATGGTATAGTTTGGAAAATGAACTGTCTGTCGATTGAATGCATTGAGCCACATGCAGAAAACTACACAGGATAAATTATGGAACAAAACTGCACCATAGGAGGCAAATAAAAAATTGATTCAAATGGGGTTTTTAGCCCCTTGAAAGCTAGAGAGGTTTTCAATGCATTTCAAAACAATGCGTTAGTGAGCTCTCAAGCATTCAGGGGGGTTATAAGTGCTATTTAACCCTTTGAGCACCAGAGGGGTACGCAACGCATTGCTCTGCAATGCTTTAGTGAGCTCGCAAGAACTCCGGGGGGGGGGGGGGAAGGGGTTAAAAGTGCTATTTAACTCTTTGAGCGTCAGAGGGTATGCAAAACATTGCTCTGCAATGCGTTGTGTACCCCTCTGGCACTCAAAGGGTAAATCATTGGGGACTGTGTGAATTTGTATTTGCCCCCTGTAGTACTTATGCTTTGCTTCAGACTTGTTCTTTTTTAGCTTCTGAATACAGGGTATGGTGTGTGATTAGGGTTGCCACCCAGCCAGTATTTTACTGTTAGGCCGGTAAAAAATTGGCTTCTTTCCAGTGTTAAGTCTATGGAGGGAATGCCTTGGCCGGTATTTTTTTTAAGCAAAGGTGGCAACCTTATGTGCGATTTGCATTGCCTGTTCCTCTATAGCTACGTGAACTGTGCTAGTCAGTAGGTGGTTAATTATTAATGAGCATGTCTTTAGTATATGGATTTAACCCTTTAAGTGGCAGGGGGTGTGCAACACATTGCTTTTGAATGAGTTGCGTACCCTTCTCACATTAAAAGGTTTAAAGTTGAACTTTCACCTGCCCACATTCTCACCTCACGGGGAGTATTCATCTTGACAAGATTTGAATGATTGTCAGTTTATTTATATTACCAAATACTGGCCTACAGGGTGCATCAGGTGGGGGGGAGCGCAGTGTGTAATCTTAGTAACCGGCTGACATGCTGTCAGAACTGAGTAAAGTGTATAAATAAATAACGCTAAAGGACTCAAACTTTTTTTAAATAAAAATGGCTAACATAAATATAGGTGATTGTGAAAGCTCTTTCAAAACAGCCTATTTGTTATGAATGTTATGAACTGACAGTTCGACTTAATATATCAGGTTTGCATTAGATACGACTTCATGGAGTATACTGATAAATATAAATCTGTTTCTGGTTCGTTGTCTGCCCCTCCCAAGGGCAGAGTGTGCCCACATTCAGGGAATAGCCACTGGACAGTGATTTTGACAGGAGTGGAAAGGAAAGTTGAGACCCCCCTTTCCACTCCTTTGAAAATTGCTATAGTGAGACTCGCCACCATCAACTTTCAGCGGTTCCCAAACATGCAATGTTAAGGACAAAACTGTGCAGAATTTTAGAGTATTCCTTTCAGACACAAGTTCAGGGCTTTGGCCTATTTCAGTGCTTTGGTCGATTTCAATGCTACACATCTGGTGGCCTGCTGTTCACAAGCTGAAGAATGCTAGAAGGGTATGCAACTCATTGCAAAGCAATGCGTTTCACACCCCCTGCCACTTAAAGGGTCAAATCCACGTACTAAAGACATGCTCATTAATTATTAATCACTTACTGACTAGCACAGTTCATGTAGCTATACAGGAACAAGCAATGCAAATCACACACTATACCCTGTATTCAGAAGCTAAAAAAGAACAAGTCTGAAGCAAAGCATGGGAATTGCAATTCAGCAGCAGCTATAGAACCTCAGAGGGAATTTTGAGAATGTTATTGGTTCTCTATGGTGCAGTATGTATATATTTTTCTCATTTCTTTTCGAATATGACCCATACTCTTGCGCAGAAAAATATAAACTGTGTCTTTCTTATGAAAATAACTTACATTAAGCTCATTAGTAGATGCAGGACTTCCCCATAACAGGCCACCTTGCATGTTTCATGTCTCTTTATCACAGGCTTAGTATGTAGCACACCGGCTATATATGAGCATGATTACATCCTCAAATTCCTAACATCAATAACAAATATGCAGAAATGAATTAAAACCTAACTGAGTTATGGTTAGCAATGTTTTTCTTCAAACCACTCTTGGATATTCATGACAATTATAATGTAATGGAATCCACAGGATTAAACAAGCTAATACAATAAAATGATAAGCTGTAAATGAAGCTCAGATACAGCATTCTGCCAATGATAATTCAAGGATGATGATGTAAGTATAAAATAGCCTGTGTGCATCTTTCATTAAGTTCCCATGGAGTGTGCATGAAACATAAACTGGGCTACCATGGACAGTACTTAATCTCCTGATGATTTTAAAGGACTCCGGGAGGACCCCAAGTTCCTACATTGGAGGCTTCTTATGAAAACTTCAGTGGCAGCAGTTTGGGTCCTGCCTCCTTTCACATTATATACAATACTAATAAAAAAAATTTTGGGGGGGAATCAGTCTGCACATGAATGATTCATAGTGGACATAAGGCTATTTTGCTTAGATTAAGGTAAGTGGTGGTTCACTATTAGGAGGTGTTAAAGTGCACCTGTCACCTTGATTCAAGTTTGCATATCTGAAAACTTCATGAACCCCTTAAGTACCAGCCATGTGCGAGGCCTGCAGTTAGGGACACAGGGTATTTTTTTGCCAGGGGTCCCCGAAGAGCATGAAGCCACATGGTGACCCCTGAATTCCATGATGTGATGATGGTCGTGGCACATCATTGGTCTTTAATTATTAAAATCTGTGCCACATGTTAGCCAAAACACCAGCAAATGCATAGTTAAGGAGATATTCATAATTGGTACTATATGCTATTGTATGCTAATGATGGTGCATGTGAGGTTTCATATGCTAGTAAAGAGCTGTGCTGCACCAGGAGACTTTCATTTTCACTTTTTCCAGAAATAATAATGTAAATATTTCCTAAACTATACTACATCTGCTGGACCTTTGGCTATCATGACACATAGGCAGTTAAGTTTTCAAATATGTAAAAACATTAAATGATACTTTACTGTTCCTTTAGACCATTGAAAACCAGAATGGTGTGCATCATATTACTTTGTATTCCCCTCTGGTCCTCAAGAGGTTAATGTAAGGAATTTTGTTAATTGATATTTTTTCCCAGAAGAACCAGAAGAACCCAGGACATTTTTTAGTGCAGTAGTATATGCGTGCCTGTTTACTGTATATCAGCTAGTCACCATCTGATGCCTGCTTAGTGTGCAGTCTCTGAAGGGCAGGGGCTTCCTCTGCTGTGCTTTGATTTTTTTTTATTTTATTTTTTTTGTTGAACTTATTGTATTTTAACTCCCTGTGAATTTTACAGCATGTTACATCACCCCAGGGGAGTATTAATTATTTTTGCCAATTATTTATAGAGCTCGTCACAGTCTCAGCCTCCTGCCAACAATGACCGAAAGTCTCCATTCCTATTAATAAAAGAAAATAAAGCATAATCTATGATGGTAACTCCTTATCTCTAACTTTCCCAGACATCAGAGGCAGTGGAAAGAGGTGAGCCTCCATGATCTTGGCCCCAACTATTTTATGATTCTTTCAGACCCAACGTTTTCTGAAAGTCAGGGGTTTGCCACTTTTTTCTATTGGTGGTCTACAAATCCCATCATCCTCAGATGGTCATCAGCCATCTGTGGATGATGGGAGCTGTAGTTCAACAACAACAACTGAGATGTAGCAGATTGGCCATCTCTTCTATAATCTATGGCAGGGATGTCCAAGTTCAGTCCTCAAGGGCCACCAACAGGCAAGGATGTAAGGATTGGGTTAAATGATAGCAGTGCGCCTCCGTGCATGCTGCTATCATTCATTGCAGGTACTGGAGCATTCAGTCTCAGTGCTTGTCACTTGTGCAGGGTCATGTGATCACTGCAGGAGTGATCACATGTACCGGCATTTTGAATGAATGAGGCAGTACTGCCTCTGTGTCTTCCCTTTGCCTCTCTGTCCGTACGATCAAAGTAAGGGAGAGAGAAGCAGAGAGGAGACACCTAGTGGAAAAAAAATGCAGCAGTTGGGGGTATTAACCCCTTCAGTACAACAACACACTTTTTTTTTTTTTTTTTTTACAAAAAACAGATTAAAAAAAAAAAAAATCTCAATAAACAAAATTGGGAGTTTGATTGTTGTGGAGCCATGTGGTACACTTATACACACCACCAATCCTCATTAATAAAAAAGTACCAAAATACTGAGGTAAAGAGGGACATGGGGATTTTCATACAAGAGGGATAGTGCCCACTTAAAACTGCCCATTTTGAAGGTATGACTGATCGGTCAAACCCTTTCATGCAGTCTCCATAAAAATTTAACCCATTGTGCCAAAATGATCCCAAGAGAAAAAAAATTGTGTTTTTTAATATTTTTTTTAACATTTCTTTAATTTTACAAAAATAAATGGTGGGTAATCCATATAAGTATGGTATCAAAATAAAGCCCTACTTGTGCCGAAAAAACGGTATATAATTTTCATGAGTAAAATAAAGTACTTAGAGGGGAAACACTGTTGAACAAAAAGTCAAAAAGGTCAGAATTGCTCCAGTGCTTAAAGGGATAGTAATACTTCGTTTTAACTTTATTTTATTTTGTAGGCATTAAAAAAACATGAAGAATGATATAAGTCTTATCTCTCAAACCTTTATGGTTTAAGAGATATTCACAAGCAAAGTGTCCCCCTCCCGCCCCTTTTACTGATGTAACACTTCTCAGCCAGGGCAGAAGGGAGCTGCCCAGGTAGACTGCAGAGAGGGACAATCTTCAATTAAGATAAGGGAAAAACCTGAAAAGCTTGTCAAGGGGGGCAGGGATTCCATTGTTTTCATAGGAATAAGAGTGTCCCCTTCTGTTATCTGTCCAGTCTATGGACTGCATTCCACATCTGAGAAGAGATTGTTTACAGTAGGTAAAAGGGGCGGGAGGGGGAAACTTTGCTTGTGAATATCTCATAAACCATAAAGGTTTGAGAGATAAGACTTATATCGTTCTTCATCTTTTTTTAATGCCTACAAAATAAAATAAAGTTAAAACGAAGTATTACTATCCCTTTAAGTGAAATCCACCTCAGATTTTCCTGGTCCTTAAAGGGTTAAGCACAGGGTAGTAAATCAGTGGCTCATTCATTTTACTCACCTGTGCTTAACAGAGAAATCATTATCTCCTGGGCTGTTGGTGGCCCTTGAAATCCGTGATTTATTATTCTGTTATCCTCATGTAAATTTTTCAATACAAGTATTAAAATAAGCTTCATTTGTTGCTATGGCAACATGTCAAGTATCTGCTCTCCATTTCTGTTACTTTGTTGATGTCAACTGTGGAGATACCACCCAGCCCTCCCAAATCATGCTCTTCCTTCAAATGTCCATCAGTGGGTAACCTGTGATCACTACTGAAAGTAGGGGTATAGATATAGGGGGTGCAGAGGTTACAATTGTGACATGGCCCAATATCCAAGAGGGTCCATCAACCCCAGGGCACAAGAGGATCTAGTTATGCTCCTGAGTGAATATTTTATGTTAACGGGCTCAAAATATGTTTGCATGGGGACCTTCAATTAATAATTGTCATGGAGTGGAAGGTTTAAAGGAAAAAGGTGGCAGATGGGAGAACAGACTAGGTCAATTTAGAGGCCTATGAGAAATTTAGATACTGCTAAAAAAAACATACCTATACATTTAGGAGTGTCAGGAATAAACCCCCAATGCTGTATTTATTAAGAAAAATAATGCTTTTCAACTATGTGGCTCTTCTCCTTTATTAATTTAATTATCTGTTCTGTATGTTTTCATAAGAATGTATATAAGAAATCCTATATAATAATTCGCTAATGTATGTTTGTCAGAAGTTGTCATGCACAGTACAGACGGCTGCGAGTGCTGCAGTCATGCGCAGTACAGACTGCCAGTGCCACAGCTGATAACAGAGTGGAGCGCTCCGAATTCAGACTATGGTCTGAATTCGGAGCACCCCGCTCCGTTATCAGTCGCGGCATGGGCAGTCTCTACTGTGCATGACTGCACCACGGCCGTTGCTGCCTGGCACTGTGGACTGTGTACACGGCTGTTCAACTAGTAATAGAATAAAATGCAATTGTAAGATAAAAATACGGGATCCAGACTTTTTTCCGAGCACCAGCAACATCAAATTGTCCAGCATGAAGAAAAACATGCCCTGCTTGAATTGAAATGTTTCTGTTCAGGCAGAAATCCTCAAATTCCTTGGCCAAGTTGGCTAACATTGTTGATTTGGTTCCCCCTAAATGACTGATATAGCTGACCACTGAAACATTGTCCATTTTGAGTAAAATGCAACAGTTCATTGAGTTCTGGCTCTTAATAGCGAAGCAATTCTAAACAATTGATATGCATAAATGTTTCTTCCTGAAACAATTTGCCTGCAGTGGTGACGGAACCACATGGAGCTCCCCGGTTGAGATGACTGGCATCTGATTCGATAATAATGTCTGAAGATGTATCGAAAATGGCTCTACCTTTTCATTCCTCCATATGAGTCAGTCACCACTTCAATTCTTCCCTTGTTTCTGGAGACAAGGGACAGAGATCTGAATACCTTAAGTCTTTAAGTGGATGGAATTTTTTTTAGCCATTGAAGTGCTCGGTAATGGAATGGACCTGGGAAAATCGCCTGGATGAAGGTTGAAAATAGTCCTATCATCCTGGCTACATTTTGCAAAGTTATGATGTCTTTGTGCAGATGATCATTATCTCTTTGCAAATTAGCTTCAACTTCTTTTGTGGCAGATGAAGCAAAGTTGTTTGGGAATTAATCATAATGCTTAGGAATTCTGTTGACTGAGTCAGAGTGAGAACTGATTTTTCCCAATTGATGATAACACCCAGATGGGTTAACAGTTGAATAGTCCATAAAAGATGTAATTTTATTGTTTTCAGATTTTGGGAGATGATGAGTATGTCATCTGGCTATATGATCAAATGCACACACCTGGTCCTCAGAAAAGAGAACACTGGTTTCATGAGTTTCCTGAAGCACCAAGGGGATGAGGACAGTCTGAACGGTAGGCAAACAGATTGCCATTTTTGTCTGTGCCAAATGAATTGAAGGAAAAGTTGCTGGTTGTGAGGTATGGGGACTGTTAGGTAATCGTCTTTCAGGTCTAGTTTCACCATTCAGTCTGATGGTAAAAGGGAGTCTCTTAGACAATGAATGTTCTCCATTTTGAAATGTCTGTATATGGAATGTGTGTTTAGTTCTTTTAAATGTACTACTGGTCTGAGACCTGAGTCTTTTTTTTTTTTAACCAAAATAGGTTGCTGATGTACCCTGAAGAATATAGGGGAACCTCTATGATTACTTCTTTTTGAGCTAAATTATGGACTTCTTTGTTCATAAATATTCTTTCCTCCTCTGAGAACTGCAAAGAAGGAGAAGTCATATTTTGAGTAGGGTATGAATAAAACAATATTGATAATCCATGATTGTCTCTAGAATCCAGGTATCTGAGGTTATGTCTGACCATTGAAGGAAAAAACATGTGAGTCTGCCACCCACTTTTTCCAAGAAAAAAAGGGAAGGTGAAAAGGGGCTTACCTGAGAAGGGTCGGGATCTGGTACGTCTTCTTGAATCTCTTATTCTCCATGTACTTCTCCACTGAGGGAAAAAGGAGATTGGGAATCCTAGAGTCATAAGGGTAGTATTGTCTGCCATAACATAGTAACATAGTAACATAGTAGATAAGGCTGAAAAAAGACATGCGTCCATCCCATGCCAATAACACCCCTGTTGATCCAGAGGAAGGCAACAAAAAAGCCCTCTGGAGCAATTTCCAATGTAGGTGTGTGTGTGTGAGTGTCTCAAATAGTTCCCCGGCTCAATATCCTATTTGCTTTGAAGCCATCTGTCATAACTGTCAATATTGTTCTGTGCTAGATAGGCATCCATTGCTTTTTTGAATGCAGTTACATTATCTGCAAGCACAGCATCCCGAGGCAAAGAATTCCATAGCCTTACCGCCCTTACTGTAAAGAATCCCTGCCTGTGTTTTAGTCGAAAGCGCCTTTCCTCAAGTCTTAATGGATGACCTCTTGTTCTTAGCTCAGCTCTTTGCATAAATAATTCATAAATAAGCAGAGGAAGGGCCCTGTTTAATTTTATGAGCTCGTTTGTGGGAACTCTGATATGATCGGCCAGGAAAATGGCCCCTGTTTTTCCAGGCCCTGCCAAACTCTGGGGGGCAGAAACTTTCCTCACTGAGGACTGAGTCTTATCCAAGTACACTGAAAGCGGGGAAAAACTACCCAAGATCTTTAAAAAGGAGTCACCAAATTAAAGACAATCCGCAGAGGGGCCTGCTTCTGAGGATGCCATTTCTGTTAACTTGGGGATAATTTTTAGCAGAATAGATCCGTGTCTCTCTGTAGAGATGGCTGTATTAGTGTTCCCCAGGCACATGGGGAAAGTAGGGCTTGGTATAAAATGGTTGCCATTTATATGATGCAAATTTTCAGTCAAAATTCATTTTTACATTTTAAAATGGCAAATCCCACTACCAAATGCATATTTTTGCAGTGCCACCTCTAATTAATTATGTGTTTTTTTGTTTCAAGAGGCACCCGGTACTACAGCAGTGGTTTGAGAACTGAGAAATGGAGCAGCACACTTTCTTTTAAAATTCCCCCAACCAGCAAAGAGCAAAACCCACAGAAACAGTGCAGATTATGCTACAACAATGGGAAACAGACAGAAAGTACATTTTACTGTCCTGTTTGCCCTTCACAACCTAGGCTCTGCAGTGGAAATTGTTTTAAGCAATACGCTATGCAATAGTGATGTAACAGCTACCATTTCATTATGTGACCACTTTTTTCCCCCTGAAATATCTGATTTTTTTTTTTTTAAACATGTCTTTCCTTAGATTTAACACTTTGAAAAATATAATAGGAACAATGCACCCTACATTTTTAATTGTTTTGATTAGTGGTGGGTTTAAGAGGTTTTTATTTTTATAAAAATACTTAATCTTTTTCCTTTTTTTTGTTAAATCCATACATGGGGCTCTGTTCAAATGTAGGCAATGCCAAATGACAGGCCCAAAAGTCAAAGCATCCAATGATAGAACCAGCAACATTTGACTGTGAAATTCTCACAATAGTTGACAAAACTACACATATGTGATATCTCCATGAAGTAGAGAACTAGTAAAATCTAAGATGTGATAGTTTTATGCAACCAAATATTTTTTATAGAAGTAATGCATAAAAAAGCATAGATTTTTTTTCTTACTGCAGTTTTTGAAATGGATTTGGATTGGTGGTAAACTAGCTGCATGAGAGTGTCAAAATGCACCTAGAATGAAAGCCTAGGTTGTCTTCTTTTCAAAAACATATACTATTATGAGAATATTTAAACTGGAGGACTGCTAAACTGCCCCAAATGATACATGGCACCAGTCAAATAATCTGTGAAAATTCCATGTCTGAAAATGAAATGCACCTATTTCAAATTTGGCCCAGTAGCTTCCCCAAAACATGACACACCTAAGCTTGTGGGACAGTGATATACTCAGAAAATGTAGCTGAAGTGAATACTAATCAGTGTGTGTGTTTTTACATCTACATCTGCATCTGTGCTTGAAATACACAGCAACATTGTAATATAAGTATGCTGTATGGGTGCTTGATTGCATTACATTTTTAACGATGGCAGAATGTGTTTGCAGGTGTACATTAAAGTAAGTATACTACAAAATGCAGCTGCATGATTTTTCTGTCTATATAATCTCAGAAAATTCGTCACACTGTCGAATTCAATATGTTATGCGGTCTAAATTCATGTAGTAAAATGTAATGTAGCTTGGCAGCCTGGCTATGGAGTGCATACACAATCCATATAACGTCTTGTTTTGTGTCAGAGGCCCAGAAAATAAAATCCCCATTAGTTTTATATTGTGATTTTAACCAACTGAATGCTAAAGTAGTTTCCAAGTAAGAAAAGCAACGTGTTTGAGACTTGTCTAACACTGAAGCGGTTAAAACAATGTTTAAAGGGACAGTAACATCCCATAAAAATTGATTAGAGTTTTGTAGAGCTTAAAATAATAAACGAAACACTACAAACCCTATCTCTCAAACCGCTATGGTTTGAGAGATATAGACATTGAAAGTTCCCCCCTCCCTCCCCTTCTGATGGCAGCTGTAAAGCTGACAAAGGGAGACTAGAGTTGTACAACTCAAGGAAGCTCTGCAGCAGAGCCGAAATCACGTTATTTAAAAAGAAATACTTCATTGGAAAGGTCTACAAAGTGTGCCTGGTTTGCAAGCACACGTTGTAGACCTTTCCAATGAAGTAATTATTTTTAAATAATGAGATTTCGGCTCTGCTGCAGAGCCACCTCCTGGTCCCCGGACCAGGGTCTCCTGCTGTCAGCTTGACGCTGACGTCAGGAGAAGGGGAGATAGGGGGAACTTTCAATGCTTGTATCTCGCAAACCATAGCGGTTTGAGAGATAGGGTTTGCAGCACTTAGTTTATTATTTTAATCTCTACAAAACTAGAAACAATGTTTATGGAACATTAGTGTCCCTTTAAATCAACATAAATGTTTATTTGTACAGTTATTTTTCTCAAGACATCAGTGCAAGTGAGGATGATCTACTAAGAGGAACAGGAGCAATTCTGCGGCAAACCAACTAATTCCCACAGATTTGAAGCAATATGTGGAGTCCTCTAGAATCAAAGGGATTAAAAATTCTATATTAAAATAATTGGCAATTTGTATTTGTTCACTGTAGTGGGGTTGTTTTTCTCCAGATTTACTGCATTTGTTTTTAGTACATCAGGTGAGTGAAGAAATTCTCAGGCAACCAGACTGCACTGTAGGAGACAAATAGTTACATAGTAAATTAGGTTGAAAAAAGACAAAAGCCCATCAAGAAGAACTTTTACCACAATATAACTCACAAAATGACAATTTCATAATCCTTCCTGACTCCATCATGGGTGTTAGTCTGTTTACTAAAACTTTCTGTTTAATCTACTAATACACAGTATAACCCTGTATGTTCCATTCTGCTAAAATGTAGATAATCTTCCCTCAAATGTATCTATTGTATCTGCCATTACCTCATCCCTGGGCAACGAAGGGATGTGGTAATGGCACTGAAAGGGTTTTACACTAGTTGAATGATAAAGTCTCCCCCTCCCGTCCCTTTTACCTAGTGTAAGCCACCTCCCTCAGATGTGGAATCTGGTCCACAGACCAGACAGCTCACAGCAAGGAACAATCTTCTCATTCCAGCCAACTGTCCCAATTTACGCGGGACAGCCCTGATTTTAGGGCCCAAACCAGCTGTCCCACCTGCATTTCCCTATGTCCCGCATTCCTGGCCTGTTCCCTGCTTCGTATTTTTTATTTTGACCGTACACCAGTATCACTCCAGCAGGCTAGAGATGTGAGCCACACTGCTGAGCGGTGAGGCGCCTAACTGACTGGCAGTGCGCATGCTTGTCATCCACCCTTGATATATGTGCACGCACGTATTCTGAGTAAGAAGTCCTGAGTGAGCACTGCAGCACTACCAGCAACCGATTCAACTGAGAATGCAAGGGCAAGCAACTAGCTGTCTATCCGGCTCGTCCTGATCTATCATACAGGTATTGTCTCTCACTGACTGTGCCTCTCTTATGAGCGCGGTGCCCGAATTTGATCATTGAATGGGGGGGGGGGGGTCATGCCTGGCCACGCGGTACAAGTTCACGGAGGATGGGACTAACATGAGAGCACACAGTGTACACACTGCTGCCACTGCCTGGCTGGCCTGAAGTGACACAGAGGAGGAGGAGGAGATGATCATACTAGCCCAGCCGTTAGTTTAAAGTTTAATTAGTTGCACAGTGCATGCACTGCAGGACTGAATGTCAGATATGCCTCTGGGAATAACGAATAATAGTATTTGAGTAGGTAAATGACACCTATACTCACCAAACTTTGTGTGGCAGCTTATATTAACCCCTTGGCTGCTAGACCAGTCTCCAACTCACTGAAGATTTATCTACTAGCCAAATGGGTCAATCCATCTGCCTAGTTGTCTCCATGTTCTGTACAATGGGAATGTTTCTGTAAATTAAACAGGGGAGACCTATGGGGGAAGAGTATAGAGAAAGGGATAGAAAAAGATGGGGGAGGTGTGCTGAGGAATACAGTCACTTCTGCAATGGAGGAGGAGGGTTACAAGACCAGTGTCATCTGTCTGCATACAGTACATGTTGTACCAGTCATTTTACAGCCCCTAAGACATCATATATATCCCTTTATTTATTTATTCTTACATATGTGTGTGTCTGTAATATATATATAAATATATACATACAAAATCTCAGCAATACCCCGTGCACCAGCCACGCCCCCAGCAACAACCCCTAAACCTAAAGTGTCCCTCTTTGGCAAACTGAAATGTTGGGAGGTATGTCTTCTTACTGTGAGAACAATGAAAGCCCTGTCCCCATTTACAGGTTTTTCAGGTTTTTCCTTTATGTTAATTGAAGATTGTCCCTCTCTGCAATCCACTTGGACACACCCTGCTGCTCTGAGGTGAGCAGTGTTACATCAGTAAAAGGGGGGGAGGAAGATACTTTATCATTCAATTACTCTTGAACTACAGCTCTGACAGTATTGAAATAACACTCTCCATGGCCCAAATACTATGAAGATTACCGTAAAATCTAGGGCATAATACGCACAATTTTACCCCACTTCACCTTATGTGAAGTGGGGGGTGCGTATTATACACGAGAGTTTAAAGAATAAAAAAAAAATAGGGTTGGCCGATCCCTTCCCTCCCTCCCCCGGGTCAAACCCGCTCTCAAAACAAGCCTTACTAACTTGAAGTCCGCATCTTCTTCTGTGGATAAGGCAAAATAAAGCTTTATGCACAGCTTCCCTGCGGGCGGCACGCTTCCCTTTGCCGCCCGCTTCCATCAATGGGCTTGCAGGACCTTCCGCCTACAGCCAATGGTAATGCCCTGATACACAGTAAGGCTTGTTTTGAGAGCGGGTTTGATCCGGGGGAGGGAGGGAAGGGATCGGCCAGCCTTTATAATTTTTTAGCAAGGGGGGAAAACAAGGGTGCGTATTATACATAGGTACTCTTGTTTTCCCCCAAAATCTTTGGTATAATATGCACCTGCGTATTATACACAGGTGCGTATTATACCTGAGATTTTACGGTAATTGGAGCTGCTTTTATTATGAAACATTACTATCCCTTTAATAGTCCCTTACACTGCAGTTGGTTTGCCCCAGAATTGCTCCGCTTTGTATTTATATATAACCCTTGGCTATTTTGTCTGACCCAGAAATGTTCCATTTGCTTTCATACATAACCAACTGGCTGTTTTGTCTGCTCAGAAGTGATATGCCTGTCAATAGCGCCAGTGATTTTTGGTGTTAAAATAGTGCATTGAAGTATAGGTTAAACATGGTAATTCTCTTTGTTTATTAACCCTTTGAGTGCCACAGAGGTATCCAAGACATTGCATTGCAATGCGTTGAATACTTTGCTGGCACTCAAAGGGTTAAGTGTTCAAGTGTACCAATATTATTCTATTCAAAGTTAGAAAAAAAATTGGACTGCTTGGGTCCAGGGAGGAATTCTGGATTTCTGAGAACTGAAAAGGTATGGGGACAGGGATTAATTTGCCCTTATGAATTGGTTTAAGGTAGACTGGTACTGCTTAACCTCTTAAGGACCGGCCGCGAGCACAAGAGGCCGGCACTTAAGGACCACAGACCTTTTTTTTTACCTTTGTTTCTGGTTACGGACTCCCCGAACGGCGTGCAGCCGCTGGGGGAGCCCAGAATTCCATGACGGTCATAGCACGTCATGGGTCGTTAAGTCAGATCTACCCATGACGTGCTATGACCGTCAAGGGTCGTTAAGGGGTTAAGGAACCACTTAAGGATCTTAAATGGAATAATTTGGAGTAAATATAGCAGTTTGGGGATAGATGTAAAAAAAAACATAGAAACGTAGAATCAATTTGATGGAAGATAAGAAACAACTGGCACATCTAGTCTACCCATTTCCCATTCAGTTAGCTCAAACTTGTCTTATAATTAAACTAGCCATATATCTACCCCAAGAATTCTAGATTTAATTCACTATTAAAGCCTCTACCACTTCTGCTGGGATGCTAGTCCATTATCTGCCACATAATTTTCACGAGATTCATTAATTCCCCACCAAGATACAAACAATAGATTATTCCATTGACCTGGTTCCTTTTGCTCTTGTTAAGTAAGAGTGGGAAGTTGGAAAGGAATGTTAATGTTAATGTTCAAAATGTATGATTTATTAAGGTTTATTTTCAATTGGGAAGTAAGAGTGTACTTCAGGAGTAATTTTACTAATGCATCCTTGGGCTTAATGGGATTTATAAGGAAGATTAGGACATCATCTATAGAACCGCCAAGTTTCCGTTTGGAGTTTAGCATGGTGAATCCATTGAGCTGGATACAGTTTCTAATAATACTAGAGTAGAGGGTCTAAGATTAGAATATGGTTGAAATTCAGAAATCTGCAGGAGAAGCAAGGTATCAATTAAACTGCTATTCCTTGTGATTTTTGATTGATTCCTTCAGGTATTCATCAGTCATCTACCATATTTCCCTGCCTTGTGTATATGAAACAGGTAAATGGCATAAATCGTGTAGTTCCAGTAACACACATATGCATGTGTTTGCCCCATTCACTGCAGTGGGATACAGTGGCTTGAAGCTGTGGATGGAATTGGCAGATTTTTCTGGCCATCATGTATTGATTAATACTCGATGGCCATAAATTATTTAGCCATTAATTAATATATGAACGGCTAATGAGCAAGGAAATCCTCTGATATTCTTGCACATTGAGTTATTCACACCTTGATGAAGTTCATGCTAAATATTATAGGAGACAGAATGGGCGAATGGGAATTTTTATCTGTCCCCTACAGCGAAGATGGTTGATAACAGAATTGCTTCTATTTTCTTTTGTGCATAAGGCCCTTGGGGTTACTTTCAAAGAGGTGCAATTCTGGAGCAAATCAAATTGTACATATGGTCCAAATGAAAAATCCCACTGACTGAAATTGGGATTTTAACCCCAAGCAATGTATTGGAAACCTCTCCAGCATTCAAGGAATTAAAAGATACTTTCTATATGTACTGGAATTTTGGGAATTTTGTTTTGGCTCCTATGGTGTGGTTAGATTGCTCTTTAGCTTATTGAATACAGACTTTAGTAATCTGATGTAGTAACACATTTATCATACTGGTCTATAGTGCATCATGATCCTCCCAGTGGGATGGGCTGAAGCAAAAGAAAGATGTTCACTACTCCCCTACACAGAGCTTGTCAGCCTCCAGCACAGGGAGACAGGAACTAGTTATCAGGTCTGTCAGTCAGTATCCCCCTAGAGCTTCATCGAATGTTACACTGTAACACAGAGAGGTCCTGTGTATGAAATGTTATCTGCGTAGGAAGAAAGAACTAATAAATAAGTTAATAAGGGACAATTATATTTTCCAAACAGAGGAAGCGAGGGGGTCACATGGGCCAAACACTGGGGATCTGAGGAGAGAAAAGGAAAGAAATTGAAAACTAAGTGATTTACCTTTGGCATTTGGGCTGATCTTTAAACACTTTCTCTGCATTTGTACTCTATCACTCGGAATTCCACTGCAGATTATCAGTCATGCTATTGAATTGCTCTATTTGTTGCTACATTCCTCTGCATACTAGTGTAATACTCTACGGAGTAAAGTAAAGAAAAGGAAGAAGAAATGTCTCAGCCAAAGAGCTAGATCCCATGATACAACAGGTTGGTAATAAATCTTCTTTATCCCCTTGGAAGCTAGAAAAGCCTGCAATGCATTGCTTCACACATCTCCATCTTACAAAGGTAAATAAAGGGGGGCTATGCCTTTAGGAATTAGGGACTTTTAATTTGTTTAACAGGGAATTGTACCCTAGGAATAAGTGACTCTTAAAATGGTCCTGTCTCTAAGAAAAGTTAACTTAATCTTAAAGAGAATTATCCATGTGATAGGGGGTGACCCACTTAGACTATGGGGTCATCCACTTTATCAGTAATTAATTAATCTTCATAGTATTTGGGCCATGGAGAGTGTTATTTCTATACTTTCACAGTTGTAGTTCAAGAGTAATTGAATGATAAAGTATCTCCCTCCTGCCCCTTTTACCTACTGTAAACTGCCTCCACTCATATGTGGAATCTGGTCTCTTGACTAGACAGGCTGCAGCAAGAGGCAATCTTCTTACTGTGAGCACAAAGAAAACCATTCTACCCTTGAAAGGTTTTTCCTTATGCTCACTGAAGATTGTCCTTTGCTGCGATCCATCCAGACAATCTTGCTGCTCTGAGGTGAGCATTGAACACAATGCAATGCATTTCCCTGCATCGAAGACATAGATTCATGTTTCAGCCCACAATAATAAATGAGCTGTGGTTGCTCCTCCACTGCCAAATACTTCATCTCTGTATCACCACAGTTGCTGGTGCACTCCCCCATTCCATTTTTAGGACATCTAAGCTCCAGCCAATCATTAGAGGCAAGTTACCAGCATGATCCTACCTTCCCCACCAAGACACCACAGAAGCATGATCCTGCCCCTGGTGTGTGAAGCAGTTGACTTGCCCAGCATCGTGCTTGGTGGTGTAATGGCAGAAGTATTCAAACCGCTTAAAGGAGCAGTACATTTTTTTTTGTAAACAAAAACATGTTATAGGGCTTTTACTGCAACAAGGGTAGTCCCACCATTGTCAGTTGCTTTATTCAAAATTTTATAACAGTTCAAATTGTCAGGAAGTGAATTACAGAGTGATTATGTCCTGAAAGTTCAAAATGGCAATGTGACTTAGCAGGTTCTATCACATCGTATGGAGAACTATTTGTCAGTAAATAACCTCTGCCACTGAATGCAAAAGAATAACTGGTTGCAATCTGACCATTAGATGGTGCTGTTAATGCAGAAAACCAAGAGTTTAAATTGTAATAACTCTAAAAATATACATCTCTCAGCAGTGGAAGGACTGTTGTTCTACTCAACAAGAAAATCCCTACCCCCCCCCACCTTTGAAATTTCAATACATATATATGTTGTATGGCTTTTCCTGTTGAGTAATTAATGGGTCTCCAGCGACAGAGGATGATTTTATTACAAAACTGGAAGCTTCATATTATGCTTAACCCCTTGGTTACCACAGGTTTTTTTTACCAGAGTAATTTTGGCCTTTTTGGTATATGTTTGTTCAACCATATTTTTCTTTAGTGCACCCACACAAATGATATAGTTTTTAAAAGGGATAGTAATACTTCCTTTTAACTTTATTTTATTTTGTAGGCATTAAATATGAAGAATGATATAAGTCTTATCTCTCAAACCTTTATGGTTTAAGAGATATTCACAAGCAAAGTTTCCTCCTCCCGCCCCTTTTACCTAGTGTAAACAATCTCTTCTCAGATGGGGATCTGGTTTGTAAGACCAGACAGATAACAGCAAGGGACAATCTTCTTACAGTGAAAACAATGAAACCCCTGTCCCCCCTTGACAAGCTTTTCAGGTTTTTCCCTTATCTTAATTGAAGATTGTCCCTCTCTGCAATCTACCTGGGCACCTCCCTTCTGATCTGGCTGAGCAGTGTTACATCAGTAAAAGGGGTGGGAGGGGGATACTTTGTCATTGAATTACTCTTGAACTACAACTCTGACAGAATTGATACAACACTCTCCTAAGTCCAAATACTATGATGATTAATTAGAGCTGCTTTTATTATGAAACATTACTATCCCTTTAAGGATAAGTAGGGCTTTCTTTTGATGCCATATTTCTATGTATCATAATTTAGTTTGATTATAGCATAAAAAGCGGAAAAACATTAAAAAACAACATTTTTTTTTTGGGGGGGGGCGTGTCTGAGCTCATATTGCAGATGGCAGCATAGTGTGTGAGCTCCTGCCTCGCTGTGGTGTTTTTCAGCTTATATCTACACTGATCAGCCTGGAAAATATTGGATTTGACATCTAGGGATCGTTAATAATCGAACCAAATGCCACCAGGAACAAATGCACAAGTATTTGGTGCCTAAAGAGAAAAAACGGATGCAGAAGCTCGCAGGACTGCAGGTCCAAAATGGTGCCTGTGCGGAGCTAGAGGAGGACGAGGTCTCCAATGGGGACGAAACTGCCCCTACTTCTTCCCGCAGCTATATTGCTTATATGGGGGAGATTAAAAACCTGCTCAGTACTCTACGCTTGCAAATTAAAGGAGACGTTAAGTCGATTGCAAATGAACTACAGAAGGACATCAAAGAAGTGGGTGAACATACCTCTCACTTGGAAGTTAAAGTGGACAAAGTAATCGACTACCATAATGGGCTGGCGGATAGCCACGCTGCATTGGAACATGAGATGCAGCTTCTATGTATTAAAGTCTGTGATCTGGAAGATAGATCCCGTCAAAACAATGTTAGACTGAGGACATGTCGCCGGCAGCTCTAAAAGCCTGGGCCCAGGAGTTCCTGTTGAGGCTTCTCCCGGATTTCTCAGACCATGACTTACTAATCGATCGTATTCAACGTTTGCCTAGACCTCGAAACTTACCTGTGGAGGTTCCCCCGAGATGTTATAATGCGTCTGCACTATTACCACATCAAAGAGGAATTATTGAGTATAGGCAGACAGCAAGACAGCTTTCCAGCCCCATACTCGCATATCAGATTGTTTGTGGACCTGTCCGCTATAATGATGCAGATGCATAGTCAACTGCAACCAATTACTGCTGCTCTGAGGTCGGTGGAGATCAGATACTGTTGGGGGTTCCTGGTTAAGTTGATGGTGTCCCGCGATGGAGCGCAGGTGATCATATCGTCCCTAGACGAGGGTGTGCGGATTTTGGCCTCTTGGAACATCCAGGTGGAGGTTCCCTCAGCTTCCCAGAGACCAGGACCACAAAGACTGGTGAAGGATTGGTCCATAGTGACGACCCAGCCGGCATCTTGCAACCGCAATCCTGGTTCACCTCCTTCTTGCTCCTCCTGAGGTTGACCTGCCTGTTGCTTGTTGCATTTTCTTGCTACTTTACATGCCTGTGTTGGGGATTAATTCGAGAGAGACGATGTCTATTCCTTGTGTAATGGTTTTCAGTACACTCAGAAGCAGACAGTTAGGTAAAACACAGTTTTATTGAAATCAGACAGAATAAAGTAACCCTCGCGGGTCCAGCAATAGTTAACAATCAATACTAATACAGGACAGGTTACAAAATAACATTAACCCACACGGGTCCAGTATATATATCAGAGAGCAGTACATATACTGACACAGGTCAGGAACAGTTCGTGTGAAACAGTGAGACACTGATGTGTTGGTGCTATTAGGCTGGGAGGCTCTAAAAGCGAGGGCCAAGAAACATTCTCTGAGGATGAGTGTCACTATAGTGACTAGGCCCAGGAAGGGTGAGCGAGGTCCTGGATGGATCACGGACTACTGGTAGTCAGGGGAGGGCTGGCCTGGGGGGCAGGGGGGCAATTGCCCCCTGGGCCGGTCATATGTCTGGGCCAGTGGGCCACTGTCTCATTTAATCTCCATCTTGTTGCTATAAATGGAGCAATACTAGTGATACCACAGAGCTTACAATTGAAATGGTGCTATTGAAATTATACCACAAAGCTACAATCCAAATGAGGCTACACTAGTTACATAACCCATTTCCAGTATAAGCTCTATAGTATCACTAGCGTAGCTTTACTTAACCCCTTAACGACGGATGACTTACCAGGTACGTCCCTCAGAAACTGTCACTTAGTGACAGAGGACGTACCTGGTAAGTCACGGAAGTCCGGGTCTCCGTGCGGCTGCACGCCACTCAGAGACTCCGGACTTGTTTGAAAAAAAAAAAAAAAATGTTCCTCGGGCGTTAAGGTGACAGCCGTGTACAAACGCGGCTGTCGCTAAGGGGTTAAATTGTAAGCTCTGTAATATCAGTAGTTTAGCCCACTTTAATGTGAGCTATGTGGTATTGCTTTACTCCACGATATTAATGCCACGTTTAAAATTAACAAAAGGAGGTGGGCTTTGAGAGTAGGCTCAAACAATAGTAGAAATGGGCTGCTTGATTGTATTTGCCCCCCAGGCCACAAGTTGCCAGCCCTCCCCTGCTGGTAGTACTGCAACCGGATGAACAACGGAACGCCCAGGCCCAGACTGCGACCCAAGGTAACGGTACCAGACAACAAATGTAACAACGCAAGGCTCTATGGCAACTGCCGGGTGACAGAGCCGCCTGAGGCGCCCAGGAGACCAACCTCAGTAAGGAGTAGTGACAAGCTAGCGTATAGTGTACCAATAGAATAGCTCCTACCCGGGTGATCACCAGACAACCCTGGTAATAGACACTCAGGCTTGATGGCAACTGACAGGAGTGGAGACTAACTGAGGCATCCAGGAGACCAACCTCAGTGGCAATGTAATAAGCCAAGCAGATAGGGAGCAAACGAGATCTGCGTCAGCCCTGGGTAAGGAGGAAGGAGGCAGCAAGGCACAAATGGGTCGCAGTCACGGAACGGTAATGCAGTACACGGGGCAACCAACTGGGTCAGCACGCTCAAGACAGAGCCCAGGGGATACTCTCTACTGGACTACCAGACGCGGTAGTGCACCGGGCTGGAGGCACAAAGAGCAGGAACGGAAGCCAATCCGGGTTGATGCACATAACTGGAACGTCAGCCAGGCCGGGTCGGTACACAGAGCAGGAACGTTAGCCAATCCAAGTCGGTACATGGAGCAGGAACGTCAGCCAGGTTGGGTCGATACACGGAGCAGGACCATCAGCCAATCCAAGTCGGTACACGGAGCAGGAACGGAATCAGAGAGAGTAGTCAGGCAGTCCGGGTCATACACAGGATTTCACATGATAACAACAGCAAGCTCTTAGCAATGGGAACACCACGAAAGGGCCCTGTAGAAATGAGAGGGCTCAGTACTTAAAGGCTACCACTGGATGGAGCAATATTACGCTAGCCAATAAGAAGAACTCAGGCACAATGCTGTAAAATGTCACCAGCAGTACACGGGCACCGTGATACCTTGACCCTGAACAATTCTTGTGGACATTGCTTCCTTGTGGATCCTGATGCCGATGTTTTTCCTTGTTCCAGCAGTGGTGGCTGGTGAAGTCTGAAGTTGATCTCACTGACACAGACTTACCTATTTTACACTTTCTCTGAGACACTTTTGGAGATTTCTTTACCACATTCACATTACCAGGGGATCTTTGGTGGGGTTGGAGGGTTGTTCTGATGGGTTATTGCATTTTCCTGCTGTTGGAGATCCTATTTGCGGGTCTGGGGTCCGGGGGTTCCGGAGTCTTTGTGGCCTTGGTGCCTCCGGTTCCCAGGCACTCTGGAGCTGCGTGTCTGTGGGGGGATCATGTACCTGCTAATTGGATGCATCTAGCTCTGGGATTGTTCTATACTGCATTTACAGAGTTAATGTTTCTTTATTTGTATGATAAACATAGCTTATGGTCATGTGGTCTTGTTGATGTGGTTTGACCCAGGGGTGACGAGTTACCACTTGTAGCCATTCATTTTGAGGGATAACTTGTGCCATTACAGTCAACTAACCGGCTTTATTTTATATTGTTGGAAAGATGGGGAGACACAAAGAGAGACAAGAAAAAGGGGGGGTTTATTATGTTTTACCGGCACAGAGCGCCTGTTTACGTGCATCCCAGATACAGGCATCGAATATATTGCCAACATTGACCACCAGTTCTATTCTAGTATATGCGATGGGTGAAAACCTGGACTGCGCTGGATGCATGACCTGTTGACAGGCTGCGTCTTATGGTTGGTCGTATTAGGTTATACTTTAGCTCTGTGCTGCAGGGCTTGCACGGCGCCCCGGGGTCGACCTCTCTGGATTTATAATGCGGAATGATTGCTTGTTCTCACCCCATGTAATACACCTGTTTGGTTCCATTCCAACGTTTTGTACTCACTCAGAGCCTTTGTTATATTGCTGTTTTAGTTCATCGTTAATGGTTCTCTAGTAATACCGTCCGACCTCTATTTGCTCTCTTGGCCCTGATGGCTGCAGAGCTTTGCACTCTTCCACTACCCTTTTTTTATCTTGCCCTTTCTACTCCTTCACTGTGCTTGTCTCCTGATCTTGTGGCTCATGTTTGGTTTTTCTATTATGTGAATTGCACCTCTTTCTCCCTGGTGTGGGGGATTTCTTTTGTTCACTCTGCCATCTTTTCTTTTATGCTGTGCCCTACATTCCCATCTTATCTGGGAATGAGCTCAGTGCTTCTTTTCATATGTTTTATTTTGCCCTTGACTACAGATGCACTGAAAACAAAATCTGAAGGTATATTTTTTTTCTGTCCCCTGATTACATTAGTGCTGTGAACATGTCAGGCATGTTGCAGTGCAATGGATGTTTTGCTTTTCTCCCCAAGGAAACCTTTTGGAGGTTCAGAAGTTGTCCAATTTGTCAGCAATTTTTTGTTTTACAAGAGGAGATTGATAATTTGAAAGATACAAAAGAAACAAGTGCCACTGCCTCAGAGACTTCCAAGAAATGGCAGATGGACTACAGTTGGCTCTGGAAGTGTAAGAGCTGTGGACAAGGGGCATGTCCCACAGTCTGTGCCTCTTCAAAATTCCTTTGCTGCACTTTCAGAACACTGCCTTAATATTGGAACAACTCCAGAAGCAGAGACTACTGGTTCACCAGCCTGTAATCCACAGGTAAACCAGACTGAAGGGACCACACAAATTAAAAGAAGGGACCCATGGGGCTGTTGAGCGCCCATTAGTTATAGTAAGTTAGTCAAGGGGTAATAAGCTAGTCAGATGTAGGGTTTTTAGATAGTTTAGGCGGGAAGGTTTATTTAGTGATATTTCCCCTTTAAGAATTTAGTTAGTAACAGGTTCTATTTTTATCCCCTTCATTCTCCCGCCTAGCGTTTTATTGGCCGCTAGAAAGTTGCCTCGCGCTAGTTTAGTTCTCTGGCGGGAATGTGGGGTATATATACCCTCTATCTTTAGTTCAGCTCACCTCAGCTTTTTGAATCCGTTATCCAGCCAGCGCCGTGCAAAAGAGCTGTAATATTGGCAGGGCATGGATGCGGAGGCTGAGAAGCTGTTGTGTGAGCTGAGGAAGAAAGTCTTGATGTCCGGTGACAGTGGATGGCTAAGGGAGTGCTTAGCATCGGCACCTTCTACTTCCATGGAGGGCAAGCAGTCCCAGAGTGGAGTTCGTTCCCCCAGCATTGCATCAAGTAAGAAGAGGCTGTGCGCGTCTTCAAGCAACAGGAAGAACAGAGCGGCTTCAGAGGAAGCAGTTAATATGTCTCCGCCTTCTGTATTAGAGGTTGAAGGAGGCGGGGACATTGTTGGGGACAGACATAGCAGCAGTGGAACGCAGGAGTCATCAGGCATTTCAAGAAGACAGCCAGCCAGCCGAAAAAGGACCCCCAGGCGTTCTTATTTGCCAGAAGATGATCGTCCTCATGCATCTCAAGAAAAAAGGAAGAAGAAGTCAAGCAACAGGATTCATTCAGAACCCGAATGCCAGAGCCCAGCAGCAGAAGTATCTCAGCCATCTCAAGACAGAGTTGGTGAGTGCAATGCTAATCAAATTACTTTGTTGGGGGAAGTTGCAAGCTCCCTATCTAGGTTACTGGCTTAGTCTCATAGGAGTGGGGATGTAGGGAATGTGTGGAACTTAGAGACTGAAGTGGGAAGGGTATCTCTGCCTCCTGCTACCCCTACACAGAGACTAATGTTAAATGAAGAGCTCATTAGGAAGGATAATGTGCCTAGTGTAGATGAGTCTTGCTTACGTGAAGCTTTAACATATGACTCTTCTCCACTGGGTTTTCATTTATCTGGTGTAACTAAGGAAAAAATTTGGAAAGGTGAATATTTGGACTTGCTTTCCCTGTTACCAGCATCTAAAGAGTTTTTAATTAAAAAAGGGGAAGACAATGGGGAGGTTGATAGGCGTAGGCCAATCCCAAGGTCTTTTCATAATTGGTTACAAGCTTTTTGCATATTTTCAGCAGTTATGGGGGAGAGGCATCCAGAGCTGTGTTCAGGTTTGTTTCAGCACTTGGAAATAGTTCTGGAGGCTTTTAGAACTTTTGGCGGTTTTGCCTGGTTTGCTTATGATGAGCAGTTCCGCCAAAAGATAGCAGTGCATAAGTCTGTTTCATGGGGGCAGAAAGATGTAGTGTTGTGGGTATCATTGATGTCTCAGCAAGCAACTAGTCATTTGCACAGAGCTCATCACCCAGCATCAGGTCAAATGCAGAAGAAAGGCCTGTGTTGGGCGTTTAATGAGACACAGTGTAAATTCCCTAACACGTGTAAATTTAAACACAAGTGCATGATATGTGGGGGTGCACACCCAAGTATTCGTTGTTTTCGTAAACAAATACCAGCCCAACAATCAGAGTTTAGAGGGACAGTTTTTAAAGGCATTAACCCCAGTGAGGCTGGAAAGAATGCTTCCGTGGCTAGAGCATTACCCAAACAGGGAGAAAGCCAATCACATTAAGGAGGGCTTTAGAGTAGGTTTTAGGCTGCCAACTTGCTGCAATGAGGATTTTCAGTGGGTTGACAATTTGAGATCTGCAGAAGATTTTAAAGATATAGTTTGGGAAAAAGTTCAGAAAGAGATTTCAGCAGGGAGAGTAGAAGGTCCTTTTCAACAGCCACCTTTTAAACAGTTTCGTTTGTCACCATTGGGTCTAGTGCCTAAGAAAGAGCCGGGAGATTTTAGGCTCATTCACCACCTATCTTTTCCGCCTGGAGCTTCATTAAATGACCAAATTAGTGAAGAACTCAGTTCGGTCTCTTATGCTTGGTTTGAAGTGTCTATCAGGCTGGTTAGAAAGTGTGGTGTGGGCGCTTTAATGTCTAAGGCAGATATTAAGTCAGCGTTCAGGCTTCTCCCAATTCATCCGGATAGTTTCTCATCGTTAGGTTTTCAGTTGGAAGGGGTTTTCTTTTTTGATAAATGTTTACCCATGGGTTGTTCGTTATCTTGTTCATATTTTGAGGAGTTTGCTTGTTTTTTAGAATGGGTGATTAAGTTTAAAAGTGGTCAGAGAACTATGATGCACTATTTAGACGATTTCCTTTTTGTTGGCGCGAGGGATTCACAGAACTGTAAACGTTTGTAGGATACTTTTGTTAAAGTATCTGAAGATTTTGGGGTCCCTTTAGCCCACGAGAAGACTGTGCTTCCTACAAGTGAGATAGTATTTTTAGGAATAACAATTGATACAGTAAAGATGGAGTTCAGGCTTCCAGTAGAAAAAATCGTAAAGTTGAAACAACAAATTTGGTGGTTGTTGGTTAATAAAAAAGCTACTTTGAAGTTGTTGCAGTCAGTATTAGGCTTGTTAAATTTTGCCACACGTGTAATGCCTATGGGCAGAATATTTTCCCGTAGAATGGCAGCAGCCACAGCGGGTTTGAAGTCTCCATATTGTCATGTCAGGTTGTCTCAAGAAATTAAGGCTGATTTGGCAATATGGAATTCTTTTTTGACTGAATATAATGGTAGCACATTAATGCAGGAGGAGTTTGTATTTAATGCAGATCTTAATTTGTTCACGGATGCAGCAGGTTCAATAGGATATGGAGCCTTTTGGGAGGGAAAGTGGAGCGCCCAGAAATGGCCAGACTCATGGGTTCAGTGTGGTTACACAAAAAATATGACTCTGCTTGAATTGTTCCCAGTACTAGTGGCACTGGATTTGTGGGCTCCATTTTTTGCAAACAAAAGGATTCAAGTTTATTGTGACAATTTGAGTGTAGTTCAAGCAGTCAATAATTTGTCATCAAAGTCACAGGAGGTTGTATCTCTTTTAAGATTTCTGGTACTTAAGTGTTTATCTTTTAACATTTGGCTAAGGATGAAGCATCTACCAGGTTATAAGAATTGTGTAGCTGATAGTTTATCTCGCCTTCAGTTCAGCAGGTTTTTCGAATTGGTGCCGGAAGCAGAAGTCCAGGGTCATCTTTGTCCGCAGAGATTATGGGAGTTGATTTAGGCACTATGGGGCCATACATTTCTCGATCTGTGGCGCCTTCAACATGGGCAGCATATGTGTCATCATGGAATAGCTGGTTTAAATGGGCTAAGGAGGGGTGTTTGGATCCTTTTCAGATGAAAGAAAATGCTATTTTGCTCTATGTGAAATCTTTAATGGATAGCAAAATGTCAGGTCAAAGTATTAAAAAACGCATAGCGGGAGTTAATTTCTTTTTGAGGTTATTAGGTTTTGAGAGTATGGCGAATAGTTTTGTTGTTAGACAAGCATTGAAGGGTTATTGTAAGGGCAAGGTTGTTTTGGATGATAGATGTCCAATTTCGAGTTCTTTGCTTGCTCAATTAGTTGACGTATTAAGTAGTGTTTGTAAGGATGTTTTAGAAATAACGCTTTTTAAAGCATTGTTTTTAATAGCATTTTTTGGAGCATTAAGGGTAGGGGAATTGGTTGCGAAGAACAAAAGATTACATAGTTTTCTATTGGTGCACCATGTTAGTTTCCAAAATGAGGTATTGTTTATTTGGCTTCAGAGGTCCAAAACTGATCAAGAGGGAAAAGGTAAATTGATTTATCTAAGGAGTGTTAAAAATTTGGTGATATGCCCAGTTTTGGGTTTAAAGGAATTTTTAAAGATAAGACCAAGGGTGTCTGGTAGTTTATTTGTACACAAGGATGGTGTGCCAGTTTCCAGGTTTCAATTTTATAGGGTATTTTATCTCTGCACTAAACAGTTAGGTTTACATAATAAAAGGTTATCGTTGCATTCTTTTAGGATTGGAGCAGCTACTGAAGCTTTTACACTAGGTGCAAGAGAAGAGTCTATTATGAGTCTGGGTAGATGGCAGTCCAATAGATTCAAAATTTATGTGCGTCCGCATTTATTGCATAATGTTAATGTTCATTAAACATGTATTTGTTTTTTAACAGGCAGCAGACCAGTCGAAATTTGGATAGTAGGACATTCTTTTATATTTTGGGCATGGAAGAGGGCTATTGTTCGCATTTATACAGAAAATCTAGGTTTTAGTCCTGAAATTTGCCGAATTTGGTGGCACGGTAAGAGGGGTCTAGGGTGGGAACATGTAGGTAAAGAACTAGAGTTTTGTTTTTTAAACTTTCCTTGCCCAGATGTTATTATCTTTCATGTGGGGGGTAACGATTTAGGGGTAAAAAAATCTGTTGAGATTCTTTTTCAAACACAGGAGTTGTTAAAAGGTTTGGTGTCAGTTTGTCCGAAGGTAATCTTAGGATATTCTGAAATTGTCCCTAGGCTTTATTGGCTTAAGAGGAGAGAATATAAGCCTATTGAAAGAACTAGGAAAAAGCTCAACAGATTCATGTCCAAATTGTTTATTAGGATGGGTGGTTTTTCTTATAGACATTGTGACTTGGAGAATGGTGGAACAGGCCTGTATAGAGCTGATGAAATTCATTTGTCAGATGTTGGGTTAGACATTTTCAACGTAGGCATTCAAGCGTTAGTAGAATCTGCGCTAAGCGCAGTGGAGGGGGGCTCAGCCCTTGCATAGGATGCAAGGGCTGGCTTTGGAGGTTTATGACTAAATCAATTTTAAGAGTTAAAGTAAGGAGGCGTCTGGCTAGTAGGGCGGGGCCTAATGGTATTTATTATGCTGTTGTGTTATTATCAGGCTGGTAGGGCTGATAAGGTAATTTACTATGGTTTTTTGGATATTTAATTTTAAGTAAATAAAAGCTGCGGCCTTTCCACCATTTCCAAGTGTGTGTTTGTCTTTATTTATTAAGGTACTAGGAAATATGGTATAGTGCGATCATACAGCCTCATGCAACCACTGACAAACTGATAAAGGTAAGAAGTAAGAACAACTTTAAGAGGAAGCAACTATTATTGGGGGATTCTATATTAAGAGGAGTGACTCTGGAGGATAGTCATGGTGGTGGCAAAGAAGTCCGATGTCTTCTCACAGAGATAGAAAATGCATTTTAAAAATTGTTAAGGAAGCAAGACAGAATGGAGAGTTGGATGTCATAGTCCATTTAGGGACAAATGATTTGGCTTGTAATGAGGTGAGTATGGTAAAAGATGTTTTTAAGAAGCTATGTAAGGATCTGCAGCAAGTTGCTTCCACTGTATCTGTTTCAGAAGTTCTGCCAGTGAATAAGGAAGATGATGGTAGGATGCAGCGAATAAGAGATTTTAATTCATGGCTAGGGAAATGGGGCCAAAAACATGGATTTGGCTTTGTTTCTCACACCAAACCTATTTGGTATAACAAGGAATTGTACAAAAAGGATGGCTTGCATCTTTCTCAAAAGGGAACAGAGGTTCTCAGCAAGCAATTCAGAAGTTTTGTTAACAGGTATTTAAACTAGTAGAGGGGGTCAATGGAATGATACAGGAGATAACCAATTGCCCCCCACAGCATTGCACAGATGAATTTGATCAAGGAAAGTCTGTGGCACATAGGTCAAAAAACAGTAGACTTCGAGCCATGTGTACAAATGCAGGCAGTTTAGGGAATAAGATCCCTGAACTCATTGCAATAATAAGTAGGGAAGATGTGGACTTAGTGGGAATTACCGAGACCTGGTACAATGATAAAAATGACTGGGATGTAGAAATACCGGGGTACTCTCTATTCAGAAAAGACAGGAAAGGCAGAAAAGGAGGAGGGGTTGCCATTTATGTCAAAATAGCTTAACGGTCAATCTTATACAGGGTATGGAGGAGAACACAGAGACTATTTGGATAACTTTAGAATATGGGAATAAGATGGTCACTCGTATAGGTGTGATCTATAGACCCCCAGGACAAACAGAGGAGTTGGATCAACTGCTGGTCAAGGAAGTAACTAAGATGACTGTGAAAGGTGATGTTATAATTATGGGGGACTTTAATCTTCCAGATGTGGACTGGAAAAACCAAGCAGCAGGTTCAGCCAGGAGTAGAGATATCCTAAATTCTTTACAAGGATTAGCTCTTAGTCAATTAGTAGAAGAGCCGACTAGGAAGGAAGCCACACTAGATTTATTATTTACTAATGGAGACTTGGTATCAGATGTAGCTGTAGGAGAGTGTTTGGGCTCTAGTGATCATCATTCTGTGTGGTTTAATATAAAGACAGAGGCTGAGTTGCACCACACAAAAACAAAGTTTCTAGACTTTAGAAAGGCTGATTTTTCTAAAATGGAAACATTTTTATGTCAGTCTTTAACAACTTGGAGATCTTTAGATGGAGTCCAGGAGAAATGGGATTATCTGAAATGTGTTTTACTAAACGCAACAAAGCATTGCATTAAACATGTCAGCAAGGGTAAAAGAAAAAGAAAACCACTGTGGTACTCAGCAGAAGTGGCAAATATAGTAAAGGAGAAAAAAGGAGCATTTAAGAAATATAAGCAGACGCAGAAGGAAGAATATAGGTATCGGTACAAAACTAGGCTGAAGGAGGCCAAATGTATTATTAGATGTGCCAAAGCACACACAGAGGAAAAAATTGCCCAGTCAATAAAAAAGGGGGATAAAACATTTTTTAGATATATATATAAATGAAAGGAGGAAAACGAAACAAGGAATAGTTAGACTAAAAACAAAAAATGTAAACTATGTAAATGAGAATAAAGGGCTAGCTGACTGTCTCAATGAATATTTCTGTTCAGTTTTTACAGAGGAAGATGAAGGGAAGGGACCTCTGTTAGAAAAAAGAAATCACAAGACATGGGAAACATGCATGTTTACAGAAAAATAAGTTTTACTTCAACTTTCTAAGGTAAAAACAGATAAATCAATGGGTCCAGATGGGATACACCCAAAGTTATTAAAAGAACTTAAGTGTGTTCTGGCAAAACCTTTAACAGAATTATTCAATCAGTCACTAGCAACAGGAATAGTTCCAGAAGATTGGAAGGTAGCAAATGTAGTACCGCTTCACAAAAAAGGTAGCAGGGAAGAGTCTGGTAACTACAGACCAGTAAGTCTTACATCAGTAGTGGGAAAATTAATGGAGAGTATGTTAAAGGAAAGAATTGTTGAATATCTGAATATGAATAGCTTGCAAGATACCAAACAGCATGGGTTTACAGCAGGGAGATCTTGTCAAACTAACCTCATAGATTTTTTTGACTGGATAACTAAAATAATAGATCAAGGGGGAGCAGTAGATATAGCTTATCTAGATTTCAGTAAAGCATTTGACACTGTCCCTCAAAGAAGACTCATAAATAAATTGCAGTGTTTGGGTCTAGATGTAAAAATAGTGAAATGGATAAGGCAATGGCTGAGTGACAGGAGACAGAAGGTGGTAGTCAATGGAGAATATTCGGACGAAAGGGGTGTTACTAGTGGAGTACCTCAGGGATCTGTACTGGGGCCCATTCTTTTTAATATTTTTATTAGTGATATTGTAAAAGGTCTTCAAGGAAAGGTATGCCTTTTTGCAGATGATACAAAGATCTGCAATAGGGTAGAGATTCCAGGGGGAATAAGCCAAATGGCGAATGATTTAGGTAAATTAGAAGAATGGTCAAGAGTGTGGCAGATGCGCTTTAACGTTGATAAATGTAAAATAATGCACTTGGGACATAAAAATCGAAAGGAAAAATATACTATTAAGGGTACTGTGCTGTCAGAGACAACAGAGGAAAGGGATTTGGGAGTAATTATTTCTAATGACTTAAAGGTAAGCAGGCAATGTAATAAAGTGGTGGGGAATGCAAGCAGGGCACTGGGTTGTATAGCTAGGGGCATTAGTAGCAGAAAAAGGGAAGTAGTCATGCCACTCTACAGATCTCTAGTTAGACCTCACTTAGAATATTGTGTACAGTACTGGAGACCCCATCTCCAGAAGGATATTGATACTCTAGAGAAAATTCAAAGAAGGGCTACTAAAATGGTGACTGGTCTACAGGAAAAGAAATATCAGGATAGACTAAATGATCTGAATATGTATAGCTTGGAGGAGAGAAGAGAGAGAGGGGATATGATAGAAACATTCAAATACATGAAGGGATTCAACAAAGTACAGGATGGAAGTATATTTCAAAAGAGTAAAAACGTTAGGACAAGAGGCCATAGTCTAAAACTAGAGGGACACAGGTTTAGATGTAATGTAAGAAAGTTTTACTTCACTGAGAGGGTAGTAGACAAGTGGAATAGCCTACCAGCAGAAGTGGTAGATGTTAATACAGTGACAGAATTTAAGCATGCATGGGATAGGCATAAGGCGGACCTTAACATAAGAAAAGACCAAGGACCAAAAAAGGGTTTTTTTTCTTTTTTTCTTTTCTTTTTTGTTTTGTTTTTTTTTTTACAGTAGGAAAATGGGCAGACTAGATGGGCCGAATGGTTCTTATCTGCTGTCAAATTCTATGTTTCTATGTTACTGTTTGCCCTGTAGGGCTCTTTTCTGTCTTTTGTTTCCTTTGTTTCTCTTGCTTGGAGCCTCGTGGCCATGCCACGTCTGGTGTCTTCAGGAGAGCCGGTTGCCCTGGAGCTAGTCTGGGCTGCCGGTCTCCTCTCTTCTGCCTCTTGTGGCTCCTGCCACATCTGATGGTGTCCTCTTCCAGACAGTGGAGTCGGGTGCGCGTCACTGGGATTCCCTATAGTGACATCAAGGCCAGGTTCTTAAAGGGACAGGCCCATTTAGTGCTCCACCTCCTGGGGGTGGGGAAATAGGTATTTAAACTGTCTGGACACTACACCAGTTGCCCTTTCATGGTGTTCTAGTGCAGTCCTGTTTAGTTGTGTCCGTGACTGATCCTTGGCTAGTCTATCTATCTCTTCGGTGTCCAGTGTTGAGGCTTGTCTGACTACCTGTTTGGTATTGGACCTTCGGGTCTGGCTGAATACCTGCTCTGGCATTGACCCCTGGCTTGTCTGACTATCCGCTTGGTATTGACAATCAGCCCTGGCTGACTACCCGCTCTGACATTGACCCCTGGTTTCTCTGACTATTCGCTTGGTATAGACCATCTGCTCTGTCTGACTACCTGCTCTATACTGACCCTTGGCTTATCTGCTATACCACCTGATTCTGACTATAGGCCTGAGTCAGTCTGGTATTCATTGTTGCAGCCTTTACGTTTTACTGTCCTGGGTCCTAGCCCCAGTTACCACGTTGGTACTTTCCTGGGTCCCAGCCCCAGTCATTACGTTGCGTTCTCTCCTGGGTCCCAGCCCCAGCAGGTGCTATTGCACAGTCTCCAGTAGAGAGTCTACTCAGAAGCAGTCTCCTATTGCTGGTAGGAACAGCTGGCTTTGTGTGTTATGTTCTACCCTATCTAGTATCTGTGGTGTTTACATTGAACATCTACATTGCTCAATAAAGGTGGTATTTCAAAATATGTACTGACTCTTGTCCATTCCTTGCTGTCCATGACAGGCCCACCATCAGCTGAAGATAAACATGTCCAAAACTGAACTTCTCATTTTCACTTCAAGACCTTGCCTAATACCTACCTTCACCATTACAGTTGATGTAATTGACATTTTTGTTACACCATCCACGCCCTCTGCCCTCTCCCATCTCAACCCTTTTTCTCTTTCCGCTCCCTACCTATGGAACTCCATACCCCATACCCCTCCCCCTACGTCTTGAACTATCCCCCTACGTTTTTAAGTCTATCCTGAAATCTTATCTTCTGGAGCATTAGTACCATGCAATACCTTTTGGCAAACCCAGCACTTGTAATGACAGCACTTGACACCCTCATACTCTGTTGTCTGTTTCCTGTTACCCATTTAGACTGTAAGCTCCTTGGGGCAGGTACTGCTCTCCAATTGTTTCTATGAATATAATACTTATTTTATCAAAGAATGTAATGGCTGCACAAAACATTTCTTCTAGACACAGGGTTTCTGGATAAAAACAACAAGATCTTTCTTATATGTTCAATGCATAAAACCAAAGGACTCGAGAGAATCCAAAAATATATCTAATTACAGACTGTGAGACGTCTTCATGAGCAGGGGCGGACTGACATCAACCTGGGCCTCCGGTAAAATGAAAATTATGGGCCCCCTTCACCTTGCCACAGTTATGCCCCACTCACATTTTTGTCCCAAAATCAAATTATTGCTCCAGCCTTCCATCCCAGCCCATACCTATTTTCCTAAGTTTATAGTTGTCATTAATGTTCTAAAATAAGGCAAGTGATGCCACAGAGCTTACAACTGAAATTGAGCAACACTATTGATAACACGGAGCTTACTGTTGAATAGGAGCTACAATTGTACTGTAGCTCCATTTTAACTTTAAAGGTATAAAAGTGGACTAGTACCCAACACAAATGATACTCATAAGGGTAATGCACAATAATCCTATAAATTGCAGAGTTGGTATACCTTCTATCATTCAAATGGGGCTCTCTAGCAGCCGGTGACCTACAGCTCCCATCATCCAGAGGATGATGAAAGTGGTAGTCCAACATCTGCTAAAGAGTCAAATAGTAATGTCCAAAAATAAATGTACATCTGATTGTTCAATACACATTTTTATAATGAATAGTATGTTCTGAAAACCCACCCTCCCGCCCCTTTTCAGAATGTCATAATGACTTCCCTCAGATCAGAAAGCCAGTCCTGACAGATCACAGTGAGAGACAATATTGTATTAGCATAAGGAAAAACCTGTTCTCCTTCATCAAGGGGACAGGGTTTTCCTTACACTAACAGACTCAATATTGTCCCTCATTGCCATCTGTCTGGACAAGAGACCAGCTTTTGGATCTGTGGGAAGTCAGTGTGACATGCTGGATAGGGACGGGTTGGATTTTCAAGCCTAATATGAAGTTCAGCGATTTTCAGAACATACTATTCATTATAAAAAAAATTGGCAGCAGACAAGAACCATTCAACCCAACTAGCCTGTCCCACTGGTAGTCACAGAATGACACATAAACTGTTCAGACATACCTCCCCCACCTTGTTCCACTGCCCACAGGTAGTCACAGTTGGACCCCCCAGCTTTGTTCCATTACCAGGGGTAGTCTCTAGCATTTGGCCTGGGAGAAGCCAAAAGTAAGTGTCACTTGGCCCACAAATTTTTGTTGGGTCCTTAATAATTGTAGTTTATACTCATAAAGAATGCCTTGACCTTAATCTCTCCAGATGACTTGACCCATGGTTCAAAGAGTTTGCATTCTGTAGAGGCACCTGTGATCCACTGAGTTCAAAACAAAAAGCTTAAAATTCATAGAGACTAAGAGAGTTTGTAATCAACAAGGAACAGACCCACTTTCTAGAGGACATTAATATAAAGCCAGCCATAAAAAGAGGGACAAGATTAGCTTGGCAGATACACCTAGCTGTGTAACCATATACACACACACACACACACGTGTGCATCTTTAAAGTGATATACACATGCAATTATGTACACTTAAACACAAAACTGAGTGACATACCAGTGAACTCATGCACACAAATCATTTCAGCCATATGTAATCACATACACACACCAGTGCACCCAAACATACACAAATATGAATACACATACACACACACAAACACATACACACACACACACACACAGTTGATGCATCTACAGATACACAAATCAATACACCCAAATAAAAACAGTGCAAACATTTAGCCACTGTCTTTCTTGGCTATTGCAGAGCACCAAGATCTCATGTTGATTGCCAGGATGGGACACTGACCTCTGTCTATGGAGCAGGAGCTTCACTCCAAAGTCTAACACAGAATGCAACATATTAAAGTGGGTTAAAGGGATAGTAATTAGTGATGAGCGAGCGTGCTCGGCCGATGCTCGGATCGGCTCGAGCATCGCTCTGCTCGGCACATGGCGGTACTCGTCGAGTACCGCCATGTGCTCGCCCGACATGTTCGGGTGAAGGGGATCTGTGCCGGAAGAGGCACAGATCCGAAGACGCTCCGCTGGACCACCAGGGACTGGAGGTACGGGGGCATTGCGGAGATGAAGGGGGCATTGCGGAGATGAAGGGGGACATTGTGGAAGAGGGGCATAGACTCTATGCCCCTCTTCCACAATGTCCCCCTTCATCTCCGCTATGCCCCTCTTCCACAATGTCCCCCTTCATCTCCGCTATGCCCCTCTTCCACAATGTCCCCCTTCATCTCCTATGCCATAGAGGAGATGAAGGGGGACATTGTGGAAGAGGGGCATAGCGGAGATGAAGGGGGACATTGTGGAAGAGGGGCATAGAGTCTATGCCCCTCTTCCACAATGTCCCCCTTCATCTCCGCTATGCCCCTCTTCCACAATGTCCCCCTTCATCTCCTCTATGGCATAGGAGATGAAGGGGGACATTGTGGAAGAGGGGCATAGCGGAGATGAAGGGGGACATTGACCAGGCACCCTCCGCTCATCAGAGCAGGGGGTGCCTGGTTTAATGCTCGAGTGCTCCCATGCTTTTCAATGGGGCTCGGGTGCTCGGCCGAGCACTCGAGCCTCAGGGGGTGCTCGGTCAGAGCACCCGAGCACCCGAGCATCGGGGTGCTCGCTCATCATTAATAGTAATACTTAAAATGTAAAAAAAAATATGTTGTAGGGTTTATCCCCCTGAGTAAAACAAGAGTACTCCCACTGCTGAAAGGTGTTTTAGTCAAAAGTTATTAATTTTCAAAGTTGAATTTTTTAGGTGCAATATCACAGTGGCCTGAAATTGTACAGTGGCGCTGTTGCTACACGATCCTATGGACAACTCTGGTCAATTGACCATAAATCTCCATAGGATGGTGTAGCAACAGCGCCACTGTACAATTTCAGGCCATTGTGATATTGCACCTAAAAAATTCAACTTTGAAAATTAATAACTTTTGAATGAAAGACCTCTCAGCAGTGGGAGTACTCTTGTTTTACTCAGGGGGATAAACCCTACAACATATTTTTTTTTACATTTTAAGTATTACTATCCCTTTAAGTTTAAATAGGCAATGCTATCTCTAGAGTTTGTAAAGTACCCAACCATGGGTGGGTCCCTCATGACAGGGCCCCTAATATTTTTTTAACCCTAGGTCACCTAGTAATTATGATTATTAAAAATGTATATATATATTTGCCAGGGTTGGCCAATCATAACAATCACATTTTTCATAATAACATAATACACCAATACACATTATATTGGTGTCTATATTAGTACACAAATGTGGATTTTATAATTGACACCCCTGAGCAATACTATTTTTAACCCTTTGAGTGCCAGAAAGGTATCCATTGCATAAAATACCTCTCTGGCACTCAAAGGGTTAAATATATCTAGTAATATATGCAACAGTTGTACACTCACTGCGTAAACAATAACCCAGGTGATAGAGTTTAAATATATTCAGTGTACAACTGGGGTTTATCATGTTAGATATATTGGCCATGGGAGATCAATCATAAAATACACGTTTGTACTAATATACCGTATATTGGTGTGTATATTAGCACAGATATTGGGTTCTTATGATTAATTCTTCAGCCGTAGCTAAGACTTTTTAGTTAAACATATCTAATATAAAATCCAGTACATTGTATATATTTAAACCTAACCCTGACTTTGGTAGTTTTTTTCCTCTTAAGTTTTGCTGTTGATGTTAACTTTGGTTGGTGGTGGTGGTGTATTTTTTAATGTATTGTAGTAGACTCTAGTACCTGTGAGCACAGCAGGGAGTGACTCAGCGTCCTGTAGGCATCAACACATGTTCTGCATCCCAAATAGAGCCAGCAAGGAAGAGTTATAATGCTCTGCACTGCTAGTGTTTACACAACTAAAGCAGCCCGCGCTAGCTATGTGTGACTCGCATAGCACTTGGCTGCTATGTCACATTGTTGTCCCACCTCCTTACTTCCTGGCTGCCGCGTCAATCGTCTTCAGCTGGGGGAGCATATGGAGATCAGCACAGAGTATTGCCGGACATCCTCCAGCATATTACAATGGGTACAATTTTTGGGGAGCCTGAGTGTTTGTGGGAGCTCTCATATAATAGGTCATAAACAAAACTTTCTGGGAGCCCCTAATCTGGATGGAGCCTGTCATACCTGGTTTTGTAGCAACTGGGACACATAGTCCTCTGGAGCCAGTAGCTTCTCCTTTGCTGTGTCATTAGGTGCTGCTTACAGCTGCAGAGCTGTGCACTGAAGTCTCGCTCTCAGTGCCTCACGGTCATGGAGCACACTGCAGCCGGCGCAGCTACTTTAAATATGCATGGGCGGCCCCTACAGGCAAGTGGAATGGGAAGTCCGACCCTAACATTATAATTGGGAGGAATTTAGCGGTGGCGGGCCCCCATCGGTTGCGGGCCCTCGGTCCGCGACCGAATGCCCGAATGGTCAGTCCGCCCCTGCTTCATGAGCAGATATGAGCTGACTGATCAACACATTCATGTATTACAATGATTAGTCATGATCTAAAGACAACGTCACCACATCAAATGTTTATTTAAAGCTTGTGGGGGCCAATCACTTTAACGAGTTGTGCTAATAGAATCCAAGCCCTATCATGAATTGAACGGCTACAAAATTAATCACTTAGTGTCAATTTGAACAGAAGTCCACACACCCAAACAATAAGCCGCAAAGGGCAAACCAAAATGGTGTCCAGGCAAGATCACCCATCAACCCAGTCCAAGTATTAAAAGATGACAAAAATGTTTTCTATATATAAATTCAGGATCTCCTTACTGGCTTGGAAAACTACACACTTTAAATGTATATAAACAATGAGCAAACCAATGTTGTTCATAAAACACCTGTGTTTCTACAAATATACACTGTTATAGCACCACACCGATATACTTTGCAAAGTTTTGATATCTATATACATAACTCAATAATGTTATAGTTGGCAAACAAGACAAGGAGTCAGACGGTATAGTTAAGATCACCTTTATTAGAAATATATAAACAGTAATACAAATAACACACAGAGGGTGATCAAGGAGGCAAGCACTGTATCAGAAATAGCAGTCTTCCAATAGATCCACCATGCTGTCCGAGACTAGGCCTCAGCCCACAGGAGTCTTGTGGTAAAAGGTAACGCCCAGAGGTAGCACTGACTCAGCCTGCAGTCAGTCTCGGAGAGGAGGCTCAATATCGTACGCAACCACGGAGACTAGTGACTCATGCCTGCAGTCAATAGCTAGTAGTCTGATAGAGCCCCAGGTCAGTACTAGGAAGGATGTCTGTGGAATGGGACCAACATACTGAGCGAACAGACAGAGCCCTCTAGTAAGCACCAGATAGGATAGTCAGACAATCCAGGTCATACACGGAGCGGGTAGTCAGCCAGAGCCACAGGTTTGCACCAGATAGGATATCCACTGAAGCGATGGTATGCTGGATGCGCAGTGGACAGAGCCTCAGGTCAACACCAGAGTGGGTAGTCGGACAAGCCTAGGTTATACACGGAGCGAGTAGTAAGCCAGAGCAACAGGTTTGCACCAGAAAGGATATCTGAGCCAAATAGGAGCGCACAAGGAGAATAGTCAGACAGAGCCACAGGTCAACACCACAATGGATGGACAGATAAGCCGGGTCATACACAGGAATACCAAATAAATGAGCTGCTTAGAACAACAACGTAAGGGTAACTGAGTCAGGACTCAGTCTGCCCTTTAAACCCCTCCTCAGGAAGTAGGTAGGAGGAGCAGCTCAGTGGGAGGAAGTTGGTAGGAGACTACAGGCCTCAAACACATAAAACAGAGACCTGCAGCATGCTGAAGCCTTGCACTTGCAGATGACGCATCTAGCAATGATGCGTCCAACCGTTCGTGGAAATGATGCTGGAGCATCACTGTGAGCATTGCCAGAAGCGGTGGCGCTACAAGGTACTGTGACAGTACCCTCCCTTCAAAGACTCCTCCTCCGAAGGACCGGACCAAGTTTGTCAGGGAAACGTGCATGGAATCTGCACACCAGGAGAGGAGCGTGAACATCTGCAGCAGGGATCCAGGAGCGCTCCTCTGGACCATATCCCTTCTAATGGATAAAATACTGTAAGTGCCCTCTAATCATATGTGAGTCCAGAATACTTTGTACCTCATATTCCTCGTGATCTACAACTATCACGTGAGCAGGGTGGATAGGAGCGGAGGTATAACGATTGCAGAACAAGGGCTTTAACAGTGAAACATGGAAAACATTGTGTATGCGCATGTTGGCTGGTAGTTCCAATGCATAAGCCTCCGGGTTAATTTTGTACAACACCCTGAAGGGACCAACAAATCGAGGAGCCACTTTATTGCATGGGACCTGGAGGTGCAAGTTACGGGAAGACAACCACACTCTATCTCCAACCTGGAAGGTCGGTGCTGGCAATCATCTACGGTCAGCCTGCCTTTTTTGTCGCTGCACAGAACCACGTAGGGTATGCTGTACCCAAACCCAAGAGAAATGGAGTGCCTGCAAATGCTCATCAAGAGCCGGAATAGCTTGTGCTCAGAAGGTCTCAGGAAGGACTGAGGGTTGGAACCCATTGTTGACTCGGAATGGGGAACTCTGAGTTGAAGAGTTAACAGCACAATTTCTGGAAAACTTCGCCCAGGGTAACAGGGTAGCCTAATTATCATGGTGGTCAGAGATATAGCAGCAGAGAAATTGTTCCAAGGATTGGTTCGACCATTCTGCTGCACCATTGGATTGTGGTTGGTAAGCAGAGGAGAATGCCAGTTGAATTCCCATTTGAGCACAGAAACACCTCCAGAAGCGGGACACAAACTGGCTTCCTCTATTGGACACAATTACTTTCGGAATACCATGGCGTTGGAACACCTCCCTTGCAAATACCAATACCAATTCCTGCCCGGATGGTAAGCCCTTAAGTGGCACAAAGTGAGTCACCTTTGAAAATTTCTCCACAATCATTAGTATGACAGTACAGCCCATGGACCTAGGAAGGTCGACCATAAAATCACTGGACAATGTAACCAGAGACGTTCCCCGTTGGCCACTGGCTGGAGCAAGCCTACCGGCAGGTGTCCGGGTAACTTATTTTGAGCACACGTGGTACAGGCTGTGGTAAAGGCAGCACAATCTGAGCAGAGGCTCGGACACCAGAACAGTCTTGACAAGGACCAAATCAATTGGTCGCGCCCAATATAGCCAGCGATTTTGGAGGTCTGGTATGTCTCAAGAATTTTAATACAGAACTGAGCCAGTACAAAACAACTCCCACTAGGAGTCTCTGCTGGGGCAGATGCTTGGGCAGCCAGTATTTCCTCTCCCAGAGGAGAAGTAATACAGCTAAGTATGGTAGCAAGGATGTGATCAGCTGGAATGATAGGAGCAGGAGGAACCTCCTCCTTGGACATATTACAAAATTGGCGTGACAGGGTGTCAGCCTTTACAATCTTCGAGCCCGGAAGGTATGAAACCATAAAATTGAACCTGGATAGGAACAATGCCCATCTAGCTTGATGGGAAGACAGCCGTTTGGCTTCAGACAAGTACGTGAGATTCTTGTGGTTCTTAAGAATCAGAATGGGAGAACTGGTACCCTCCAAAAGATGATAAGTACAAAAGAGATCAGCCGTGCTACAACGCTATTTAAAATAATATGTCATCCAGTGATGTAAAGGCAATAATCCACTGAAACTCACCCAGAAGCGGAGTGCTCAGCCTAAACGGGTTCTCCAATCCCGGTATCCAAAAGATGATGCCACTCTTTCAATGCCAAAATGATGGCCAGTAACTGTCTGTCACCAATCTGATAGACCATCTCTGCCTTGGACAGTTTTTTAGAGAAATAGCCACAAGGGCGTAAAACCTCTCCTGGAGCAGACCGTTGAGAAAGGAGGGCGCCTACTCTAATCTCTGATGCATCAACTTCCAGGGTGAAGGGCAGGGCGGGATTGGGATGCACCAGAATCGGAGCAGCAGTAACTGCTGCTTTGAGGTTCTGAAAGGTTAACAATGCAGTGGAAGACCATTCCAACACTTTGGCTCCTTTCCACATCATGTCAGTGATAGGTTTGACAATGGTCGAAATTTTTTTTTATAAATTTGGCGAAGCCCAAAAATCTTTGAATCGCCTTCATTCCCTCTGGACGAGGCCACTGAACCACTGCGGATAGCTTTATGGGGTCCATGGCGAACCCAGATGCTGATATAACATACCCTAGAAAGGTAACTTGGGTTTTATGAAACTCACATTTTTCCAACTCGCAGAACAAGTTGTTTTTTCTCAAAAGCGCAAGGACCTTTGATACATCCGAGTAGTGAGTCTCCACCATAGGAGAATGAATAAGGATGTCATCCAGATATACTACAATGCAGCTTTGTAAAAGTTCTCTCAGAATATCATTTATGAATTCTTGGAAGACATCGGGAGCATTGCACAGGCCAAAGGGCATGACCAGGTATTCATAATGCCCGCTCCGGGTGTTAAAAGCTGTCTTCCATTCATGGCCTTCTTTTATCCTGACCAAATTGTAAGCTGCCCTATAATCCAGCTTAGTAAATACTGTAGAACCTTTGAGCCGGTCAAACAGTTCAGTAATCAATGGTATAGGGTAAGCATTTTTTACCATCAACTTGTTTAAGCCCTGAAAATTGATACATGGGCGCAACTCTCCGTCTTTCTTTTTGACAAAAAAAAATCCCGCACCCACAGGGGATGAGGATTTCCAAATGATGCCTCTCTCCAGGGCATCGGCAACATACTCCTCCATGACCTTGTTCTCCTACATAGACAGAGGGCATGTACAGCACCGTGGAGCGGTAGTACTAGTTAGTAGTTCAATCGTACAATCATATGGTCTATGGGGAGGTAATGCTCCGGCCTGGACTTTGTTAAATATATCAGAAAATTGAGAATAGGCCTCCGGTAGGCCATGAGACTCGGCACAGGCCAGTCTGATAGGGAGCAAAAGACACGACTTATCACAGTGAGTCCCCCAAGACAATATTTCACAAGTACTCCAGTCAATTTTAGGGTTGTGCTTTTGTAACCACGGGAACCCTAAAATGATGGTATAATGCGGAGAGTTTATCACCTGAAAATTCAGGTTTTCTTTATGCAGGGCTCCCACACTTAGGGTAAGTGGGGCAGTCTCATGAGTAATATGTGATGGCAGCAGGGGTCTGCCATCAATCACTTCAACAGCCAAAGGGGAGTCACGTGGCTGTAAAGGAATCCCATAACAATCAGCGAATGCGGCATCCACAAAATAACCTGCCGCGCCAGAGTTTATCAGGGCAGACACAGCAATAGACTCTTTAGCCCAAGATAGGACTATGTCAAGCAAGGGTTTTGCCTGAGAGGTTTCAGGGGACTGAGAGTTGCCACCTAAGATCTGTCCCCAACAGGATTTTAGGTGCGAGCGTTTCCCGGAACATACCGGGCATGACTTCAGTAGGTTACCATGCTAACCGCAGTAAAGACATAGTCTCTCCCTCTGCCTAAAGGCCCTCTCTGCCGCAGAGAGTCGGATGACTCCCACCTGCATAGGTTCACCAAACGTAGAGTCGGAACCAGGAGGCATGGGAGGTGAGGGAGGATAGGGTGGGCAAGAAACGTTATAGGACATGCTGGTAGGATGCCTCCGCAGGCGCTCCTTAAACGAAGTTCTCTCCCAGACCCTTGTATCTATTAGGATGATAAAGGATATCACTTCATTGAGACTTTTCTGTAAGTCACGAGCAGCAATCTCATGCTTCATATAATCGCAAAACCCTTGGGAAAACGCAGCTATCAGAGCCTCATTTTTCCACCCTACTTCGGCTGCTAGTGTTCGAAACTCAATTGCGTATTCCGCCACCTGGAGGTTAACCCTGAAAGACAGTTATCAGGTGTTTGGAGCCCAAGGACCCGCGACCTGGTACATCAAATACGCTTCTAAAGGAGGCCACATATTTTGTGATTTTGTATATTATGGGTTTCTCCGTCTTCCATAATGGATTCACCCAAGCCAGTGCTTTGCCAGCAAGGAGAGAAATCATTAGCCCAACCCTGCTGCGCTCAGTAGGGAAGGCTTGAGGAAGCATCTCAAGGTAAATGCCCAAATGGTTTAGGAATCTTCAGCATATTTCAGGTTCCCCACTATAGCATTGTGGGAGTGGAGCAGATCCAGTTAACCCTCTGACCAATCCTGCATCAGAGATGGTAGCAGCTCTAGGTGCCGAAGGAGAAACTGGGTTGGCCACCGGCTGCAGGTTATAGCGTTCCAAGTGAGCAGTTCTGCCAATCAAAGTCTGCAAGGCACATGCCAACTGATCAATACGTTGATCCTGATCTTGCAACCTGTCAAAAATTTTCTGTAAAGGAGGATCAGTATCACCGTCTGTAGTCATGACCTTACGTACTGTTATAGTTGACAAGCAAGACAAGGAGTCAGATGGTATAGTTAAGATCACCTTTATTAGAAATATATACACAGTAATGCAAATAACAAAAGCACACAGAGGGTGATCAAAGATGCAAGCACTGTATCAGAAATAGCAGTCTTCCAATAGATCCACGCACTGTCTGAGACTAGACCTCAGCCCACTGGAGTCTTGTGGTAAAAGGTAACGCCTAGAGGTAGCACTGACTCAGTCTGGGAGAGGAGTCTCAATATCGTACGTAACCACAGAGACTACTGACTCATGCCTGCAGTCAATAGCTAGGAATCTGATAGAACCCCAGGTCAGTACTCGGAAGGATGTCTGTGGAACGGGACCAACACACAGAGCGAACAGACAGAGCCCTCTAGTAAGCACCAGACAGGATAGTCAGAGTGAGTAGTCAGCCAGAGCCACAGGTTTGCACCAGATAGGATATCAACTGAAGCATTAGTATGCTGGATTCACAGTGGACAGAGCCCCAGGTCAACACCAGAGTGGGTAGTCAGACAAGCCAGGTCATGCACGGAGCGGGTAGTCAGCCAGAGCCACAGGTTTGCACCAGATAGGATATCTACTGAAGTGTTAATATGCTGGATGCGCAGTGGACAGAGTCCCAGGTCAACACCAGAGTGGGTAGTCAGACAAGCTAGGTCATACACGGGGCGGGTAGTCAGCCAGAGCCACAGGTTTGCACCAGAATGGATGTCTAAGCCAAATCGGTACGCACAAGGAGAATGGTCAGACAAAGCCACAGGTCAACACCAGAATGGATGGACAGATAAGCCCGGTCATACACAGGAATCAATAATACCAAATAAATGAACTGCTCAGAACAACAACGTAAGGGTAACTGAGTCAGAAAGTAGGTAGGAGGAGCAGCTCAGAGGGAGGAAGTAGGTAGGAGGAGACTACAGGTCTCAAACACATGAAACAGAGACCTGCAGCATGCTGAAACCTCGCACCTGCAGATGACGCATCTAACATTGATGCATCCAACCGTTCGTGGAAATGGCGCCGGAGCATCATTGTGAGCATCGCCAGAAGCGGTGGTGCTACAAGGTACTGTGACAAAAAATTACTCTTATTGTTGACATCTACTATATTTCACTTGGTACTCTGAGAAACTTTATTTGATTTGAACATCTGTTTTTTTCTCTTGTGAGAATATGTACTACTCTCAGTCTTGCGACAGTGGCATCAAATTAAGGGACTGAGGCATTTAAATCAACTTTTGAATCATATGAGCATAGAAGCTCACTGGCACCAATATGCTAGGTATAGGTCTCTCAGTGGTTTCACATATAAACAGTGTTATAACACCAAATCTATATTACTGTGAATAATTTTGAGATCTATATATGACTTAATAACAGGTCTTACTCTTGACATCTAGTATATTTCAGCATGTACTCTTATGAACACAATGAGGTACACACATATACATACTTTATTTTGGAAAAGAAACATTTAGATTCTTCCCTTCCCATTTTTCCCTTTTAAATCGTAGTTTTAATGATAGCATTAACAAAAGTGAAGCTTTAATAATACCTTCACCAACTATAATTACAATAACTACTTTAGTGCTAAATTCTGCCACTTTGTTCATAAAAAATATCAATTCTTTTGGTTTTTTTGCCCTCCTTTTTTGTCTAGAATTTATGATTGAAAGATACAGGTGCACAATAACGCTTAATACTATTTGAGTAACAAGTCATCTTAGTGAAGTAACCACATCAGTGCTCCAGATATTTATTTTTTTATGTTTTGTATGATAAAATAAACCAGGTAGTAGCTGACTACCAAAAACTCACTGATCCAGTCCATTATTTGCTTGAGCCTCTGTCTCCCCTTCTCCACACTCACACCATCCTCTTTATCCTCAGTCGTTTGCCTAATGAATTTAAAGACATCCACGAACTTTCCTGCCAGAATCTGCCTGCACATTTTCCTAGGCATATCCTTGTGAGGTGAAGAGAGACCACACATACATATGTCCCTAGCTCCTGACAATTTCATGCTCTTACCTACCGACATCTTCTGCCTGCCTCTCTGAAAGTTCTTCCCTCTAGTTATGCCCCTGATGTCTTCAAACATTTTTTGACCAAACATACCACTTTATCGCTTGCATCTGAGTCAGACTCAGAGTTGTCTGACTCAAAGTTTGAGTTAGAATCAGACAAAGATTCCCCAGCCAACACACTTCCCCATCATCATTATCCACATAATTTTTGTTCTCATCAGATGCTGTAGGCTGATACACATTTTAAATTTGCAGACACTTTGTCCTGCGCGTCTCATCTCCACTGGGATGTCCTTGCACTGCACCATTCCTACCCAGATTTGTTTGCTGCGATGTGCTTGTCTCCTGCTGATTAACCTGTCTGGGACAAAACAATGTTAGTTGCTGGTAAATGGTTGAATTCTACAACCCTGCACCTAATCCCCCATGTGTGACCAACCCCCGGCATCCCTGGAATGTGTTGCATGTTGAAAGGGAGTTGGCAGGGCATTGGACAAGCGAGTACTGCAGAATGGGAAGGGAACTGCTGCATTCCAGAGAGGGGAATGATGGGCTGCCTAACATGTAGGGATGCTGTGCTTGGTAAGGCTGAAGTGGAAGGAGGGGGGCTGGTCTGGGTGAAGAGGGCTAACTTGTTCCAACCCAACCCATAGAAGCTCCTGCATCTAAGAGGGCTCCATGTCTGCTTGATTCGGGGGGGGGGGGGGCCTGGGTCACGAGGTGGGATTGTACCGACCTTGTGGATTCATGTCCCGATCTGTATATTTCGGGAGGCATGCTTGTTGCAACAGGTGGTGGAGGGTAACATGGGAATTTTGTAAGAGGCTGTTCATACCCTCACGAGATTCTTGTAGGCTTGCCACTCACACAGTGAAGCAGGAACAGGCCAGCATCATAAGCACATGAGCTATAGGCAAGGAAGCAATAGGAAATGAGGGACCTTGCTGCTTTCACACTGACATAGGCCAAGAGCCAGAGGAGTGGAGATACTCTACATGGGGGACATGGGGTAGGGGTGGAGGGTGCAGGTGCATGTGGCAGTAGCCTTGATGGGGGTGCCGTGGAGTACGTGGGGGAATAAACAGGGATAATTATAAGATGTTGGAGGCACGTACAGATGTGGCGTTGGCAATGGCCTGGGTAACCAAAGAGGGGGACTGAAGATGTCAAGAGGAAATAAATCCCTTGAACTTAGTTGTAAAAAGAGAGTGGCGTGACACCACTCTGTAACTGGACCGGGCCCTATGCTTTATATGAAAAGGATGGAATGAGAGGAGAGGGACAGTTGCTGGTGGGGGATGGGGGTTTTAGGAGACTTGGCTGAGGAAAGTGGGGGTGATTAGGTGATGTTGTACTTGTGACCCATATTAGAAAGGCTTTTCTGTTATTGCAGGTTTTTCCCTAGAAGATCTTGATTGTCGAAGAGGGGCTGGAGCCATCTGTTCCTCACTGTACTGTTGTCATGGGCTGGAATTTTTGCTGGAACACTTTATGATTGGAGGCAAGACTACAAAAAGAAAAATTAATACTAATACTTTTATTTACCCACCTGTATTTTTATAGCAAGCTTCTCTCCTCTCCCTTCACACCCACCTACCCTTGACCCACCCCAGGCAGAAATAGAGGAAGAGGAGAGTGTGATCCCCCACCCAGGACAGAGGGAAAAATGTAGGGCTGCCTGCCATCTTAATGGCCCTCAGGGGAAATCCACCCCTTCGGTCATTTTTGTCATCACAGTTTGAACTCTGGATCCAAGCAATTACCCGAATCTTACAAAAGTTAACTAACTCATATATGGAAGTTTGTTGATACTGAAAGAGGAAATGAAAAGGGAAGTTCAATTTTGTATGAGGGATACTATACTCTGATTGGATAGCTTTGTCTAATACAATCTAGCAGGTTTTTCTGTTGAATTCTTTGTTTAGCAAATGTTCTTATTTTGCTGTTATGGGAACAATAAAGAGCGTTTAATCATAAAATTTGTCTTTAATACTATTTTGATTTTCCTTCACAAATTTAATAAAAACCTTAAATTCTTAGTCCTCATTGAGTTCTGTTTTTACGGCCAATCCCCACCTCCCAATCCCAGCCAACCGAATCAAGCTCCACCCACTTGATGACACAAATCACATAATTTGACACCACCATACTCAGACCTTAGTGGACCCCTGAAGACTTGGAACAAGAGGGTTCCCAGGTATAAACATTGGGACTATAAAAGCAAACTGAAGCCATTTTAGAGCAAACCAACTATACTGCAGGGGGAGTCCCTTTTTTTTATACAAGGGTTGTAACCCTTGAATACCAGAGAGGTCTCCAGTGCATTGCAAAGGAATTCACTGGCAACCTCTCTAGCATTCAAGAGGGGAAAAACTTCTAGTAAGTAGATTGGCATGTTTATTTGACCTTATGTTGCAGACGGTTTGCTCTAGAAGTATTCTGGTTTGCTTTTATACATAAGTTTGCATTGTTTCACATTATTTACTAATATTTGAATGAAAGGGACAGTAATGTCCCATAAAAAACTGTGTTTTGTGGTGTTTAAAAAAATTAATTACATGGCACAAATCCTATCTCTCAAACCTTTATGGTTTGAGATATATTCGTATGTAAAGTTCCTCTTCTCCTGATGTCAGCTGTAAAGCTGACAGAACGAGATCCGTGTCGGCCGACACAAGGAGGCTCTTCAGCAGAGCCGCAATAGCAATACTGGAAAATAATTACTTCATTGGAACGGTCTACAAAGTGTGCTTGCAAACCAGGCACAATTTGTAGATCTGTTCCAATTAAGTAATTCTTTTTAAATAACGAGATTTCTGCTCTGCTGCAGAGCCGCCAGCTGGTCCCCAGACCGTGATCTCCTGCTGTCAGTAGAGCGCTGACGTCAGGAGAAGGGGAGGGAGGGAGGGGGGGAACTTTACATGCGAATATCTCCCAAACCATAAAGGTTTAAGAGATAGGATTTGTGCCATATAATTTATTTTTTTAAACATAACAAAACACAAATTTTTTTTATGGGACATTACTGTCCCTTGAAGTGGATTTTTGAGTGTTCATGGGAGTGATGAAAGGTGCATACACAGTCAGGCTGATGTACTAATAAAAAGTGTTACAATTCTGGACTACACAAAATGACCTAAAAGGGATGAAAAAAGCACTTCTCATTAATTTCAATGGGCTAAAATATGCTGTGGAACCAACTTGTGGGGCTATGCCTTGATAATGCCTATTTAATAATTTATCTACACTGAAAACACACCTGCCTCATTGTATCAATGCAGGTTCTCATTGCTTGTCAATAAATAACTGACAATCTCCACGACACTGATGATAAATGGGAGACACATCAAAAAACAGTTCTGTCAATGCATGATCAACACTATTTATAGAGAGGAAGATGAGAATCCTGCTGACATGAGCTTCCACATTCCAGTGTAGAGAGAGCTACATTGTACAAGCCACAAATGATTTCACTCCACAAAGCCTTTCTGAATCAGGAGTCATACCTAACTGCAATACACTAACTGTCTGAGCGTTTAAAGGGATAGCAATGTTTCAAAATAAAAGCAGCTCTAATTAATCATCATAGTATTTGGACCATGGAGAGTGTTATTTCAATACTGTCAGAGTTGTAGTTCAAGAGTAATTGAATGATAAAGTATCCCCCTCCCTCCCCTTTTACTGATGAAACACTGCTCATATCAGAACAGAAAGGTCCCTTTACTGTCCCTTTAAGCACAAACAAAATCAATCAAATGGTGTCTGAATAGGACAATATGTTGCTGGTGAGTGGGGTACTACAGAGAATGTTTAGGTTACTTCATGAATGACATCATCTCCCAGCGCTCTGCATTACTGAAGAGGGGACCGCGCGGGAGCTCCATCTGTATAGAGATGTGTGCAGAAGAAGGCACAGACCTTTCTTGCCACTGCACTGGACCACCAGGGGGGTAGGAGATGGACAATGGGGGGGTCAATGTGGAGACTGAGGGCAATGGGGAGACTGGGGGCAATGTGGAGATTGAGGGCAATGTGGAGACTGGGGGCAATGTGGAGACTGGGGTCAATGTGGAGATTGGGGACAATGTGGAGATTGAGGGAAATGTGGAGACTGGGGGCAATGTGGAGACTGGGGGCAATGTGGAGATTGGGGACAATGTGGAGGCAATATGGCAATTGGGTACAATGTGGAGATGGAGGCAATGTGGAGCCAATGTGGAGATAAGGAAGCAATGTGGAGATGGGGAGCAATGGGGGAGCAATGTGGAGATTGGGGGCAATGGGGGGGGGCAATGTCATCAGGTGGGGGCCCATGGCAATTTTTGCACCAGAGCCCAGTGGCTTCTAGTTAATTCTCTGAGACCAACTAAATGGTGTTTAACCCCTTGAATGCTAGAATGGTGTCCAATGCAAATTCAAGCAAAGCACTGGAGACCTTAAGCATTCAAGGGGTTAATTGCCCTCTTTAAATCATTAGGACTTTTTATATTTGTATTTTATATCAAATGATACAATTGATCTGCCCTAGAATTGAACCTCTTTTCATTTTTATTAAGACCCACAGACCTCTCCATCCATCTTTTTATCCTGTTGAAGACAAGAGGGATGTGCAGCACTGACTAAGCATCCTAAATATAAAGGGAATATATTCAAGAATTCTGCTGGAACAGGAATATCATTAGCAATAGCCAACATGGCTTTGTGAAAGACAGGTCTTGTCAAACTTACCTGATCGCATTTTATGAAAAAGTGAGTAATAATAGAGATGCGGGAGCAGCAGTTGATGTGATCTATTTAGACTTTGCCAAGGCATTTGATACAGTTCCACACAAGAGGTTACTGTACAAGCTGAATGAAATAGGCCTAGGGGAAAATGTTTGTGTGTGGATTGGAAATTGGCTGAAAGATAGAATGCAAAGAGTGGTAGTAAATGGCAAGTTCTCCAGTTGGATAAACGTGATAAGTGGAGTACCTCAGGGATCTGTCCTGGGTCCTCTTCTTTTTAATTTGTTTATTAATGACCTCCCAGAGGGCATAGGGAGCCATGTATCAGTGTTTGCCGATGACACAAAATTAAGTAAGGTAATAAAGTCTGAACTGGTTGTGTCTTCATTACAAGAGGATTTGGACAAATTGAGTAACTGGGCAGGCAAATGGCAAATTAGATTCAGTATAGGCAAGTGTCAAGTTATGCATTTTGGGTATAATAATAAAAATGCAACATATAGTTTAAATGGTGTTTCTCTGGGGAAAATCTACAAATGAAACGGATTTGGGAGTAATGGTAGATAATAGACTTAGCAGTAGCATGCAGTGCCATCTGGCAGCTGTAAAGGCCAATAAGATATTGGCATGTATTAAAAGGGGTACTGACGCAAGGGAGGAAGATATAATTATGCCTCTTTACAGGTCCATGGTAAGACCCCACCTAGAATATGCTGTTCAATTCTGGGCATCCTTTCTGAAAAAGGACATTATGGAACTAGAAAGAGTGCAGAGGAGGGCTACAAAACTAGTAAGGGGAATGGAAAGTTTTAGTTTTGAAGAAAGGCTAGAAAAGTTAAACTTGTACACACTAGAGAAATGGCGTCTTAGAAGGGATATGATAACATTATATAAATATGTTCAGGGCCCATACAAAGGGCTCTCCAAAGACCTGTTGATTAACAGAACAGTACACAGGACAAGGGGCCACCCGCTTAGACTTCAGGAAAGTAGATTTAATCTACAACAGCGGAAGGGTTTCTTTACAGTAAGGACAATAAAGGTATGGAATTCACTGCCTGAGGAGGTGGTGCTATCGAATACATTAGATGCCTTTAAAAGGGGCCTGGATACTTATTTAAAAGAACATAACATAGAGGGCTATGTACGTTAGTATTGGGATTAATATTTAGTTAGGGCTTGTTGATCCAGGAAGAAATCTGATTGCCATTTGGAATCAAGAAGGAATTTTTTCCCCCATTCAAGGCAGAATTTTAAATTGCTATATTGAGGGGGTTTTTTTGCCTTCTTTTGGATCAACGATGGTAAACAGGAATAGGAAAAGGGTTGAACTAGATGGACGCAAGTCTTTTTTCAACCTAAACTACTATGTTACTAAATCTCCATGTTGAGGTCCCACTCCACCACACCTTGCCCCTTATGATCTGACACTCTCATCAGAGCTCTGTTTGTGTCCACAGCTCTCTCATATGAAATCCTTTTAGTCATTGCTCCTTTCCTGTAGAACATTTTAGCTTCCTGCCTGCATCAGTGCACTTCTTTCACTGTTTTCAAGTTTCACTTAAAGGGATTGTAATGTTTTCTAAATACACCAGCTCCAATTGCTCTTCATAGTACGTGGGTCATTTAGTGCTGTATTTCATTAATGTCCATGTAGTAGTTCAAGAGCAATTCAATTTTAAAGGATCCTCCCCTTTCCCCTACGTCACCCTGCCTCTCTAAGCAAACCAGACATCACGCAGCAAGGGACAATATTCACTGAGAATAAGGAAAGTCCTGTCCTCTTTCATCAAAGGGAATGGGGCAGGGTTTTCCTTATACTCTGTGTATGAAGATTGACCCTTACTGCGTGTTGTCCAGTCCCAGTCCCAGTACCAGATTCCACAACTGAGGAGAGGAGGCTAGAGACAGGTAAAAGGGACGGGAGGGGGATCATTTAGAATTGAATTGCCCTTGAACTACTACACAGACATTATTGAAATACAGCCTTAGCCCACATACTATCAAGAGTAATCAGAGCTGATATGTTCAGAAAACATTGCTATCCCTGTAAAATCACCTCTCTTCAATGAAGCTTCAACAAAGTAAATGGCACAGCCACTTACTGTGCATCCAGCGCACTCACAATTTCTTCTTAACCCTTATCTAACCAGAATGACAAAACTGTATTCTGCATCTAAAACTTTTGTACACTGTACTACCTCCTTATTCACTTATGTTGTGATTTCCATAACAGGGACCCTGCTTTCATTGTTTCACTCTGTAAAGTACTTGTGTAAGTCTGCATTGTCTAAATCATGAAATTGTAAAGTGCTGTGTACACTTGTGGCACTATATAAATAAATATATTCCATCTCACCCCAGTGGCTGCACTTACACTTACAGGGATAGTAATGTTTCATAATAAAAGCAGCTCTAATTAATCATCATATTATTTGGACTTTGGAGAGTGTTATTTCAATTCTGTCAGAGCTGTAGTTCAAGATTAATTCAATGACAAAGTATCCCCCTCCCGTCCCTTTTACTGATGTAACACTGCTCAGCCAGATCAGAAGGGAGGTGCCCAGGTGGACTGCAGAGAGGGACAATCTTCAATTAAGATAAGGTAAAAAACCTGAAAATCTTGTCAAGGGGGGCAGGGTTTTCATTGTTCTCATATGAAGAAGATTGTCCCCTTCTGTTATCTGTCTGGTCTATGGACTGGATTCCACATCTGAGAAGAGATGGCTTACACTAGGTAAAAGGGCAGGAGGGGAAACTTTGCTTGTGAATATCTCTCAAACCATAAAGGTTTGAGAGATAAGACTTATTTCGTTCTTAATGTTTTTTAATGCATACAAAATAAAATAAAGATAAAACGAAGTATTACTATCCCTTTAAGATTATGAACTACAGAGTATGACTGCAGTTGTACATACTGGAGGACACCCTCGGCATCTGTGACACACAAAAGAGAAGAAGTCAGAGATGCTCAACTAGACTCATGAGCTTGTAAGGGTATGCAAAAGCTCACTGGGACTGCGCCCTCTAGCCCAGGGTGCAACCTCTTTTAGCTCACAAATGCCATACACAGAGAAGAAATATTCTGAAGCCTATCATACAGGTTCTGTCAAAACGACAGTCCAGCCACAAAATGCCAGCCAATCCTTCACTGAACAAGAGAAGCAACTAACCCCAGACATACAGTTCATCCTCCTTTGGCCTCATTGATGAGGTACAGCTGAACCCTCTAGGTACCTGTGAGCAAGGGGGCCACATCTGGATTCCCCCATTACCCTTAGGGTGACTAACCCTAAAAGCAATTTGCATAGAAGTAGAAGAAGTCGGAGATACTCAACTAGACTCACGAGCTTGCGACGGTATGCAAAAGCTCACTGGGACTGCTTCCTCGCACTCAGGGTGCAATTTCTTTTAGCTTACAAATGCCATACACAGAGAATAAATATTCTGAAGCATGTCATACAGGCCCTGCCAAAATGACAGTTCAGCCATGAAATGTCAGACAATTCCTCTCTGAACAAAGGAAGCAGCTAACCCCAGACATACATTTCAGCTTCCTTGGACCTCGTTGATGAGGTGCATCTGAAGTCTCGAGGTGCATCTGAAGTCTCTAGGTACCTGTGAGCAAGGGGTCTATCTCTGGATTCCCCCATTACCCTTAGGGTGACTAACCGTAAGAGCAATTTGCATAGAAGTAGAAGACGTCAGAGATACTCAACTAGACTCATGAGCTTGTAAGGGTATGCAAAAGCTCACTGGGACTGCATCCTCACACTCAGGGTGCAATCTCTTTTAGCTCACAAATGCCATACACAGAGAAAAAATATTCTGAAGCATATTATACAGGTCCTGCCAAAATGACAATTCTTCTTTGAACAAGGGAAACAGCTAACCCCCCAGACATACATTTCAGCCTTCCTGGGCCTCATTGGTGAAGTGCAGCTGAACCCTCTACAAAATACCAGACAATTCTTCTCTGAACAAAGGAAGCAACTAACTCCAGACATACGTTTTGTCTTCTTTGGGTCTCATTGATAAGGTGCATCTGAACCCTCTAGGGCACCTGTGAGCAAGGGGTCCACATCTGGATTCCCCCATTATCCTTAGGGTGACTAACCGTAAGAGTAATTTGCATAGAAGTAGAAGAAGTCAGATATACTCACTGGGACTGTTTCCTTGAGCACAGAGTAGAATCTCTTTTAGTTCACAAATGCCATACACAGAAGCCACTAACCCCAGACATACATTGCATTCTCCTTGGGCCTTATTGATGAGATGCAACTGAACCCTCTAGGGTACCTGTAAGCAAGGGGTCCATGTCTGGATTCCCCCATTACCCTTAGGGTGACTAACCCTAAGAGCAATTTCCATAGAAGTAGAAGATGTCAGAGATGCTCAGCTAGACTCATGAGCTTGCATGGGTATGCAAGACCTCACTGGGACTGCATCCTCCCACTCAGGGTGCAATCTCTTTTAGCTCACAAATACCATACACAGAGAAGAAATATTCTGAAGCATATTACATAGGTCCTGCCAAAATGACAGTCCAGCCACAAAATGACAGACAACTCTTCTCTGAACAAGAGAAGCAGCTAACCCCCCACCACCACCAGACATACGTTTCAACCTTCCTGTGCCTCATTAGTGACATGCAGCTGAACCTCCTAGGCACCTGTGAGCAAGGGGTCCACGTCTGAATTCCCCAATTACCCTCAGGGTGACTAACCCTAAGAGTAATTTGCACAGAAGTAGAAGAAGTCAGAGATACTCAACTAGTCTCATGAACTTGCAAGGGTATGCAAAAGCTCACTGGGACTGTGTCCTTGCACCCAGAGTGCAATCTCTTTTAGTTCACAAATGCCATACACAGAGAAGACATATTCTGAAGCATATCATACTGTAAGGATGTAAGCTTGCTGAAGCCTATCTCTGGGTGGGAGGAGCCACCCAGAGATTAGCAGGAAGCTATATAATCTGAGATAGGCAAATATGGAACCCAGAATGCAGGGAAACAGTAGATAGGCCAAGGGTAGATTTCTTGAGATAATGCAAGTCCAGAGTAACAAGCCAGAGGTCAGGGCAGGCTGAGATAATGCAAGTCCAGTGTAACAAGCCAGAGGTCAGGGCAGGCTGAGATAATGCAAGTCCAGTGTAACAAGCCAGAGGTCAGGGCAGGCTGAGATAATGCAAGTCCAGTGTAACAAGCCAGAGGTCAGGGCAGGCTGAGATAATGCAGGTCCAGTGTAGCAAGCCAGAGGTCAGGGCAGGCTAAGATAATGCAAGTCCAGTGTAACAAGCCAGAGGTCAGGGCAGGCTGAGATAATGCAAGTCCAGTGTAACAAGCCAGAGGTCAGGGCAGGCCGAGATAATGCAAGTCCAGTGTAACAAGCCAGAGGTCAGGGCAGGCTGAGATAATGCAAGTCCAGTGTAGCAAGCCAGAGGTCAGGGCAGGCTGAGATAATGCAAGTCCAGTGTAACAAGCCAGAGGTCAGGGCAGGCTGAGATAATGCAAGTCCAGTGTAACAAGCCAGAGGTCAGTACCTGAGATCCAATACAAGGTCCAGGAGGAAGGCCTGTAGAGTGGAAGCTTGGCAGAAGATGCAGGTTGGACAGGAGGACCCAAAGGTGCAGGCTGGGCTGGTAGAGAATCCTGGGGTGCAGGCTGGGCTGGAGGACCAAAGGTGCAGGCTGGGCTGGTAGAGAATCCTGGGGTGCAGGCTGGGCTGGAGGACCAAAGGTGCAGACTGGGCTGGTAGAGAATCCTGGGGTGCAGGCTGGGCTGGAGGACCAAAGGTGCAGGCTGGGCTGGAGAATGCAGAGCCTAAACGCAGACTGGAAGCGGGTAACACTGGGAGACAAAACTGCGGCAAGCAGACCGCCCGGGACTCAAGCGACAACTGAGCGCTGAGTCCCGGTTGCCGCCAGTTTAAATGGACACCGGGCGCCCAGTGAATGACGTTGGTGCGACGACAGACGTCAGTCCGCGCTACTGCGCATGCGCGAGAACGCGCACATGCGCCCAGCCGTCCTGAAGCCCGTAAAGCTACTGGCAAGGACGGCGAGGTACATGACAGTTCCCCCCCTTTACGACCATCCTCCGGGTGGTCAGGTCAGCAGGTCGGTCTGGATGATTCCGATGAAAGGTACGAATACAGGCCGAGGTGTTGAAGTTGCCTGCAGGTTTCCAGGAACGGTCTTCTGGGCCGTACCCCTTCCAATGTACCAGGTATTCCAAACGGCCCAGTCGAAACCAGAGTCTAGAATCTCCTCGACCTCAAACTCATCAGGATCTGCAATGGAAACAGGAGGAGGTCTAGAAGGTTCTCGGCCAGGAAACGGGCTGGGAATCCATTTCTTCAATTGAGAAATGTGGAACGTTGGGTGAATCCGGTATGAGGCAGGTAGTGACAGACGATATGCTACTGGATTAATGACTTGAGTGATAGAAAAAGGTCCCAAGAAGCGAGGTCCCAATTTTTTGGTGGGACAAGAAAGGCGAACATGTGAAGAGGACAGCCATACTTTATTCCCAATCTGTAGTTCAGGTCCTCTCTGTCGGTGTTTATCAGCATATCGTTTATAGTCTTGCTGTGCAGATCTCAGAATTTGACTTAACACATGATGAGACTGTTGCAACTGTTGTGTTCGTTGATTAGCGTCTGGGACTGGAGTGGTGGGGGTGAGTCCTGGTAGAGCTGCCGGGTGGTATCCATAGTTGGCCAAGAAAGGAGAGTTTTTTAAGGTACTGTGATAATGATTATTATAAGCAAATTCTGCCATGGGGAGTAAGTGGTACCAATTATCTTGTAAGTGAGAAGAGAAGCAACGTAAGTACTGTTCCAAAGTCTGATTGGTCCTTTCTGTCTGCCCATTCGTTTGTGGGTGATATCCTAAAGATAGGTTACTGGTAATTTGAAGACCGGCACAAAATGCTCTCCAAAATTTTGATGTGAATTGGGTACCTCTGTCTGAAGTAATAGATTGTGGTACTCCATGAAGACGGAAGATTTCCTGTAGATACAAAGAAGCGGTTCGGCTGGCTGAAGGTAGACCTTTGCTTGGGATGAAATGAGCCATCTTTGTAAATCGGTCCACTACTACCATAATGGTATTATGTTGGTTTGAACCTGATAAATCCACAATGAAATCAATTGTTACATCTCTCCAAGGACCAGAGGGTATGGGTAAAGGACGGAGCAGACCGGATGGTTTGGTGTGTTGGCTTTTAGCTCTGGCACATGTGTCACAAGAGGATACGTAGCGATTGACATCCTGCTTTAAGTTTGGCCACCAGAAATACCGCTGAATGGCTTCTAAGGTCTTTTTGATTCCTCCATGGCCTGCAACAGGAAGATCGTGAAACTGGTGAAGAATCTCTTGATGGACGGATTCAGGGACAAAGACTGTATCTTGCTTATACAATAGGCCATCAGTGAAGGTTAAGGCGTATAGTTGTATCAAACGAGGAGAAGCAGTGGTGGCTTGTTTGATACGTTCCAGTAAGTTGGTGGTGACGAGGAGGAATTGACGTGGTTGCAAAATTGTATCAGGAAGTGTAGTAGTATTGGAAGGTACTGTATACATCCTAGATAAAGCATCTGCTTTCAAATTTTTTGAGCCCGGTCTGTAGGTGATGTGTAATTGGAATCGTGCAAAGAACATTGCCCATCTGGCTTGACGAGGTCGTAGTCTGCGGGCTGATTGGAGATATTCCAGATTTCTGTGATCTGTATATATTGTAATAGGATACTCTGAACCCTCTAATAAGTGTCTCCATTCTTCCAAGGCGCATTTGATAGCGAGCAATTCCTTGTCTCCCACATCATAATTTTGCTCGGCAGGTGTAAGACGCCTGGAGTAGAAGGCTACTGGATGTAAATGATCTTTATTGCCCATATGTTGTGAAAGTACTGACCCTGTAGCGACATTAGAAGCATCTACTTCTAAAAAGAAAGGTTTGTTGACATCAGGTTGTTGTAGAATAGGTGCCTGCGTAAAGTGAAGTTTTAAACGGTCAAAAGCTTGTTGGGCTTCAGGAGTCCTGTGAAAACTGACATCTTTCTTGGTTAAACATGTGAGTGGTGAAATCAATTTTGAGAAATCCCGGATAAAGCGTCGGTAGAAGTTGGCAAAGCCAACGAACCTCTGAATTGCCTTCTTGTCAGATGGTATGGGCCACTTCAGTATAGCTGTTATCTTACGAGGATCCATCTTTAACTGTCCTGGGGAAACAAGGAAACCTAGGAATTCAATCTCAGATACTTCAAAAGAACATTTCTCCAACTTAGCGTACAAACCATGTGTACGAAGCCTAGTTAACACTCTCCTGACATGACTGTGATGTTCTTGTAGTGAATATAAAAAGATAAGAATGTCATCTAAATAAATGACAACAAACTGGTCCAGGAGGTCCCGAAAAACATAATTTACGAAATGCTGAAATGTTGCAGGAGCGTTACATAACCCGAAGGGCATCACAGTGTACTCAAAGTGTCCATATCTGGTTCGGAAGGCGGTCTTCCATTCGTCTCCCTTGCGGATGCGAACCAGGTTATATGCTCCTCGTAGATCGATTTTTGTGAAGATCTTCGCAGTTGACATGCGTTCAAACAATTCTGGAATCAGTGGTAACGGATAGCGATTTTTAATGGTAATGGCATTGAGTTCCCGATAGTCTACGCAGGGGCGTAGACCACCATCTTTCTTGGGTACAAAGAAAATCCCGGCTCCAGCTGGAGAAGTGGAAGGTCGAATAAATCCTTTCTCCAAATTTTCAGATATGTACTCTTTAAGATATTGTAGTTCTGGTCCGGATAGAGGATATATATGTCCATAGGGTATAGTTGATCCGGAGAGAAGTTCGATAGGACAATCATATGGCCTATGAGGAGGAAGAAGGTCAGCCCCTTTTTTATCAAAAACATCTGAGAAATCCTGATAGGCCATGGGTATAGCTGACGTTGTAACACAGGTCAACAGTGTAGGCTCTGTTTTGATAAGACATTTTTCTTTACAGTGGGTGGAAAGAAAGGTTACAGTTTTGGAAGACCACTCAATATGGGGGTCGTGAATTTGTAGCCAAGGAAGACCCAAAATAAGAGGAAACAAAAGAGATGGAACAACTTCAAATTTAATCTCTTCTTTATGATTTACAGCAGTGAGAAGATACATAGGTAAAGTCTCATAAAGAATGAGACCTGACTGTAAATAGCTTGCATCCGCCATCTGAAGCGTGAACGGTTGGATTTTGCGTTGGATGGGTATGCCCAAGGATTGAGCTGTCTCCAGGCTCAGGAAACAACTACTGGCTCCGGAATCTATGATGGCCGACACCTCACTCTGCTGTGTGTTCCACTGTAGAATAACAGAGAGGGATACGTAAGAAGGAGTGGGCAACAGAATAGGAGCGGATGATGTTGCAGGTAAAAAATGCCTACCTTGGGAAGGCCGTGGTCTGGTATCACAAGTCCTGAGATGGTGACCCCCTTTTCCACAATAGAGGCAAAGATTTAAAAGTCGCCTATGGTTTCGTTCAGCTTTAGATAGAGGTCCCAGTAGAACACCCAGCTGCATAGGTTCCTCTGTGGTGGTGACAGTAGTAGGTGGTTGAGATGAAGCTGGAGTACGATGGGGAGGAGAAGAAGTAGCAGAACATTCACGCCGCCATTCTCTCAGGCGGCGGTCAATTTGTATGGAGAGATGAGTGATCTCGTCTAGTGTAACTGGTATAGGTACCCGAACCAGTTCGTCCTTCAGGCTTTCAGATAGGCCTAGACGAAATTGATCCATGAACGCAGCTTCATTCCACTTGGAATCAATTGACAGACGACGGAAGTCAGCAACGTAGTCCTCAACTGGGCGTCTCCCTTGAGTCAGGGACCTTAATGCTACCTGAGCTGAGGCCGTTTTGAAAGGGTCATCATATAATGAATCCATAGCCTGCCGGAAAGCCTGCCATGTAGTTAATACAGGACTGTTGGTCTGTAAGAGGTGATGGGACCAGCCCTGTGGTTCTCCTCCTAACAATGTGATGGTAGTACGTACTTTGGTGAAATCAGAAGCATAGGTGCGTGGATTGATTGAGAACAGTAGCTCACATGCAGTGATGAAGGACCTGTACCGGGATCTATCCCCATAAAATCTTTCAGGCAGGGGAACCCGAGGTTCCGGAGCAGAATTCATCTCAAGGCTAGGAAGTGGTGGTGTAGGACCTCCTGCTGCTTGGGTTAAACTTGGTTGAAGGTCCTGTAGTTGCTGTTGGAGATGAGTTTGGTTGGCCTGTAACTCCTGTACAGAAGCAGTGAGAGCAGATATCCGACTACCCAGGGTATTTAAAGCTTCTAGCAACCCCGCGGGTTCCATAACAATTTTGGCTCAGTTGTTACTGTAAGGATGTAAGCTTGCTGAAGCCTATCTCTGGGTGGGAGGAGCCACCCAGAGATTAGCAGGAAGCTATATAATCTGAGATAGGCAAATAAGGAACCCAGAATGCAGGGAAACAGTAGATAGGCCAAGGGTAGATTTCTTGAGATAATGCAAGTCCAGAGTAACAAGCCAGAGGTCAGGGCAGGCTGAGATAATGCAAGTCCAGTGTAACAAGCCAGAGGTCAGGGCAGGCTGAGATAATGCAAGTCCAGTGTAACAAGCCAGAGGTCAGGGCAGGCTGAGATAATGCAAGTCCAGTGTAACAAGCCAGAGGTCAGGGCAGGCTGAGATAATGCAGGTCCAGTGTAGCAAGCCAGAGGTCAGGGCAGGCTGAGATAATGCAAGTCCAGTGTAACAAGCCAGAGGTCAGGGCAGGCTAACATAATGCAAGTCCAGTGTAACAAGCCAGAGGTCAGGGCAGGCTGAGATAATGCAAGTCCAGTGTAGCAAGCCAGAGGTCAGGGCAGGCTGAGATAATGCAAGTGCAGTGTAACAAGCCAGAGGTCAGGGCAGGCTGAGATAATGCAAGTCCAGTGTAGCAAGCCAGAGGTCAGGGCAGGCTGAGATAATGCAAGTCCAGTGTAACAAGCCAGAGGTCAGGGCAGGCTGAGATAATGCAAGTCCAGTGTAACAAGCCAGAGGTCAGTACCTGAGATCCAATACAAGGTCCAGGAGGAAGGCCTGTAGAGTGGAAGCTTGGCAGAAGATGCAGGTTGGACAGGAGGACCCAAAGGTGCAGGCTGGGCTGGTAGAGAATCCTGGGGTGCAGGCTGGGCTGGAGGACCAAAGGTGCAGGCTGGGCTGGTAGAGAATCCTGGGGTGCAGGCTGGGCTGGAGGACCAAATGTGCAGACTGGGCTGGTAGAGAATCCTGGGGTGCAGGCTGGGCTGGAGAATGCAGAGCCTAAACGCAGACTGGAAGCGGGTAACACTGGGAGGCAAAACTGCGGCAAGCAGACCGCCCGGGACTCAAGCGACAACTGAGCGCTGAGTCCCGGTTGCCGCCAGTTTAAATGGACGCCGGGCGCCCAGTGAATGACGTCAGTGCGACGACCGACGTCAGTCCGCGCTACTGCGCATGCTCGAGAACGCGCGCATGCGCCCAGCCGTCCTGAAGCCCGTAAAGCTACTGGCAAGGACGGCGAGGTACATGACACATACAGACCAGCCACAAAATGCCAGACAATTCTTCTGTAAACAAGGAAAGCAACTATCCCCAGACATACATTTCATCTTCCTTGGGACTCATTGATGAGGTGTAGCTGAACCCCCTAGGGAACCTGTGAGCAAGGGGTCCACGTCTAGATTCCCCCATTACCCTTAGGGTGACTAACCCTAAGAGTAATTTGCATAGAAATAGAAGAAGTCAGAGATACTCAACTAGACTCATGAGCTTGCAAGGGTATGCAAAAAGCTCACTGGGACTGTGTCCTCTCACCCAGAGTGCAATCTCTTTTAGTTCACAAATGCCATACACAGATAAGAAATATTCTAAAGCATATCATACAGGTCTTACCAAAATGACAATGCTTCTCTGAATAAGAGAAGCAACTAACCCCAGATGTATGTTTTGTCCTCTTTGGGCCTCGTTGACAAGGTGCAGCCAAACCCTCTAGGGCACCTGTGAGCAAGGGGCCCACGTCTGGAATCCCCCATTACCCTTAGGGTGACTAACCCTAAGAGAAATTTGCATAGAAGTAGAAAAAGTCAGAGATACTCAACTAGACTCATGAGCTTGCAAGGGTATGCAAAAGCTCACTGGGACTGTTTCCTCAAGCACAGAGTGCAATCTCTTTTAGTTTACAAATGCCACACACAGATAAGAAATATTCTAAAGCATATCATACAGGTCCTGCCAAAATGAAAGTCCAGCTACAAAATGCCAGACAATTCTTCTCTGAAAAAAGGGAAGCAACTAACCCCATACATACATTTCATCCTCCTTTGACCTTATTGATGATATGCAGTGGAACCCTCTAGAGTACCTGTGAGCAAGGGGTCCACGTCTGGATTCCACAATTACCCTTAGGGTGACTAACCCTAAGAGCAATTTCCATAGAAGTAGAAGATGTCAGAGATGCTCAGCTAGACTCATGAGCTTGCAAGGGTATGCAAAAGCTCACTGGGACTACATCCTCGCACTCAGGGTGCAATCTCTTTCAGCTCACAAATGACATACACAGAGAAGAAATATTTTGAAGCATATTATACAGGTCCTGCCAAAATGACAGTCCAGCCACGAAATGCCAGACAATGCTTCCCTGAACAAAAGAAGCAGCTAACCCCCAGACATACGTTTCAACCTTCCTGGGCCTCATTCGTGCCGTGCAGCTGACCCTTCTAAGCTCCTGTGAGCAAGGGATCCACGTCTGGATTCCCCCATTACCCTTAGGGTGACTAACCCTAAGAGTAATTTGCATAGAAGTAGAAGAAGTCAGAGACACTCAACTAGACTCATGAGCTTGCAAGGGTATGCAAAAGCTCACTGGGACTGTTTCCTTGAGCCCAGAGTGCAATCTCTTTTAGTTCACAAATGCCACACACAGATAAGAAACATTCTGAAGCATATTATACAGGTCCTGCCAAAATGACAGTCCAGCCAGAAAATGCCAGACAATTCTTCTCTGAGCAAGGAAAGCAACTAACACCAGACATATGTTTCATCCTCCTTGGGCCTCATTGATGAGGTGCAGCTGAACCCCCTAGGGCACCTGTAAGCAACAGGTCCACATCTGGATTCCCCCATTACCTTTAGGGTGACTAACCCTAAAAGTAATCTGCATAGAAGTAGAAGAAGTCAAAGATACTCAACTAGACCCATGAGCTTGCAAGGGTATGCAAAAGCTCACTGGGACTGTGTCCTCACACCCAGAGTACAATCACTTTTAGTTCACAAATGCTATACACAGATAAGAAACATTCTTAAGCATATCATACAAGTCTTACAAAATGACAGCTCTTCTCTGAACAAGGGAAGCAACTAGCCCCAAACATACATTTTGCTCTCTCTGGCCCTCACTGACAATGTGCATCTGAATTCTCTATGCACCTGTGAGCAAGGGGTCCACGTCTGGATTCCCCCATTACCCTTAGTGTGACTAACCCTAAGAGCAATTCGCATAGAAGTAGAATATGTCAGAGATGCTCAGCTAGACTCATGAGCTTGCAAGGTTATGCAAAAGCTCACTGGGACTGCGTCCTGGCGCCCAGGGTGCAATCTCTTCTAGCTCACAAATGCCATACACAGAGAAGAAATGTTCTGAAGCATATCATACAGGTCCTACCAAAATGACAGTCCAGCCACGAAATGCCAGACAATTCTTCTCTAAACAAATGAAGCAGCTAACCCCAGATGTACGTTTCGGCCTTATTGGGTGAGGTGCAGCTGAATTCTTCACTGTATATGCAAATCGCTCTTAGGGTTAGTAACTCTAAGGGTAATGGGGGAATCCAGACGTGGTCCCCTTGAGAAGAATTATCTTTGTGTATGAGATTTGTGAGCTAAAAGAGATTGCACTCTGGGTGCTGGGACACAGCCCCAGTGAGTTTTTGCATACCCTTGCAAGTTCATGAGCCTAGCTCAGCATCTCTGACTTCTTCTCTACATGTGTGACACACCTCTAGAATGGATTTTCTCCTATCTCTCTAAACGTACTTTCCGTGTTTCTTTTGCTAATGCTTTCTCGTCTCCCCATGACCTTTCAGCATGTGTACCTCAAGGATCAGTCCTCGGACCAATTCTTTTTTTCCTCTACAACCTCTCACTTGGTGACTTCATCTCACCTCTTGCCTTTAATTACCATCTGTATGCAGATGACATACGAATCTAGCTCTCTTTTCCTGACTTCACTCTGGCTGTGCAGTCTAGAGTCACTCAAAGTCTCATAGCTATTTCATCATGGATGGCCCACCGCCATCTTAAACTTAATATGGCTAAGACAGAACTGGATGTATTCCCTCCTAAAACCCACTCACGAACCCCTTTCTCCATCATAATTGACAACTCTGCCATCCACTCAGTAACCAAAGCATGCTGTCTTGGGGTCATACTTGATTCTACACCAACATTCTTTCCCATATCCAGGCTGTCACCAGAACATGGTGCTTAAAATGCCAAAATGCACTCTTTCCTTTGTATGTCAACCACAAAGACTATTACGCAGGCCCTCATTCTCTCTAGACTCAACTAATGCAACATTCTACTCTCTGGTCTTCCTGCCTCTCATCTTTCTCCACTACAGTCTGTTCTCAGTTCAGCTGCAAGAATTCAAGTCATCTCTCTGCTACAATCTTTTTTCACTGGCTGCCCCTTGATTTTGGAACACCCTTCCTATCACAATTCGTCAGTCATCCACTCCCATGAAAACTCACCTGCTGAAGAAGGCATCTCAGTAACAATATCCTCCTTGTGCACACTGATAGTCACACCAGAATCATTCTGTACTTTCTTCACTACACCTTGTACTTGCCTTATGATCATCCTCCTACTGTCTCTGTCATCATGATTTCTATTCAGATTGTAAGCTCCTCGGGGCAGGGTCCCTTTCCCATTGTATGATTCCCTTTGCTGCACTTTTCCTCAGAAAATAATGCAATGATCGCCAGGGCCAGATTTACATCTCAGGAGCCTGTAGGCACAGAAATCTGAAGCGCCCCCCCGGGCCATCTGCACTGGACACCTCCACAATACTCCTAATCTCCACGTTGCCCCCCATCATCTCCACATTGCCCCCCATTAGCTCCATCTTGCCACCATCATCTCTATATTGCCCTCACATTGCCCCCATCAGCTCATTACTGCCCCCATCATCTCCATATACCATATTGCCTTCACATTGCCCCCAATTAGCTCCACACTGCCCTAACATTGCCCCCATCAGCTCCATATTGCCCCCATCATCTCCACATTGCCCTCACAATGCCCCCCATCAGCTCCATATTGCACCCATCATCTCCAAATTGCCCCATCAGCTCCATATTGCCCTCACAATGCCCCCCATCATCTCCACATTGCCCCCATCAGATCCATATTGCCCTCACATTGCCCCCATCAGCTCCATATTGCCCCCATCATCTCCGTATTACCCTCTCATTGCCCCAGTGTCCATTTCCTACCTCTTCCCTGCTGGTCCAGCAGCAAGACAGGTCTGTGCCTCCTCCTTCTGCAGAGCTGTAGCTGCTGGAGCTCCCGTGCGGTCTTCAGTAATGCAGAGCTCTGGGAGATTATGTCATCTCCCAGCGCTCTGTATTACTAAAAACCTGACGAGGAAGTGCAGCAGCTACAGGTCTGTACTGAAGAAGGAGGCACAGACCTGTCTTCATGGCGCTGGGCAGGGAGGTGACTTAGGCGAATTTAATAAAAAAAAATATTAAAAAAACCCACACACATGATCCCAGTGACAGGCGCCCCTCTGTTGGGTGCGTCTGTAGGCAGATGCCTACTCTGCCTAATTCTAAATCCGGCCCTGATGATCGCAGTTTAGCCTAATGCTCTTAGCCTAGTTCTGTATTTTTGCATTTTACTATTACAACTTCTATAAAGCAATGTGTATACTTATGGTGCTATATAAATAAAGATACATACATACATACATTAAGGGGAGTATTGTCTGCATACATAACTTAGTAAATTGATGTTGGGCAGTTGAAGGGATTCAAAATTGATTCCTGCACTTGAATTAGCATGGAATCAGATTTTATCATTCTCCCTACTGATTTAGAGCATATGGAATTAGGAGATGAATAAAGCGCAGCTATAGATAAGAACCTTTGCTTACCTCCCAAGTGTCCTTTAGGAGGGACAGTGCCTCTTTGAGTCCGAAATCCCTCTGATCCTCTTTACCACCCGATGTCCCTCTTTTTAGGAGATCAGACATTGCTCCACAGTAATAACACTCACATTAATGTTTGTATAAACTTCAGTATATATGTTTATAAATTAGTATGTGTAAATACAATACTTTGATTGTGTTCTAAATCATTTATTCAGTTATACTAAGAGGTGTTATAGTGTCATGAAATAACCTAAAAATTCTCAGTAATGCCCCGCCTACCACCTACGCTCCCAGTGACATGGTCTAAAAAAGGTGTCCCTCTTAAGCTGTTTGAAATGTTGGCAAGTATGCCTTTGTGCTGAGCTGCATCTTCAAAGTGTTCTGGACATTAATGGAGAGCATATTGGTGCCGTCAGACCCTTAGTCTAAATCCCTACAGGATCTTGCGCTGAGTACCACTGTAATGTGGCTTCAAACCAGGAACATTTCATCAGCTCAAAAGGAGCCCCTGGAATATCCATTCATCTGGTTTCAATGAGGCTACCAAGTGCTTCTGTATCACAGGACCAGATTCTACATATTAAAATAAAATGATGGATTTGATTTGCCTGGAAACAGCTGGCAGACAATGAAAGAATATAAGGAGTGGAAAGGAGATGGAAAATACAGAATCAGGACAATAAAACTGTAGGCAGGATTCTAGATGAACAACATAAGTTTGCACAATCAACTTACTTTAACTAAATTTTAACTTAAAGGAGCAGAAAAAGTACTGTATATGGAATAAGGCTTCTTCTGCTATATAAAACAAGAGCGGGGATATTGTGCACTCATAAGTTATTACAGCTCAAAATTTATTTGTTTTACATTAAATTACATTTTTTATTGTGGCCACCAGGTGGTACTGTTTCTATCACTTACTATGAAGGACCTATAGTGGATTAATCAAGCCTTCCCATAGGATGCAGTAGAACAAATATTTGCGTTTTGGACACCAGTTTGCACCATTGCGAACAGTTTGAGGTATAATAATCTTTTAGTGAAAACTCTCACAGCAGTGGGAGTAGCCTATAACATATATGTTTATATAACAAAAGGTTTTCTGTTCTTTTAACCCTTTATAGTTGCAAGGTCTCTTGTCAGGTGAAGAAGTTATTTTGCCAATTTGTTAAACTGTTCAGCTGAATTTTTATTCATTGAGACTGATGTACTAAGACAGTGGTTCCAACCCGTGCCCTTATGACCCACTAACAGGTCAGGATTTGACGATTTCCTTGTTAAAGCACAGGTAATACCTTGAAACCAACTTAGCTTAAATTGATCCTCCTATAAAGAGGATCATGCAAAGCTTTATTTTAATGTGCTCGGTGTTGTAGTTCAATAGGAATTCACTGGTAAAGGATTCCCCTCGTTCCCCTTTCTCTTATGCCATGCTGCCTCTTTCAGCCAGCTGGATGGAGCTCAGCAAGGGACAATCTTCACTGAACATAAGGCAAATCCTCCCCTCCTTCGTCAAGGGGGGCAGAGTTTCCCTTATGATGAAGATTGTCCCTCGCTGAGCACTGTCCGGTCCCACAACCGGATTCCACATCTAAGGGGAGACGGCTTGCAGGCAGTAAAAGGGGAGGGAAGGGGATCCTTTACCAGTGAATTTCTATTGAACTAGAACATGGAGCATATTAAAATAAAGCGTTACATGATCCTCTTTATAGGAGGATCAATCAGAGCTGTGTTTCAAGACATTACTTTCCCTTTAATGAATTTGACTGAGTCTCTGATGAATTCACCCGTGTTTTAGTAGGGAAATTCACAAGTCCCGGCCTGTTTGTGGGTTATGAGGGCATGGGATGGGAACTGCTGTACTAAGATGACTTGGAGCAATGCTGAAAGAAACCAACAGCACAACTGATGAAAAATAAAAAATTGCCAGCATTTTCATACATTTAAATTAAGTATTTAACCCTATTACTACTAGAGAGGTCTCCAATGCATTGCTTTTTATTGTATTGAAGATAATCTTAGCATTTGAAGGGTTAAACCACATATTTAAAAAAACTGGAATGTTTACTGTTCACCACTCCAGGGGGCAGATTCATTAAAGTGTTAGTAATGTCCACAAAAAAGTTTTTTGCATTTAGAAGAGCTTAAAAGCTGAGCTAAATGCAAAAAGCCGTATCTCTCAAACCGCTATGGTTTAAGAGATACAGGCTTATAAAATTTGATCTCTCCTACTGACAGCTGTAAACCTGTCAGCAGGAGATCCATGTCAGTCGACACGGAGGCACTTGAGAAGTGCCGCAATCTTGTTATTTACCACGAATCTCTTCATTGGAATGGTCTAAAACGTGTGCCTGGTTTTCAAGCACTCGTTTTAGACCATTCCAATGAAAGGATTCGTGATAAATAACGAGATCGCGGCTCTGCTCAAGCACCTCCGTGTCAGCTGACACGGATCTCCTGCTGACAGCTTTACAGCTGTCAGCAGGAGAGATCAAATTTTATACTCCTGTATCTCTTAAACCATAGCGGTTTGAGAGATATGGCTTTTTGCATTTAGCTCAGCTTTTTAAGCTTTTCTACATGCAAAAAACTTTTTTGTGGACATTACTAACACTTTAAGTGGTGATAAAGAGGTGATAAAGTGGAGATGACGTCTCCAATTTATCACTTCTCCAGTTCCTATGTTATTCTCTGGAGCCTATCCACTAATATTTCTTCAACTCTGGAGATCTTAGTGAAGAGGCTCCATAGAATAACATAGGACTTGAAGAAGTGATAAATTGGAGAAGTCAACTCCACTCACCTCTTTATCACCGCTTAGTGAATCTCCACCCAGTTCTTCTTAGTACGTCAGACTCATTGGGGGGAGATTTAAACAAAATGATCTAAGATAAAAGCAGTAATGGGTTCAGTGTGATGTTTGCGCTAGATCATATGTATTTGCATGAGTTTAATACATGCCTACTACGTTCAATAAAAATGTCTCACTTGTGACTTTTCTGTGTCATTTCTCCAATTTTGCTTTCCAGGATTGCGACATTTTCTACATATCCTTTACATAGACTGACAGTACTGTGATTACACCAAGAAAAATTAGGAGCAAAAAGTGATCATAAAACTGTCACAAAATGTGACACTGTTTGCACAATGTATGTGACAAATTTTACTTTATTCACATCCACAAATTATAACATAGTATTGTTTTGGCACACATGGCAAAAAGATGGGCTTTTTACTCACAAACCCCTTTATACAAATGTGCAGCCAATTTTTATGTGAAAATAGTGACATATATTTTTTACATCTCTCCCATTGTCATTTCGATACAAATAACAGGATCCTGTTCCAATTTTTGATATGGATAGAGTGGCCAGCACTATGGCAAGCCCCCCGCACCAGACATCCTCTCTAAGGTTATTGTGGTCCTTTTTTTACCCATTTATATATTCATTTATATACATTGCTATAAGATCTGTTTTTTGTATTAGTCTGATCATAGACTTAAAGGGATAGTAATGTTTCATAATAAAAGCAGCTCTAATTAATCATCATAGTATTTGGACTTTGGAGAGTGTTATTTCAATTCTGTCAGAGTTGTAGTGCAAGAGTAATTCAATGACAAAGTATCCCCTCCCGCCCCTTTTACTAATGTAACACTGCTCAGCCAGAGCAGAAGGGAGGTGCCCAGGTAGATTGCAGAGAGGGACAATCTTCAATTAAGATAAGGGAAAAACCTGAAAAACTTGTCAAGGGGGGCAGGGCTTTCATTGTTCTCGTAGGAAGAAGATTGTCCCCTTCTGTTATCTGTCAGTCTTACAACCAGATTCCACATCTGAGAAGAGATGGCTTACATTAGGTAAAAGGGGCTAGAGGGGAAAACTTTGCTTGTGAATATCTGTCAAACCGTAAAGGTTTGAGAGATAAGACTTATATCATTCTTCATGTTTTTTTTAATGCCTACAACATAAAATAAAAGTAAAATGAAGTATTACTATCCCTTTAACAAAGGGCTGAGACTTAGGCCTGAAACATTGTGGAAGCCCTAAGAAAAACATATGCACTCCTTGGTGTATTATCAAAGGGGTAATAAAAATACAATCAAGCATAAAAATTGGATATCAGGAATAAAAGATGGGTATGAAAAAATACCTTATGATGTATAAAAGCCAGCAAGAGATATATTTAGAGTACACAGACTCTCAGGATGAATGGATCTGCTGGCTGCTACTCCATCCCATTCATAAGCCACTCCAGACCAGGTACATGGGATCTTGTTGCTCCTGTGGAGCTGTGTGCTATGGGACCTCCTCCACCAGGACTCTTCTCTCCCAGCACCAGCTTCACTTCCACCCGGGGAGACATTACCCAGTATCTGTCTCCATATAACGCATGCCTAGTTCCCTACAGGCCCACCTTGGTGGGTACAATGCTGGGGAGTCTCTATGAGCAGGGGCTGTGGTTTACTATTGAAATGTTGCCCTCTATTTGGGGACCCTTAAGCCTGCAACATCAGAATTTGATGCGGGCGACATTCTGATGTTGCCTTTTTAATGGTTGCCAAATAGAGGGCAGCATCTCACTATGATACCGGTGCATAGAACAGAAGGATAAAATACAAAGGAGTCAATAATGGGATGAAATTCTTAAAGGGATAGTATTAATGAAAATGTAAAAAACATGTATTACCAAACCAATCAAGCCAGGCACACTTTATAGACCTTCTAATGAAGAATTTCTTTGTATACAATGTTTTTTTGGCTCTGCAGATGAGCCTTCTGGTCCCGGGACCAGGATCTAAGTCTGTCAGCTAGAATGCTGATGTGGGTAAAGGGGGGAACTTCAGAAGCTTATTACTCTAAAACTATCAAAGTTTGAGCAACGGGACTTACATCATTTAATTTATTTTTTTAATATGTACAATATTAAACATTCTTAAAACAAGTATTACGATCCCTTTAAAATCAATATCTTAATCTTACAAAAACTCCATAAAACGATATCTTTGGTGTAACCATTTGGTCTCAAACTCCCCAAATGAAATGGGATGCAAAATTCCTTCCTCTCGAACCTCTGCGTAAACCCAAAGGAGACAAACTCTCTGGATATTGAGTAAAATCCTCAGGTACACCATGAATATAGTTTTTTTCTTAATATTATTAATGTGATCTATAATTCTACAATGTAGAGATCTAATTCTCCTCCTCATGTGGAGTAATTCACAGGAACATGTATCATATACATTACATTAACCCTTTCAGTGCCAGGGGCTTGGGCCATTTATAAACCCTGGAGGACGGACACAGTTTCAGCATTTGTGCTATCCATCTGGTTAGGTATGATTCCCGCAGGTAGCTTTCTAGTTTCATGGTGCCTTATGTGAAGTTACTTTTGCATAATGTGATAATCTATGATGTCATAACTACAAACAACTTAAAATATTGCTTATTTTGCTAATATCATACACTATAAACAAAAAATATATGTTGGCTTTAAAAGCTTTAATTATTTTTAAAAGCCCTGAATCCAAAGATGACAAATATGTTAACCTTTACCTACATGCATGGTCTGAACAGCACCCTAATAAACAGTATTGGAAAATGTTTTTTTTTTCAAATGTATGAACTAAAAATGAACATTTCACTGGATGCATGGTAAAACTACTCTAAAACAGCTCAATAATTACATAAAGGGATATATTTCCTGAAAGGATACTATTATATGAATCACAGAATTACTGAAATTTTTTCCTCCTACACAAAAAGGTGTAGCAAGGAAATGTTGTCAAAAATAGGGGTTTACAGAAACATTTTAAAAATGTCCTCTAAAGTCACAATTTACTATACAACATGTCAATTAAGCTTAGAGCAGCAAATAAAAAATGTGAAACATAAATGCCAATTAATTCTTCAGTACACTGGTACCCAATATGCATGGGAGAAGCAGATAAGTCCACTTACCTCATCGTTGATATCAGAGATGACACAAGGGCTGTTCCTCCTAATGGACCTGAAAGTCTGGGGAATGCCAAGTCCAGGCGGACTATAGGCACGAAGGGTGTGAGTGTTCAGGTCTTCATTACTGATCGTTTACAAAACCGTGATAGGTCTGACTGAAGCAAAAATGAAACAAAATGGCTCTGGCTAACAGACTGCAGGCCTGCTCCCAGTGCGGGCTTGGCACCACTGGTCCAACCATATCAAGAACAGCTTGGCATTCAAAGGGTTAATTGCACTACAGCTAATTTAACTCTATCTTAAAATCTTAATTTAATTTAGAATTACTAAACTCTTTGCATTTATGGGTTGTATTATAGCTATATTTTGCATGTTTACATCCATAAAACCATAGTGGGATATTATTATTCAACCAAGTGGAAAATGTTATTACCAGTTTAAATAGACCAGGAGCTAATTTCTGTTTCAAATTTGCTGATCTTTGAAAAATAATATTTGTTTTTTCCTATACTGGTTACCTCAGAAAAGGATTTTCCTGCATTAAATACCATCTATTTTGATTATGCTTTATATTTCATTTTCTTTATTATTATATCTAGTAATACATGTTGGATTTAAATTATGTTGTTCTTTTTCTTTTCACCTGTTTTTTAAACCTTTGAGTGCCAGAGGGGTACGCAACGCATTGCTTTGCAATGCGTTGCGTACCCCTCTGGCACTCAAGGGGTTAACAATTAGTTCTGATTGTTCTAATTTTCTTGTTAGTCATCTTTAGAAGATCCCTTTCATACCCTCCTTCCACAATTTTCTCCCCCAATTTGGTAGTCTTTTTTATACAATGTATATTTCTTGTACAATATTGTTTTATACTTTTAAGACTGGGATTCCGTTACAGTTGATTAAGACTGGGATTCCATTACAGTTGATTAAGACTGGGATTCCATTACAGTTGATTAAGACTGGGATTCCATTACAGTTGATTAGCTCTTCTGGGTTCCCAAAAGCCTTTCCAGACGTTTTCTTGGCAATATTCCTATCATATTGTCGCCATGGTGAGTCTAATTAACCAACCTCCAGCTGAATTGCAGACACCTAATAAAAAAGCTATAGCCATCACATTACATCATGAGTGAATTTTCTGACCGGAGTTTGCCATTTTTGGATTTGGTACCTCCAGCCTGTTGAAGACTAATTCATCTCTATGGGATGCAATGCAAGGTCTATACAGGCACCAATTTCCCATCCATTTCAATGGGGCCTTTAACACCTCCAGTGCTAGTGAACTCTCATTGTTTTGCAATGTCTTGCACACCTCTCCAGCATTCAAGTTGACACAGTGAAACATTGGAAGCTTTTAAAAATATGCTACCAAATACATATGTGGAACAACTTTTTATATGTATTCGTATTTGGGAATCATGCACAAAAAGGTACCAAATTCAAACATGACACCATTCTCACAAATAAAAATGTATATTTTAACTGCATAAACCAACACCTCCCACATGTACACAAATGGACTGATAGGAAACCTTAAATACACAGTAGTCACCCAAGTAAATTACTGAATACTTTAAATGTGGTTTGTAACTCCAATTCTCTTTTGTCCAGTGTGGGACACAGGAAACATGGCGTTAAGTATCCCTGGCCACGAGAGCAGGGCACATGCCTTAAAAATCACACTGGAGGCGAACACTCCCTCCATACTCCACATCCTCCTTCCAGTCTAGCTCAATTTTAAAAGTGACCTTAAAGGAAGGGTATTAGGGCAATGATTCTCTCTTTGTTAGTCCTCCTTTTTGTTTTCACCTGTAGAATTGCGCTGTGCAATACCCCCATTAGGCAGGCTCCTGTCTCTGGCATCCATTGTCAATTTGAACCAGAACACGGCCTGAGCCTGCTAGATGATGGTTTCTATTTTCAGCCTTTCCCTCTCATTCTGCTTAGTTTGTCTCAGTATTCAGAGTGCACAGGTTCTGTGAGTATGTCCCTCTCTTTTTGTTTAGCAGTCACACTCACATTGGCTGAGGTAAAATTGCCATTTCTGTCTGTCCCTTTACTCTCCCAGAGAAGATTTTATTAAAATTTACCTCAGTTTGGTAATTCTCCGTTTTTCAGTCCATAGCCTTTACTAATGGACATGTACGGCAGCCATATTGGTTTGTGCACACACAGTACCATTTTGATTCCTGTTCCACTGTATGGATTCCCATGGGCGATATGGGGATTACTCTGCTTGTTTTTATTATTATACCAGACTAATGTCGTTGGGGACCTCCCCCCTTACCCCCCAATAACAAGGTAGCACACTGGCTGGAGAGATACTATGCCATTAATTGGAAGGAAAATGGAACTACATCTCCCAAAAGGCCCTTTTGAAGATGAATTGTGTGGCTTCTGGTACCGCTTTACATCCTACCTTTGTGATTGCCTGGAGGCTGTCCATGCATACATGCCTAAGGAGGATCCTTGTGGCGTTTGATGCAGCTAGATTTACTGGGAAGACCTCTGCATTTTCTGTTGCTGCGTGTCGTACTCTATGGCTAAAGATATGGTTGGCTGAAAAGACTTTCAAGAAGTCCTTGGTGCCCCTTCAGTTCATGGGCAAGCAGTTGTTTAACCCAGAACTGAAGAAGGTGACTATCAATGCCACAGGGAGAAAGAGATCCTTATTGCCTCAAGTTGCAGTCAAAAGTTCTGTCTTTCCATGGAAAACATGCTGTTTTCATTACCCGTGCTAGAATGGGTATGTGTTCAGGGCACCTAATCATGCAATGGCCCAGACAAGTCAAACCCCAAAACCCAAACAGGCTGGACAGACAAGAAGCCTGCTCATAACCGCCAGCTGACAAGCCTAACTCTGCATGACTTGCAGGGGTCTGGTCCGCCTAAGGCAATAGGAGGTTGTCATCATTTTAACAGCATTGGGTTCTCTCCATGGCGGACCACTGGGTTTTGACTGGCGATTTGGAAAAGTGCCCCATAGACCTTAAGTCCCTTCCTCCTCGTTGTTTCTTCTTTACTGTGTTCTTTATTTAATACTTTCAACATTCACAGTAATTGACTGTATTACCTTACATACTATACACACTCTTTCAAAATCACCTATTTGATACAAAGTGACTATTACACTTTAATAACTCTCTTGAAAACAAGCATATGTAAATACCTTTATTTCATTTTGAGCAGTGAGATTATGTCATAATTTGTATGCATGAAATTCAACCCTCATGTTAACTCCTCCTTTTGGTTATTGCTTTACTGCACAGAGCAATCCTCCTTTCTGTATGCAAGCCTATATGTCTGGATCTGATACCCAGATTTGCTATACAGTCTTGAGCCAAAGTAGCTTCCAACTTTCAAGAGTGTCACAGATGTACAGAGAGGCTGCAGTAAACAAGAACAAAAGGTTGAGTTGAGAGCCAGCAACAATGGAATGGGAGTTGAGAACTGAATGTAAAAGATCAGATTTTATTATATTAGAATTTATGGATATCCAATATATATATATTCTAAACTATGTTTTAGTGAAACATGTTTATTAGAGAAAACAGAATAACAATTTAAGCGGACGTATTTCCTCTAAAGAGGCAGAAAATAGTCAATATGAGACTCTTTTAAATACTTGGCTGTTTCCCAAAAACTATAGGAACAGTATTCTTATAACTCCAAACTACTCTCTGTTTGCCAGTGATCTGCAAGGCTGGGTGATGTCAGCTCCTCTCTTGGTGCTCATGGGAGATTGCTTTCCACACTGTATGACTATTAACCACGAATTCAGTGGTACAAGGCTTCCAAAGACTTCTACATCAAAGAGGGCAATCCCCTGTGAGTTCTGAATATGGAGCTAACGCCATCCATCTTTGCAGATCTCTGTGATCTGCAAGGCAATCGGGAACTAAGCAGAGTAGTTTTGAGCTATGGGAATGCTTGACTTCTTTGCATATCTCATGTTTACTGGCACCCTATAAAATTGTTATGGTATGTCGGGAAGTCTGGCAAAAGGCAGGAATGGGATCTCAGGCAAGGTATATATTAGTAGATATTAGGCCTCAGAAACAGTGTGTGTTGACAGATACTAGACTGAAGTACAGAGTATCTAATACCTACTACAGAGTATATAATCCCTGCTCATTTTAATGTTCCCTTAAATTTCTTCACTGTGTAGTAGTTCCTGACATTTCTTATGGGTGGCTATTCATGTACATGATTTTGAAATTCCTACTGTAATCACATAGCCACAGGACACGTAACAGTCTGCACTCTCCTATCTGAGAATACTCACAGGTCATATAATTCTGCAGTTGCCTTTAATCCTTGGATCCAGGCCACAATTCTGTAATAAAGCACCTGATTCTTCATTATTTCCAGTCACAAACCATAAAACACTTTTCTCCTTCGTCTGTTTTAGAAATTTTGAAGACCACAACAAAATGTGATTACTATTTGGGCCAGAGCTCCCAGCTGCCATGTGAACCATAGCAGAGGTTGCAGTAGCTGTGTTTGCTCAGATTGTTATGCCAATGGTAATTGCAGAATTTGCCTGCTACTGTCCAAAGGGGCTCCCTGTCCAAACACTGGCCACCTCTCCTCCTGCTATAATAATCGACTTCCTGCAGCCAGAGCTACTGCTGCCCTCATTACCAGGCCAGGAAATGAGTACTCTGAATGCTGCCTCCTTAGTGTGTATTCACAATGGGCAGAAGGGTGATGAGTGACATTACACAGGATGAATCCTTAAAGGAACACTAACACCAGATTAAAGTAGGTATATGTAACTTTACATATCATGTTCATACGGCTAGCCTATGTACAAATTAATTATTCATATGTTACATCCCTAAGATATATTCATAAAGTTGCTTTTCAAAAGCATGTGTAAATTGTTATGTTCAAAGAGAATTTATTTAATTTTGTTTGTGGTGTTTGTATGGAGAAATGAGACTAAAGTCACTTAGTTGATTGTAATTAGTGCCCAGTGATTATACTGAGAAAGTTTGTTACCTTATCCCAGCCAAATTATAGATAATCCTGGATAATCAGTGGGAGCCATTGGTAAATACAAGAATGTCTGCTCCATCAGAGAATATGTAAGACTAGATTTTAAGCTTAAAGGGATAGTAATGTTTCATAATAAAAGCAGCTCTAATTAATCATCATAGTATTTGGACTTTGGAGAGTCGTATTTCAATTCTGTCAGAGTTGTAGTTCAAGAGTAATTCAATGACAAAGTATCCCCCTTTTACTGATGTAACACTGTTCAGCCAGATCAGAAGGGAGGTGCCCAGGTAGATTGCAGAGAGGGACAGTCTTCAATTAAGATAAAGGAAAAACCTGAAAAGCTTGTCAAGGGGGGACAGGGCTTTCATTGTTTTCACTGTAAGAAGAGTGTCCCCTGCTGTTATCTGTCTGGTCTTACAACCAGATCCCCATCTGAGAAGAGATGGCTTACACTAGGTAAAAGGGCCGGGAGGGGGAAACTTTGCTTGTGAATATCTCTTAAACCATAAAGGCTTGAGAGATAAGACATATCATTCTTCATATTTTTTAATGCCTACAAAATAAAATAAAGTTAAAACGAAGTATTACTATCCCTTTAAATAAAAATAGATCATTTTTAACCCAAGTTCATTTTTAGGTTTTAGTGTAACTTTGACTCCTTCCATGCCATGCCTCTCTGCAACTGAAGGAGGTAATGAGGCCGTCCCCCTTACCCCTTATCATTATATTGTAGATGCAATAATATCAAATATGTCCACAACAGAACCACTGTAGCAGGAATTAACTGTCAGCCCCTTATGGTAAGACTTGTTTGGATCTTATTTAACCTATTACAGACCAAATGGGTGAGCAGCATAATCCAATGCAACGTGTTGCACAGCCCTCTGGTCCTTAAAGTGATAATCTAATCTATGCTATCAATTTAACCCTTTGAGTGTGCACTCCTCTCTGGAAGTCCAGCTATTTCATTATGTAGACAAAGCAATTGAGATGAGAAAATTATAATAAATTTGTTAGAAGAATTGATTTGGAGGATACAGAGAATATTTTGGATCTGTACGAATCGATTTGAAAAAAAGAGAGGGGCACAGTGGAACAAGGAGACTATGGGAAGCTCACAATAGGGAAGGGGTGGGAGCAGGAGAGCTGAAGGGTACTGGAGATAGAGAGGAGGGAACACTGAAGAGAGATGAAACAGGTGCAAAGAAAAGAGAGGGGGTGCTACTTAATGGAACATGGTAGCAAGAGAAGGGTAGCAATGGACAGTGGGAGAGAGAGCGAGAGGGAAGGGGAGAAACAGACAGCGAGACTGGGAGAGATAGAGTGGGGAAGAAAGACAAAAACAAAGAGAGGGAGAGTGAGAGAGTGGGAGGGGAGAAGAATTGTTCAGCAGGCCTGCTTACCTATTTACCCAATGAGGAAGCTTGGTCAGACAGTTGACCTGGAAACAAACCTGTTTGATTGACATTGGAAGGTAAGCGATCTTGCCTTTTTTTTTCTGTTTTTTTAGACATCACGTGATTACTTTTTCCTGCAATCTAATTGATTAAAACTCAATCTAAACAAGAAACAAAACTCCTGTTTCACAAGATGCTTTGAGTCTTTCAAAACAGCATGATTTGTTTGAATTCCAACTAGAATTGTTTTGCTCATCCTTAATAAGCAATTGCCTAGAGTGTCACATTTGGGGGTGACTCAGAATGAGGGTGGCCAGTCCAATTCCAGTGCTTCTGCACAAACTATCTTAGTCAAGTTTACATTTCTCTATAAAAACTCCCAGTGTTCTAAACACTAAAATGCCTTTTATTCTATGGAGCCCATGCACTAACATCTCTCCAGCTTTGGAAATGTTAGAGCACAGGGTCAGCAGACTAGGATAAGCATTGGAGAGTTTATCTCTAAAATATCATATATCTTAGTGCATATTCCCTCAGCTGCTGGTTAGTCTGCCATTCCTCTTGAAAAGGGCTCTGCACCTGAAATGTAAAGAAATTCTCTCTTACCAAGTCTGCCTTTTTAGAGTTCATATACTTTTTGTATAGATTTTGTTCATGATTTGTGCTATATTTTTTTCAAAATAAACTTTATTTACAAAATGCTATGACGAAACATTCAAAAACACATTGCATAAGAAAATAAGAATTTAAATCATATCCTACATAATAATTCACTAGGATGTTTGTCACGATGCAGTCATGCACAGTAGAGACTTCCCAAGTTCGGGCAGTCTCTACTGCACATGATTGCATAGTGTGAGTGAGGTGACACAAGACTGCATTGCGTGGAACAGTGAGGTAGCAGCCCCTTAACCCTTTGAGTGCCAGAGGGGTACACAACGCATTGCTTTGCAATGCATTGTATACCCCTCTGGCACTCAAAGGGTTAACATCACCCTGACCTTGGCTGTGTACATGGGCTTTTACACTAGTAACACTATAAATGAACACAGCTTACATTTATTTGTAGACTAGAGCACCAATTACATTTTTTTTCCAGCGAATTAAGTATCATGAAAAAAATCCAAATATCTGTTACTCACATGCCTCTGTATTAGCTAACTGCATTTTTTCTTTACTTGTGCAATGTCTGACAGAAAAAAACTAACTGCAAATATCCACTCCACAAGTATGAGCTCATAGATTAAACAGGTGAAAGTCATTGGTTGTAATGTTATCACAAATTGGTTATTCTGCATTGGAGGTGTGGCTTAACTCTTTGAGTGCCAAACAGGTATCTGAAGCATTGCAGCTCAATGCATTAGATACCTTTCTGACACTCAGGTACAGTAAACTTTTTTTTATGAAAGCTATAGAGTTATAAAGCTTTTCCTTCTGTGTAAAACAAGGGTATGCCTACTGCTGTCAGTTGTTTCATTCAAATGTTATAACAGTTCAAATAATCGGGAAGAGAATGACAGCAGGTTACTTCCTGAAATTTCTAGCAGCATGACTCAGAAGTTTCTATCACATTCTATGAAGAACTGTTTGTCACCAACTTAAAAAACAATGTAACAGAATACCATCTGGAATTAGATCACTAGAAGGCACTGTTAATGTAATAAAAAAATAGTTTAAACTGTAATAATATGCATCTCTCAACATTTAGAGTACCCTAATTTTACTCAATAGGAAAAGTCCTACATACAGTATATATTTTTTCATAACTAAAATGTACTACTCATTTAACATCAGGAGGTCTGGCATTTCACAAACATGGCAGCTTCTTCCATATTCAATCATGTTCTGATCTTTGATATGTTTGTGCAGGTCAAACAGATATTTGTTGGGGCTTGTAGCATCTATTTATGTTTCTGCATTTTATGGAGATGCATTTTAAATAAGTACTACTTCTCCTTTAAAGCACAAACAAGCAAACAAGGTAATTAGCATCTGTGCAGGAAAATATATTGTTACCAGTGTAACTATTAATTTTTTGTTTTTTATAATTAAATATTTAGACCACATTCTCCTTTCATATTTTCTCTTGACTTAAAACAATGTTTCTCAGTCCGGGAGCGGTGGTACCAGTACTACATACTTTCTAAGAGGTCTTTGACAAAAAATGTGAATGTTTTGTTTAAGACATTGGTGAAGGGTAACTTTTTTGTTTGGGTAGGCTATTATTACTGTTATTATTATTAATAATAAGATGTTATACAGATGTTATATAGGATAACTGCATCCGATATAATCTACTGCTAAGGCTGAATCTTTTGGGGAGGTTAAGTCTCATCTGGCTTTCATTATTTAAAAAAAATATATATATAAATACATTTTTGGACAATTTTATGGACAGTATGCTTGTTTTTATCATTCTATGAGACCTAATAACCATATATTAACCCTTTAAGGGTTAAGGGTTTGCAATACATTGTAAAAAAAATGCATTCCATACATCTGTGATCTTTAAAGTAGTAATATATATTGTAGCCTTCATTATGCTTTTGTCAAATGGCCTATAAAATGGTAGGGTTAACCTTAAAATTCTGCACTGTGTATGTTAGGGATGTCTTCAGCAAAAAAAAGAAAAAAGAAAAAGAGAAAGAGCGGGTTGAGAGAGAGAGAGAGTGAGAGAAAAAAGTCAAGAACCACTTCATTAAAGCAGTAAAACTTTTATTAAAAATATATACACTGTAATTATTTTTCTGCTGAGTATAGCAAGGGAACTCACACTACTGGGTGGTTTTTAACCCCTTAACGACCCTTGACAGTCATAGTACGTCCTGGGTCGATCCGAGTTAACGACCCATGACATACTATGACCGTCATGGAATTCCGGGCTCCCCCCGCGGCTGCACGCCGTTCAGGGAGTCCGGAATCTAAGAAAAAAAAAAAGCTCCGTGGTCCTTTAGTGACCGCCGTGTGCCTGCTCGGTCAGTCTTTAAGGGGTTAATCATTTCTTTAACCTAAACTGCAATTTTCTATTGTGGTTAGCAGGTAGTGCTGTACTAGGGTGAGCTGTAGTCAGTGACTCAAGCTCTGCCATAGAGTGCATTATAAACACACAAAAAGTGCCTACTTGATAACATTAGGCAGTGTCTCTTAAAAAGGATGTTTGAGCTATAATAACTTTTGGATTAAATATTTCCCAGTGATCATAATGCCCTTAGAAAGTCCTATAACATATTATTTTCATTGTTCCTTTAAAAGAGTAGCCGAGCATAGTACTGGTTTGTTGTGCATTATTCCTTAATATAACCTTACTTGGAGCTGTTTGTCCAAAGGAAAAGAGGAGGAATTTAGGGATAAACCAACAGCACTATCGGGGAAAAATATTCATGATTGAAATCAGATTTTAAATCCTTCAATGCTAGCGAGCTCTCCAACTTATTTGAAATGTTAGTCTTCCCCTACGGTTCAGTTGGTTTGCCTTATAGTTTTTCCACTTTCTTTGAACATACAGCCCCTGGTGTGAGCCATGTGCCATTCCTACAACATGGAATTGTGACTTAGCTAATTAATGTAAATGTCAAGGTCCCAGTGGAATTTAAACTGTAGACCCACCAGTCAGTAGCCGGGGAGAGGTGTGTAAGCCTACTGTCTCTCTCTCGTTCTCTCTCTGTCCGTCTGGAAGTCATTACATTAGAGGGGGTGGAGGAAACAGGTCTGAGAGAAAAGCCTTGTTCCAAAACCAGTAATAAGCAAGGTGTTCCCAGGTCACTGGAAAACCAGACATTACGAGCAGAGTTTTAGTATGAGATGTTGTATGTGCAGGGCCGGATTTATCATAAGGCAGAGTAGGCATCTGCCTACAGGCGCACCCCACAGAGGGGCACCTGTCATTGGGACCATTTTTTTTGTTTTAACCTTTTGAGTGCATTCCCCTCTGGCACTCAAAGGGTTAAAATTAGCCTCGCTGCGCTCACTAACCCCATCCCCACCCGGTGAGGTCTGTGCCACAGACCTGTAGCTGCTGATCTCCCTCGTCAGCTCTTTAGTAATGCAGAGCGCTGGGAGATGACATCTCCCAGTGCTCTGCATTACTGAACAGAAGACTGCGCGGGAGCAACAGCAGCTACAGGTCTGTGCAGAAGGAGGCACAGACCTGCCAGCTGCCATGCCGCTGGATCATCAGGGATCAGAGGCGTCCATAGGAGGTAGGAAATGGACCGGGGGGCAATATGGAGTTGATGGGGCAATGCAAGGGTAATATGGAGCTGATGGGGGGCAATATGGACATGATGGGGCAATATGAGGGCAATATGGAGATGATGAGGCAATGTGAGGGCAATATGGAGAAGATGGGGGGCATTATGGAGATGATGGGGCAATGTGAGGGCAATATGGAGATGATGGGGCAGTGTGATGGCAATGTGGAGCTGATGGGGGGCAATATGGAGGTGATGGGGCAATGTGGAGCTGATGGGGGCAATATGGAGATAATGGGCCAATGTGATGGAAATATGGAGCTGATGGGGGCAATGTAAGTGCAATATGGAGAGGATGGGGTCAATGTGTGTGCAAGATGGAGATGATGGGGGGGCAATGTGGAGAATAGGAACATTGTGGAAGTGGCCATGGGGGGGGGGGGGGGGCGCCTCAGATTTCTGTGCCTACAGGCTCCTGAGATCTAAATCCGGCCCTGTGTATGTGTGTATAGTCACCAGCACTTACATTTGTTATCGTGTAAAGATGGACATGAGACGAGTGCTAGATTAACCCCTTGGATACTACAGATGTTTATAATGCACTGCAAAGCAATGGAGGTTATGCACTAAAGTGTGATAAAGAGGTGATATTGCGTAAATAACTTCTCCAGTGATATCAGTTCTCCAGTTCCTATGTTATTCTATAGAGAATATGCACTAAAATATCCAAAGTTGCAGAAATATTAGTGCATTGGCTCCATAGAATAACATAGGAACTGGAGAAGTGATATCACTGGAGAAGTCCTCTCTACTTTATCACTGCCTTATCACCTCTTTATCACGCCTTAGTGCATCTGGCTCAATGTGCTGGAGATGTCTCTAGAATTCAAAGGGTTAAATATATGTCGCAGAAACATGTGTTATATGGGAATTTTGGAACTGTGCCCCTACTGCTGAGAACGGTTAGATATTTGTGTCAGCAAAACCAGCACTGCATTTCTCATCAACACGTTGCTGGCTCATCTGCTGGAACATTTAACCCTTTCAGTGCCAGAGGGGTACGCAACGCATTGCTTTGCAATGCGTTGCATACCCCTCTGGAGCTCAGAGGGTTAAACCATTAAGAACCAGTGGGGTGCACAGTGCATTGCAAGGCAATGTATTGCCCACCCCAATGGTCATTAAAGGGTTAAACGAGTTGAAAAGCAAATAAACTATTTGTTATGTCCTGGGCATCCATGCTTGTGTGTTTTTTCTTAAAGCGGAACTATGACCCTTAAAAAATGTATCAAATAATCCCCCATCTGGCGACTAGCTGCTCAGTTGCGCTAGTCGCCAGAATTCTTACCCGTTCATGAGAATGAGCCACTACTCCAGGACTGATAGGCAGGAAGGAGCACGGATATCTTTCCATTGTGATAGTCCTGGCACATCACTGGTTGTTAAGGTGTTAAACCTTCTCTCTTCCTGCTTTATGATTATGGTAGCCAGGAGACAAAACACAAAATCAAATGTAAGAGCATGCCCAGTACTCAATCACACTGCATCAGTGATACAAGAGGAGGAGAAACATAGGGCCTAATTCAGCAAACTAGTGGTGAAATTCTGGGTGAAACCAGCTGCTCCAGAGGGAACAAATGAAAATTCTTCTTTGATTGAAATGGGTCTCTCTAGCATTCAAGAGGGAAAAAACCCCATTTAAATCAATGGTAATATGGGAGATGATCATTTGACGGCTGTGGTGCAGTTGGTGTGCTCCAAAATTGCACAACTTTAAAGTTTAACCCCTTAACGACCCATGACGGGTCAGTCTCAGCCACTTTCACTTGTGCTGGGTCATGTGATCTCTGCAAGCAGCGATCACATGTACCGGCATTGTGAATGAAAGAGGCAGTACTACCTCTGTGTCTCAACTCTGCCTGTCTGTCCCATACAATCAAAGTAAGGGACAGAGAAGCAGAGAGGAGACACCTAGTGGTTAAAAAAAATGCAGCAGCTGGGGGTATTAACAAGGCCGGATTTATAATGAGGCAGAGTAGTCATCTGCCTACAGGCGAACCAGACAGAGGGGGCCTGTCATTGGGATGTTTTTTTTTTGTTTTTTTTTAAATTAGCCTTTCCTATCATCATGTCTGGTACGGGATGGGGGGGGTGAATGTCATGTGACTGTGAGTGACGTGACACAGAACTTGAAGGAAGAAGACAAGAAGAGCTGGAGTCAGTGTCACGGATGGACTTGGATTGAGGCACATTACTCGTCCTGACTCCCAGTCCTCGCTTCAATACTTGTCCTTGCCAGAAGTCTGGAATAACTGCCCCGCCTCCTTCCAGATGCTCAGTGCATCCTGCAGGCAGCGAGCGGAGCCCACTAGAAGCTGTACCGATGGACGGTATATTTAACCCCTCCTGGCCTTGAGATAAACTGCGTCGGGTATGACACCCCGCTCACCGCTCTCTGCTGTATATTATTAAGCTGTTATTTTAAATTTTGTAGGCTAAGGAGACATGAGAATGTCGCGGCTTGTCACAATTTTGACCATAGCGATTAGTTGGAGGACACGAGGCGGCCGGGTCAGAGTCCACTGAACACCACCTTGCTACTTCAGGGTCACCAAGAGAGGACTAAGTACAAGACAGAGAGAAGAGACGAAAAATGGACAACGGATTTCATTACAGGCCTAAAACCAAGTTTCTCCCTAGTAAGCAGATTTAGGCAGATGGGAGGGCTCTGTATATTCAAGTTAGATGCCACAGGGATTGTATATACTAGATATATGTTGTTTATTTTCTATATATAATTTTTACCCAGATTGTCTACCATTAATGTCCTGTCTGCCATCTTACTGTAACCATATGCAAGTCAATACCATTTTGTCTCTATGCTCTATTCCATTCTTTCCATTTCCCCCGGTGGTGGATGTAGTTTTATGTAGCTACATATCAGATTGACACTATTTGGTTTTGGCTTTGTTTTTATCACATCTTTATTTTTGGTCTATTTTTGTTCTTTTTACACCTCTAAAAATATATACCTTTAATAATAAACTCTACTACACTTAGAAGTAGTTGTGTGCTGTTCTTCTCTGTTTTCCTTGCCCAATGCATTCTATCAAGGAACTCACACCTACTATGGTGAGGCAATGTGAGGGCAATATGGAGCTGATGGGGGGCAATGTGAGAGTAATATGGAGATGATGGGGGCAATGTGGAGATGATGGGGGCAATGTGAGGGCAATATGGAGCTGATGGGGGGCAATATGGAGATAATGGGGGCAATGTGGAGATTAGGAGCATTGTGGTGGTATCCAGTTGAAATGGTCAATGGGGGGGGGGCGCTTCAGATTTCTGTGCCTACAGGCTCCTGATATGTAAATCCGGCCCTGGGTATTAACCCCTTCACTGCTGTGCTGGAGGCTGGCTGGATGCAGGTCAATTTGTGACCTGCTAAAATCAACTTTTGTTTTTTTTTTTAAAAAGACACAACACAATTTATTTTTTTCGAAAAAAAAAATTTATTTAAAAAAATCAACATGCCAATTACCAAAAGTGGAAGTGTGATTGTTGTGGAGCCATATAATACATTTATATGCACCGCCAAATGTAATCAATAAAAAAAGTGGAAAAATAGGGTGGGAAAAAGGGACATGTGGATTTTCACCCAGGGGGACAGTACCCACTTAAAACTGCCCATTTTGTAGGTATGACTGACCGGTCATTCCTTTCACACAGTCTCCATAAAAATTTAAACCATTGTGCCCAAATGATCCCGAGCGAAAAAAAATGGCGTTTTTTTTTTACATTTTTTACAGTTTTCTTTAATTTTACTAAAATAAATGGTGGGATATCCATATAAGTGTGGTATCAAAAGAAAGCCCTATTTGTGCATAAAAAAACGGTATATAATTTTCATGGGTAAAATAAAGTACATAGAGGGAAAACACTGTTGAACAAAGACATAGTTAAAAAGGTCAGAATTGCTCCTTAAGTGAAATCCACTTCAGATTTTCCCAGACCTTAAAAGGTTAAAGGGATGGTAACATTTCAAAATAAAAGCAGCTCCAATTAATCTTCATATTATTTGGGCCATGCTGAGTGTTATTTCAATACTGTCAGAGTTGTAGTTCAAGAGTAATTGAATGATAAAGTATCCCCCTCCCACCCCTTTTACTAATGTAACAATGCTCACCTCAGAACAGAAAGGTGGTGTCCAGATGGCTCGCAGAGAGGGACAATCTTCAGTGAGCATAAGGAAAAGACCTGAAAAACCTGTCAAGGGGGACAGGGTTTTCCTCATGCTCACAGTAAGAAGATTGTCCCTTGCTGTCACTGTCCTGTCAAGTGACCAGATTCCACATCTAAGAGTAGGTGGATTACACTAGGTAAAAGGGGCGGGAGGGGGATACATTATCATTCAATTACTCTTGAACTACAACTCTGACAGTATTGAAATAATGCTCCCCATGGCCCAAATACTATGAAGATTAATTGGAGCTGCTTTTATTTTGAAACATTACTATCCCTTGAAAGGGAGAAAACTGGAGACAATGCAAAGTCCTCAAGGGTGGAAATTGAAACCAGCTGTGGTGTAAAAGGTAAAAAAGAGTGTCAGTAGGTATATGCTACAAACCACCAAATATTGATGAGAATAATTAACTCACTTGTGCACAAGAATGGAAATCCGAAAGAAGTGGCCTGTTAAGGGTCCCTGAAGACAGACTGGGATTAAGGGCAGTAACATTATGTAATTCTTTGCTCGGGAAAATGTCTTTGCAGATACTGTAGATACTTTCAAAAAAGTAGTGCATACCTTACTAGTTCAGAACAATATTGAGAATTATGATAGTCAGTTTCAATGCAGAGAGGAAGCTGATCCAGAGAAATAATCAGCTGCCTTTTGGAGTAAGGAAAGAAGTATTTTTTTAAAAAAAAAGAAAAAAAGGACAAAGTAGGACTATAATAAGCACTTTTTCTTTTTTTTCTTTTTTTTTTTTTTTTTTTTGATAGTATGTGATAGGACTAGAGCACCCCTTGTATGTTATACCTGGTTGTCCCTCATATATGTTATTAGTTGAGGAGTGCCTTTCTTCTTTTTTGTTTTTCTCTTTTTTATAAGTATTTTTTTTACCTACTTAGGGCAAAACTGAAAATGGCTTCAATGGGTTTTTTGTTTTCTTTTTTGCCTTCCTCTGGCACAAAAAAATTAATATGACAAAGACTGAACTTGATGGAAGTATGTCTTTTTTTCAGCCTCCTCAACTATGTTACTACACATGAAACCACATGGACTGCCCAGAGTGTGGAGAACTTTAGTTCTTTTTCCAGTCCCACATGTAAGAAACTGAGCAAATGTGTTGGTTTGGACTGTTGAAAGTGACATATGTGAAGAGTACTAAAATGGAAAAATACATTTACAGATTCTATGATTCTATGGTTTTAGCTAAAACATGTATTCTGGCCTTTTAGTAGTTTATTATACAAAAGAGCAAGAGAAGGACCATCGTTTGCAGCACCAGATCCTCCCCCAAACTGGCACAATGGGCTACACAAGCAGATGAATATAAGGGAGCTTAAGACAAATAAAAATATAGTTTTTATTATATCAAAATTAAAAAAAACATAAAATAATAATAGTTTATTAAAAACTCAGCAAATTGGAATGCAAATTAGAACTCATAGTGATAACCACAATTTAATAAACTGTTCAAATAATAAACTCAATACAGGATTGCTTTGCCTTGTTGCAACAACATAAATATTGTAAGGTTGCCACTCAAGTTGAGAGAAAGTGTACATCACGACACAGTCTCTATTACGACACAGTCTCTGATGGTTGTAGGTATCTATGCAAAGTCCAATTCGAAGTTAGGTGTAAACAACAGACCAGCATTCCTGACTGGTCAGTACCCTCCCATAAACATTATCTCAAGTTTCTGGTAACCAACCAGTATGCCAGTGAAATTATACACTAGCTAATCAAACCTCCATTTAAAGCTGGAACATTAATGTGCTTATGACCTTAGGTATGCAGGGTTAGCAAACATTCTCCATTACACATGTGGTACCAAAGTTATTTTGTATTGCATATAGTAGGTTAATAGCAGAATAATTAAAATTACCCCAGAAAAAAATTGTGTCATGGGAAGATAAACAGTTATACTATATACCTTTGCCCATTATTGACAACATATGTGTTTGGGTTAGATTGCATATAAGCTTAACATCCCACCCATCTTAAAGCAACAGGCGGATCCCTGTTCTTGGGTGAGAGGCTATAGCTAGTAAAAATGGGGTAGATAGTGTAAAAGAACTAGGTACAAGTAAAGAACCATGGGAGTGGAGAAAGGGTGGGGATAAATGTAGTTATCACGGAGGAATTCCTATTGGGAGAGATAATGAGCATTTGTACTTAACTGGTATAACCAAAACTGTAGGATGCAATACACGATTGGACTGTAAATATTGAGTGTTATTCCCTGGTTAGGAGAGACAGAATTAACAGACAATGGGGAGGTGCGTGCCTATGTTTGAAACCAGATCTGAATCCAAGTTTAAAAGGAGAAAACTGGAGACAATGTGAAGTCCTTAAGGGATGAAATTCAAGCCGACTGTGGTATAAAAGGTAAAAAAAAGTGTTGTTGGGTATATGCTACAAACCACCGAATATTGATGAGAATGTTGAGGCCCGACTCTTATTGCAGATGAAAAAAACAGCACATCTTAGACATACTATAATTATCGGATATTTTAACTATCCAGATATAAACTGGAGAAATTAGATATATCAGATGCTAAGGGAAGCAGGTATGTGTGTATGGTTAGGGATAGCTACATGTCATAAATGGTGGAAGTGACAACATGATAAAACAATGTATTGGGCCTAGTAATAAAAAAAGACAAAGACACTGTGTCTAATATTAACCCCTTAGTGACAAGAACTTTTCGACACTAGAGGATAAGAGCAAGTTTGGCGTTTTTAGTATGCCTTTGTTCAACCATATTTTCCTTTAATTCATTTAGTACACCCACACAAATTATCCTATATAATAATTTGCTAGAAAGTTTGTAACAACGCAGTCATGCGCAGTAGAGACTGCTGTTTGTGCTGCAGTCATGCGCAGTAGAGACTGATCAGCCCGTGATGAGGCTGATACAGAGCGGGGTGCTCCAAAGGAGCATTTGGCTCTGTATCAGCCGCGGCGAGGGCACTCTCTACTGATCATGACTGCACCGAGACCAGCTGGCACTGTATCAGCCGCGGCGTGGGCAGTCTCTACTGTGCATGACTGCCCTGCGACCAGCTGGCAGTGGCACTGTGGCCCATGTAACGGGCTCTACAACTAGTATATAATAATTCGCTAGGATGTTTGTCACGATGCAGTCATGCGCAGCAGAGACTGCCTGCATTTGGGCCGTCTCTACTGCCCATGATTGCATCGCGTGAGTGAGGCGGTGCAAGACTGCACCACGTGGAGCAGTGAGGTAGTGGCCTCTTAACCCTTCGAGTGCCAGAGGGGTACGCAACGCATTGCAAAGCAATGCATGCGTACCCCTCTGGCACTCAATGGGTTAACATCACCTGGACCTTGCCCCGTGTACACGGGCTTTTACACTAGTTTTTATACACTATATATATATATATATCAATTTAAAAAAAAAAAGAGGAAAAAAAACCCACGGCATTTTTATAGGTTTTGTTGTGAATATTTGCACACAATTGGTTCATTGTAATAGGGACTGGATAAAAGGTAGGAACATTCTTTCATATCTCCCAAATGTCCCTTTTTAAGTGGGGGTACTCTCCCTCTGAGGGGAGAATCCCTGTGTCCCTCTTTACCTCTCTGGTGTCCCTTTTTTCGGAGAACATACTTTGTGGTGTCTGTATATAAGTGTATCACATTTTTCCACAGTAATAAATCTCACATAATGTTTGTTTAACCTGTTAAGGACCCATGACGGTCCTGGAACGTCATGAATCCAACATGTGATAAGGACCCATGACGTGCCAGGACCGTCATGGATTTCAGGGCTCCCCATGTGGCTGCATTCTGTTCGGGGAGCCCTGATTCAGATTCACAAAAAAAAAAAATGGTTCGTGGTCCTTAAGTCACGGCCGCACGCACTTACAGGGTCAAACTTCACCATATTTGTTTTTAAATTAGTCTGAGTAAATAAAATAATTTGACCTTGAGTTAAATAATTTATTCAGTAACACAAAGAGGTGGCAGTAGGTCATCAAGTGACCAGGCCTGCTCTACCTCTGATACCCTGGAACAAGAAATGGTAGAAAAGCCAGAGAAAAAAACAATTACAACCATAGTTATGAGATATGGGGTTATCACAAGAAGAGGTCAAGGTCAGACTGCACAAAATTAAGACTGACAGAGCACAGTCGTCCTGATGGTATACATCCAAAGGTTCTTTAAGAACTCAGTGCAGTGTTAGAAAGACCACTCTTTTTAATCTTTAAAGGGATAGTAATGTTTCACAAAAACAGCAGCTCCAATTAATCTTCATAGTATTTAAGCCATAGAGAGTGTTATTTCAGTGCTGTCAGAGTTGTAGTTCAAGAGTAATTGAATGATAAAATATCCCCCTCCCACCCCTTTTACCTAGTGTAACACTGCTCACCTCAGATGTGGAATTTGGTTGCTTGACCAGACAGATAACAGCATGGGACAATCTTGAAAACCCTGCCCCCTTGACAGGTTTTTCCTTATGCTTACTGAAGATTATTCCTCTCTGTAATCCATCCGGACAGTCTTGCTGCTCTGAGCTGGGCAGTGATATATCAGTAAAAGGGGCGGGAGGGGGATACTTTATCATTCAATTACTCTTGAACTACAACTCTGACAGAATTGAAATAACAATCTCCAAGGCCCAAATACTATGATGATTAATTAGAGATGATGATTAATTAGAGCTACTTTTATTATGAAACATTACTTTCTTTTTAAAGACTCTCTCTCCACAGGTTCAGTGCCACAAGGTTGGTGTAAAGTTGTAGGGTTTATCCCCCTGAGTAAAACAAGGGCACTCCCACTGCTGAGAGATATTTTATTACAAAATTATAACAGATAAAACATGAATTTTTTAGGTGCAATATCACAGTGGCCTGAAAACTTACAGTGTCGTTGTTGCTGCACCATCCTATGGACAGCTCTGGTCTGTAGACCATAAATCTCCATAGGATGGTGTAGCAACAGCAAGAATCTAAACATGTATAGCTTGGGGAGAGAAGAGAGAGGGGATGTGATAGAAACATTCACATACGCGAAGGGATTCAACAAAGTACAGTAGGAAAGTACATTTCAAAGGAGGAGCAATGTTAGGACAAGAGGTCATAGTGTAAAACTAGAGGAACTAAGGCTTAGATGTAATGTAAGAAAGTTCTACTTCACTGAGAGGGTGGTAGATAAGTGGAATAGCCTGAAACAGAAGAAGTAGAGGTTAATACAGTGACAGAATTTAAGCATGCATGGGATATGCATAAAGCTATTCTGAACTTAAGACAAGACCAAGGACTAAATAAGATTTCAGGTTTTTAAGGAACTAGCCATTGGAGGGCATTGATGCAAACATCACCCCCCAACACAAACATTCCTCACAGAGACATAACTGGAAACTGTTGGACCCTGGTGCAGATGAGGACCACTTGCATGCTGCACCTTCTGCACCACTTGTAGTTACACCCCTGCTGGCCAGAAACCACAACCCTGCTGATGCAGGAAATAAGTAATATAGAAAACATACATTCCAATTGGCAAACTCTATGAACAACATTTAAACCAATAGAGTGAATTCCTAGTAGCATGTCTGAGTGAAGGCCACAATGCAGGTATATTATGGAACTCCCAGCAAGTGCTGTGAGAGCCATACTGAAAAATTCATGACACAGTCAGATTATTGATCTAATTTTAAAAGTACTCAAAGCTTTAAACTGCATATATTGCATATTAACTGTAACAATTAAAACATTGCTATAACTGAACGGGGAGAAATAAATGTGGAAGCTTGTGATAAAGAACCTCCTGTTGTGCTTGGGGTTGCTGGTCAATGTCAGAACAGATGCCTGCAGTTCCCCATAATGACCTATATATCATTGTTGGAAGCGGCAGTGTGATATAATCCAGCAGTCAGTTGTCCTCAAGTGTGTCTGTGCTTAACAGCTGTGCACTGACTAAATCAAAATAAATGATATCTCCTTTCACCTTGATACTAGCTAAATATGATATTCATGTATGTGTAGCTTGAGTCTCTTTAGTGCATCACGTGATAATACAATACATGCATCCCAACATTTCAAATGGCCAAAGAGGGACACTTGTGTTTTAGGTGGTGTTGCTGGGGGTGTGGCTTGTGGGTGGGGCATTCCTGAGAATTTGTAGCTGATTTCATAACCTATTGACACCTCTTTGCGTAACTGAATAAATGATTTAGAACAAGACTAAAGTATTTTAAATACACAGACTAATTTATAATCACATATAGTGATGCGTAAACAAACATTAATGTGAGTTTTATTGCTGTGGAGCAATGTGATACACTTATATACACACCACACAGTGTGATCTCCTAAAAAGAGGGACATCAAGGTGGGAGAGAGGGACAGAGGGATTTGGGTCTCAAAGAGGGACTGTCCCTCCTAAAGAGGGACACATGGGAGGTATGATAATATCACTCTCCAACAGTTGGTTCTAGGGTTTGGCGATATTTCAATGTGTTACTTCATATACAAGGGCGATACTATATTTTGCTTTAATATCTTCATAAATGCCCGAAGTGCAACAGCAAAATTTGTATATTAAACTTATTTTCTTCAACACAAGTCTTGTGTGTGTGTGTGTGTGTGTGTGTGTCTACAAAGATATCACTTTTTGGTTGATACAATTATTTTTATCTAACTTTTGTATGAGCACCCAGGCCATTTAAGTAAGTATTGGAGTGCCCATCACCAAGCATATAGATAGTTGACAGATAGATACATTATGGGAGACAGATAATTTAGGTCAAACAAAAGTTCTATATTATTTGGCATTTTTATTTTAGCCATAAATTTTGTTTGCAGCAGTGACACTGCCTGAAATTTAGCTTCCAAGCTCAGATTGTCATTCCCTTCAAACCCTTTCATAAAAGTTGTTTTTGTACCAAACTGCTTTAAAAAAAAAAAAATCCCATTTGGTGGTAAAAGAATCTTTGGTCAGACCTACAGCCTAAATGAACTGATGGTTTATTACGGCATGTTTTTTTGTTTTTTTTTAAAGCTAGTAAATCAGATCAGTATAACCAGACATATTCAAGTTTAAAGTAAAAAAATAAATAAAAAAAAATGAGAATTTATGCACATAATGCAATGGCTGCATCCACAACTGCCAATCACAGTAAGGGAAAGCGAGAGCACCCAGAGCTGTCAATCATAGTAATTCAACTTAGAATAATGACAGACATAGGTCCTTACTAACCAAGCACTTTTTTTTCCTCATCAGTCAATGGGCAACTCTCTCTTTAAGTGGAGGACAAAAAGTGAAATGTCAACCTTTTGACTGCCACCCTGCACTCAAAAGGTTATTTCTTTCTTTGAGCTTTGTATCTAAGTTGGAGCTAAGCAGACTGAGCCACTCTGTGTCACGGTCCCAGCCAGGCCAACCTAAATATAAGGTTGGTTGTAGGGCTGTAGAGGAATGCAGAACATAAGTGGTTGCTGCCTGCATACCGAGTTTATCTATTACAAGGTGGTGTAGAAAAAATACTGGGGGGTAAAAAAACAAAAGTGGACATATGTCACATTTGTGTCAGACGGGCTTATATTTGAGAAGAAGTTAAAAGGATAGTAACACTTATATGAATATATATATTTACATATATCTATACACTACTGTGCAAAAGTTTTAGGCCGGTGTGAAAAAATGCTGTAAAGTAAGAATGCTTTCAAAAATTACATGTTAATAGTTTATATTTATCAATTACCAAAATGCATAGTGATGAACAGAAGAAAAAATCTAAACCAAATCAATATTTGGAGTGATCACCCTTTGCCTTCAGAACAGCATCAATTCTTCTAGGTATACTTGCACACGGTTTTAAGAAACTCTGCAGCTAGGTTGTTCCAAACATCTTAGGGCTAGATTCTATTACAGGTGCTAATTTTATCTCTGCGTTTATCTCCAGTTTTTCCAATAGAATTCAATAGGAAAATGTTTGATAAAACGGGTGTTAACATTTAGCACCTGCATTAGAATCTGGCCCTTAGAGAGCTAACCACTGTTTTTCTGTGGTTTTAGGAAGCCTCAGTTGCTTCCCTTTCTTCATTTAATCCAAGACAGACTCAATGATGTTGCGATCAGGGCTCTGTGTGAGCCATACCATCACTTCCAGGACTCTGTTCTTTTTTACGCTGAAGATAGTTCTGAATTACTTTGGATGTATGTTTGGGGTCTTTGTCAGGCTGCAGAATAAATTTGGAGCCAAATCAGGAGCCTCCCTGATGGTATTGCATGATGTATATGTATATGCCTGTACTTCTCAGCATTGAGGAGACCATTAATTCTGACCAAACCCCCAACTCCATTTGCAGAAATTCAGCCCCAAACTTGCAAGGAACCTCCACCATGCTTCACTGTTACCTGCAGACACTCATTCTTGTACAGCTCTCCAGCCCTTCAATGAACAAACTGCCTTCTGCTACAGCCAAATATTTCAGATGTTGACTCATCAGTCCAGAGCACCTGCTGCCAATTTTTTGCTCTCCAGTTCCTGTGTTTTCATGCATAGTTGAGTTGCTTAGCCTTGTTTCCACATCGGAGCTATGGCTTTTTGGCTGCAAGTCGTCCATAAAATCCACTTCTGACCAGACTTCTCTGAACAGTAGATGGGTGTACCAGGGTCCCACTGTTCTCTGCCAATTCTGAGCTAAGGGCACTGCTGGATATCTTCTGATTGTGAAGGGAAGAAATCATGATGCGTCTTTCATCTGCTGCACTAAGTTTCCTTGGCCGACCACTGCATTTACGGTCCTCAGCATTGCCTGTTTCTTTGTGCTTCTTCAGAAGAGCTTGAACAGCACATCTGGAAACCTCTGTCTGCCTTGATATGTCTGCCTGGGAGAGAACTTGCTGATGCAGTAATAGCTACCTTATGCCTTGTTGCTGTGCTCAGTCTTGCCATGGTGTAAGACTTTTGACATTAAACTGTCTTCAGCAACCTAACCTTGTGACCTAAGTTTGGCTGTTCTTTACCCAGTTTTATTCCTCCTACACAGCTATTTATGTTAATGATTGTGTTTCAACCTACATATTAAAGTGTTAGTAATGTCTGAAAATAACTTTTTTGCATTTAGAAGAGCTTAAAAAGCTGATCTAAATGCAAAAAAAGTATCTCTCAAACCGCTATGGTTTAAGAGATACTGGCGTTTAAAGTTTGATTTCTCCTACTGACAGCTGTAAAGCTGTCAGCAGGAGATCCATGTCGGTCGACACGCTGATGCTTGAGAAGTGCCGGGATCTCATTACTTACACGGAATCCCTTCATTGTAATGGTCTAAAAAGTGTGCCTAGTGTTCAGGCACACGTTTTAGACCATTCCAATGAAGGGATTCCATGTAAGTAAAGAGAACTCGGCACTTCTCAAGCGCCACCGTGTCGACCGACACGAATCTCCTGCTGACAGCTTTACAGCTGTCAGTAGGAGAAATCAAACTTTAAACGCCCGTATCTCTTAAACCATAGAGGTTTGAGAGATACGTTTTTTTGCATTTAGATCAGCTTTTTAAGCTCTTCTAAATGCAAAAAAGTTTTTTCAGACATTACTAACACTTTAAATTGATGATCATTAGCACCGGTTTGGTATAATTGTTTAATCATACACCTGACTATATGCCTACAAATTCCCTGACTTTGTGCAAGTATACCTAAAAGAATTGATGTGTTTTGAAGGCAAAGGGTGGTTGTACCAAATATTGATTTGATTTAGATTTTTCTTCTGCTCACTCACTGCTCACTCATTTTGTTAAATGATACACATACACATCTGCCTAAAACTTTTGCACAGTAGTGTATATATTATGGACTATCCTCTTGAGTAAAACAAGGGCACTCCCACTGCCGAGAGTTGTTTAATTTGAAATGTATTGCAGCTCAAATTTAAATTTTTTCAGTGCAGTATCTCAGTGGCACTGTTGCTACAGCATCCTATGGACAGCTCAGGGCAGCTGACCATAAACCTCCATAGAACGATGTAGCAACAGCGTCAATGTAACATTTCAGGTCATTGAGATACTGCAACTAAGAAACTCAAGTTTAATCTTGAATAAACACATCTCTCAGCGATGGGATTGTCCTTGTTTTACTCAGGAAGGTAAACCTAACAATATATATTTTGCACATATTAAGTGTTAGTCCCTTTAACCCCTTAATGACCGGCACGAGCACACTCGGCCGGCACTTGGTGACCACAGGGCTTTTTTTTAATTATTACTTCCGGTTCAGGGCTTCTGGAGCGGCGTGCAGCCGCGCCGGGAGCCATGAACACCATGACGTACCAGGACCGTACTCTGGTCCTTAAGTGCCGGACCAGCGTGACGGTCCGGGTACGTCATCGGATGCAGAGGGGTTAAAGTTACTCTGTTCCCTACCTTAAGGATGTTGTGTTCTCCTTCACCCCATGTACAGTGACAGTCTTGTTCATGTGGTCATGCCTTGGAAGAGAATGTAACTCTTTGAGTGCCAGAGCAGTGTGGTCTTTCAACAGCTTATAACTGTTGAGCAGTGGACATCACCAGCAAGCTCCCTTTCCCCGCCTGCTTGCACTGGCTCCTCACTAAGGATATATCAGTGAGAACTTGCTGCAGCAGTATGAAGTTAGTTGAGTACCGTAGCTATCTGGTACATGGCTCCCATAATTCAAAATATGTATGGAACTATTAATGCTCTGAGTACCATGGAGGTGCTCGGTACATTGCAGAACATCTCTCTTGCACTCAAAGGGTTAACAGTGACATATAGATCCATCTTGTCATTTGTGTAGTTTAGTAAATTATTTCTGCAATCAGATTGCCAACTTCACACCTGCTCCATGACTGACAGCTCTGAGTGCTCTCTGCTACACACGTGCACCAGTCACATTATGGGAATAAATGATCTTTTGTTTTTTAACTTTAAACGTTAATATCCTATTGTACAGCGCTGCGGAATTAGTTGGCGTGACATATAATTAAAGAATAATCATAATAATATCTCCAGTTCTACTGATTTGATTGGCTTTGAGTGCAAATCTTTTGAAAATCTATGGAAATTCAATAGTAAAAATGTGTTAAAGGGGAGATGCACTAAGGTATGATAAAGAGGTGATAAAGTGGAGATAACTTCTCCAGTGATATCACTTCTCCAATTCCTATGTTATTCTAAGTAGACAACTTTGGAGATCTTAGTGCATAGGCTGTATAGAATAACATAGGAACTGGAGAAGTGATATCACTGGAGAAGTCATCTCCGCTTTATCACTAATCATTCCTTACTCCATAACCCACCAGGTGTCACTCAAATGCACAAAAGCTGGGAAAGTTAACCCTTTGAGTGCCAGAGGGGTACGGGATGCATTTCAAAGCAATGCGTTCCGTACCCCTCTGGCACTCAAAGGGTTAATTTCACTTTATTCCCTGGGTAATGTGGGTGTTGTGGAGCTGCACAAGTTGTTTACTTCTGTAACGCCAATGGGCCTGATGTATGAAGAAAATGGTTCAATTCTGGAACAAACCAAGTGAACCATAGGAAATAAATACAAATTCCATTTCATTTAAATGGTGCTTTTAACTTCGAGAATGCTAGATGTCTCCAATGCATTGCAACCCAATTCTAGCATCTAAGGGGTTACAAGTTCTATCTAAAGAAACTGACAATTTTTTTTTCTTGTCTATGGTGCTCTTGGTTGCCTCAAAATTGTACCAATTTAATTAGTACATGAGCCTCAGTGGCATTACAGAAGTTAACAAAATGTACAGGTTCACAACACCCACATTACCCAGGGAATAAAGAGTCCAGAATTATCTGCTGTAACACCCATATGCACAAATGCCATGGTATCTGAGAGTAAAAAGCTCCAAATCATCAGTGCTGACCTTCACCTGCCATCTCCAGCCTGATGCGCTTTCTCTTACTGTGCCTCATTAAAAGACATAGAAAGTGCAGATAGTGTGTGGGTGGTTCTGTGGATACAGCATTCACATATTATATATATATATATCTATATAGTGTGTGTGATACGCACCTAACGTTTTATAGTCTTTGTGGAATATGCACTTATCTCTGTATAGTGTGTTATGTGATATGCACCCATCTCTGTATAGTGTGTGATATGCACCTACCTCTGTATAGTGTGTGTGTGTGTTATGATATGCATCTACCTCTGTATAGTGTGTTATTATGCACATACTTCTGTATAGTGTGTGTTATGCACCTACCCTATATATTGTGTGCGTGCTTTACGTGATATGCATCTACCTCTATGTGTGTTATGTGATATGTACCTACCTTTGTATAGTTTATATGTTATGATATATGCACCAGCCTCTGTATAGTGTATGCTATGCACCTATCTCTGTATAGTGTTATGTGATATGCACCTGTCTGTGTGTAGTGTGTGTTGTGTGACATGCTCCTACCTCTGTATAGTTTGTGTTATGCACCTACCTCTGTATAGAATGTGTTATGTGATATGCACCTGCCTCTGTATGGTGTGTGTGTTATGTAATATGCAACTACCACTGTAGAGTGTGTGTATGTTATGCAGCTACCTCTGTATAATGAGTGTGTTATTTGTACCTACCTGTGTATGGTGTGTATGAGATGTGCACCTACCTCTGTATAGTGTGTGTTGTGATACACACCTACCTCTGTATAGGGTGTGTTTTATGCAAATACCTCTGTATAGTGTGTGTGTGTGTGATATTCACCTACCTCTGTATAGTGTGCGTGCTGGGATATAGACCTACCTCTGTATAATGTGTATGTGTGTTATGTGATATGCTGCTACATTTATATAGTTTGTGTGTTATGCACCTACCTCTTTATAGTGTGTGTGCTATGTGATATGCACCCTCTGAATAGTGTGTTATGTGATATGCATCTACCTCTGTACAGTGTGTGTGTTTGTGTTATGCGATATGCACCTACCTCTGTATGGTATGTATGTTATCTCAACATCATGTGAACAACATTCTGTGCCCATGGGTTAATGACCAAGGGGGTGTGTGCATGTGTTTTCAAAGCTGCTCCTTCATCTCTGTTTCCCTTGAATTTTGTTTCTTTTTTTTTGCTTGTCATTATGTGGAATGTGGGATATTGGAGCCTGTGCAACTCCTTGCAGATATTTTTATAGGTGTGGCCAGGGGGGCTTTGACCCCCTGTCCATTTCTGTGAAAATCAAGCCCTCATGCATGGACTTATGGGAAAGGCAGTATGGAGGATGTTTGCATAATTCCTCATTACTGCCGCCCCTGGGTGGGTGTGTCAGGGATGCAGAATGTTGGTCACATGATGCTGTTATTCTTTTATATACATGCACAAATATTGAATATTGTCATAAATTCTGTATGCAGAAAGAATAAACAGCAATTCTGGATCAAACCACCTGCACTATAGCAGACAAACTAAAAGGATATCCAGCACATTGCAAAGCAATGCTCTGAAGATTTCTAGCTTTTAGTGGGTTAAAGGCCTCATTTAAATCAGTGGACATTTGGAGGATTTGTATGTCCCCTAAGGTGAAGTTGGTTTCCTCCAAAATGTATCCAGTTCTTAGAAATTGGCCTCCTGATGTTCTAAAACGGATAATGGTTATGTTGTTATCAGCCATTAGCCCATTCTCTTTCAGTTTGAATCCATCTTGTCACAGTAAACCCCATATCTTGGAACTTTGAGCTTAAGATGTTGGAATCACTTGAGTAGGAATTTAGGAATCCCTGCAGAGCACAGGACCTGAGTGCTTTAGTCAAGGTGATTTTATTTCATTTGATAAATGTCTTGTCAGAAAGACAAATATTACACACCCTGTAACCCACACCCTCCACTAACCATTTTCTTTTCCCCTTTTCTCATTCTTAAAGGGATAGTAATGTTTCTCAAAAACACAAGCTCCAATTAATCTTCATAGCATTTGGACCTCCCCTCAGATGTGGAATCTGGTCCTGGGATCAGACAGCTCGCAGCAAGATACAATCTTCTTACTGTAAGCATAAAGAAAACCCTGCCCCCCACCCCGAAAGGTTTTTCTTTATGCTAATTGAAGATTGTCCCTCTCTGCGATCCACCTGGACACCACCTTGCCGGTCTGAGGTGAGCAGTGTTACATCAGTAAAAGGGGCGGGAGGGGAATACTTTTTCATTCAATTACTCTTGAACTACAAGTCTGACATTATTGAAATAACACTCTCCATGGTCCGAATACTATGAAGATTAATTGGAGCTGCTTTTATTGTGAAACATTACTACCCCTTTAAAACTTTGATGCCGGCAAGCCTGTTACACCCTCCACAAAGCATGATAATGAAAATCGAGTAAAGCTAAGTAAGTTCCTCTGTGCCTTGTTTAAAACACAGCAACTAAACAAGGTGTAGCGGAAAGAATCTCCCTGAAAACTCTATACACTGACCTGCCTTCTCCTTAAAGCATGTGGTGTTAAGTGGAGAATTTTAGGCATAGATAACTTACTAAGTTATCCTTAGGCAGGTGTAGGGCTAGAAAATCAATTTCAGCACCTGTTTTAGTGGACTCTTATCGGTACATTCCCCTCATTGTGCTAGATTCATATAAACACCTATTAACAGGTATGCTGTATTCCAGTCTAGTGAGCCACAATCAAGTGTAGGTCTATTAGACCATTGTTTTACTGCTATACACATTTCTCTAGGAAAAAATTATTTTTTAGATCACCTAAACAATGAGCTAATAAAGTGACAATTGTGGTTCACTAACACAGGTGTGTGGTGCAAATCTTTATCTATTTGTACTCTCACTTTCATCATTATGTAAAAACAAAGATACTCCAGTGGTGTATACAAGTATCATGCTAGGCCCTGGTTGTTGTATTCAATTGACTTCATAGGTGCATTGACCTTTTACATTATTATTTCGACACAATAATTGCTTTTTGCTCTTACTCTGTAGTATGTTTCAATATGCAGCTTCATCTTGTGAACTGATACAAGTGAATTTATGCATGACCCCATGTCAATGGCAGCAAAGAGACATGTATCCATTACTCTACTGTCCCTAAAGAGTAGTGAATGTTTCTTCTAATATCAGACAGACATGTATATGGATTCCCATTTCTCACATCCAAGGTGGGAATATAGTATCATCATCTTTTACACATCCCTCCTTCATATAAAACGACCTACTTGTGCCTATGTAAGGACATCTCTGGCTGGGGAAGCAAGTGTTTTGTCCTACTTCTCACAAAATATGAACAAGATACCACAACTACAACCAGAAAGGTTTATACAAAACTTTAATGGCTAAAAGAGCTTTCAGTAAATAGCAAAAAACCATCAAAGGAAATTACAAAACAAGTAACAATTTAAATTGTCACAACATTTACAAACACTTCAAAAATATAGATATTACATACATAGATATATAGATATGTCTATTTGAATTTCAAATACAAAGTACTGCCAGTTAACAAAAATGGCTTTAAATACAATAAGCTATAGAAAAATATATACGCGATTTAGAGAAGGAATTTATATTACATATAGTACAAAGGCAGTGGCTGACACACAGGGGTTCTATGTATGAAAACAAAGTGGAGAAATTCTGGGGCAAACTAATTGCACCGTAGGTGACAAATACATATGCCACAAACTCCCACTGATTTAACTCTTTCAGCGTTGCATACCCCTCTGGCTCTCAAAGGGTTAAAGTGGGGTTTTACCTCACTGGCACTCAAAGGATTAATCCCTCTAACGTATTGAATCGAAGTGTTCTGGTTAAAAGCCCAATGAAAATCAATGGGAATTTTCATTTGTTATTTATGGTGCATTTGATTTTTCCAAAATGTCTTCACTTTGTCTTTATACATAAGGCCCAGTATTTACTAGCTGGCCTTAGCCTAATGATGTTCAAGTATGATCCTCAAGGGCTGTAAAAAAATAGACAGGATTTAAGGATTTCCTTCCTTGAGCACAGATGGGCCAGTCATATTTAATGAGTAACTGATTAACTCACGTGCTTAATCAGGGATATCCTTAAAATCTGTCCTGTCTGCAGTCCTTGAAGATTGAACTTTGATGCCCCTGGATTAGCCAGTGGGATTTTGCTACCTCATTTACAGTAAGGCTGCCAGTTCTGAATATTTGACCAATATAAATCCGAAAGTAGGGTTGTGTCACTCAGACACACAGAAAGCAGAAGGTATCTCTGCTATCTTACACAATTTTGTGGCTATAATGTAGGAGACTAACAGTGTCCTTTTTAACAGAAAGGTGGGTGCGTTAGCTAATATCAGTGCTCTATAGTTTGTCATGTATGTTTCCATACAGAGTGCAGTTTAGTGACAGCTTGGACACAAGCAAGTATGTTTCTTGATCAAATCCGAAAACTCCTGTCCATATTGTTTGCTTGAGCTTTTCTGGTGCCCATCGTATGGCTCAGTGACCTGCCATTAATGTGAATTATGCTGCACTTCTTGGCAGGAGACTATTCTCTTGGCAGGAATGTGAATGAGCCACTTTGGTCCCACATACCCCAGTCTGTGCTACTGATGGGGCATAGAAGAAGATTAGGAGGCAGCCAGCCTGGACAAAGCAATGCCTCATTTAGGAATTTGGTCCACAACTGAATATTCTACTTCAGATACCTTGGCAGAGTCAATAAGCTTAGTAAGCCCAGTCTTAGAAGAGTAGCGGAAGATAAAGGCCTTCATGATTTCATAGCGGTTGTTCCTGTGGATAAAGCTGTAAAGGATGGGGTTGATACAGCAGTGCAGGAGGGAGTAGCACTGGGTGATATGGAGGCCGGCATACAGGAAATTATCCAGAATGCAACTGAATGGAAGGATCTGCAAGAAGGATAGGACATCCAGCATGACCATGGCATGATATGGCAGCCAACAAACCATAAATACCACTACATAAGAAACAATCAGCCTCCCACTGATTCTCCTCTCCTGGTCACTAGTAGAAGATGATGAGGAGGAAGAAGACAGAGTCCAAGCCAGTAGGCAGTAGAATACAGCGATGATTGGGAAGGGAATAACAAATCCCAACATAATAGAGAGAATTTCCATTCCCAGCAACCATTCCTTGAAGGATTCCTCAGGGTACATGGAGCGGCAGTATGTCTCATTAGTGACTGGGGAGGACACAGTTTTTAAGTAGTATGTATCTGGGAGAGAGACAGCAAAGGCCACAAGCCAAACAATAACACAGACCAGTCTACGGATGATCTTCCTTTGTCGTTGGCCAGTAGCCCCATTTAGAGATACAGACAGATAGCGATCAACACTCATGCATGTAAGAAAAAATATGCTGCTGTACAGGTTGATAGAGAAGACCAGGTGGGTGATTTTGCAGGTCATCTCCCCCATTGGCCACTGGTTATGCTGTACCAAAGACACAACCCAGACTGGCAGAGTAAGCAGGACACAGAGATCAGCTATGGCCAAGTTGAAGATGTAGAGGTGAGTTTCATACCCAGTGGTCTTAGCCTGGAGATTAAGCCAAATGACGAGTGAATTAGCCAAGAGTCCCATGACAAAAATAAAGATGTATACAATGGCAAGGGTGTAGAGAAGAGCACTCTTGTTTAGAGTACTAGGACAGGAAAGAGACTCCAGGATGATGCAGTCACCACTGGAGCAGTTTAGATCACTGGAGTTCATGCTCTCTATGTAATCCATGGAAGCGGCAAAGTCAGCTGCACTCATTGCTTTGAAAAGTATGCAACCTGTGGAAAACAAGACAAGACACATGGTCAGAGGGGTTGGGACCTTCTAGCTGTGCATGCACCTGAATTTTGCATATCTGCTGCATTATACAACTATAGCACACATGCATACATTTTATAGAAAACTAATGCAAGCATACCATCTATTGAATATGAAAAATGTGCATTTATTTGCACATTTCATCTTGAGAGACTTCCCAAGATGACTTAAATACAACACAAAGAGGTTATTACTTGAACTCTATACACATATTTGTATCTACTGGCCCAGAATGATATACTGCAACACTTTAGGTTAAATTCACACAAAAATGTTTGCTCTGTGTTTCTTAAACTGTGTTAAACAGACACATTTGCATGATATAAAAGTGTACAAATACAGGCAAAGTTGAAATCAAATGTATAGACAATTTAACTTCATATATTATGCACCTACAGAATACATAAAGCCAAAAAAGGAGGTTGTGTGACAATTAAAAAAATGTAAGATATTGTTTACCAATAATATAATAATTCATTAATTAATTATTCAATCAATGTTTCAGTTCAGTAAGAACCTTTATCAAGACATGTCTTGATAAAGGTTCTTACTGAGCCAAAACGTTGATTGAATAAATCTGATTTTATGCAAGTCCTGTGAATGCGGGCCTATCTACGATCTTGTACATCCACTTGCTAGAACACCGGGTGATAACTCTTTGAAGGTACGAGTGCTAACCACCTACCATACTATATATATATATAATATATATATATATATATATATATATATATATATATATATATAAATTCTTAGAAAGGCTAGCACTCGCAGGACTTAAACGTAATAGAATTTATTTTATCGACGTTTCGGTTCAGTAAGAACTTTTATCAAGACATACATACATGTGTCTTGATAAAGGTTCTTACTGAACCGAAACGTCAATAAAATAAATTATATTACATTTAAGTCCTGTGAGTACTAGCCTTTCTACGAATTTGTATTGTTTTTGCTGGAGCACCCAGGCAGGTTTCTTATTGAAGGTACAAGTGATGACGGAAGACCAAACTATATATATATATATATATATGTATATATATATATATATATATATATATAGGGCTTATAATTTTAAGTCCTTTGCTACTAGCCAGACCTGAAAAGTTACTCACCACTGCAAGCCAAAACATACCCACCAGGGCTGAATTTCTACTCGCCAGGGCTAAATTTTCACTCACCATTGGCTAGTGGAAATTTTGAGCCCTGTGCATATATATATATATATATATATATATATATATATATATATATATACACACACACACACAATACAGCTGGCACACAATCAAAATCCACCATTTGTGTCACCCACACCAGGGGTGGAAGTAAAGAGGAAATATTATAATCTCCTCCATACTGCTTACCCACATACAGGGTGTGTTTATGATCTGGCAGTAGTGCCCAGGGAGGTGATGTCCCTCTGGCCACACCTGCCAAAATCTCTGCAAGGACTTTCCTGTCTCTCCTGTGCCTGACTGTATCTGCAACCTGTATTCCTTTTATCCACGGATTCACAACCTTCTCCTGGTGCATTTCAATACTACACACTTTCTTAGTTTGAAACACCCACCCCATCTTTTCACTGTTCGCCTTCCCATTACAGTGTTCCACCCGCTACTTCACCTCCACATTCACCTCTCCCATACTCCCATTTACCACTTTGGGTCCTATCAGATCCTGACAGGGCACAAACCTATCTTCAGTGTAAGAGATCCTGCAAGGTGGAGGCACAAGCATGCCAAACGTTGTGATGATCTGCCAGCTGCCTCTGGTGGGGGGTCCTGCTGATTGGAGGTGGGGAGGGAAAGAGGGATGTGCAGTCACCAGGACCATAGGCCAAGGAACATGCATGGGGACTTATGCTTTGCGATACATGAGTGGAAACCCTTGGATTAACGCTACACTTCATTTATATATTTATCCTGCTACTTGCCATTCATACATATGTTGGATTTAATCAGTACTACCGGAAATTTTGCTTTACTTTTATTCTATCATTTTTTTTACTGTGCGCTATTGATTTGGTTACATATAAGGCTGGTCCATATTTGCCCTGCTTCCATTTATGTGGTACTTTTTCCAGTCTAGCTGATACGATGATGTGGGAAATATGTTTATATAATAATATGCCCATTTTTCCAACATACTGATGATTTTCTGGAGATGTGCTGTTTTGCCCTTTTCATTATTTAGATCTTGAAGATGGTATAAGCTATTCAGGGTTGCTAAGGAATCAGAGATTACTTAGCAACATACACACTATTGTTATTAAGGAACATGTATCCACTAAGCGTCTATTACGCTACCAATAGGAATTCCGAGCAATGGATTCAAATTATCTTTCTCCTGGGTTCAGCACATCCTATAGGATCAGCTCACTGTATTTTTTCATACACTCACTTTATTTCATTATTGAGGTCAGTAACCTATTTTATTAAGGTAATATTATTATTTTTAATTTACAATTTTCTGGGGGGGGTTTAGTGGTGTATGATGCTCTGTGGGCTTAATGTTGGGTCTGACGCATTGAGCTGCTGCAGAAGGAAGCCTGTCAGTACACCTAAGGCCACACATTATTGCTACTTACCTGCTGTGACGCAGATTGCAGGCGAACAAAGAAACCACAATAAACAAACAATAAACCATAAGAAAAAATCTTTAATGTATGTGCAACTGAACCACATAACCCTTTCAGTACCAAAAGGATACGCAACTCATTCTTAATTAATGCATTACATGAAAGGGTTAAACTTCACAGGCAACACCGTGCCTCTATTGCTTGTTGTATATGAGACAAGAAAAATGTTTTGCTGTCCTTATGTTAACGTTGCTAGCAACTTTTTTCTTCTGATTACTGATCTTCATTAATGTTAGCCCTGTATAGAGGCCTCTTAAAATTTCACTGTTGGCTCCAAAATCATTGGAGTACTTTATATACACTTGTGCATGTTCACCCCTTAACTGGCTCCTAAAAACTCCTTGGTTCTTAATAGTGTCCGCATGTGTGTGTAACTCCTCCCATTAACACATTAACACAGACTGTGCAAAAACAAACATACTACAAAAGCCTATGGTTAGCACCATATTAGTGTCAGCAAGAGCATGGGATTCCACAAGATAGATTACATTTACATAAAGAAATAAATACACACAGTCTCATAGAAAGATACTCACAGACACACACAAACAGTCTGCCTCTACTGTACTCTCTGCTTCTTCACCTCAGACTGAGATCAAAGAAGAAGACAATGTAAAAAGCAGAGTCTCTCCACCTCCTCTCATCAGCAGGAATTTACAGCTGTCCTTGCTGGCTGGGGATCAGGCTCACACTGATACTGTGTACAGTGCTAAACAAAACATTGACACGGTGGCAGCCAATGAGTATATGCCTGACCACAACAGGGGTCTCCTCATGCTGAGAAAGAGCCCTTGGGCTAACAAGAGATAGGGTACTGTGCACTTACAGGGTGTACTTATATGATTCCTCTCTAAAATAGGTAGTGGAATCAATGTCTGCTACTACACCAATTTATTAAGCTTCTTATACTGGAAATTGTCCTCTGTACTCCAATTGTGCTAAGGGGAGGAGGGCAGTGTGGAGGTGTTTGGGGTTTCCTTTCCTCTGCTCCTTGTTTCACAACATGTACTATAAAGCAAAGAGGAAACATGAATAGCTTTACTCCATGTTCCTGCATATGCTATAATTGAGGAATTCAGAGACTGCGCCCATTAAAGTCTTAAATGGACAGAAACACATAAAAGTGAACTAGGGTTATATACAATTAATGTTAGCTTCTGGAACAATTCTCTATTTGTTTTCTGATGCCTAAAATCCAGTCTTACATATACTTTCCCAAGGCTCCAGGGCTCCCATTGATTGCCCAGGATATCTGTGAATGGGCTGAGGTAAAATAATGGCCTTTCTGAATACAACAGCAGTGTACACTAATCACAATGAGTTATCTGACTTATCTCATATCTCTCAATACAAACAGACCAAATAACACTAAATAAACACTATGTAAACTGAACAAATTACACATGCAGTAAAAGAAAGTTTGGGATGATATTTTAGGCATTTAACACATATGACTAACTCATTTTTACATATGCTAGTTCTAAGTACGTTATTTTTAAAGTTATATCAACCATTTCAATTTTTTGTAGTTAGTGTTCTTTAACAATTGCATTCATACGCTCTAGCAGATACCTGGCAGTGTAGGTGAACGAGCAGGAAACCAATGTCTTAAATGCTCAAAAAAATGATGGCGAACGATTTAGTATATTAAATATAAATTTTGTTTCTGATTCGCTGTCTGCCCTGCCCCGGGGAAGGCAAGGAGGTGGAGAACACTGGCAGGCAGCAAATCAGGGGCAGCGATTTTCAACCTGCCCACTCCTGTGAAAATTGTTGCAGCAAGACTCACCACTGTGCAGCGAGTCCCCAAATTGCATGGCATTCATAATCATAGAGGCAATGTCGGTACAGATGGAGATCCATCTGTTTGGGGATGATGAGAGCTGTAGTCCCCATAAGCTGGAGGTCCAATAATTAACTGCCCCTCCATTAATCTGTTACAAGATGGGTCACAGAGGGTTGATTGCTTTGTTTACGTACCCCTCCAGCCAAAAAGACATACTGTGTCCTCTGCCCACTCCCTGACACAAAATACTTTAGACTTTTCCCAACAGCAACAGGAAATCAGCCTGAAATGACCCCATATCTGCTTTTCTTTTTACGTGTGCCCTTTGATGACTAAATGACCCTTAACCACATGTGCAACAGCTCTGACCCCCTCCCCCTAACAAGAAACACATGTGGCAAACATAGCAAGTGTGAGGTGAACAGGGTGAGGGTGTCACGCATATGAAAGGGTTAAGATCTTCATTGTCCTTACGTGTTAAAAGATGTACAAATTACCCCATTGACACCCGCCAGGCTGTGACAGTGACCTGATTCTTCTCCTCTGTCTGTGACAGTGACCTGATTATCTTTCCCTTTGGACACAAGCCTCAGTTTGGTCCATAATGGACTGGATAGTGCTCCAGCTATAGAGATTACTTCCTGATTCTTGACTATTGAGGAAACCCAATGTTGCTATAAATTGACCAATGCTGAACAGATCAGACCAGTGGTTCTCAACGAGGATTCCATGGAATGCTGGTGCTCTGTGTGCATTAAATCAGGTTGACACTTTTTTATGAAGACTTTACACTCTTGACTAATGACCTACACAATAACAGGGTTGTCCTGAAAGTTCTACAAAGAGTGTTTAAGATGCCTTGAGCAAATAAAGATTGAGAATCAATACTAATTTTTCTTAGCTCTATGCACAGCTGTAGCAGATCTACGAAGTACGTTTACTGAATTAGTCTAATACGGTGGGGATATATGTAAAGGTAAGATGGAGGCATTATGGATCAAACCAACTGCATCTCAAGGAATACATTTTCCCATTGACTTGAAGTGGACTTGTTAACCCCTTGAATGCTAGTGAGGTTTCCGGGGCTTTCTTCTCAATTTGTTGTATCCTCTCTAGCATTCTAAGAGATAAAATCCCACTATGAAACAAATACAGGGGTTGTCCTCCTGAGTAAAGTAAGTGTTCTCCCATTACTTTGAGATGCCCTGTTACAAAGTGTTTAACAGTTCAGTTTATTTTTATTTTTTTATATATTCACCTTTTTGCAACACCATTATTTTTGTACATATTCCACAATTTATCTATCCAAGCTGCCTCTCTTCATCCACAATCCTGTTCACTGACACTGCCCACACCCAGCACTCTGTGTCCATGGAATTAGTACATAAAAGGGGATATGCATTATAGAATCTCCAAGGACGAGGGAATCTGAAAACACCAGATTAACTCTTTAAAGACCAATGCGTTCCAAACCCCCTGGTCCTTAAAGGGTTAAGGAAAGGGAGGAATTTCAGCAACATCACCTTTCCATACACATACAATGGGAGCAGAGACCCCCTACCCTGCACACACACAATTGTCTATTTAGATCAAGGTTATATAAAGGAAATTCTTCTAATTAAAGATTCTTGTCTGTGCAAGTAGGTAATCAAAGGCAGGAGAGAAAGGTCATGGACACTGTGAGCTAACAGCACTACAATCAGCAAGCCCTACCAATGCAAAAGTGAACACTGTTCTTTTTACTTCTGACAGTTTAAAGGAGCAACAATGTTTTATCAATGACAAATATGTTATAGTGCCTTTCCCGTTTAATAAAATAAGGGTACTACAACTGTAAAATGTTCTCATTCAAATGTTATTATAGCTCAAACTTTTAGCAAAAGTACAACGTGGCTTCCAAAATTAATTTTTAATGAAATAATGGGAAATCCTGAGTCACTGACAAGTAAGTAAAAGGAACAGCACCACCTGCTGACCATTACGGAAAACTGCAGGTTATTAGAAAGGTTTAGTAATATAAAAATAAAAGTCTCCTACCAGTAGGAAAACCCTTATTTTACTTTCTCACTATATATATATATATATATATATATATATATATATATATATATATAACCTGGGGAGGGGCAGTGAAGTCCAAGTAGGGTTACAGGCAACTGGAAACCCTGTTTTGGTTTGTCCTTCGTCCTAACCAGAGGAGGGTCTGTGACTGTTGATAACCATACCTGGGAACTCTCCGGTTTTGCTCCGGAGACTCCGGATTTCAGACTGAATTACCGGGTCTCCGGGGCAATGTGTGGATCACCGGGTGGGCACCACTTGTGCTCTGCCCCGCCTGGTTCCTCCCACTCCCCGCCCTCTTGGATACATTTTGCAGGGTTTTTTTTGTCCCACCCCCCCTCCGCAACTAAGCTCCGCCCCTTTTATGACGTGAATCGCTTCATTTTCTTCACAGGTCGGCACTGACAGGGTTACCCTCCGGGTAGCCCTGTCTCAAAAGTTCCCAGGTGTGTTGATAACTAATCCATTTTCCTGTGTAATAAGATCCAGAATCAGATTCAGTGACTCATTTTGCTTGTACCATTTTATGTTTGGTTAGGTACACTTACACACTTGGACACTTGATACTTGTTCCTGTTATCTTCTATGGAGGGTATGAATAGGATGCAGATACCGATGTGCTACCATGTATACATCCCTTGTAAACTAACACTTATAGCTGTTATTATTTTACAGAATAAAAGAACTCGTAAAATAAACACACCTAATCATAGTGAACTACGTTGGGAAAAGAGTCAGGAAATAGTGAACTCCTGAGCATAAGAAGATTGTAAATAGAGGTATTAATTACCCAATCACATTTACAGCCGATGACAATAAGATGTGAGGCAGGATAAGCCAGTTCTGTTGTAACCTAACTCTCCTAGAACGTTAGTACAATACAGGTCAGGATTATGAGTGGTTTTCTAGACAAAAGAAAGCTGATCTGAAAGGAACAGCTAAGTATGATCAAATTCTGTGAGATACCTTCAAAAGCGGTCCAGATAAACAGGTTTAACCAAATTAGATTAGGTAAATGTGATTGTGTCATGAAAGTAGGTTCTGTGTGTACCATTCAGATTATATGCTTCCTGGGGGATACAGTCACAAAGAGACACTGGGACTTTATCTCCTAGGAGATTGACAGGTAGTGTAAGGTGATGTGATGCTCACTACTGTTTAATCAGAAGAATGCTCTGTGGATCAGGTGTATATGTACTCATTTGAATTTAGGTTTTCTGGAAATATGAGATTGTCACAGTAGTCATAGTGCTGCCACATTGATCAGGGTAAAGCAGACTTTACCCTAGGAATAAGTGACTTATGGGTGAGATATTCAAAAAGTCATCATCATGAAAAATTGTGGGATCATAAGTTGGTAAAATAAGGACAATATTTTCAGAAGTAAATCCGTCACGCTTGAAAATGCATCTAAAGGATTAAAAAGGATGGTAACAAGATCTTGATGAACATTGCCTTTAAAAATTCTGATGTTAAAATTGTCTTTGATTTTGTCTTTCAAATTAACATTTTCAAAGAATCAAAGACATTTTTTTGTCTTTGAAAGACAAATTGCTTCTCAGTACTGCTAACAGTACTTTAATTTGTCTTCTCCACTGACCATTTTTATTTTGTCGGGAAAAAATTACTTTAATCAGACAAAAAAGTGACGTTGAAACAAATATTTTTTTCTGAAAATACCTTACAATATGGAGGTAGATTAAACCACACCCACCTTTAAGACTGCGTTTTTCCTTGGATGCAAAAATTGACAGAAACATGTCTGAGAATTTGATAAAGGCAAGTGATTCTTTGTGACTTTTGAAGGCCATTGCTTATTGCATGGCATTGACAAAAGGCAGATTTAAACAGAAGTCAGTGTATACAGACCAATGCAATACAATGCAAATACATATAAATACCTAGGTAAGTCCTTCTGATGAGCATAATTAAGAGCAGTATATTTCCATAACTGGGAACTCTCCGGTTTTGCCCCGGAGACTCCGAGTTTGACAATGAATTATCGGGTCTCCGGGGCAGAGTCAGATTCTCTGGATGTGGAGAAACCCTGCCCACTTGTGCTCAATTCCACCCTGTTCCTCCCACTCCACTCCCTCTTCTACCCCTTTCTAAAGTATATTCTATATATGTTTTTTGTTTGTTAGTAGTCCCGCCCCCTCACAATTAAGCCCTGCCCCTTTTTTAATGCTGCAAATAGCATCATTTCTCTAACCTCATCAGCACTAGAGGGCTGTCCTTCGGGCAGCCCCAAGTTAGACGTTCCCAGGTATGCATATTTCTAGGGCTGGAGTAGCAACCTTTGCCTCTCAAGCTTCTGGTTGCTAAAATTCCTATCATCCCCAATAAGAATTAACTGGGGTGATAGGATATGTAGTCCCCAACATCTACAGAGCCAAAGACTGACAACCTCTCTTATAGGGTATAGTTCTCATTGAATACCTGATGCTTATGAAATATTATGGTTACTGGCCACTGCATCTTCTCTGCTGACCTCTATTTGCCTTCACTCCAGTTTTATATTGTCCCTTTGGCAAAGTACTGGCTAAGTGACATCTTTACGAAAGGTGTATATTGCAGGGTTGTTTAGGAACCATTGCGGCCCTACAACAGGGCTTAGAAATGCTTGTCACTCCAGCTATTATTGATCTACAATTCCCATAATCCTCAGCAGCCAGTAGGTCAGCAGACAACAATGGGAATTAAAGTTCTGAAAAACTAGGAGGGACATGGCTTACTGAGGATGATGGAGGTGCTGGATAGTAAAGGTTGCCCACTGTTAGCCCAGTTTTACGGTGCTTCCTATGTAGCCCTGTAGCATGCAGCCATTATTAAAGGGGTGAGGTGGCTAGGCTATTCACAATATAAAAACTATATACCACTGTAACATACGTGTTCTATGACCAAGTAAGTTCTGGATTGCAGACAATAACTTTATCACTGGTTTCATTGACAAATTTCGCCATAGAAATTAACTCAATGTAATCTGATCAGAATCTGGATCACAAAAGGAATAGTAGGATGTATGCATAAAGAAATGGAGCAATTCCCTGGTCAAACAAACTACACCATAATGGAGAAATAAAAACATTTCTATTCATTGAAATTGGGCTTGTAACCTCTTGAATGTGAGAGGTCGATAGAGCCCAAAAGGTTAAAAGCCACATTTAAATCAATGAGGATTTGGGGGATTTTTATTTGTTCCCTATGGTAGAGTTGCTTTACTTGATCTTTGTGTATACCAGTAAGTCTGTTTAGAAGAGTTGTAAATTGAATGCACAATGATTACAGACCCAATGTGCTACACTAAACATCTGGGAGATAATAAACAATGGAGCGGACAATAAATACTGGTAATTCCACATAAATGCTAGCAGCCTTCCCCTCTAACATGCAACAAACCATAGTAATAGGGATAGTATTGTTTCAAAATAAAAGCAGGTCCAATTAATCTTCATAGTATTTGGGCCATGGAGAGTGTTATTTCAATACTGTCAGAGTTGTAGTTAGAGTAATTGAATGATAAAGTTTCCCCCTCCCCCTTTTGCTGATGTAACACTGCTTAACTCAGAATAGCAAGCTTGTCCTGATGGATTTCAGAGAGGGACAATCTTCAGTGAGCATAAGGAAAAACCTGAAAAACCTGTAAAGGGGAGCAGGGCTTTTATTGTTCTCACAGTAAGAAGATTGTCCCTTGCTGTGAGCTGTCTGGTCCTAGGACCAGATTCCACATCTGAGGGGAGGTGGCTAATACTAGGTAAAAGGGGCAGGAGGTGGATACTTTATCATTTAATTACTCTTGAACTACAACTCTGATAGTACTGAAATAATACCCTCCATGGCCCAAATACTATGAAGATTAATTGGAGCTTCTTTTATTTTGAAACATTACTATCACTTTAAGTGGAGCAATTCTAGAGCTAACCAACTATGCCATGGGTATCCAAAGTGTGCCTCGTATGCCAAATGTGGCCCACCTAACCCCAGGGTGTGGCCCACCAGAGATTTTTAACCCTTTCGGTGCACATATTGGTGGCGGTTAAATTACAAATAGCAAAAAAGTGGAAAAGTATAGGGATACCCGGTTGGATAGAGATAAAACAACATGTGATATAGCAGTGCAAAATCGAAAGAGGATTAATGTGGCGAGATAGGAAAAGTCCAATGACCATAGAAATATGGGATAACTGGATAAGGAAAATGAATAGTGTTTTATAATGATATTAAGTGAATAAGTATGCTCACAGTCTAGAATGGATGGGTTATGATCTATATTAAAAGTCCGTAGAGGTGAAAATAGCTAATGGTACAGAATACACGGATGTCAAAGAAAATGGAGAATATAAAGATTGGTGATATTTTTATGTATTTGAAAAATGTTTTGTCTTCTTGTACGAAAATTTATAACTGCCAGTACCGTACACTTCAAGAACAGTTGTCTTTTAAATAGCAGTATTGTAATTGACTCGACAGATAAATAAATCCATATTACTGAACTGCAGACAGGCTATATTCGCCATTGTTATCATATCAAAAATGCATGTGACCATCACAAGTGTGGCTTACTGTGGCCCACGACTGAACCAAACTTGAACTCCCCTGAGCTAGGTACTCCACAGGGAGGAGATACAATTTCCATTGGTTTAAAAGGGACATTTAACCTTTTGAATGCTAGAGCTTCCCAACACATAGCGAAGAAATGCATCGGAGTCCCATATAAAGTCCCATATAAATCAAGATAATATTTTGGGAAGTTTTAATTGTCCCCCATGGTGCAGTTGGTTTGCTCCAGAATTGATCCATTTCAGATTGATAAATAAGGTCCCTTATGTTCTTGATGCTAAACAGTGTATTCCTACATCCAAATAGCATGTAACTTAGAAAATGACACTTCTATAGCAACCCATACATTTATTCAAAGCCATTAAGAAGACAAAGGTAATTTATACTTGTGATCCAGAAACATCCTACCTTATTGAAACGACAGTGGTATGTTTCAAAATGTAAATGATCTTGGCTTTGTGTAGCCCAAGCACCCATTCATGAGCGTTGCAGCAGCCTAATTAATACATTGTTATTGAAACCCCACCCTCTCCTTTTCTCTCTCTCTCGCTCTCTCTCACTTCTAAGACAGCCTTCTGAAATGTCAGAAAATGCCCTTTAGTTATGGCCCCTCCCAGAAACTGTGGTAATAAGGCACCCTGGGGAAATCTATTCCATGCAGCTACCTCATCGAAACTCAGAGCTATTATCTAACGCACTTCCCTGCTGTCTTACTCTCTCTAATTACCTATTTCATATTGTTTTTTTCTTTTTCTACTCTTTATATTCCTGTTTTTCACTTAACTTGAAGCTTTTCTCCATGTGCCATAACCCTTTAAGTACCAGGGTGTCCAGCGCATTGCTTCACAATGCACTGAACACCCCTGTGGAGCTCAAAGGCAATAATATCTATCTTTAATCACTTCTTATATCCCAGAGATGCAACACGGCAATGCATTGGAGACCTTGCTTGAATGCAAGGGGTTAAGCAATTAGCCAATCGGAACAACTTACTGTTTTTGTTTGCTTGTTGTAGGTGGGCTTTTGGTTATGTCACCCATGTTGAAAGGTCAGCTGCTGGACTAAAGTGTTTTTCACGCTGATGACTATTGCCTCACATGGACGCATTAAAGTAAAGCAAGATGCAAGTTTACTGGGTTCATGCATTAATGTTCCAGCAAGGCAGGCCTGAACAGCAGTCTATGGGCCCACCAGCAGACCTTTCACACAAGCTAAACTGGAGGCTGCAATGTTCATTGCAAATGCCAATACATTCCTCTCAAGTGTCCATTTGTAGGACAGTCCCTCTTTGAGACCCAGATTCCTCTTTCCTACACTGGTGTCCCTTATTCTGAGAGATCAAAATGTGTACTGTATATATAAACTATCACATTGCGCCACATCAGTATGTGTTTATAAATTAACCTGGGTAAATAAAATAATTTGGTGTTGTTCTAAATAATCTATTAATTTACATAATGAACTTTCCGTAGGTTATAAAGTAACCTAAACATTCTGGGTAATGCCTCACCCACCAGTCGTACCCCCAGCAACCCACCAACGATAAGTATCCTTCTAGTTGCCAATAAGTGACTGACCCACATGGGCATTTACAAATAATATCTGGCTGGTGGGTCGAGTCAAATCCCCCCCCCCACACACACACACACACCACCACCGATGGGTGAACACCTAAAAAAAGGGATTAAAAGAACATGGGTGATGTAAATATGGCAGGGCTTGCCAAACCCCTGGCTCCAAGTCACCATGTTGAATAGAAAATGTAAGCTGGCATCTAGACATGGGTTTTCATTTGTAAGCCGTTGAGTGTCAGAGTTGTGTGCAACTCAATGAGTTGGACAGATTTCTGGTGCTCAATTGGTTATGTCAGCATGCTGAAATTACTTCTGTAACATCAATGGCAACAGTATCTGCATTGTGAGGTGCCCCTATGTCAAATGGGACCCACAAACTGGCTCATCGGGATTCTTGACAATCTCGTAATGGGCTGCTTTTGAATTATTTTATTTTAAGAGTGGAAACCTGCATGCTGTCCTCCTCTCTGTTTTGTGCCGATACTTCCGGGTTGCACTGAGGTGACCTTAGTGCAGTCCAGAAGTATTGGGTGTAGGACATTGCAGCGGTTTCCAAAAGTGCTCTGCACAATGCTGATATCAAGTGGTGCCTGGGCTTCATTGATGGGCAGTTGAGAAGATGGTTGTGTGTTCAGCTCTGGGTGTGTAGAGCCCACAGGCCCACCATCAAGGGGAGGACAGTGTGTACTATAAGTTCAGGAGTAATGGGCCTGGTGGACTAAATTTGTTAACTCTTGGAGTGCCAGAGGGTTGAGTGATGCATTGCTTAACCCTCTGGTACAAAAATGATTAAAACAGTGATGGAAGCAGAGGGCTGGACACTAAGGGCTGGATTCAAATGCAGGTGCTAATTTTATATCTGCTTTTATCTCCAGGTATCCCCACAGACTTCAATAGGAACATTTTTGATAAAACAGGAGGTAACATTTCTCGCCTGCGTTTGAATCCAGCCCTAAACACCCAGTGCTTTAAATGGGACTTTTGACACTTGAATGGTAGAGGTTTCCAATGCATTGCAATGGGTTGGATACATCTGTTGCATTCTATGAGTTAAAATCCCCACTTAAATCAATGTGAATTTGGGTCATTTTTATTTTTCTTCTGAGGTGAAGTTGGTCTACTCCTGAATAACTCACGTTCTGACTAATGCTGACTAACCCTTCGAGTGCCAGAATTGTGTTACCCATTAAAAAGCAAATAGTTTAAGTTGATGTGTTGTAAAGGAGCATTAACCCTTTGAGTGCCAGAGGAGTACGCAATGCACACATATCTCTCAGCTCAAATTGCTAAGCTGCAAGGTGTATTTATTCATATTTAACTGCAGGATGAAACAATCTAATCTTCACTCACATTTTTATGTTACTGTATGTGCTCGACTCCTAAATTTTGGGGTGTCTCCTAGAGTTAAACCAAACGTGTCAAGACCTGAAATATAGCGGGTGTCTGATACATTACTGTGCACCACTGTGAATGAGCTTTAACCACTTAAGGACCAATGCCAACCCAGAATTCCATTACATGCCAGGACTGTCACTGGTCCTTAATGTCCTGGCACATCACTGGTCGTTAAGGGGTTAAGCTTAAGTCACACAAGGAACTTTCTATGCAGGAATGATTATGAAAAAAGTATTAGCTATTATAGTGATTTCTGGTGCTGTTACAGTGCATGGTATGTCACAGGTAGACGTAGCTGGTTGTAACTTTCCAGTTTGTTAATGAGTCTGCATTTTATAATGTACCATAGGTTTCAATGGATTCCCACAAATACTGCAGAAGTTGATTTTTTCCATGTGTTGTCACTGCAGTTAATTGTAACTGCTGTTTACTTTGAGAGAAAGGTATTCTGGGAAGAATAAAAAAAAAAAAAAACAACAGAAAACAAAACCGTGCTAGGCTCTCATTAAAAATGCACGTTCCACCAATGAACCATGAGCTTTGCAAGCTGTGTGGCCTGTGCCACTGACACTACTTGCAGCTCCTTATTATAATCTACATTCTGAAGTCAGGAGGCATAGGAATTTAATCATTTGAGTGCCAGAGAGGTAAGCAACAATTTGCTTTGAAATGCGCTGTGTACCCCTCTGGCACTCAAAAGTTTAATGATGTTTTAAAGGTGGCTGCCCCATTCACTTTGAGGTGGCACCACATTTACCACAACTGCAAAGAGTAATAGGGGAAAAATGTGGTTCTGTAGGAATGGAGAACCGCTTCCCCATTAGCAAAGATATGCCAAACATTTAGTCTAGGGCCTTATTCCAGAAATGCCCCCAAAATTCATATGAATGTAACACTTTGACTATCTCTCTGGCACTCAAAGGGTTAAATGGTGTTTTTAACACCTTGATTGATAGATATTTCCAAAGCAATGTAAACCGATTTGTTAACATCTCTAGCATTCAATGGGTTAAAAGTATTATTTAAATCATAAGAGATTATAATTATATACTAGCAATGGCACTGGCATTTTGTTCCAGAAAATGTGGCAAATGTATCAGTGGTTCTACTCCATATAGATGTGATAGGCAAAATAATGTTGTCCACTCACTCGGCAGGGCTGTGTGAGAATCCAAGGTATTTCAGAACTTTACTAGTGCTGAGCTTTTTCTGCTCTCTACAAACAATAGTAACAGTGTCTTGTGAAAGCTGAGGTGCAGAGGCATCCGGCCTCTACATTTATCATTACATGTTTACAGTGTATGTATGTCAGGAGACTAAGAGACCATCAACATCACAAGCAAACAGGAGGTGGTTCTAGCGCCAATCCACAGATATTTACATTTGTGTATAAATATATATGCATTAGAGCAATAAGAGACTATTTACCTCACAAGTAAACAGGACAAGATGCTAAGGGCTTATACACAAAACCAGAGGAGCAATTCTGAAACAAACCAAATGTATTATAGGGGAGAAATAAAACCACCCACTGAGTTAAGTGGCATTTTTAACCCCTTGATTGCTAGAAAGGCAAGGAAATGCACTGGAGATCTCTCTAGCATTCAGGGGTTAAAAGACTCATTTAGAGAAAAGGAGGTTTGGGGAATTGTTACTTCTCCCCTTTTGGTGCAGATGGTTTGCTCCAGAATTGCTCTATTCTTTCATGAATACAATCCCAAGAGCCTAATGCAAACCAACTACACTCTGTGGGGAGAACAAACAGAAATTTCTCAAATTTACATTTATTCACCCTTTGAGTGGAGAGAAGTATGCAATGCATTGCCTCCCTGGCACTCAAATGGTTAAAGTAATGTTTTAACACCTTTAATGCTACATAGGTCTCCAATGCATTGCGAACAGTAAGGGACAAATTCATCAAGCTAAAGATCAAAACAACTATATCATAAGGGGAAAATAATAGTAAAAAGTATTCAAACAGGACCTTGTAAAGGTACAGTGGGAGCCCTGCTCCTGTTTATTAAAGGGACAGTAACACCTAAAAAACTATCTAGGGTTATACACATGGCCCATATATATATAAAAGAAAACTGGAGTTATTCTGGAATAAAATAGCTGCACTGTAGAGGACAAAAAAGTGCACTTGAATAGAGCTTTTTGAATGCCAGAGAGGTCTCCAATGCATTGCTTCGAATTCAAGGGGTTCAAGAGGTTAAACCTCAGGAATTTTCATTTGTCCCATATGATGTTTAATCCAGAATAACTCCAGTTTGCTTTTATAAAAATGGCCACATGTACTTTACACTAGCATCTGTAAAACTTATCTACTTGTTTTCTGAAGCACAAATAGTCTTACATATACTCCGAGGGTACAGACATCCCTGCCTTTTCCAGGGCTCCAAGTACCATACTAATCTTGTGGTGATTGTCTAGGATTATCTGTAAATGGGCTGCTGTAAGATAACAACCTTTTTGAATAGAAAAGCAGTGTATACTAATCTAAACAAACTGACTTTGGTCTCATATCTCTCATTACAGCACAAGGTTAAATAAATGCTCATAGGGCAGCATACAGGTGTTATAATGCATGATTAGGATTATATTTTTGGAATAAAACATAGGAGAAATACATTTTACACGTGACAGCTGTAAGAACATGATATTTAAAGTTATATCAACCTATTTAATATTAGGTGTTAATGTTCCTATAACACCTGAATGCTAGAGGGTTCTAGAACTGTGTTTGAGATTTATCAAGCATTCCAGGGGTTTAAAGCTTAATTTAACTCAATGTTCAATTGCATTCCACCCTGTGGTGAAGTGCACATGGTTTAGACCAGAATTTCACATCTTAACTTGATGAATAAGGCCCCAATACTTAATTAACTCTTTCAAAATCTCTTGTTTTGAAATAGACCAGGTATTGTCAATATTTGGATCTCTAGCTGTTGAGGATTACATAGTAACATAGTTGATGAGGATGAAAAAAGACATGCTTCCAGTTCAGTTCTGCTCATGCCATATCAACACTGTTGATCCAGAGGAAGGAAAAAAATCCTATTGAAGCCACTTCCAATTAAAGGGATAGTAATACTTCAAATTTACTAATCCCCAACTTGTACAACTTACAAAAAGAAATTAAATGCCCCAAATAACATCTCTCAAACCTTTATGGTTTGAGAGAAAATACATTTTCAAAGTCTCCCCCTCCCTCCCCTTTCCCTGCGATCAGCGTTCTAGCTGACTGCAGGTATAGTCTGTCGTACAACCATTCCGCGGCTCTGCAGCAGAGCCGAGATTCCATAAAGGTTTGAGAGATGTGATTTGGGGCATTTAATTTCTTTTTGTAAATTGTACAAACAGGGGACTAGTAAATTTGAAGTGTTACTATCTCTTTAAGCCCCAAGTGGGTACAAAAATTCCTTTGTGGCTCCAAATGGCAGTCAAATATTTCCCTGGATCAACATCCTATCTGCTTTGAAGCCAACTATCATAATTCTCAATATTGTTCTGTGCTAGATAGATATCCAGCCATTGGTTATTTGGGAATGGTGTGAATTGAGGTCCTCAACAGCTGGGGCATTATGGACTAAGGTGTGATAGACAGAGGATAAACTCTCCAGCAAGAGCCTACATTCTCCAATTCATATGTAACTCTATGGAGTCCCTGTCTATGCAATAAGATGGATGCTAGTGCATAGGTTGCATAGAATAACACAGGAACTGGGGAATGTATCACACTGGATATCCTCTTTTATCACATCTTAGTGCATGTTCCCCACTGGAGATCCAAAGATTAAAACACCTGATTCTAATCTTCAGTGCTGAGAAATACAGATGCCTCCAGATCTAGTTTGATGGGCGCCTTTTAACTTCTGTTCTGAGCAACCCACTGCAGACCAATTCTCACCTCCCCAGCACCCATAAAGTTAAAGGAGGACATTTCAATGCCAACAACTGTACCTGTTTTACCAAATAACAGAAGCAAACTACCCCTACCCCCTTTATACCTGTGCAAATATTTAGATTCACTCAAACAATAGATCTCCAACACTCAGATTTACCCTATCATTGCCAAACAGCCAATTATTATCACTTAATTCAGTCTATTCACTGTACAGGAGCCATTGTTGGCTAATGCTGCTAAAGAGTTAAAACTTTACTTGATTTGCTCTGAACTCTTAACACCCTCCACTATTTACCATGTAGTCTATCTGCTTCTTACAAAGTAACTTATTTTAGATATTTGTAGAGAAGTGCAACAAGACAGTGAGGCCAATGTAGACTGATGTTCTAAGACAGTGGTGCAATTCTGTGGCAAGCCAACTTCCACAAATAAAAATCCCCATGGATTTAATAGGGGGCTTTCGCCCTTCACAGGATAGGATACCTCTCTATCACTCAAAGGGTTAAAATAATGGAAATTTGGGAATATTTTATCTGTCCTCTGTGTTACAGTTGGTTTGCCCATAATTATTCCAGTTCTTAGTATATCTGCTTTGCTGCCTTCTTAAACTAGGTGGAGACTGATTTTTTACATAAATATCTACAAGAAGCAGATAAAGACCCCATTATAAATAGCGGAGGGAGGCAAGAGTTCAGACAGAGCAAATCAAGAAAATTTTTAACACCCCCCCCCAACAGCAGCATACAGCCTCATTCAGGGTGCAGAGTATTTACAGTGCAGAGCAAAGAGTGAAGTGTTAGTATGGATTGCTACAAGTAACCCATTTTCTGGCAAATGTGTGTGTGTGTAAAGTGTTGCTAAAAGCTTAACCCTCTGAGTGCCAGAGGGGTACACAACGCATTGCTCTGCAAATGCATTTCGTACCCCTTTGTCACTCAAAGAGTTAAGGTATTATATATATATATATATATATATATATATATATATATATATATATATATATATATATGTATATACAACTTCTACAGGAAAGAAACAACTTCTACTCTCTGCACACCTCTCTGGCATACAAAGAGCTAATGAGTGGTTAGCAGATTAGCAGAGCAGGGGGTTAAACAGTCACAATGTGTAGGTAACCTCAGTATGTAGGGGTCATGTGCATGGCATGTTAACACCTCAGTGTCACCAAACACTAGGAAATCCTCACAGTTATGGTAAATCTGACCAGACTCTGAAGTTGTTATGTAAAAGTCTCTTGCATGCAAAATCATGAGCAAAACTAACAGTTGCAGTTAAAGGGTAAAAAATAAACAGCAATTTATTTTTTTAAAAAAAGGTCCATTTAATTTCTTTGTTGCTAGAGAGGTCTCCAATGCACTGCTTAGCAATGTGTTGGAGGTCTTGCTAGCATTTAACCCTTTGAGTGCCAAGGATGCAATGCCTCACAAACCAATGCATTGGACATGCCACTGGCAAGGGTTAACGCAATTAGATGCCATTAACTGACACAAAGAAAACAATGTGCAATTCTGGATAAAAAATCTAACTGATTTAAATGACCTCTTCTATTCTTCTCAATGAATTAAAACATGTCTCATATTTAAGGGGTTAAAGTCACCATTTAGATTTGAGAGCATGTGCATCTGCAGACACTCATATAGCAAGTGTTGTGTACATACACAACTATTATTAATATTACATTATAAAACAAGGCAAAGCAGGTGAATGGGAGATAGCCATGTGTGTGTCAGTGAAAGGTAGCTGTATGTGTGACAGTGAGGCTGATGTACTACAAAGAACGTTGATAATTCTGGTGAAAACCAACTGTACCATGGGGGCCAAATTAAAAAATAAAACTCAAATTCCTCCATGAATGCTAGAAGGGACACTCCTGCATTGCGAAGCAATGCATTGGAGAAGTGCCTAGCATTCAAGGGAACAAAAAAGCCCAATTTAAATGTTTGTGGAGCTTCTTTGATCCCTTATGTAGCAGTTGGTTCCCCTGTATTGATCAGTTTCTTTGTATATCATCATCTGTAAGAAATAGTTGGTATGACAGTGAGTCATTTGTGCATGTTCGTGTCAACAAGAGATACATGTATATGTCATTAAGAGAAAAGAATGCATCTGTCAGCGTTACTTTAACCCTTTAAGGAGCACAAGTGTTAAGTCAAACGGATAGAAATGGGAAAGTATAATGTCACGTAAGAACTAGACGTAGGTCGCTGTGAGACAGTTGTGTCTGAAAGATAGCCATGCATGAGATAGTTTTATAAGTGTGTGTGTGTGTGTAGCGCGTGTGTGTAGTGTGTGTGTGTGTGTGTGTGTGAGTGTAGTGTGTGTGTAATAGTGAAATGTGACAATGAGAAATCGTGCATGTGAGTAAAAACAGCTGCGTGCTTAGTGAAGGATAGCTGTCAGTGAAAATAGCTATATTAGTCAGAGATAGCCTTGCATGTGCCATAGAGAAGTAGCTGTGTATGACCGTGAAATATAGCAGAACATGCCTTTAAAAGAGAACATTGCACGTCACTGATAAATAGCCGTGTATGATAGTGACAAACCGTGTATGTCAGTGAGCGATAGCTGTGTGTCAGTGAGCGATAGCTGTTTGTTATGAGGCTGATATAATAGCCCTTAAAAAGAACAAAAGTAATGCACCATAAGACATAATACAATCCTATTGATTTAAATAGGGTTTATAACGCCTCGAATGCTAGAAAGGTTTCCAACGCACGAGTCCTCTTTAGCATTTAAGGGGTTAAAACCCCTATTTAAACCTTTGAGAAATGGTTTAAGATGCAGCATTAAGCCAGTTCTCTACAGTACACCAGCCTCCCACACATAAGTGCATGTCAGTGTGATAGTTGCGTGTCAGTGGCCGATAGCTGTTTATGTCAGTTACTGATAGACTTGCATGTCACTGTGAGATAGCTGTGTAGATTAAATAGCTGTCTGATTCAGTACGAAATGGCTATGTATGTTAATCCAAACAAAACAATACAACGATATTAATTCATGAGTTTAATAATTGAGACAACCAGTTTACATTACACCGTATTAACCAAACTGATGCTAAAAATGACAATGCGTTGAAAACCACTCTAGTGTCCCTGGGGTTAACTTAAAAATCTGAAGTATAGTTATAGATCCAAGACAAAGAGGGTTAATTCTGATCCCGAGCCCAGCTTATCCCCTAGCCTAGAAACGTCACTGTGATACGAAATATTACCACTAACCCTTTCTGTGCAACTAAAGCTGGTCCCTGTACTATCTCTACGTCTCAGAGTACTAATATGTTGTGTGAAAGGTGTCACCCTACCCCTCCCTGCCCAAGTTTCATCCCTCTGCTTACCCTGCTCGTGAACTGGGGTGTATTGAGATTCAGACACTTCTCTCCCTTCTCTCTGTGCTGTACTTGTGAGCTCGGAACTCCACTGCTTCTATATATAAAGGAGCTCCACTGCGCCACTAGGGGGAGTACTGCTGATCGGAATGATTACTGGCCATGAGTTGGAAGTAGGGCAGCTCAATGTGTTCTATACATTCAGTGCTCCTCCCAGGGGACCGGTATCCAGGCTCAATATTAGAAATAAAGAGAAGATATTGAGAAGAAAAGGAGAGGCTACAGAAGGGGGTTGACAGGAGAGGCGTGTGCTATGAGAAAAGTTGGAAGCGAAAAAGAACAGAACAGAGGAACAGGAGACTACAGAGGAAAGAGAGAGACAATAAATATTGAAGAAACTGTATTTAACCCTTTGAGTGCCAGATAGGTACGCAACCTTCAGGCATTAAAAGGGTTAAAGTGCCATATTTATACCCTAAAGTGGAACTAATCTAAACAATGGGGAGAAAATACAAATTCCCAAACTTTCCACTGACTTAAATACTGTTTTCTTTTACATCTTGAATTCTTTGCAATGCTATGGAGACCTCTAAACCATTCCGGGGGTTATAAGTCCCATTTAATCCTTTGAGTGCCAGAGGGGTAGACAAAGGTGACTATGTGTCCAAGATTGCCAAGGACGGTCCCTGATTTTAAATGTGTCCCTTGCCCAAGGTAGCCTTCTTCAGGAACAATATAAAGTCCTGGAATGAAGACTCCAGATCACAGTGTTCTATACACTAGCTGGAGAACTGTCTGTTGCCTACTGTGCCAGGAAGTGATACCTCTGATGGGCCACAAAAATGGCTTCCAGAAAGAGCTCTAAACACTAGAGAGAGAGAGAACTGAGCCTTGATCCTGACACCAAACAGGAGCTGCAGTGCACTTTTGTTGTAGTGTAATGCTAGTCTAAGGCTTTGGGTGTGATGTACATTAACTTGCAGCCCACAGCAAGCATTGCTTTTTGTCACAGCAGTCAATGGGCAGTTCTCCCTCTAGTGTTTAGAACTGTGCTGGAGAAAGAGCAGGTTGTGCACTGATGTCCAGTGATGTAAAGTGACCCCTCCCTCATAACTGAACTAGAGCTGAGGAGAAAGTACTCTGTTGCTATTGTCTCTCTAGTGTCCCTGAATGGCAGAATGAAAACGTGTTCATTGCTCACCCTATAGGCAAAACATTGCAGACAGGGTCACCACATTCCTTTCTGCCATTCAGAGACACACTTGTGCAGCTTTATGGCTGAGTCATATGACATCACCTGCCCATGTGCTGATGTCACTGGATGTCAGAGCACAAACTGAACTTTCTCGGGAGTGTCACAAAGTTCCAGACACCAGGAAGGTACACGCATACCTGGGAACATTCGAACTGAGCTGACCCCGAAAACTTTGAAATATTGTAACCCTTTAAAGAGATAGTAATACTTAAGTATTACTAATCCCTATAGTAAAGTCCTTTTAAAAATACACGTATTGCCCCCAGTTTCATCTCTCAAACCTTTATGATTGGAGAGATAATCGCTCCTAAAGTTGCCCTCCCCCTTCCCCGAAGTAAGCATTGTAGCTGACTGCAGGGAAATCCGGTCTTAGATCATCAGGCGGCTCTGCAGCAGAGCCGCGATCGCGTTAATTAAAAAAAATCTTTCATAAAAAGGTATTCTATATGTGTTTGCAAACCAAGCACACACAGAAGACCATTTCAGTGAATGTTTTCTTTTTTATTAAATCGATTGCGGCTGTGCTGGAGAGCTGCCTAAAAGTCGTACAAATGGCTTCCCTGCAGTCCGCTAGAATGCTGACAGCGGGGAAGGGGGAGGGAGAGGGCAACTTTAGGAGCGATCATCTCTCAAACCATAAAGGGAGAGAGATGAAACTGGGGGCAATACATGTATTTTTAAAAGGACTTTACTATAGGGATTAGTAATACTAAGTATTACTATCCCTTTAAGCTTTCCATGATGTAGACTTTATACAGTATGTCCCTGTTTGCTATAACCCAGAAGTGCTCTAGTCAGTGTGCAAGGAAACTTAAAGGGATAGTAATACTTTGTTTTATCTTTATTTTATTTTGTAGGCATTAAAAAAACATGAAGAACGATATAAGTCTTATCTCTCAAACCTTTATGGTTTAAGAGATATTCACAAGCAAAGTTTCCCCCTCCCGCCCCTTTTTCCTAGTGTAAACCATCTCTTCTCAGATGTGAATCTGGTTGTAAGACCAGACAGATAACAGCAGGGGACAATCTTCTTTGTATGAAAACAATGAAAGCCCTTCCCCACCCTGACAAGTTTTTCAGGTTTTTCCCTTATCTTAATTGAAGATTGTCCCTCTCTGCAGTCTACCTGGGCACCTCCCTTCTGATCTGGCTGAACACTAGTATACATATAAAACGTAAGGGGAACAATTCTGGGACAAAAGGACTGCACTCTAGACAAGAACAAAAAACACAGGGCATGCCTCTTGTGCACAAAGGGTTAACCCCTTAAATGCATTATAATGAAGAGGTTAAGAGCACCATTAAGATCAAAGGTTAAGTTGTGTCAGTTGTATATATACACACACTTAAATATATATCTATATATATATCCAATTTAATACATGTGAAATTCAGTTAATAACCCCATCACCAGCTTCAGAAAAGCAAACAAAAAGAGAAACAAAAAAGGTGCAAAGGGAAGAGGGTTGAAAAGGGAGAAACACAGAGAGAAATGCAGGGACATATAGAGGTGTAAGGAGATTAGATGGGGAGAATGAGAGGGAAGACTAGTTTGGTGGAAGGAGAGTATGACTGAAATAGGGAAGGAGTCAGACTGGTGAAAGACAAAGGAAAAATTGAGAACCATGGGAAGTAATGAGAGAAGGGAGAGTTAGGGGAAAGGATGGAAAGGAGAACTGAAAAAGTACATAGTGAACTAAACATTTTCTCTGTCTTCCTGTTGTGTGATCAGAGCTGCACTGCACGTACTGTCCTCTCTCACTGGCTGGCTGGTGGTGGTACCTGTCAGAAAAGGAGGGCACATTTACAGCAATGTCCAAGGTGGTGGCACTGCTCTGCCTCTGAAAGTGCTGCTTCAGAGATATTTACTTTAGTGTGGCTGTGTGAACCGTGTGATGCCAAGGTGTCACTGTGTAACAGCGAAGGCTGACAATGTACCTTATTTCCAGGACTGTTCATTGTCCTGGTAGGGGGCTGCCTGAAACGTGGGACCCAGATTTCAACTGAGAGACTTTCTCAGGAATTCTGGGTAAGGTGGCCACATAGCCTTTTAAATCAGGGACACATGAGAATTTCTTTCTGCGCTACTGTGCAGGAATCAGTGCAACTCTGCACTGTGTGTTTTGTATAAGCACCCCTGATTTAAAGGGATATGGGGTCACATTAATTCTGAGACACTTGATCACGCTCATTGCAAAGCAATACGTTGTGCACCCCTCAGGCACTCAAAGGGTTACACTTGGTGATATGAATTTATTTCCTGTGGTGCAGAAGGTTTGACCCATAACGCCTCCATTTCTTTGTGAATATGGATGAAAGTGTTAAAAATGTGTTGTTTTGTAAGGTCAGTAAAGAACTGCAATATTCAGCTTAACTCATTGGATGCTAGAAACATTTCCAAAACTTTACAAACAATCTCTTGGAGGTATATAAAGGGGTCAATATGTAAGTATGCATGCAGCCTTTTACTACCTCTTTAAGACATCTTAACATATCTGTATTTTTAATACTTTTAATAAAATTCCACACAAGAAGGTTATGCTTGAAACCAGGCAAAGAACAATAGTTTAAGTAAAGTTGATTTTAAGGTACAATAAAGAGTTACAACATGTCATTAATTGTGGAAAATTAATTGTATCTCTTTACTGTGGCTGTTATTGTTAAAGGAACAGTATTGCATAATATGGAAAAAAATATATTGCAGGTTTATCCTAAGTAAAACGAGGCGACTCCAACTGCTGAGCGGTTCTATTACAAAGTCACTGCAGCTCAAACTTGCATTTCATGAGTGCAGTACCCCCATGGCCTGAAATGGCACAGTGGCGATGTTGCTACCACAGCTTATAGAGGGTTATAATCACTGATAATAGCTGTCCATACATTGCTGTAACAGCACTGCCGCCATAACATTTCAATTACGAGAGTACTGCACCCAGCAAATGTAAGTTTGAATTGCAATCATTGTATTATTAGGTGATAGTAACCCTATAAGACTTTGGAAACAAATTCCTCCATTTCTCTCTGGAGTAGTATAAGATATTAGATGTGAGACTGGGAGTATTGGAGGAGTTCCTGTAACCTGTGGCTTCCCAGCTGTTCTTAGATGACAACTCTCATCATCTTTAGGACAATGTATGTTGTAGTCCAGTAACAGCTGGAGAACCATGAACTGACAAACAAGCCTTAACCATATGAGTGTCAGAGAGGTATCCAATGCATTGGATATCTCTCTGACACTCAAAGAGTTAACCTTTGAATGTCATGCCTCTGGCTCTCAAAGGGTTAAGTGTGCTAAAATTTGCATTCTGCTAGCCACTAGATGCTTTTATCTTTCACGTATATGCTGAGCCATGAGACTTGGTGAGCTATGGCAGGTTTACATTTATATCAGTTTGTAATTGCATTTAGTTGATTGAGATTAGTGCTCTTTGTGAAGCTTGTATACATCTTTTCTGACCCCAGAGGCTTCATCATTAGTGTTGAGCGAGCACCCCGATGCTCGGGTGCTCGGGTGCTCTGACCGAGCACCCCCTGAGGCTCGAGTGCTCGGCCGAGCACCCGAGCCCCATTCAAATGCATGGGGCGACACGAGCATTACACCAGACACCCCCTGATCTGATGAGGGGAGGGTGCCTGGTCAATGCCCCCCTTCATCTCCGCTATGCCCCCTTCATCTCTGTATGCCCCCTTCATCTCCGCAATGTCCCCCTTCATCTCCGCAATGTCCCCCTTCATCTCCGCTATGCCCCTCTTCCACAATGTCCCCCTTCATCTCCGCTATGCCCCTCTTCCACAATGTCCCCCTTCATCTCCGCTATGCCCCTCTTCCACAATGTCCCCCTTCATCTCATCTATGCCATAGAGGAGATGAATGGGGACATTGTGGAAGAGGGGCATAGCGGAGATGAAGGGGGACATTGTGGAAGAGGGGCATAGCGGAGATGAAGGGGGACATTGTGGAAGAGGGGCATAGAGTCTATGCCCCTCTTCCACAATGTCCCCCTTCATCTCCGCAATGCCCCCTTCATCTCCGCAATGCCCCCGTACCTCCAGTCCCTGGTGGTCCAGCGGAGCGTCTTCTGATCTGTGCCTCTTCCGGCACAGATCCCCGCCACCCGAACATGGCGGGAGAGCACATGGCGGTACTCGACGAGTACCGCCATGTGCCGAGCAGAGCGATGCTCGAGCCGATCCGAGCATCGGCCGAGCACGCTCGCTCAACACTATTCATCATCAATTGCATTATCAACATTTCATATTTTATTTATTTATAGTTTTTGTGATGTACAAAATGAAAAGAAGACATTTGAGGTTTCCAGCCTGGCACACAATTGTCTCATTATCAGTTGTTCAGGGACCATAAAGGTGTCACCATCTACAGAAACTCATTCTTAATTTAGGGTTTGTATTTTTATATACATTTCCATGAGCTTGAGGCTATTTTTAAACAAAACTATGAACAAGTTTATTCAGCAGGAACACATTTAACAGAACAATCAATATTTAAAGGGCAATTATCATGTTTTACTAAGAGTGCTCCTACAGAAGCAGACTTAGTATAAAGCCAGGGTCTGTTCTATTCAGCCACAGAATGGCTCCTATCATCCATTAGAAGGATAAGAATGCTCCCCCCCCAGAAGACAATCGGTTAGAAAACATCACAGAATATGTGATTCAACTACAGACTTGGCTGGTTGTTTGCGCATCCTCCATAGACCCTCTGTGTCAGGTTTTCAGGCCAGACACAGATGTTCTATGGGGACTATATGCAGAGCCCAATGAGACTGAACTCTTAAAGGGATAGTAATACTTCGTTTTAACTTTATTTTATTTTGTAGGCATTAAAAAAACATGAAGAATGATATAAGTCTTATATCTCAAACCTTTATGGTTTATGAGATATTCACAAGCAAAGTTTCCCCCTCCCGCCCCTTTTACCTACTGTAAACAATCTCTTCTCAGATGTGGAATGCAGTCCATAGACTGGACAGATAACAGAAGGGGACACTCTTATTCCTGTGAATACAATGAAATCCCTGACCCCCTTCACAAGCTTTTCAGCTTTTTCTCTTATCTTAATTGAAGATTGTCCCTCTCTGCAGTCTACCTGGGCAGCTCCCTTCTGCTCTGGCTGAAAAGTGTTACATCAGTAAAAGGGGCGGGAGGGGGACACTTTGTTTGTGAATATCTCTTAAACCATAAAGGTTTGAGAGATAAGACTTATATCATTCTTCATGTTTTTTTAATGCGTACAAAATAAAATAAAGTTAAAACGAAGTATTACTATCCCTTTAAGACCTCAGTTTTGCTGTTCAGTCTCTTCTCTTAGGACGATGGCCCAGGAGTCTGTTTTCAGACCCCTGTTCTTCTCCTCAATTGGTCTGCCATAGCTCACAATGCAGCCCTGGCTTCACTGGCACATCTTCTCCCAAAGAAGCATATATCCAATGAGGAATACTCCACAGGACAGTTGCTCTTTAAGAGCTGCTTATCCGCTTGTCCTTCCTAAGGCTTCTCTTCCCCAGGAAAAGCTCTGTCTGTATTTGAGCTAGATTTGCTATTCTGGAAACTTAGCCAGTGACTTCTATATACTTTCCCGCTCCTTAGAGGCCCCTTATTGGAAGTCCCATTCTCTTTCTCTCGGTGGCCCCTTTGCCAGGACTAATCTACATCCAGATATAATTCGAGGTGGGGGCCCCCTATATGAACTCATGTCCTCTCTAAGACGTCAAGAACTTCCTGTCACCACTTATAACATGCCTAGATATGCCACCCACGGCGAGAGTCCCCTAGAGCTTTCGCTGCAAAGGTAGATTCTAAGGGATAGGCTAACTCTATAACTATCCAGGAGGTATCTGTATACAGGCACACAACCCTCCTGTCCATCTCAATGCACATCTCATTTACACCACCCCCTGGAGCATTTGTACTGGATGTGCACTATATCTATGTCATGTATAGCCTGCACCTGGACAAAGGGAACAAAAAGGAATGTGCTTAAAACATCCACTCAGTCACTGCTACTCACCTCTTCACAAATGGGGAGCAAAGTGGCTGATTAATGCGAAATGAGCCTTGCACCTAGGCACAAAGTGAGTACAGAGTCTGCTTTGCAATTAGAAATGGCCCTTTACACCAAAATACACTTTGTGCCACTTTCCTATATCTACCTCATTGTGTGACATAAAGGAACCCAAAGATCCCCCTCTTGGGTTAAACAGTTGACTTTAACAGCATGGGTGTCTAACATGTGGCTGTGTGCCAATTGCGGCCCACCTGACCCCAGGGTGAGACCCACCTGAGATTTTCCCAGATTGCCAATACCATACAGTTCAAAAAAAGATGTCTGTTAGATATCAGTATTACTATTGACTTGATGAGTACATAAGTCCATTGTTATCAATAAAAAAATGTTTTCCTCACTGTCTTTCTGATCATGTGGCCTACTACTTGGATTCCTCTTCTCCAGGGTTTCCAGATCATCCCTTTAACCCTCTGAGTGCCAGAGGGGAATGAAACACATTGCTTTGCAATATGTTGCATACCCCTCTGGCATTCGAAGGGTGAAAACTGGACACATATGAAAAATGTGTTGTGCATGGATACCATTGAAGCCCAGCAATAACCCTTGCAGCTCTGTTCAAATTCAAATAGATAATATGAAAACCCTGGTTGACTCTGTGCACATATAACTGAACCCAAGAATTTACAGTATAACAAGGGGCTACTTCTTTCAAGCACCTATTTACTAAGTGCCAAAATGTGGCAGATTTTGCACCTGTACGAGCCAAAAAGACAAATTAGAATTATTTTGAATTACATAATTGCCTCCATTTATGCTTAGAAATACGACACCAGCCAATTATGAAAAATGCACACTGCCGGACTTTATAGAAACCATTGCAGACCTAGGGCAAGGATGGGCAATGTTTGGTGTTCGGCTGTCGCTAGACTACACCAGCTGAGGCTGATGTGAGTTGTACCCCAACAAATAGCTGGAGAGCCAACACCCCATACTAGGCCTTCTATATAAGTGGTATATACAGTATATATATATACTGTATATACCACACACACACATATATATATATATATATATATATATATATATATATATATATATATACTGTACATATATATCTATATAATACCACACATATATATATATATATATATATATATATATATATATATATATATATATATGCATTTATTTATTTTTTTATTTTTATTGAAGTATTTTCAATTTAACACAAATACAGAAAAAAGAGAAACAATAGAAGGAGAAGTGGGGGTAGGAAAGGGATATGTGCCCTATATGAACCCTTTGAGTGTCATAGGGAAGTGCAGCGCATCACTCTTCAATGCATTGAACATCCCTGTGGCACTCAAAGGGTTATAGAGACAAGGTGGTATCCCTACACTTGCTGGAATTGTTTGTATAATCTCCCTATAAACCATCATGGGTTTATGCACTTAGCCACAGTTATGGTGGAAATCTAAACAATGAGATTCTTGTTTGGAATACATAGCTGTATTCTATATGTTAAGTCTAGCAATACTGGCATGGCTTTGCCCGTCTGGTTAATAAAACATTGATTGTATTAATGACAGTGCTTAGCCCTTCCAGCTCCAAAAAAAAGGTATGCAACGCCTTACAAATCACTGCGTTACACAACTCTCCATCAGTGAGCCTGAATGTGTGTGAGGGTTTGTGAGAGAGAGAGCGTGTGTGTGTGTGCGTGTTTTGTGTGTAGTGTGTGTTTGGCTTGTATTGTGTTTTGCTTGTATTGCATTGTGCGTACAGTTTTGTGCATGTAGCATTTTGCATATAGTGTATAGTGTATAGCATTTTGCTTATTGCGAATAGCATTTTGCTCATTGCATATAACATTTTGCCTAAAGGTATTTTCATTTCTCCCATATTCTTTGGTTGTTTTTCTCCAGAATTGCTCCCTTTAATGTATTGAATACGGCCCCATAAACCTTCTACTAAATAATGCAAAATAGGGAACGGGTGACATTTATTTTCTCTCATCACTTTTTGCACGTTAGTGGATTATTAACTTTTTAAAGCTAATATTTTCTTAACCCTTTGGTTAATAATAATAAAAATAGTAAAATTGCAGGGCCCTATGGCAGTGAAGGGGTTAAGCTCAGGAGACATGCAGTTGATGTATACTCACAGGTGCTAAGGCTTTTCCCTGAATAATAAGTATAAACCAGACACGCGAGTGTTTAACCTCTGCGCTAAAAAAAGTTAATTTCATATCCCCTCTGCTTAATGACCAGGGACAGCTGGGCATCTGCGGAACCCAGTACTAACTGAGCAATGCAGTAGCAATGTAGGCATCTTTGGTAGTGCAAGGGTTAAAGGTCTCGTGGTAAATTTTGGTTGGCTCAGTGAGCTATTATTTGGCATTCTCAGCACAGTCTGACTCTTAAAGGGATACTAACACTTAAAAGTTCAGATGGGTCATTTAGTTTTAAATATCCTGTTTTTCCAGCCGGCAATTCCAAAAGTTCTTTTTGTGATTGCTAAAATTCAGTCTTAATGAAAAATAATGTCTTGCACATCCCTCTGGTCCTTAAAGTGATAGTCAAGTTTTAAAAAAAAAAAGCAGCCCTGATTAATCGCCATAGTATTTGGGCCATGGAGAGTGTTATTTTAATACTGTCAGAGTTGTGTTCAAGAGTAATTGAATGATAAAGTATCCTCCTCCAGTCCTCTTTTACCTAGCGTAAGCCATCTCCTGCAACAAGGGAAAATCTTCTTACTGTGAGCATAAGGAAACCCTGCCCCCTTGACAGGTTTTTCTGTTTTTTTCTTATGTTCACTGAAGATTGTCCCTCTCTGCGATCCATCCGGACAGTCTTGCTGCTCTGAGGTGAGCAGTAAAAGGGGCGGGAGGGGGATACTTTATCATTCAATTACTCTTGAACTACAACTCTGACAGTATTGAAATAACGCTCTCCATGGCCCAAATACTATGAAAAAGAGATAAACACACAGGAGGAGAGCTCGGTAATGTAGGATTATATTCACCTGATGCGTGAGTATAAAATTATACTTACAATATCACTTCCCGCCAGCCCATATATAACAGGAACCAGTGAAATAGCCAGAGGGGAACAGAGGACCACACGCAGGTGATGGCTTTCAAAAGTAGATATAGCAAAGAAGAAAAAATACTGGATACAAGCGAACCAATTAAATAATAATCCTATATAATAATTTGCTAAATCGTGTGTAACGCCGCAACATGCGCAGTAGACACTGCTGCACGTGCTGCAGTCATGTGCAGTAGAGACTGTCCGCGCCGCGGCTGATACAGAGATGGGCGCTCCGAAGGAGTGTCCAGCTCTGTATCAGCCGTGGTGCAGGCGGTCTCCACTGCGCGTGACTGCCCCGCGACCGGGTGGCAGTGGCACTGTGGCCCGTGTAACGGGCTGTTCAACTAGTAAAAAATAATTTATTAAAATGAATAAAACAACAAATCTCCTGACATGTTAAGTAATCTGCTGAGCACTTCTTCAAAGGAGTACGGAGTATGTATGAAGTCAGTTCAAATATCCTCCACAGGCCAATTTGGTACTAATCATTTAATAGTGGTAACAATGGAATGTGAGTAACATTCTTCTTTTCTTTCTGATTTCTACGTTTTGCATAAGGATACACAATGATGCTCTCCCACTTCTTTCTTTTGGTTGTTCAAATACATAAAGATTAATTGGAGCTGCTTTTTTGTGAAACATTAGTATCCCTTTAAATGGTGATTGCAGAAAAACAGTTATAGTTTGCTTAACCCTTTGAGTCCAGTGGGTTGAACAGTGCATTGCTGTAAGGTGCATTGCTCATCCTTCTTGATCTCAAGGGGTTTACACATCGTTGTAATGACTGTCTCAAAATTACAAGGTGCAATTCTTCCTGAGCACTGGCGTAAACTGTCCAACATAAGGTTCCTGTTTTGGAATAGAAATGGGAGACTGTACTTATTAACCCTTTGAGTGCCAGAGGGGTACGACACTCAAAGGGTTAACAATCACTCGCTCTTAATCATAACACTGCTAGCTTGCAAAAACAATAGTCATTTGTGACTTTCAGGTACAGAAATATGACTACCAACACATTCATTGGAAAGGTAAATCCTCCTATAATAGGCCAGAATGTTTGTCCGATGTAGTTATGAGCAGTGGAGACTGCCTGATCGCACAGAATGCTGGGAGCATTCTCTACTGCACATGACTGCATCGCGTGCCCTGCCAGTGAGGCGGTGGCAGTACGCAGAGCAGTACCGGCCTCTTTACCTCACCGGACCTTGGCCAGTGCACACAGGCTTTTACACTAGTAGGGAATAAATAAACATTTTAAAAATTCTTATTGATGGGACTTTTCATCTTTTGAATGTTTGCAATGCTTTGATACAAGGGGTTAAAAGCCTGATTTAAAACACTGGGAATCTTAGGACCCCATAATGTGCAGCTGATTTGACCCAGAACCAGCCCAACAATTCTTAAAACAGCATTACTATAAAGGAGAATAAGCTAAGAATAAGCAGAACAATACTGGAGTAAACCAGCTGCACTTTATGGGACAAATAAACCCTTCCAATGATTTAAATGGGGCTTTTAACCCATTTGATGCTAGACAGGTCTCTAACACATCGCAATGCAATGAGATGCAGATGTCTCTAGCATTCAGTGTTAAAAGCCTCATTTAACCCGTTGAGTGTTTCTTAATGCGTTGGTCACCCCTCTGGCACTCAAAGGTTTAAAGCCATGAACATTTTGGAATCTGTTATTTATCCTCTACACATACTTGGGAACTTTCTAAATGTGCTGACCCTGAGATTGTTGAAATATTAACCCTTAAAGTTCCTGAGAACATAGGGGAGATTTATATAAAAAAAAAAAACATTCTTTGTACTTTATTAAGAACTGTTGTTAAGTAATGGCAACTGGTGAAAATGTCTGGTCTGATTTATAAAAGAATAAGGGCATCTTTATAAGTGAGTAAGGGCATCATTACAAATATGGCATTAGTAAGGTGATACTAACGCCTGAAATGGTTAAGAACAGAATATAGCTGGCCTTAAGAGTCTGGCACAAATTGCTCTGCAATGCTCTGCAAAACTCCTCTGGCACTCAAGGGGTTAAACTATGCACATATGAGAGGGTTCTTTGTATGGCACATTAATAATATCACTCTTTATTTTACAGGTATGTGAAGAGAAGACAGAACAGAAGAAGAAAGAAGATGGAGAGGAAGAAGAGAGAAGATGACCAGGGTGCTTAAGACTCCGCTGGACATCAGGATCAATGGTAAGTGTTTCTTTTCAGAGACTTTTGCTTTGTAACTTAGATTAACCCTGTGAGTGCCAGTGAGGTAAGCATACCCTCACTGTAACTCATAGGGTTAATTCTACTAACACTGGACACAGTTTGGGTGTACTTTGGATGTACTGACATGGGACTTAGGGCCCCATATCAATGCATCCACTGAACATTTTTTTGAACATTCAATTGATGTGTCAGCTGTTTAAAGTTGCGTTAAGGGACTCTGCGCCAAAAAACACTGAGTGCAGATTTCCCCATGTTTGCACATTTAATTGCGTTGAAAATGGGCTCAATGGGCTCAAATGGCCACTAACTTTAGAGCCTGAGGTGCTTATTTTTCTGCCTGCATTTCTTCATAGCACAGGTATTTGCTTGAATATTATTATTGATAGCTCAGTATCATGGTAAATGGAACTTGCTGTAACGATAGCCCACATACATACCACTATGAAGGGAAGCATGAACGCGCTCCTTGAGCTGGGAGGGAGGTGGGAAGTCCTGCACTGCTGTGCCGCAGAATGCAGCAGTGCCCAATATTAAGTCTCTGTATCTTAAGAAGTAGATAAGTAAAATTTAAAAAAAAACACCAATTCTAATATAGTTGTACTAATTTAAACCCATAGACAAAAGTTTTTTACATGTGAATGTTCCCCTTTAAGACAAACCGTAAAGTAAATCCTATACAATCGACATTGTTAATTCATGTTGTACAATATTGGCAAAATTCACACATTAAAAGACTTGTTACAACACATACACCTCTTTAAAGCGGAACTACCACCCGACAAAATCTTTAGCTTCATTAAGTCCCCATCTGGTGACTAGCTGCTTAGTAGCGCTAGTCGCCAGAATAATTACCTTATTTAATAGATTTCTCCTCTCTTCCATGGGTGACAGGCAGGATGGAGCGTGGACATCTTGCCACTGTGACGTCAGCGCCTGCGCTGTCAGTCCCGGCCGGAGCCAAATGGCTCCTAGCAACGGCGCCTAGACCCGGCTGGGACTGACATTGCAGGTGTCACTATGGCAAGATGTCAGCGCTCCATCCTGCCTGTCACCCATGGAAGAGAGCAGAAATCTATTAAATAAGGTAATTATTCTGGTGACTAGCGCTACTAAGCAGCTAGTCGCCAGATGGGGACTTAGTGAAGCTAAAGATTGTGTCGGGTGGTAGTCCCGCTTTAACCAATTGGATGCTAAAGACATCTCTAGCATGCAATGGGTTAAACAGCAGCATACCACTCTGACCTCTCTCTAGACTGGATAGATCAGTAATGACTGGACACAGAAGGACTTGTGATGAGCTGACCCCCACACAAACTCAATCTGGTGAGGGACAGGTCATAGGTCATCCAAAAATACTATAGAGAGTACCATATAAATCTTTCTTTTCTACAGCCCTGCTGAGCACCCTATAGATAATGCTTATTATAGAGCCATGCACAGCATTCCTCAATAATATGATTCCTGGCAGGCCAGCTGATGACGTGCAGACCACTGGTGTCTTTTACTGGCCCACAGCTTACCTGGAATCCTTGTGCCTTTCATTATATGACATTTTTTTTAAAAATTTGGCTCATCTCACCAATATGAGGATATGTAAAAAAACAAAAAATAAGAGCTCTCCTGTCCAATGAAAAATCCAGGCATGACAGTAAGCTCTTAAGGGAAGGGATAGGGTTTTTAGGGGTGGATCCCATGTGGTGCTCCAGATGCTGTTAGTCTACAACTCCCATCCTCCACAGCCAAGCCCTGGTTGCATGAGAGTTATAGTCCACATCCAAGTGGACCTTTCACCCTATGACAAGTTTAATTAGTTTTGCAGACAATTCAAATCTGCTATAATCTTGTACTTGGCATTTTTTCTGTAAAATAAATATTTTTTGAGAAATTAACCTTTATGTTTTGTTGGAACAGTGCAACACTTTATGGCTACATGGTCTGCTAATTAGTTCTGTTTGAGGCCAGTGTGTGCCTCTAACTCCAGCAGCTGCAAATAAGGGCATGAGCCATACCTGGGAACCTCATCCTCTTGAGACCCTGGAGAGGGGTCATGTGCTGCATCCAGGGGTATGTAAAGGTGCAATTTATGTCATAAAGGGGTGGGGCTTGAATAGGTGGGTGGGGCTTATCATTGTGCTAGGAAGTGGGTGTAACAGGGTGGGAAGGAGGAGAAGTGGGGGGAAGTGGGCAGAATAGGGTGAGAAGGAGGTGAAGCAGGCAGAGTTTAACAGGAAACTACACACCACTGGAGAAACAGCTTCTGTCCCCAGAGACACAGTACTTAACATTAACCCTCTGAGTGCCAGAGAGGTATCCAACACATTTACAACAAAATGCGTTGGATACCTCTCTGGCATTCAGAGGGTTAAAACTGGAGTCTCTGAGGCAGATCCAGAGAGTTTCCAGGTATGGGCATGCACTACAGAGTATGCTCTCTGTACTGGATACTGTGAACACACACCACCAGCATTAGACTTTAAAGGGTTAGTAATGCCAATATTTAAGTTGAATCAGTGTTGTAGATGGTTAAAAAATAAAGTATCAGGAGAAAGTCCCAACTCGCAAACCTTTACGGTTTGAAAGATATTCGCTGCTAAAGTTCCACCTCTCCTGATATCAGTGCTCTACCAACAGCAAGAGATTCCGGTCGTGGGACCTGGTGGGACCTGGTTTGCATGCACACTTAGTAGACCGTTCTAATGAAGTAGTTCTTTTTAAATAACACTATTTTGACTCTGCTAAAAGCCTCCTCGAGTCAGTCAACACAGCTGACATGAGGGAGAGGGGAACATTAGAGGCGAATATCTCTCAAACCATAAAGGTTTGAGAGATGGGACTTTCCCCAGAAACTTTATTTTTTTTACCATCTACAATACTGAGAAATATGGGCATTACTAACCCTTTGATGCGAACAAGCCCTAAAGGCCTGTCCTATGGCATGAGCAAGGAAACTTGACAGCGACTGCAACCAAGTTGCCTATTTTAGGTTTTTTGGCATACATATCTTAGTAAATTGGTGACATAACAGAGATTCCAGGGTCTGATTTAACCTGGAATTGCCATTATATATTCACTCCACTGAGTAGTAACATTGTCCTAGAACATAAACAAATTAGTATAAAGTGCCACACTGTGCATCCTACAAATAAAGGCTTACTTCTCAAAAGATTTAAATTACAAACAAAATTAGGCAGCTTTTGATTTACTTTAAAATGCATTAAAGGGATTGTAACACTTAAAATGTAAACAAAAAATATGTGTTGTAGTGTTTATCTCCCTGAGTAAAACAAGGGTACTTCCACTGCTGAAAGGTATTTTATTCAAAAGTTATTACAGCTCAAAGCTGAATTTTTAGGTGCAATATCACAACGGCCTGAAATTGTACAGTGGGGCACCATCCTATGGACAGCTCTGGTCCCGGGACCATAAATCTCTATAGGATGCTGTAGCAACAGCGCCACTGTACAATTTCAGGCCACTGTGATATTGCACCTAAAAAATCAACTTTGAGCTTTTAAATAAAACACCTTTCAGCAGTGGGGGTACCCTTGTTTTACTCAGGGAGATAAACCCTACAGCATATTTTTACATTTTAAGTATTACTATCCCTTTAAATTCTGCATTTTAGGGCTAGGTATATTGTGGTCTTTCAGTGGTGTTTGCTCTGCAACTGTCATACTTATCTGCTGGTCAGAGGAGGATGGGAGTTGTAGTCCAGCAACAGCTGGTTGTCCACCCCTGAATTACCTTTTCTGTATAATACTAGTCTTCAATACAGGCAATGCTTTGCTGTCCCTTCTAAAAGTGAAGGAGTTAACATAACAGAGAAACTTTGCAAAGCATTGCACCAGTAAAATATTTCTGCAGTGCACTTTTGTAGAGTTAAGTCAATCTGACACTGCTGGTTTGTTTTCAGTGTCTGCATCCCATACAAAGCTCCCTTATGTTCTGATCTAGGCCTGTACAAACTGCTGGAACAGCTCAGATCCCCAGGGGTAACACACGAGAGCTGGCCTGAGAACATGATCTGTAACTGGCCTTTAACAACTTGCTGAAAAAGTCTCAAATGATGATAATTCAATAAGGCATAGAAGGATTCAGGTTACCATCTGATAAGGTGGCCCCTGGGACGACATCATTAAAGTGTTTTCGGCATTATCCTTTTAAGGCTTAAAGAAGCCATTTCGTGGGAGGATTTGTGTATGATTCCAGATTAGTCTCTTTAGTCTGTAATGAGGGATAGAGGGTCTATGTACAGAGTCCCCTCCCGGTGTATATGGGCCTCAGTTCTGTTTAATTTACTGCATTATCAAACCAACATACTACTATTATCCACTTAGGCTCTAACTCCTGAGGGATTACTGTGCTGGATTCAATGATAAGGTGATACAAGGGAAAATTGACTGCCCCTCTCTCTCTATGAAGTAACAGAAGAAGCTTTTGTGGCCCATGGAGCCTGTCAACGCAGTGGCTTAGCACAGACAAAACTTTTACCCATGGTCAGTGTTCCATGCTAGAAGATCAATACAATGGTGGAAGAGTTAAAAGGGCAATTAACCCTTTGAGTGCCAGAGCTACGCAAAGCAATGCGTAGCGTACCCCTCTGGCACTCAAAGTGTTAAAACTGGGCAGTGCTACATAGTGCATTTTTTTCCAGTGCAGCCCCTCAAAAAAAATAAAAAGTATTTTTTAAAGGAATACTAACACTTAAAAATTAAAGAGCCAAGATAACGTTAAAAAATCATGTACATACTGCTAGTATATGTAAAATGTATTATTCCTGTGTTACATCTCTAAAATCTAATCCTACACATGTTCTTTAAACCATGTGTGAATATTCCTATTTAATTTTGTTTATGTTGTTTGTAATGAGAGATAAGAGCTACAGTTGGTTACTGTATTATGATTAGTGCCCACTGCTCATGTATTCAACCTATTTACAGACACTCCAGGACAATCACTGACAGATTGCTATGGTACTGGGAGCCCTGGAAAAGGAAAGAGGGCTGCTCCCTCTGAGCATTTGTAAGACTAAATTTTAAGCCTCAGAAAACAATCAGATACTTTTTTTTATAGAGGCTACTAATTAGGTACAGCGTATTTAAGGGTATATAATCCCAGTTAAATTGTAAGTGTTCCTGTTCCCTTAACTCTTTCAGTTCAGGATTGCTCACTTTGGAGGGCATATTGCATGTGATAGGTTAGCCATCTCATCCCTTTATTAATGGTAGCATGTGATAGATGCATACTATAGGGTACATAGGAACAAGGGCCATCGTCAGGGCAGCTTTAAGCCTATGCTAGTACCCCCCCATAAATCATACACATACAGTGTCTGACACCCCAGCCTTGTTCCACTGTCCTCTGGTATTCACAGAACCACACAAACAATGTCTGACATCCCAGCCTTGTTCCACTGTCATCTGGTTCTCACAGAACCACACATACACTGTCTGACACCCCAGCCTTGTTCCACTGTCCTCTGGTATTCACAGAACCACACATACACTGTCCAACACCCCAGCCACGTTCCACTGTCCTCTGGTAATCGCAGAATCACACATACACTGTCTCACACCTCAGCTTTGTTCCACTGGCCTCTAGTTCTCCCAGAACAACAAATACACTATCTGACACCGCAGCCTCGTTCCACTGTCCTCTGATAGTCACAGAACCATGCATACACTGTATGACACCATGGCCATGTTTCAATGTCCTCTGGTAATCACAAAACCACATATACATTGTCTGACACCCCAGCCTTGTTCCAATGTCCTCTGGTAGTCACCGAAGCACACATACACTGACGCCCCAGCCTTGTTTCAATGTCCTCTGGTAATCACAAAACCACGCATACGCTGTGTGACACCCCAGCCTTGTTCCAATGTCCTCTGGCAGTCGCAAAAACCACACATACGCTGTCTGACACCCCAGGCTTGTTTCAATGTCCTCGGGTAGTCACAGGACCAAACATACACTGTCTGACACCCAAGCCATGTTCCACTGTCCTCTGGTATTCACAGAACTACACACATACACTGTCTGACACCCCAGCCTTGTTCCTCAGTCCACTGGAAGTCACAGAATCACTCATGCACTGTATGAAACACCAGCCCCTTTCCCTAGTCCTGCACAACTGTCCACTGCCACCTGTAATATACAATGAAGTGCCAGTTTACCTCTGGCTCCATACTACCTCCCCTGATAATTCAAGGTAAACTGTGTGCCCCTGAAAGTTCTAAGTGTGGAGTTTGGGGTATGCTACATTCAGGAGATCAGACGACTACATAGAGAACATAAAGACAGCAATTCTAGAGGCCCACAAGAAAATATCTCGGTGGGTCAGTCCAAACGTCCTCTTAATACATGTGCCCCCCCCCTCCCCTCGCACTTCAGTGACTACCACTACATCTCTGCCTTTTCCATTCCCTGGTTCCTACATCAGTGTGTAACAACACCTCAGTCAGTGGGCCCCCTTCCGATTAAAGTAGCCATGTCAGTGGTGTTGCTAGGTACTGACTGAGGGGCCCATGCCCCATGTATTATATTGCAAATTCCCGTATTTCATGTTTCCTTCCAGAGCATATCATAGTATATTCTAGTACTGATCTCTAAAAGCAGTGGTGCAACTAGGCTGTGCAGGGCCATATGCAGTCAGTTCTAGGGCAAACCAACAATTCTACAGGGGACAAATTAAATGGACACTGATTTAAATTGGGCTTTTTAACCCCTTAAATACTAGAGAGGTCACCAATGCATTGCTTTGGATTGTGCAGAAGTCCTCTCTAACATTCCAGAAGTTAAAAGTGCTAGTTAAATCAATGGGAATTTTGATGAGTCCCCTGTAAAACAGTTGGTTTGCATCAGAATTGCTCATTATTTGCTTTCAGTGTAAATACCTAAATATTCTTTGTGAACACAAGCCCTAGTTCTCCTGAGTGCCTAGCAATTTCCTATGACATCCTTACATCAGTGACAGGCAACATTTTCCATTTTAGCTGTTATTGGTATCCAGTTCCCATTACCCACAGCTGACCAAAGGCTGGTATACTATCATACTTGGCCCTGAGATATTGAAATATTAACCCTTAACATTCCTCATAGTGTACATTATAGCAGTATTTCCCTCTGTATATCCCTTTCCTCAAGGAACCATTTATAGGCTACAATTTGGTGTTATCAATGCTGCATATCTCCCAAGTGTCCCTCTTTAGGAGGGACAGCCCCTCTTTTAGACCCAAATCCCTCTGTCCCTCATTTGCACCCTGATGTCCCTCTTTTTAGGAGATCAGATTGCATGGTGTGTGTATATAAGTGTATCATATTACTCTACAGCAATAAAACTCACATTATTGTTTGTTTAAACGTCGGTAAATGTGTTTATAAATTAGCATGGGTAAATAAAATACTTTGGTCTTGTTATAAGTCATTTATTACATTACACAAGGAGGTGTCAATTGGTTATGAAATAGCCTGACAATTATCGGTAATGGCCCGACCACCAGCCATGCCCCCAGCAACACCCCCTAAAACACAAGTATCCCTCTTTGGCAATTTGAAATGTTGGGAGGTATGATGATGTAACCCATAGATGGCAAGCAGGACTTCTCTTGTACAAATAGCACCAATTTAGAGACTAAAGAAACACTGAATTGGTTCAGATCAGGTAGTAGATTTACACTGCATTTTCTCACCCTGAGAAATTGGCCCTTCACACTGAGATTTGTGTCAAAACCTGAGTCTCAGGGTCAGACCCTGGTATGCTGAGTATGATGGGAATTATAGTGTAAAAACAACTGTTGGCTGGCTGAGGAGTATGATAATTGCAGTCCAGTAAATAACTGATGGCTGGCTGAGGATGATGGAAGTTGTAGTCCAACAATAAAACATCTGGTGATGGACTGGATGGAATTATAGTCCAACAAAAAGCTATTGTCCAGCTTGGTATGGTGGGAATTGTAGCTTAGTAAACAGCTGTTGGCCGGCTGATGGGAATTATAGAAAGCAAATGACCAGCTGAGGATGATGGGATATGTAGTCAAACACATTTCTGTTGATCAGCTGAGGAAGGTTAATTGTATACCAGCAACAGCTGTTTGATGGCTGTGGATGAAGGGAGCTGCAGTTCAACAATAGCTTGAGAACCAAAGCTGTTCCACAACTTCTATATGGATACAGTGATTCATTTTCTTCCATTCAGAATGCATCTTTCATAAGTAGTCAGTATTGATCCACTGGATGCTAAAGATGACTCCAACAAATTACAAAACAATGCAGTGGAGCTGTCTTTGGAACCTAATGGGTTAAATGGGTAAAATGGAAACCGTAGCCATAGTGATTGCTCCTTCCACAGTCATATAATGGACTGACAGCCGGTACTTGGAATGTAGTCTGTCCCTTCCATCCTAGGGAAACACAGAGACAGAGATGGAATTAACTTGGGGCTTTTATCACCTTGAATGATAGAGTGATCTCAACCCACTGCAAAGCAATGCATTGGTACCTCGCAAGCATTTTAAAGCGGAACTAACTCCCCTGCAAGATGTAGCCTCAATTAGAGGACTACAATCTGTGAAAACTTGCTGTGTAATTTTTTTTTTTTTTTTTAAACGTGTTATTAAAGAGTAATCCGTTAATTCCAAAAGGTACCTGGTGATGTCTCCCCCCCCCCCCCGAAAAGTGCATTGCGCATATCTGCAAGGAGCCGATCGGCTCTCTTGTAACTCCTTCCGACTACAAGAAAACACCTACATCACCAGCTTTAGATTCTCAGACCAGCAGGAGAATCTAAAGCTGATGATGTAGGTGTTTTTGTGTAGCCGGGAGGAGTTACATGAGAGCCGATCGGCTCCGTGCAGACATGCGCAATGCACTTTTCCGGGGGGAAGACGTCACCAGGTACCTTTTGGAATTAACGGATTACTCTTTAATAACACGTTTTTTTTAAAAAATAATTACACAGCGAGTTATCACGGATTGTAGCCCTCTAATTGTGGCTACATCTTGCAGGGGAGTTAGTTCCGCTTTAAGTCAATGGAAATTTGGGGAATTTGTACTTCCCTATGGTGCAGTTATGCACAAAATATCTGTCCCTTCCATTAACAGCAACAGACAACCTGAGACTCTCAAGCTGCTGGAGTCTACAATTACCATGTTTCCCAGCCATGGGAGATGAAGTAAATAATAGCTGGAGGTCTGCAGGTTTTGCACAACTGACTTTAAGGGATAGTAATACTTTGTTATGAAAAATTCTAATATTGTAGATATTAACAATTTAAGTAGAATAACCTACCTCCAATCTCTCAAACCTTTAAAGTTTGAGAGATCATAGCATTTAAAGTCCCTCCCCCCTGCACCTTTAAGAGACATCAGCGCTCTATGGGACAAAAGTGGCTCCTGGTCATTTGACTGGCTGGCAGGTCTTCAGCAGAGCAGAGATATCGCTATTTAGAATGAAATACTTCATTGGAACGGTCTACAAAGTATGCCTGGTTTGCAAGAACACTTTGTAGACCGTTCCAATGAACTATTTCATTCTAAATAGTGATATCTCGACTCTGCTGAAGAGCCAACGGCTGGTCAAATGACAAGGATCCGCTTCTGTCCCATAGAGAGCTGACATCTCTGAAATGGGCGCGAGCGGGGGACCTTAAATGCTACTATCTCTCAAACTATAAAGGTTTGAGAGATGGAAGGTAGGTTGTTCTACTTCTATTGTTAATATCTACAATATTAGAATGTTTTAAAACAAAGTATTACTATCCCTTTTAGACTGATGTAGTAGGGGGATCAATGGGTGTGTAGTCTTTACACACAGACACGAGCCCACACACACACACACACACACACACACACACACACACACACACACACACACACACACACACACACACACACACACACACACACACACACACACACACACACACACACACAATGAGACACATGCACAAACACAACAGTGATGGCAGAGTAATTACATTTCACCTTGGGGTGATAAAGTGGCACACTCAGAGGGTAGCTGTGGGAGACACATTATGAATTGTATTCAATAAGCTAAAGAGGTGCAATTCTGGAGTAAACCAACAGCACCACAGGGAACAAATAAACATTCCCAATGATTTAAATATGGACTATAACTCCTTGAGTATAGTACATTTGAGACCTGCAGCATTTAAGGGATTAAAAGCAACATTTAAATCAATGGGAATTTGGTGAATTTTATTTGTCCCCAAGGTGCTCTAAAGTTTGCTCCATAATTGCCCCTCCTTAGCTTATTGAATATGGTCCTTTCACCTCTGGTTGATACAATGGAATGGCCAGAAGGGAACTATAGATTGTTTCCCTTCCCCCCATAGAATGACACAGTCAGAAAGGAATTATGGGATGTGGAGGTTGTTCATCTGACCCCAAAGTGACAGAGACAGAAGTGACTTAATTCTGAAGCCTCGATCCCAGTGTCTTACCATGTCATGCACACCTCAGTGAGTCATGTTCCGTTTTTCCTGTCTAGTAGTAAAATATATTCACAAATTTGGAGCCAGTCTACTGGCTCCAGTGTTACAAGGAAGGTTTTGTGGAGTGCAAGTGGAGACGCCATAGCCTGAAATCAAAGGGTTTTTATTGGGTAGACTCAGTAGGAGATGGCAGCGAATCTGCTGTGCTCATTACGTGATGGAAATTCCCTGTAACCCTCAATGGTCATAGCCCAATCTGGAGATCACTCTAGTATCCTGAGCTGCCTCATACACTGATTCTACTAGTTTATTGCCCCTGTATAAATCACGTAATTACAGCCCTTTTCATTTACAGAATCTGTGGGAGAATGGCCTTTTTCACATCAATGGACTTTATCTGGACAAACCACTGATAAAATCACCACAGGCTGGCAAATCCTCTTCTTCGATGTTTCCACACATACAGGACTCTTCCTCACTTGCACAATGTTTCCTCACTTACAGGACTCTTCCTCACTTGCACAATGTTTCCACACCTACAGGTTTTTTCCTCACTTGCAGGGACAGACTTCTCATTAGACAGAAGAGGAAACCCCCTAGAGACCCACATTTTTAGGGATGTCTTATCAATGCTGGCCACACCCACATTCAGGTCATGAGTTTGTCCAACCCAATACAAATCACTCTACCTCACCAGCTACTTTATTGTGGTTTATGTACTAATTTGGTCAATTTATTTTCCAGTTTACATATACTTTTGCTGTTCATTTTTAACCTCTTGGGTGCTGGATAGGTCTCCAATACATTCTAACATAAAGCACTGGAAACCTTTCTACCATCCAAGGGATTAAAAGTATCTTTTTTTTGCTTTCACTTTATAGGTTAACCCTTTGAGTGCCAGAGGGGCACGCAACGCAGTGCTTTGCAATGCGTTGCGTACCTCGCTGGCACTCAAAGGGTTGACAGTGTTTTGTATGCCAAGCAACACTAGGCAAGGCTGGTGGTGTTGTCATATTGGATCTGGAGTAATGCCTTGGGTGTGCCATGGCTAGAGGAATCTGAGATGTAAATATGGCCCTGCATAATTGCACAATGTTTCGACTCCTACATGTCTCTTCTTCAGATGTTTTTCTTTGTATCAACAGAATTTTTGAAATGTCTCTAGAGGACTTGTCAAACCTAATGTGTGTCTCCTTCTTGTGTACCTAGATTTCCAAACAGGTTTCTTTATTTGTGCAAATCAATCCAGACATTGCAAGCCAAACATTGTGAGCCTCTCATTAACATGCAGAGACCTTTGCAAACCTCTCAGGTAACTCCTTTAAAGATACTGTAATGTTTCATAATAAAAGCAGCTGTAATTAATCATCGTAGTATTTGGGCCTTGGAGATTGTTATTTCAATTCTGTCAGAGTTGTAGTTCAAGAGTAATTGAATCATGAAGTATCCCCCTCCTGCCCCTTTTACTGATATAACTGCTCAGCTCAGAGCAGCAGTGAGGTACCCAGGTAGCTTGCAGAGAGGGACAATCTTCAATTAAGATAAGGGAAAAAGCTGAAAACCCTGTCAAGGGGGACAGGGTTTTCATTGTTCTCACAGTAAGAAGATTGTCCCTTGCTGTTATCTGTTTGGTCAAGCAACCAGATTCCACATCTGAGCTGAGCAGTGTTACAATAGGTAAAAGGAATAGGAGTGGGACACTTTATCATTCATTTACTCTTGAACTACAACTCTGACAGTATTGAAATAAACTCTCTATAGCTCAAATACTATGAAGATTAATTGGAGCTGCTGTTTTAGTCTAATATCTATCCATACTGTAAAGGTATCTCAATCATGCAGGGTGCTGTTTTTCAACATCACATTCACAAAATTAGCATTTTTTTACACTAAACACAATTTTCTATGAGAAAATTATAATTTGGCCACAGAATTCAGCAACACAATAATGCCTATTTCACCTTAAAGAATCAGTAAAGTTGTATTTGAAAAAAAAAGTAATATATGACTTCTGGTGTGGAGTAAAACAAAGGCACATTCTCTTTCACTCTCATACACACTACTGGAAAATGTTTCATTCCTTCATTCATTCATCCATTAATTTGTCTGAAGTTATTACAAACTTTTTTCTTCAAAGTGGACCTGTCAGCCTAAGGCAAGTTTAGTTTGTTTTATGAGGAAATAAAACCTGCGTACTGGTCATTTTTCTCTAAAATTATTTTTTTTTAAGAAATTAAACTGTATGCTTTTTGACACAGTGTGGCACTTTATGTTAATTCCCTGTACAGTAAGCTAAGTAGTTGTGATTGAGGCCATACTTACCCCTCACTGTGCTACTATAATTGCTTCCATTGTGTGGGCTCTCTCTAGATTCATTCATAGCATAGTGTGTGTTGGTGTTAATACAGGCCTGGCACAGAAACTATTAAGCATTAAGTGCCAAACTGCTATCAGCAAAGAATGATTATTTTGTCAAAAACAATTTACAACTACACACTAAGCCCAGTGCAACATATAGGTCATTTTTGAGCATATTAAAATTAAAGGTCAACTATGACACAAATAGTGCCCTATCAGCAGAAGTGATTCCTTGGTGGCATAGCTGGCGATGAAATCGGGCCAATGGGGAGCAGTAGGTAGGTCTGAAGTGTATTTCCTTTGCCCAGCAAGTAGAGACTGAACTGCAAAATTGAAGCCTACCAGTTTAGGTTCGTTGGCCTGCCCAACGCAGTCCCCATAGAGACTTTATATATGGCATAATAGCATGACACAGATACTATATGGATGCATGAATGGCTTGCAGGAACCCATAGGAGCAGACTTACTAAAACATGATACTTGCCCTTTTAACTAAATATATTTTTTAGGTGATAGGTCCCCTTTAAATCAAACTGTTAGCCACAGCATCAGTTTTTGTGCAGTGAGCAGTTATTTTTCATTTGATCTCTATGGGATAGTTTGAGTCAGAAAATTAAGTTCCCCATAGAAAGTGACAACAACAGCACCACCTGGTGGCTACAATAGAAAACTATAATGAAAACAGATGTGCACTGCTTTCCAAACTTCTAGAACAGAGGTTCTCAACCCATGCCCTCAGTGGCCACTAACAGGCCAGGACATAGGAATTTCCCTGCTAGAACACAAGTGTGTTGATCAGAGGCTCAGTCGTATTGATTAACTCACCTGTGCTCTTAAAAGGAAATTCTAAAATCCTGGCCTGTTAGTAGCCACTGAGGGCACGGGTTGAGAATCACTGTTCTACAATCTTCTTCTGATCAACAAAGCCTTCTAAGCAAGCCAGGTCTCTCCAACATGTGTTGTGAACAATCCATGTCTAGCCCTGCCTCTTATCCAGAATTACAACTTGGTGGTTCAATGAGGAGGTTTACATCTCATGCAAACAAGGGCAAGCTGTTTGTAAACAGAGGGGACTGGGGATTTTAGAAAACAAATCACTGACTAATCCCAGCATGGCTTTATGCTGGTGTTTTGTAGGGAAAGACATTAACCCATGCTGAGCTCTCTCCTGTCCCCTCGGGCACCATACTATTTTTATAAATTGGTGGGATATTATATGAGGAAGGAGGAGGGGGTAGTTGATGGCACCTGGTAGGATGAAAAGCTGGGAAACCTACAATTATCTCCTAGCTGTCAGTCCCTCACCCCAATGTGGCAGCCATTAGGGTTCTGCACACAAAGAAACCTATGGACTTATTTACATTCAGCCACTTTTAACCCTTTGGATGCTAGAGACATCTCCAATGCATTGTGGAACTGTCTCTAGAATCCAAGGGGGATAAAGTAGCTCTAATTTTACTAGGTAATGTATTGCTTGCTCCTCTGTAAGTGATAGGGTTAAATATAAAACATTTATTGGCAATTTGTATACTCTGTATTGCATTGCATTGTCCCTGTCTGCAGTGGTCATTGTATTCACATCATAGGAACAAGACCCTGAATATTTACCATTTTGCATTTCTGAAATCTGATGAACCCTTTGCTTGCTGGGAGGATGTCCAACACACTGCTTTCCACAGCAATAGAGTTGCCAGATAATCCATTTAATTAATGTGTTGCACACCCCTCTGGTACATAAAGGGTTAAAACCAAACACCTATGCAAAAATGCATGCTGTAGGGCTACATGGCAACCACTGAAGCCCATTAGTAATATATATATTACAACACAATTGGCAACCTACACACTCCTCTGGTGCACAGTACTAAAAACTGCTATAATATGGCATGAAATAATATAATGTTCATTGACATTAATCTTCATGTTAAAGGGATAGTAATGTTTCACAAAAACAGCAGCTCCAATTAATCTTCATAGTATTTTGGCCATGGAGAGTGTTATTTCAATACTGTCATAGTCGTAGTTCAAGAGTAATTGAATGATAAAGTATCCCCCTGCTGTCCCTTTTACTTAGTGTAAGCCACCTCCCTTAAATCTGGTCTCTTGAACGGACAGATCACAGCAAGGGACAATCTTCTTACTATGAGCATAAGGAAAACCCTGCCCCCGAAACAGGTTTTTCAGGGTTTTCCTTATACTCACTGAAGACTGTCCCTCTCTGCGATCCATCCAGACAGTCTTGCTGCTCTGAGGCAAATAGTGTTTTATCAGTAAAATGAGTGGGAGGGGGATACTTTATCATTCAATTACTCTTGAACTACAATTCTGACAGTAGTGAAATAACACTCTCCACGGCCCAAATACTATGAAGATTAATTGGAGATGCTTTTATTATGAAACATTACTATCCCTTTAACATCACCATACTGTGATAAAAGTTAATGGACAGCTGTCACTCAAATACTGCCTTATTGGCACATCTGCTCCCCTGGGAGACCCGGCAGACCAATAGCGGAACAGAACGAGGGTCTGAAAAGGCACCCCCAGTGTTCCCTCTTTGCTTGCACAAGAAGAGACTGAACTGCAAGACTGAAGTCTGACATTTTTTTTTAAACCCTTTGGTTGCACAGATATCTCCAAAACATTGCAAAGCAATGTGTTGGCGATTTCTGTAGTATCCACAGAGTTAAATAATAGTTTTTAAAATAGTGTATATAATCCTGGCAGAGACATTGAGATTGTTCTGGCCACATCCACAAGTCAGAATGTGGGTGTGACTATCACAACTGAGGAGCCCCTTAACATTTGGAGCTCTAGGCAGTTGCCTACTCTGCCTACTGGGATATCTGGCCCTGCTAAGAGGATCTGTGTTTTTGGCTTCATAGTGCAACCTCAGTCTGTTTACTAAATCTACTCCCAGAGACTTAATAAAACCATACGTGAGAACTTTCTTGTGACAAACCTCCAGAGGAACAGTAAGGTCTGGGAGGTGGGAGTGTCTAAATTACATAATCCATGGCAAAAAAGTGTGTGCAGCTTGATTGGGGTGGGCAGGATTGGGAGCAGGGCAGGCCGGGTTTGCACTTAAAATGGGGAGAGTGGATAGAACCAGGGCGGAGAGTGACCAGAACTTGCAGTGAAGTGAATGGAATTACAAGAGAACTCACTGAGGATCAACCTCTGTTCCTGGAGACCCAGTAATTATGTAAAAAAACTGCAGTCTCATGGTCAGATTCAGAGAATTCCCAGGTAGGAGTAAAACATGACAATTGCTCTTTAAAGGGATAGTAATGTTTCACAATAAAAGCAGCTCCAGTTAATCTTCATAGTATTTGGGCCATGGAGAATGTTATTTGAATACTGTCAGAGTTGTCGTTCAAGAGTAATTGAATTATTAAGTATCCCCCTTCCTGCCCCTTTTACCGATGTAACACTGCTAACCTCAGAGCAGCAAGACTGTCTGGATGGATTGCAGAGAGGGACAATCTTCAGTGAGCATAAGGAAAAAACTGAAAAACCTGTCAAAGGGGGGCACGGTTTTCCTTATGCTCACAGTAAGAAGATTGTCCCTTGCTGCAAGCTGTCTGGTCCCAGGACAAGATTCAACATCTCAGGGGAGGTGGCAAAAGGGTGGGAGGGGGATACTTCACCATTCAATTTGCTCTTGAACTACAACTCTGACAATATTGAAATAACACTCTCCATGGCCCAAATATTATGAATATTAATTGGAGTTTCTTTTTTGTGAAACATTACTATCCCTTTAATCACTCAATGACTGCCTGATCCAGCAGGGAGCGGCCTTCAAGGGCCACAGCACTTTTTTTTTTGGGCTGAATTCTGGGATGGCAGAGTGGAGTGCAGTCACGCTGCCATCCCAGAATTCCATGACATTCCAGGACCATCAATGAGTCCTTAACGCAAATCTACCGGTGATGGTCCTGGAACATCACTGGTCCTTACGGTGTTAAAATATATGATTTTATGGCAAGACAGGAGGCTCATATTTGCATATCTAACTTTTACTGATCCTCACAGCAGCAAATGGAAGAAAACTCAAACAAAGTAAACAACCAATCAGTAGAAGGCACAGTGCATAAATAGATCAGTCCTCCAACACCACTTCCTCTTCCTTTTGCTGCTCCTCACAGGTCAGTCTATCACTGTGCTGCAATTTCTGCAATGTCCTTTCTTTGCCATGTGTTTTTATGGTTTTATCCATTTATTCCTTACTAGGTATTGACTTTTGTTCTTACCTCCCTCCTTAGCAGCGCTTTTTATTTCCCTGCTATAGCTCCCTTGTTGGTAACCCTGTTCTTTTTCCCTCTACTGAGCCGTTCGGGCTTCAGTTTCATCCCTGTGTGTTTCGGCCGTTATCTCGCGAGATTTGGGCGGCCATCTTTAATCTCGCGTTGGTTTCCCAAATCTCGCGAGATTTCGGCGGCCATTTTGTTTTTACAGCTATCTGGTTCCGGATCGTTTCCTGTGCTTCCCACTGCCTCAGTACCCACACAATTACTACCCGCTCCCTTCGTTTTTCCCCCTCTTCATCCTCATAACACTTTTGGCCTTTTTTCTGTGTTCTCCTTGTGGGTGAGCCCCGCAGTTCTATCTACCTCATAGCAGGTGAGCCCTGCTTATTTGCACCCTTTAGCAGGTGAGCCCTGCTTATTTTGTGTTTTTTCAGCAGGTGAGCCCTGCTTATTATTATTCCTTTAGCAGGTGAGCCCTGCTTAGTTTATACATTTAGCAGGTGTTTCCTGCTTGTTCTACCTATCCCTTTACTCTCAGCATCCTTTCAGGGTGCATCCCCAGTCCTTTTCATTATGGCAGATATCTCTACCCCCTCCCCAGATATCCAAGCCTGGATCCAACGAGCCATTAGAGAGGCTCTTGCTTCTCTGCCTACATCCCTGGGTCCTTCCCCCCCTTTGGCCCCCATTACACCCCTGTCAGGCTCCGACTCAGAGGGTTCTGCTGACTCACCGCCAGCTAAACGCCCATGGAAAGGGTCCAGTTCCTCTGCTCATAAGGGTAAAGGCCCTGCAAACGCTAAGAAATATTCTAAGCCAGCCCCTTCGGTGGCTGCCCCATCTATGACTGCACCTCCTTCGGGAGATGCCCCTGACTACTCCTCGGCTGAGGAGTCCGACTCATGCGCAGTCCCGGAGATGAGGGCGGGTGAGCCCCACCCCCATTCCGATCCTGCTCCTCAATGTTCTGACCCATCTGACGCAGACCTGGTTTATAACCCTCAAGGCGAGCTTCTTTTTGACCCTCGCTTTATTCGCCACCCCAGGTCTGCTGAATGGACCCCTCCGGACCATATAGCTAGATACCTTCAGGTCTGGATGCGGAAAGCCCTAGATAAGGAGGTCCGCAATCGCCTTAGGGCGGAATGCCCTCGCCCCACTATCCCGGGGAAGGTTACCTCTACCCCGGAGTTTGATACCTTTATGGTAAATTATATGACAAAAAAAGGTAGAGACCCACGGAAGGGCCTAGAAAAAGGGCTTAAGACTGCCCAGGACAAATTACTGGACATTTCTGGACCTTTAACCCAAATTTTCGTCCTATCCGATGACGCTGCTTCTCAGGGCTCAGCTCTTGACCCGGTCCTGGTCCGGGATTGGGCGCAGCGTGCAATATGCCTCCTGGGCAACGCCAATGTTGCGGTGTCTTCGGAGTGCCGCAAGGCGGCACTCCTCCGGATTGATTCACGTCTATCCGACATGGCCGACAAGGAGCTGGGCCCCAAGGCGGACGGCAAGCTATTTGGCGATCCCTTCATTGCCGAGCTCCGCAAGCATGCAAGCAACTATACCACTATTAACAAAGTGGAGACATCCCTCAAACGGGTATTTCAAGGCCAAAGTGTTTTTCACCGGGCTGGCAGACAGCGGGGCCGTGTCGCCAGCCGCGGTTCCTTTGCTGGCTCCAGACCTCTTTTTACTCCCAACCCCTCCGCCCCTTATAACCCCACCTTCTGGACCCCATTTCCGGTTTCCAGAGGTTTCCTGCGCGGTCGAGGCAGAGGAGGTCGTGGCCGTTCCAGTTTTTCCCAAGGTAAGCTTTCCTCCCCTTCCTTCTTCCCTTGTTCCCCTGCCCCATGCGGCGCGTCTCGCCGCCTTTTCCCAGTCCTGGTCCCTCATCACCTCAGACAGGTGGGTCCTTCAAACGGTGGAGGGTTTCCTAATAGAATTTGTTTCTCCACCAACCCAAGCTTACCTCCCTCCTCCCCTTCTGGTCAATTGCGAGACTCGCCGTCTCATAGACCTGGAAATCTCCCTTTTAAGGGACAAAGGTGCCATTCAACTTGCCCACTCCCCGGGAGGGTTCCTCAGCAATATTTTCCTTGTCCGCAAAAAGTCCGGGGGCCTCCGCCCTGTCATCAACCTCCGTGCCCTCAACGAGTATGTGGTTTACCGCCACTTCAAGATGGAGGGTATCCACCTTCTCCGGGACCTATTACGCGAAAGAGATTGGTTCACCAGGTTGGATCTCCAAGACGCCTACCTCACCGTTCCCGTTCATCCCGACTCCAGGCCTTTCCTCCGTTTCATCTGGAATTCAGAACTTTGGCAGTTCACCTGTCTTCCCTTCGGCCTGAGCTCCGCTCCCTGGTGTTTCACCAAACTGATGAAACCTGTGATGGCCTTCTTTCGCTCTCAGGGTGTTTGTTCTATAATCTACTTGGACGACATCCTGCTGTTTCACGCCAATCCGGATACTCTCCTATCCCAGACATCCTGGGTCATCGGGTGGCTCCACCGCTTGGGCTTCATCGTCAACCAAGAGAAGTCTATGACGACCCCGGCCCAGTCTGTCCACTTCCTGGGTTTCGAGATCGATTCGGCCTCCTCGCTTCTCAAGCTTCCTCAGACAAAGATAGCGAATATCAAACGAGAACTCAGGAAAGTCTTGCATCTGGAGTTTATCTCCCTGCGACTCCTCGCCCGGATCGTTGGCCTGCTTTCCTCCTCCATTCAGGCGATCTTTCCCGGCCCTCTTTACTACAGGGCCATGCAACGCCTGAAGGCTCAATACCTTCGGGCTTGTCTCTCTTACGATCAGCAGGTTCCTCTCACACCGGATGTTCGTGCGGAACTCACCTGGTGGCTGCTTCACATGTCGGCGTGGAATGGCACTGCCATTTTCGGCACCACTCCAGACTTCATCTTGGAATCCGACGCCAGTCTCTGGGGTTGGGGCGCCTCCTGTGCTGGATACGCTACCGGCGGTCGTTGGTCCCGCGACGAACAGTTGCTCCACATCAACTGTCTCGAACTCATTGCCGGCTCTTTCGCGGTCCGCAGTTTCTCCAAAGAGCTCTCTCACTGTTCTCTCTTACTGCGTATGGACAACGTCTCGGCTGTGCGCTACATCAACAAATTGGGTGGCGCCCGGTCAGAACACCTGTCCAACCTCACTCGCGACCTCTTTCACTTCTGCCTTCAGAGACAAATCTCACTGTCAGCGGAGTATATTCCGGGTCTGGACAATCTGACTGCGGACTGGTTTTCCAGGTCTTGGAGGGATGCCAGCGATTGGATGCTGGACCGGTCAGTCTTCCTCCGTCTCTCGACCCTTCGGGGACCCTTCTCGGTGGACCTCTTTGCCTCCCGTTGGAACCGCCAAGTCCCAACCTTCTTCAGTTGGCTCCCGGATCCAGACTCAACGGCGATAGATGCGTTCTCCCAGACTTGGCCTCCGACAGGAGCTTATGCTTTTCCCCCCTTCTCCATGATTTCTCGTGTGATTCACCATCTCCGTCGCCAGCGATCATCTCTCCTCTTGGTGGCTCCTCTGTGGCCCGCACAACCTTGGTTTCCGGCTCTCCTGGAGTTGTCTCACGATTTTCCTCTCCTTCTCCCTTGGAGTCCCCTTCTTCTTCTCGATCCGGGGGGTTCTTCGCACCCTCTTGTTCTCGATCATCGACTCGCTCTGGTCGCTTGGTCGATTTCCGGGGTCCCTGGGACTTGTCTGGCCTTTCGCAATCAGCTTCTGACCTTCTCCGCGATTCCTGGGCCCCTGGCACTCGACGTGCCTACCTCAGTGCTTGGAACACCTGGTGTAGCTGGTGTCTGGCTCGACAAGGTGATCCCTTTACTGCCCCTGTGACGGAAATTCTTAATTTCCTCTCTTCGCTTTTTTCGGATGGTAAAGCTTACCGTACAGTGAATGTTTACCGTTCCGCTATATCGGCGGCTCATGTTCCGCTGGCTGGTGTCCCGGTGGGCAGGGATCCACTCGTTTGCCGGCTGCTGCGCGGCATGCGTCTTTCTAGACCCCCTGCTCCTCGGTACTCCCATTTTTGGGATGTTGCCTTGGTTCTGGATATGTTTAAGTCCTGGTCTGACAACTCTGATCTTTCTCTGCGTCACCTTTCGGCTAAACTCACTGTCTTATTGTGCTTGGTCTCCTTTCGCAGGGTTTCGGATGTTCGGGCTCTGGACTTTGACGCTCTTTCTTTTTCTCCCGATGGCGTTACTTTCTGGATCTCCCGTCGGACAAAATCTTCCTCCTCTTCTGTATCCTACCCCTTCTTCCCTTCGGAACCCCTTTTGTGTGTTGTTCGTTGTCTTCGGACTTATCTCACTCGTACTTCTCTTCACCGTTCCCACGTCTTCTCTCAATTGCTTATTTCCTATTCTGCCCCCTTTCGTCCGGTCTCTTCTCCCACGCTATCTCGGTGGGTTCGCTGGGTGCTTTCGTTGGCGGGGGTTGATTCTTTTTTTGGTGCTCACTCAGTGCGGGGTGCTGCGGCTTCTCGGGCCTTTCACGCTGGTAGCTCTCTTCATGACATCATGCGTTCCGCAGATTGGTCCAGAGAATCGACTTTTCGCCGGTTCTATTGTCATCCGGTCTCTCATGCGGCGGACATTCTGGTAGCGCAGCGTTAAAACTGCAAATATGAGCCTCCTGTCTTGCCATAAAATTAAGGATTATTCTAACCTGTGACCAAATAATCTGAATTTTATTAAAGACAGGAGGCGAGTATTTTCCCGCCCGACCCTGCCCTCCTTCTGTACTTGTCTCTCAGGATCTTTTTTATTATGTTGCTATGTTCACATTTTGTGTTGTTGTGTGGTATTTTGCCATGCATGTCCTGTTTATTTCTGCTTGTTTGTTTATGTGATGTTTGGTATCTACCAGATTCTGTCATGGGCTCTCTCTCTTTTTCTTCCAGCCTGATTTCACCTCGACATCACCGGGTTCGTGGCCTGCGATTTGCTGCTCTTTCGGGGTCCTGTTCCAATGGTTCCTGATGGTTTTCCAGTTTCAAGATTTTCCAGTTTTGGCTTTCTCTCCTCTGTTCGTTATACAAAAGGAAGAGGAAGTGGTGTTGGAGGACTGATCTATTTATGCACTGTGCCTTCTACTGATTGGTTGTTTACTTTGTTTGAGTTTTCTTCCATTTGCTGCTGTGAGGATCAGTAAAAGTTAGATATGCAAATACTCGCCCCCTGTCTTTAATAAAATTCAGATTATTTGGTCACAGGTTAGAATAATCCTCAATTTTGTCTGTGCTGTTTTCCAGCAGGCTTGAGGGAGTAATTTTCCCTGATGTGCCTTATATATGGGAAATTGCAATTTCCTAAGCAAGAGGAGAGGCATGGGAAAACAACATTGCTTCACCCACCTTGCTGAAAACCACAGGGACTAAGGTCTAATTCCCACAAACAACTTAGTTGCAGCAACTTTGTTGCAAGAAGATGCAGCAAATAAAGTTTGCCACTAAATATCTAATCTGCAACAAATTTACCCAGCTGAACTAGGCTGAATTCATGTATCTAAAGTCCCACAAAGTTACAGAAATCTTTAAACCTTTTATTCCCAAAGCAATGTATTGGAGATGCCACTAGCATCCCACGGGTTAACAAATATATATATCTTTGAATGTTACAACATGCTCTTCCATATAAAACTACTATTATTTTATTATTAGTGTTCATTTAAAACAGATTTTTGTACATTCTGTTCCTATTATATAAATCCCATAAATGTTACCTTTCCTTGGGTCTGTTTCATCATTTGTCATGCAGAAAAGCAGTTCATCCTAAAGCTTAACCCTTCCCATAGATGTGCTGCCCCCAGTTCCGGCACACACTCTGAAATCCTATCAGATTCTTAAACGGTTAAATGCTTACAGACTGTTGTGCCAGCCACAGCCTCGGGTCATGGGGTTAAATCCATAGCTTGGGGCTGATGTGTTGTCCTTTGGATTTAAGGCAGCTCATAAAAGCTCATTGTAGAATTCTGTAATTCCTGGGCAGACCCACGAGCAGTACAGCAGACATTTTTACAGGGATAGGGTTTAATGTCTTTCTTATAAATATCAAGTACCCTCTATCCCTTAGGACTGCAGACACTGAGATATTTAACCATTTGAGAGACACAATGCAAATGGTTACATTTATACTGCCCAAGACCTATAAGGCCATATGCACAAGACAACAGTGTTGGAATACTGGAGAAAATTAACTGGACAATAAGGAACAAATAAAAATTACCACTGATATAAACAGGACTTTTAACCTCTTGAATGATAAAGTGGATTCAAATCACAACATGTCACCTTGTTCTCTGTGGTCCAACCTGCAAGAATAGGATGACGTTTGTGTTTGGGGAGGCTAATATGGACATATTTCTAAATAGGTTATTTACCACTGTTAAAATCTGCTGCTATGCATACCTGGGGAATCTCAGGATCTGCCCCGGAGACTTAAGTTTTCAGACTGAATTAACTGGTCTTTGGGGAGAGAGGCTGATTCTTTGACTTGGTGAGTTCAGCTATAACCCCGCCCACTTTCCAGTCCTTTCAGCCCACTCATGCTTCACTCCGCCCACTTTCCCATCCAGTACAGTTATACATAGTGATATTGGCTGGTATAGGACCTTGGAAAGTGGTGCTGTATTTGCCAAAATGGCACATTTAGAATGTGTGCACTAACATGGCCTCGTCCATTGATATGACATCCAGGATGGTTTGAAGATTCTGGCCAAGATGCACTAAAGCATGATAGGTGATAAAGTGGAGATGATGTCTCCAGTGATATCACTTCTCTAGTTCCTATGTTATTCTATAGAGCCTATGACCTAAGATCTCCAAAGTTGGATAAATCTTAGTGCATTGGCTCCGTAGACTAATATAGGAATTGGAGAAGTGTTATCACTGAAGAAGTTATCTTCACTTTATCACCTTTTTATCAATTATCCACACTAGTCTAGGAACAGGTTATTACAGTAATATATGAACTGGTAAATAAACCAAAGAAAAAGACAATGGTGACAACAGGCATACAATGAAGATGAAAATACACTCACCGATCCAAATGACATGACCTCTGGTGCAGATCAAGGAATGGACATCCCTAGAGATATATGTAACTGGAAAGGATCACAATCCAAAGTCTCATCATAGAGTATAAATTCAAGTATTTTTCTACCAACATATAGACAGACCACGGGTGGGGAGAAACAACGTCTCATGCGTTTCGCACTAGATGTGCTTAATCATATGATTAAACACAATTAAAGCGGAACTACCACCTGAACACAACTTTAGCTGAAATAACTCCCCATCTGGTGACTAGCTGCTTAGTAGCGCTAGTCGCCAGAATTATTTCCTTTGACAAACAGATTTAGCCTTTCTTCCCGGGCTGACAGCATCACGGAACGCGGACATCTTGCCATAATGATGGGATTGGCCACACCCACAACTTGGCATGGTGGAAGTGGCTAACACAGCCATGGTGCCCCTCTCAGTTAGGTGCCCTAAGTGGCTATCTAATGGGGAGTCTTGCAATGTCTTTGGGTGATTTATTTCATGGTAGGCTAAGTCTTCTTTATTCTCGACCTAAGCCTCTCGTTACTGAAATATGGTTTATACATCAAAGAATAATTAGAGAAGCTATATTAAAAAAGGATAATCCTCAGACTGGGAATGTGCAGGGGTGATGGACAAGCTGTCAGTACAGGGAAGTAGACAGAACAAGGGACAGTCTTAACATCTGGGAGGAGGGAGCAGGAAAAGGGTTATTACAACTGCAAAATCCCCCCTATGTTACATCCCAAATTAGCTCATTGTAAAGGTTTTAAGATTATTTCCTTGTGACCTTGGCAACTCACTTTGGTTATCATTACCTTCTTTATCTAATTTCATTTCAGACCCTTACAGAGACTTAAAAGGATAGTACCCTTGTCTTAGTCAGCAGGGACAGAACTACAACATATGTTTCCATAACGCCTTTGCCATCTATGCTGGAAGACTATTCCATACATTCCATAATCAATAAAATAGTTGTTAAATGGACAGTAACACTTAAAATGGAAATATATATTCTAGGGGCTATCCTCCTAAGTAAAACAAAGGTGCCCCCACTGCTGAAAGGAGTTTTGTATTTAAAAGATGTTACAGCTTGAACTTAATTTTTTTAGGTGCAGTATCTCAATGGCCTGATATTTTACTGTAGCGCTGTTGCTAAACATCCTATAGACAGCCCTGGTCAGTTGACAATAAACCTCCATAGAATGGTATAGCAACAGGCTACATAAAAAAAATCAAATACTTTTATCTGTTACACTTTAGACTACTATGCATTCTTAAAGAGATAACTGTATATACTGCAAGGTTTATCCTGCTGAGTAAATTAAGAGCACTCCACTGCTGAAAGATGCTTTATTCAAAGATATTTCAGGTCGAACTTGCTTTTTTTCTGCGCAATACTTCTATGGGATGAAATATTATGGTGGCACTATTGTTACACCAGCCTATGAACAGCTATTGTCAATGATAATAACTATAACAACAGTGTCACTCTATAAGTTCAGGCCATGGAGGTACTGCATCCAAAAATGCAACTTTGGTATGCAATAACTTTCAATGGTGGCCTTACCTTTGTTTTACTAGCGGGATAAATCCTGTAATATACATTTTTTATATTTATAGATACTATCCTTTAAAGTTACTATTACCAACAAACTTTAAAGGGATAATAATGTTTCACAATTAATCTTCATAGTATGTGGGCCATGGAGAGTGTTATTTCAATACTGTCAGAGTTGTAGTTCAAGAGTAATTGAATGATAAAGTATCCCCCTCCCGCCCCTTTTACTGATGTAACACGGCTCACCTCAGAGCAGCAAGACTGTCCGGATGGATCGCAGGACAATCTTCAGTGAGCATAAGGAAAAACCTGTCAAGGGGGCAGGGTTTTCATTGTTCTCACAGTAAGAAGACCGTCCCATGCTGTGAGCTGTCTGGTCACAGGACCAGATTCCACATCTGAGGGGAGGTGGCTTACACTAGATAAAATGGACAGGAGGGGGATACTTTATCATTCAATTACTCTTGAACTACAACTCTGACAGTAATTAAATAACACTCTCCATGGCCCAAATAGTATGAAGATTAATTGGAGCTACTGTTTTTGTGAAACATTACTATCCCTTTAAGATATATTCGATACAGATGCTATTTTACTTCCTTGGATGCTGGAGAGGTCTCCCACTCATTGCAAAGCAATGAGTGGGAGACCTCTGTAGCATCCAAGGGGTGAACAAGGGATTGTTTAGGATCCAAGGGCATTAAAGTCAAATCTAAAGTGTTCTACTATAGCAGAATGTTGGAGAACCATTGAACCGTGTCCTTGCCTCAACCAAGAATAAGGTTATCAACTAGATAAAATACTTGCAGACCAATACCGTTGTGGCATGGAAGTGCTAAGTCAATGGCAGCAGAAGGACAACCATTGTATTTTTTCTAGGAAAGGTGGCAATCCCAGTCAAAAAAAGATGGAGATTTCTGTGCATTCTCCTGCATTGGTCTCTGTGGAATGGTAAACAGAATTCCCGCAGTTGATGCAGTTGAGCGGAGCGGCCTGTGTTTGTGTAGAACTACTATTGTGTTTGCACGTTGGTCTATTGTGCTCCTGTCACTGGTAGTCTGCGAAGTGCCGGGGGAGCTGTGAAAGAATGTGAGCTTCTCGTCCCACGCTGCCTGCCCCCAGCATCACCCCATAGCAGGCAGGGATCATGGGCTGGTTACAATGGACCCAAAAGAAAGAAATCCCACTCTACACTTGCCATTGAAGTGATCTTCTAGGATGTTAACCCTTTTTCTACTTTGTAATGTGTTAAAAAAAACGTCAGTGATAGGTTTTGGATGAGCGCCTTATTTAGAATCTATGTGAAAACAACTTAAAGTGACAGTCAGCCACATTTTAGACTTGACTTCTGTAAGGGCTTAATATGTAAACTCAAATTGCCTATTCTTTGCCTATTTATATTGCCAATTTTTTTCATATTAACCCATTTGTTTTGCACTTTTGCATCCCTGAGAGTGAGCTCTCGGGATCTCTGTTTCCAAAGTAACATAGTAAATTAGGTTGAAAAAAGACACAAGTCCATCAAGTTCAACTTAGAGATATGAGGAGCAGAAAAGAGTGCCCCCAGTCCATTAAAGACAGCATACAGATCACTGACTGCTGCAGGGATAGTGTTACATTGAATCACATTATTCCTACTTTCACATCCAGACAGAAAGCTTTTGTGGAAACAAGCACTGAGGTAACTCAATGTCAGAAACATAAAGGTTAAAAAATAGGTGAGGGTGAAAATTATATATGCAATTTGACTATACACTCATGCTTTTGTAGAATATGTAAAGTTTAAAAGGCGGATGTCTGTCACTTTAAAGGGAACTTGCCCTTCAACTTTCGATGGTTGCACCTCTAGTTGCCGTGTAACACTGCTAACACACAAGTGAATTGCTATTCACCAAACAATGGCCACTTGGAATGGACAATGGACTCCTAGTGCTCAAACCATATAATTCTTTATACACAGTGTATCAAAAGGACTTGGTCTAGAGTCCAGTATTGGCAGTCATAGTCGCCCTTGTCAAGGCTGGTCCTATAATGTCTGCACCTACCCTTACATACATATTCAGACAAAACTAGGAAAATATTAAAACCAATAGAAAAAAAATACTCTTTTCTTTTATAGAAACATAGCATAATCAAATTCTCAGTTTAGACCAATGGTTCTAAACCCATGCCCTCAGGACCTTGATGATTTCCTTGTTGGAGTACAGGTGAGTTAATCCAATTGAATGAGCCTCTGATAAACACACATGTGTTCTAACAGGGGAATTCACAAATCCTGGAGTGGAAGTGAGCCTTGAGGACAAGGGATGAGAACCACTGGTTTAGACAATGAGCTCAAAGGAAGCTTATCCAGTACATTTCTCAACGTAGGCAGGACAAGACATCCATTAGGCAAAATAGGCAATTGCCATGCCAAATTTTGATGGGCACCTATGCTGCTCTGGCCACGCCCACATTCTGAGTTGTTGATGTGGCCAAACAATTCCAATGCACCTAGTTTACGTAGGCCAGTTTATTTGCCAGTTTACAAACCACTTTAATGGCAGTTATTTAACCCCTTGGATGATAGAGAGGTCCCCAAAACATTGCAAAGCAATGCATTAGAGACCTCTCTGTCAATCAAGGGGTTAAGAGTTTTCTTTCTGCTTGTATGTTATAGGGTAAGAGTATTTTATGTACCAAGCAACAGTGGATTGGGCTAGGGAATGCAGTCTTAGGAGAGGGTGTGTGGCCATTGGAGGAGATAAGGCAGTGGTTCTCGGCCTGTGGGTCGGGACCCCTTTGGGGGTTCGAATGACGATTTGCCAGGAGTCAGCTAAAACCATCAGATATTTATATTTCGATTCATAACAGTAGTAAAATTACAGCGATGAAGGAGCAACAAAAATAATTTTACTGTTAGGGGTCTCCACAACTTGGGAAATTTTATCAAAGGGTCGAGGCACTAGAAAGGTTGAGAGCCGATGAGCTAAGGGCACTGTGGGTGCTATTTCCTAAGGCCACCTCACATGTAAATCTGGCCTCGTACAGGAACAATGTGATTTAAATGTGCTGCCCCTGTACTATCATCAAGATATTTGATGTATGCATACTTACATGTTTATAGAACCATTTTAGAGCCATAGAGGTAAAAAAATACTTTAATATATTACATATTATTCTGTACCTTAAGGGGTTAAAGGATGTGTAAGTGGATCCAACATTGAAATAAGAACATGGACACTGTAAATAATATATAGCATATGTAGGACTGATATAAACATAGGCATTTATGAATATTTTTTATTTTGAACTCAAACAGCACCCCCCTTTTCAGATTCATATGGGTGAAAGGAGGTGAACCAAGAACATCAAAAACAACAATTTCAGTCCATTGTGATTGGAGCCATCAGTGACGCACACTGCACCCCCCCCCCAGTCTGAGTTATTACGATCTAGCCTCATCAGCCATGACTTCAAAAATATAAAAGTTTCATGCACAGACAACATTGCTGTCCTGTGGTTTCTGCTGTTCCTTTGTAGAATGTTTGTGAAGTGGCATCCTGTTCAGCAAACATTGTTTACATACCAAAAAGTACACAACCACAGACTTTTGCTGGAAAATTATCCCCAACCATCCTATTCTGTAAATTCTTACTATTAGCCAAGTCCAATTTCATCATCCTGCCAGAAAGAAATCCAGCTGGGTCACATCCTAACCACTGTGGCACTAAGGCCTATGGATACACAAGTGATTCTCAAGCTTTCTGCAGTGGCAGAACCCTTTAACCCTTTGAGTGCCAGAGGGGTACGCAACGCATTGCTTTGCAATGCGTTACGTACCCCTCTGGCACTCAAAGGGTTAAGTATTATTAAATCTTCTTAGAACCCCTAAACAATCAAAAACTTACCTTGAAGACCTTTTGTAATATCACTATTAACCCCTTAACGAACGGCCGCGCAGGCACACGTTAGTCACTAAAGGTCCACGGAGCATTTTTTCTTTTTGACGATCAGACTCAGGGCTCCCCAAACGGCGTGCAGCCGCGAGGGGAGCCCTGAAATCCATGACGGTCATAGTACGTCATGGGTCGTTCAGGCACTTTTTACCCATGATGTACCATGACCGTCAAAGGTCGTTAGTGGGTTAAGAATGTTAAAAAATATGGGCCCCAGTACAGATCCCTGAGGAACCTCACTCTAGACCACTTACAGGCATAAGTTAGGCCACCGACACAGCAATCACTGAGATGGAAATTGCACCTCAGTGTTTGTTGGAGAAACTTACTTATACCTATGGGGTTTCATTAACCTTCCACTAGGGGGAGGAATATTTACCAAGTAGTTTCAGTTGATTTAGTAAGTTTCCTTGAAGGGGAAAATCTGTTTTGTAGGCCTGCAATAAAATACCAATTCAACTTGTGAATGCATCCAAGTACTTTCAGTGGGTCCTAAATGTATAAAAACATTCTAGTTGATGGGAAACAAAAGTCAAAGGGTTTAAACGGATAGTAATCTATATCCTATATAATAATTCGCTAAGTTGTGTGTAACGCCCAACATGCGCAGTATACATTGCTGCGTGTGCGGCAGTCATGCGCAGTACAGACTGTCCGCGCCACGGCTGATACAGAGCTGGGCGCTCCGAAGGAGCGTCCAGCTCTGTATCAGCAGTGGTGCGGGCAGTCTCTGCTGCGCGTGATTGCCCCGCGACCGGCTGCCAGAGGCACTGTGGCCCGTGTAACGGGCTGTTCAACTAGTATATATATAAAAGAAGACTTTGTGCCTGCCAAAACACACCCAGGGGAGGCATAAAGCAGGAGTTACTACTCCTACTGGGTGATTCAATCATGCAGGGAGTTGGCCCACCCCCACTATGCAGCCCGCCCACCACTATCAAAGTCAGAAAAAACCAATATGGCCGCCACTTGCTCCTACACCACAGACAAACACACACATGCCCCACTCACACACACAGACCACCACACACACATGCCCCACTCACACAGCACCACACACACACACATGCCCCACTCACACAGCACCACACACACACACACATGCCCCACTTACACAGCACCAAACAGACATGCCCCCACTCACACACACAGCACCACATACACACACAAAGCCAGAAATACATATGGCTGACACACACACACAGTCACTCACCCTGACTCCCAGAGGCCTCAGCAGGACCTGTACTGCAGCACCAGAGGAACAAAATTGCACTCAAAGGGTTAAGGTAGGTCCTCATTGCTCAATTATTTCTTCACTGTCATCATTTGCCATGCAAGACACAGGACAGACAGCCATCAGATTCACACTTAACCCACTGACTGCCACAGGGTTGTGTATCAAGTTTTACCCCTCAGGGAGTGTGTTCAAACCCCTCACACTGTAAACTTGCATTTCTCTCCCACTTCTCCTCCTTCCCCAGCCTATTACTAACACTTTTCCATATTTATGTTAAGCCCCGCCCCTACTCACGATTAAGCCCCGCCCCCTTTTAACCCAGATTGCCCCATTGCTCTCTCCACATCAGCACCACATGAGGGACTCCACAAGTAAAAGTTCACAGGTATTACACACTCATGCCCCACTCACACAGCACCGAACACCCATACACACACACAAAGCCAGAAAAAAAGATGGCTGACACACAGTCACTCACCTTGACTCCCAGTGGCCTCAGCAGGACCTGTAGTAAAGCCACTGAACGGTGCTGCATCACCAGGGGAACAAAATGGCACTCAAAGGGTTAAGGTAGGCCCTCATTGCTGAATTACTTCTTCACTGTCACCATTTGCCATGCAAGACACAGGACAGACAGCCATCAGATTCACACTTAACCCACTGACTGCCACAGGGTTCTGTATCAAGTTTTACCCCTCAGGGAGTGTGTTAAAACCCCTCACACTGTAAACTTGCATTCCCCTCCCACTTCTCCTCCTTCCCCAGCCTATTACTAACACTTTTTCACATTTATGTTAAGCCCCGCCCCCTACTCGCGATTAAGCCCCACCCACTTTTAACCCAGATTGCCCCATTTGTCTCTCCACATCAGCACCACATCAGTCCCCTCTAGGGACTTCACAAGTCAGTGTTCCCAGGTATGAACACACTTCCCACTGCTATTTAACTCTGACATGCCTCTCTATACCTTAACCCTTTGAGTGCCAGAGGGGTACACAACTCATGAGCACATGTGTTTCTGCTCATATATGTTGCGTGTCTGTGTGTGTACATCTCTGTTACATATGTGTGTCCATGTGTGCATCTCCAGTGTGTCTGTGTGTACATGTGTTTTGCATGTCTCTGCCGCTCACTATGTGTATGTGCATACCTCCCAACATTTCACAGGGCCAAAGAGGGACACGTTAGTTTTAGGTGATATTATTGGGGGTCTGGCTGGTGGGCGGGGCATTAGTAAGAATTTTTAGGTTATTTCATGACCTATTACTGGCTATTTATGTAACTGAATAAATGATTTAGTTCAAGACCAAAGTATTTTATTTGCACAGACTAATGTATAAACACATATACTGAAGTTTATTGCTTTATTGCTGTAGAGCAAAGTAATACACACCACACAGTCAGGGCTGGTGCAAGGATTTTTGCCACCCTAGGCAAAACCTAATTTTGCCGCCCATTTCGCTCCGCCCCTTGTGTCCCACCCCTTTATACCCTGCCTACTTATACCCAACCTCTTTTCATGATTGTCCTCTCTCTGCCCCCTGAGCCACTCTGCCCCTGTTCTGGAGATGCCTGTAAGAGATGCCCCCCACCAGCTCCAACTTGCCCCTTATCAGCTTCACTTTGGCCCACCAGTTCCACTTTGCCCCTATCAACTCCAACTTGCCCCCATCAGCTCCAACGTGCCCCCACCAGCTCCATTTTGCCCCCTCAGCTTCACTTTGCCCCCTCAGCTCCACTTTGCCCCCTCAGCTCCAACTTACCCCCATCAGCTCCACTTTGCCCCCCATCCTCTCCAACTTACCCCCATCAGCTCCACTTTGCCCCCCATCCGCTCCAACTTGCCCCCACCAGCTCCACTATGCCCTCTCAGCTCCAACTTTTCATTATCAGCTCCACTATGCCCCCAGCAGCTCCAACTTGCCCCCATCCGCTCCAACTTGCCCCCCCATCCGCTCCAACTTGCCCCACCAGCTCCACTTTGCCCCCCCTCAGCTCCACTTGCCCCCCCTCAGCTCCACTTTGACCCTCATCAGCTCCACTTTGACCCTCATCAGCTCCAACTTGCCCCTATCATCTCCAACTTGCCCCCACCAGCTCCACTATGCCCCCTCAGCTCCAGCTTTCCCCTAACAGCTCCAACTTGCCCCCATCATCTCCACTTTGCCCCACATCTGCTCCAACTTGCCCCCTCAGCTCCACTATGCCCCCTCAGCTCCAACTTGCCCCCCATCACATACCTGTATCTCCCGCGCAGTCTTCTCTTCAGTAATGGAGAGCGCGGCGGGAGATCATGACTCCCAGCGCGCTCTGCATTACTAAAGATCCGACCAGATGAGGGAGCGCTGTAGCAACACAGACCTGACTGTGTTGTGGTTCCTGGCATGGTGTGTGTGGGCGCACCTCTTCTCTGCTGCATGCCCGCGCCCCCAGTACGTGTGCTCCCTAGGCCGGCGCCTACCTCGCCTATAGGTGGAGCCGGCCCTGCACACAGTCTGACCCTCCTAAAAAGAGGGACAACAGGGTGGGAAAGAGGGACAGAGGGATTTGGCCCTCAAAGAGGGACTGTCCCTCCTAAAGAGGGACACTTGGGATGTATGGTATGTGTCTGCCTGTATGCTGCATATGTCTGTGTTTATCAGTGTGTCTGCATTTCAAACACATGCGCCCAACGGTCATGACATGACGGGCAACGCCGTCCCACGTTGCTAGTGTCTAAAATAAAGTAGATCTCCGAGTCTTCACTATGATAAGCATAACAATTTGCTCTGTGTTTAATAACTTACTTTGTTGTAGTTTTAAAGATGTTCAATGTGAAAATATCCCCCTTCTGCCCCTTCTGGGTGTGCCACGCTCATCTAAGCATGGTCCGGATGGTGAGCGGGGAGGGGCAAACTTATGTAAGCAAAGGAAAATCCTGCCCTCCTTCATCAAGGGGGCAGTGTTTTCCTTATACTTACTTACTGAAGTTTGTACCTCGCTGCATCCGTCAGGTCCCGGGACCAGATTCCAGATTCAATGGGAGGCGTTCAGAAGGGGCGGGAGGGGAATCCTTTTTCATTGAATATCTTTAAAACTACAGAAAAGTAAGTTATTAAACACAGTGCAAAGTGTTATGAGTACAATAGTGAAGACTTGGAGATCTACTTTATTTTAGACATTACTATCCCTTTAAGGTGAGGGAAAAGTGAGATACAATTTTCAAAAAAGCCTCCTTTTCGAGGGAGATAGATGTTTATGCAGAGTGTATTTCATTGGAGAGATCACCCCTAAGTGCACTGCAAGTACATCCCTTGATTGATATAGTACAGGGATGGAAAATCTGTGGCTCCCCAGCTCTTGAGGACTACAATTCCCATCACCTCCTGTCTGGATGGTTTTCCAGGAGTCATATTAATTGTAATCCTCAAGAATCCTTAGATTGCCCAAACATGATCTAGTGTGTCAATCATATAATACAGTCAGGGATGGATTTCCCATTATAGAGATTCCCTATTAGATTAGGGAACTGCTTCATTTTGAGTGGTGCCTCAGCTCAGCCGGCTGCTGCCACACTCTGAGTTATGGGTTTGGCCAGAACAATTCCAACAGGGGAAGGCTGGAAACTTGTGGCCTGGGAGGCAAATAGAATAAAATGGCCCATTTCTTCTATTGTTCCAGCCTATCCCCATTTGTTAATTTTAAAATTGTCATTAACCCTTTGAGTACCCCTCTGGTGAAAAAAGGCAATTGATACCACATTCAGAGTTATGGGTTTGGCCAGAACAATCCCAACACGGGAGGGCTGGCAACTTGTGGCCTGGGGGCAAATAGAAAAAATGGCCCATTTCTTTTGTTGTTCCAGTCTATCCTATTTTGTTAATTTTAAAATTGGCATTAATGTAGTGAAGTAAGGCAAGTGATACCACATAGTTTACAGTTGAAATGGGGCTATATTATTGATACTACTGAGCTTACAGTTGAGATGAAGCTACACTAGTGATACCACAGAGCTTGTAATTGAAAGGGAATTACATTAGTGATACTGCAGATCTTACAATGTAAGTAAACTAACACTGATACCATAGTATTTACAAGGTAAATGGACTATGCTACATGTAGCTCCATTTAGATTGTAGCTCTGTGGTATCACTAGCGTAGCTCTAATTCATTTGTAAGCTCTGTGGTATCCATCTAGCTCTGTGGTAGATCCATTTACAGCAGCAAGTGTGAAACTGAGTGAGGCAGTGGCCAACCAGCACAGATATATGACTGCCCCTCAGGCCAGCCCTCCCCTGAGTCACAATGCCCCTCAACAAGCACCTTCATCGTGCTGGTTTATTTTCCAGTTTATATCATCATTTACTATTTATTACATACACTCATCACATTCAAGCATCTCCTGAAAACCCACCAGCTCAAGGAGGCATCTCAGTAACAATATCCTCTTTGTGCACACTGACAGTCACATTAGAATCATTCTGCTTATCTTCACTAAGCCTTATACTTGCACTTATGATCCTCATCCTAATATATTTGGTCATGATTTCTAATTGGATTGTAAGCTCCTTGGGGAAGGGTCCCTTTCCCAACGTACGATTGCCCTGCTAATAATGCAATGATCACACTTTAGCCTGATGCTCTTAACCCAGTCCTGTATTTTTGTATTGTACTATTACAGCTTTTGTAAAGAACTGTGTACATGTATGGTGCTACATTAATAAAGATACATACATATACACATACATACATACATAACTCACTGGATGCTAAAGAGCTCTTCAACATACTGTGATCAAAGCTTTGAAGACCTCGCCAGCAACCAAGGGGTTAACTTGTTTGGTTCTTGTATGTTACAGGCTAAAGGTATTTTATTTTTCAAGCAACACTGGCAAGGGTTGAAGATGGGGTCATGAGAGTACTGGGTGTAGTCATGGGTATGGCTAACTGGAGCCTAGGATGCCTTGCCTTGGGGTGCCTGAAATCTAAATCTGGCATTGACTACAGTGATATCAGCCTTTGTTCAGTCCATTCAGTTGTCAGCTGCTCTACTACATTATATACTGTATGCAATTGCCTTGCACAGTGGTTAAAGCCCCATTGAAATCAATGGGAATTTTTATTTTTACATTATGGTGCCGGTTAGTGATGAGCGAGCATGCTCGGCCGAAGCTCGGTTCGGCTCGAGCATCGCTCTGTTCGGCACATGGCGGTACTCGTACGAGTACCGCATGTGCTCGCCCGCCATGTTCGGGTCTCCTCCCCGCACGTTTCGCGGCTGCTGCGCAGCCAATAAATGTGCGGGGAGGCTCTGACATCAGTGTAATGCCAGCAGCCATGTTGGCTGCTGGCATTACACTGATTGGCTGGCCAGAACCCGTGATCGGGTGCTGTATAGCACCCGACGCGCGAGTTCGGCTCATTCTTAGCCAGGGAGAGATGCGCTTAGGCAGGGAAAGTCAGTGTAGGGAGAATAAAATTGTTGAAACTCTTTCAAGACCCAAAAGTCCTTTTTAGGACTGTTGTGTGTGGGGGCAGCATTTATATTTTGTTTGGGGGGGCACAATTTCCTTTTTTTTGTGGGGGGGATATTTTTAAGGTGACATATAATACTAGATGCACAGGAAGTCAGTGTAGGGAGAATAAAATTGTTGAAACTCTTTCAAGACCAAAAAGTCCTTTTTAGGACTGTTGTGTGTGGGGGCAGCATTTAATTTTTTTGGGGGGTGGCAGAATTTCATTTTTTTGTGGGGGGGGACATGTTCTAAGGTGACATTGTACTAGGTGCACAGGGACAAATATTTCACAGTGCAGTGACAAGCTGACATATTCTGTTAGGTGCACAGGGCCAATGATTTTACAACGCAGCGACAAAAAGGGCCATTTTAAACGTGTGCCTAGCCATAGATTATTGTCACATTCTGTTTAGTGTGCAAATTCACAAATTAACGTCACATATTCCGTTCACTGTGCCTAGCCGCAGATTAGCGTCACATTCTGTTTCGTGTGCCTAGCCGCAGATTAGCGTCACATATTGTTTAGTGTGCCTAGCCGCAGATTAACGTCACATATTGTTTAGTGTGCCTAGCCGCAGATTAGCGTCACATATTGTTTAGTGTGCCTAGCCGCAGATTAACGTCACATATTGTTTAGTGTTCCTAGCCGCAGATTAGCGTCACATTCTGTTTCGTGTGCCTAGCCGCAGATTAGCGTCACATATTGTTTAGTGTGCCTAGCCGCAGATTAATGTCACATATTGTTTAGTGTGCCTAGCCGCAGATTAGCGTCACATATTGTTTAGTGTGCCTAGCCGCAGATTAACGTCACATATTGTTTAGTGTGCCTAGTCGCAGATTAGCGTCACATATTGTTTAGTGTGCCTAGCCGCAGATTAGCGTCACATTCTGTTTCGTGTGCCTAGCCGCAGATTACCGGCATATATTCCGTTTAATATGAAGAAGGCGGGTAAAAAGGGACGGGGAAGTGGACGTGATCCTGATAGTTCAAGTAAATATACAGCAAATACTGTTTGGTAACAATTTTTTGCCTAAAATCGTTTTTATCTTCCTTTTTGTGTGTTTTACGGTCAGTCTGTAAAAATGGCGTACTACGGGCGAAACATCGTTCCCAGCAGTGACGTTGGAGTCCAAGATGCATCCAGACATCCTCCCTATGCTGTCCCTGAACCATTTCTGTGGTGTTTCCATCATTTTCTGACCTTTTCCTATGAACCAGGCACCCTCCCCTCATCAGAGCAGGGGGTGCCTGGTGTAATGCTCGAGTCCTCCCATTGACTTCAATGGGGCTCGGGTGCTCGGCCGAGCACTCGAGCCTCCGGGGGCGCTCGGCCAGAGCACCCGAACACCCGAGCATCGGGGTGCTCGATCATCACTAGTGCCGGTGTTTAACCCAGAATTGCTTCACTTTAGTCTTTGTACATACGGTTCATTAAATTTCACTAGAAGGCATACTGTTTATAAAACTCGCATCTATGTACACTAAAATAGAGAGCCTCATTGTGCAGCGATGTATAAAACTGCAAGATGATCCATTTTAAGAGGTTTGCAAGCACACGTAGAAGACCGTTTCAGTGAAATAATTCTTTTTTACTAACATGATCTCAGCTCTGCTGCAGAGCCGCCTGATGCAAGTAAGACTGGATATCCCTGCAGTCAGTACAATGCTGACTTCAGGGAAAGGGTAGGGAGAGGGGAACTTTGCGGGCGGTTATCTCTCAAACCATAAAGGTTTGAGAGATGACACTGGGGACAATTAAATTCTTTTTAACATGCCTACAATATGGGGATTAGTAATATTTAAGTATTACTATCCCTTTAAGCTCAATAAGTCAGTGGTATTGCTGAAAAGCACTTCATTTACAGGCATCGGGCTGCACAGAGCTTACAAGAAATGCTCTGTGCGCCTGAGCGGTCAGGAACTTCCAGTACCTTAAGGTAACCAGCTTACGTCACCACCAGTGCTGGCAGTGATGGAACAGACAGAGCAGACTCAGAGGTACACTTCCTCTAAGATGTCTGCGCTGTCTGGTTCCTTCATTTGCTGGTTCCTGTATATGAAGTGTTTTTCCAGCAACACCGCTGACTTGTTGAGCTTAAGATCAAGAAGGCTTTGCATATCTCTAGGTTAGAAATATATTTGGGGGCAATGTTATTAGCGTGATAGTTCTACATTAAAACTGAACACTTATCGACGATGCATGTCTACCTGGGAACTGCTACAGCCCAGTAGTAATCATTGTGGCCCTGTAACAATCGTTTTTCATAAGTATTCAGTTTTAAAGGGACGATCTGGGAACCCTAGTTTTGTACCAAGATGGAGTTGGGGCCTCAGTACACTGTGGTGTATGGGTTTCACACATGGACACGAGGCTCTCTGAGGCTCCCCTGGAGGCTCAGATAACTGTACTCACACTCGTGGATGGGTCAGGCAAATAGGATCAGAGAAGCCCAAGTCCTCCTGGTCTACTACCTGACTTGAAAGTTATCTCGTTTTACTAAACCCTCTCAGTAATTGGTTTGGTCTGCAACCTATTACAAAGCAATATGTCATAGCTGTATTAGTAATGGAAGTGTTAAGATCTCTGAAAAGACAGTTAACCCTCCTGTTAACTCTGTCTCTGCACTAGTGGTAAACAACCTGAGGCCCTCGAGCCTTTCAGGACTACAATTCCCATATCCCTGGGCTGACTGGGGATGATGAGAACTTTAGTCATGGACAGCTGGGACCCCCAGTTTGTCCAGCCCTGTTATTCCCTAACAAAGATTAAGCCTTCCATTGCCAAAAGGGGCCTAAAATGCCAGGGCATTAGTAGGCAGGGACCACCTCTTTTTCAACCCCTCCTGATTCCTTTAGTCTTTTTAGTGCAAGAGGGTGTCCAGTGCATTGCAGGACAGATATCTGGAGGCTCACAATTTTAGTACACAGGGCAAAAGCTGAAGTATAAGTAACATTCCACCTATAAATGACCATATGCACCTCAAAATTAGTGCATACCCTGCCACTGAGAGAAGGTTGGAAACAATTTATCTAACAAAGTGTGGGGGAGAGAAAACCTATATGTTTAAAAATCTCTACTAGTATATTACATGGTGCATGCAGGGATCTGCAGGTGACTGAGAAACAAGTGATGGCCTGCAGGTGTGTTTTTTTTGGAACCAGCAGTGTTATATAATAGAATACATTCTACTGAGGCTGCTGCTGGTGTTGCCAAGGGTAACAGATTAATACTCTCAAGTGTTCCACTGGGATCCAATAATGTTCTGCAGATCTTCTGAATGGATATCCAATGGTGCTCAAAGGGTCTTTTGAACTGGGATCCAGTGATGCTCTGCAAGTCTTACAAACTGGAATCCAGTATGGCTCTGTAATTCTTCCATATAGGGATATAGTGATGCTCCGCAAATGATCCAGTAATACTCTGGAGATATCTAAAAAAACATTCTTGTGATTTCCTTAAATTATCTCAGATTGTGATGCAGTTATACTAAATACCAATGGTAGTCAAAGTATTTGATACTACAAATCCCATCCTTTTGATCACTAGGATGTCCCTAGAGCTTATGCTAGGATGAAAAGCCTTGTCTCAGCAGGTTGGGGGCCTCATCTGTGACAGAAAAGAGTATTTTAGGCTTACCTGTTAAATCCTTTTCTCTTAGTCCATATGACATACAGGTACCATGGGGAGACGACAGCTTCTCCCTGTAGACTGGAACATTTCTAGGAAGAAATTGTAGGTGAAGCCTCCCCTCCTCCTTATCAGGCTATCCCTCTAGCCCTGCCCCAGTTAGACTTGAGACAAGCCTACTAAGTAGGACAGCAATAAAGAAGAAAGGAAAACTCCTGTGAGCAACAGACCCAAGCGGACTCCCACTTCCAGCCAAGTGAGACTCAGCATGGTCCCTTTCACTGTGTGGGAGACCTGTATGTCATATGGACTAAGAGAAAAGGATTTGACAGGTACGACTAAAATCCTCTTTTCTGTCGTCCAACATGACATACAGGTACCATGGGGATGTACCAACATTAAGCTTCCAGGGTGGGAAGAGAATGAAAGGACCGAGCGTCAGTCCCCATGATACATGAGTTCCCAAGGACTATCCAGGACAAGGAAGAGCCCAAACATAACTGTCAACTGACAGTGAAAACAATATCACAGCACACAAAAACTAAAGCCAATCGGGTTCAAACAGTTAAAGGACATTAAGGCAGAGGAATGTAAAGCTCCTAAACAGACAGAACTGCCTCCAGGACCTTCCTGCCAAAGCTGGCTTCAGCCAAAGCCAGAACGTCAACACGATAGTGTTTGGCAAATGTGTGCACAGAAGAACAAGTGGCAACCTTGCACAGCTTTTCAGCATAGGCCTGATTTTTGTAGGCCCAGCAGGCCCCAACAGACCTGGTAGAGTGTGCTGTAATGCAGAAGGGAACAAGTTTCTTCCTGAATTTGTAAGCCTTGTGAATGGTAGACTTAATCCAAGTTGCAATAGTCATCTTGGATACAGCCATACCTGCCCTTGGACCTTCAGTGATCACAAATAAGGCATCAGTCCTACATACAGACTCAGTATGATGCACATAGAGCTCAAGGCAGCGTACCATGTCCAACAAGTGGAGATCCCTCTCCTTGTCAGATTTGGGGTCAGGACAGAATGAAGGCGCAATTGATATGGAACTCAGAGACCATCTTAGGAAGGAATTCCTGGGAGGTGCGAAGAACGGCCTTATCCTTATGAATCACCAGGAAAGGCAGTTTGCAGGACAAAGCCTGCTATTTGGCTACTCTGTGGATAGAGACCATGGCCAGAAGAAAAGCCATCTTCCATGTCAGAAGGTGTAGAGGAATGATAGCCAAGGACATAAAAAGGGAAGCCTCTGCAAGACCCCCAGAACCAGATCAAGGTCCCATTTAGGAGTGGGGGCCTTATAGACAGGGTAAGCATGAGCGACACCCTGAAAGGAGACCTTGACATCTGGTAAGATGGCAATGAGTCTCTGAAAAAAGAGCCGAAGTCTGAACCTTCAAGGAGCTAAGTCTGAGCCCTTTGTTCACACCTTCCTGTCAAAAGGACAGTACCACCAGGAGATTGAACTCTTGTGAAGACAGGTCCCTGACAACACGCCAAGACTGAAAAATGGACCAAACCCTGTAGTAAGCCTTGGAAGAGACCGTTTCCTAGTCTGGATCCTCAATATGGAGGCTTCAGCAGCCATGCCATCAAAGCCATGCTCTCCTCGTCCTCCTTCCACAGGTAACCCTGATGGAGGAGATCCAGTCTGAGTGGCAGCGGAAACAAATCCCAAATGGAGAGAGCAACAAATTCTAGGAACCAAGGCCTTCTGGTCCAGTAACGGGCAATCAAGACGACCGCCGGACCATCCATCAAAATCTTCCTCAGCACCCTGGGGATGAGATGGATTGGGGAGAATATGTAAGCCGGGTGAAAATAACATGGAATCACCAAAGCAACCACAGCAAATGCCTCCAATGGGAGCAAAACAGCTGAACGTTCCTGTTGTCCCTGCTGGCCATCAGGTCTATTGAAGGAAGACACCACCTCTGCACCAACAGGTCAAAAACATCTAGGTGGAGCTCCCACTCTCCTGGGTCCACTTGTTGGTGGCTGAGGAAGCCTGCCAGGATGTTGTCTACTCCTGGAATGTGCATGGCGGAAATGGCCAGAACGTGATCTTCTGCCCAGGTCAGAATAGACTTGACCACTGATTAAGAGGAAGCGCTTCTTGTGCCTCCTTGCTTGTTGATGCATGCCACCGCCGTGGCATTGTCTGACTGGACATGGACTGGACATCCCCTCTGTGGAGAGTACCGGTAACCTCATCATACCACGCAAACCCATCACCCCCGCCACAATCAAGCGCATGCGGAGAAATCTACATTCTCTTGATAAGCAACAATTTTCCACCTTCCTGCAGCCTATCCTCAACCCCATCCTCACACTTACTTGCCCAGACAAAACTACTGCTCTCTACAACAGCACTCTCACTTCAGCCCTTGACATCGCTGCACCTGCAACTCCACGCCACCCACGCACAACCCCACTACAACCCTGGCACACAAGACTAACGCGATACCTCCAAAGGTGCTCACGCACTGCTGAAAGGCACTGGAGGAAATCGCGCTCCACAGCCGACTTCACACACTACAAATTCATTCTCCGTTCGTATAGCTCTGCCCTCTCCCTGGCTAAACAGTCATTCTTCTCCTCTCTAATTTCTAATCTTTCCTCCAACCCTAAACGCCTTTTCTCAACCTTCACATCTCTTCTAAACCCACCAACACAAACACCTTCCACTAACTTCTCTGCCCAAGATCTCGCCAACCACTTCAAGAACAAGATTGAATCTATCAGACATGACATTTCATCACTACCACCCCCACCCAGCCAGCCCAGCCCTGTCGCCTCTCCCACATACACACTAAGCTCCTTCCCACCTGTCACTGAGGATGAAGTCTCCCTTCTCCTCACTCGCTCAAACCTAACCGCATGCCCTCTCGACCCAATCCCATCTCAGCTCACCCAAGAACTCTCCCCTCTACTAACTCCAATCCTTACTCACTTATTCAACCTCTCTTTGTCAACCGGCACCTTCCCATCCTCTTTCAAACATGCACTGATCACTCCCATCCTAAAAAAACCCTCCCTGGACCCAAACTCATTGTCAAATTACCGGCCAATTTCCCTACTCCCGTTTGCCTCCAAGCTTCTCGAGCGCCTTGCATATAACCGGCTCACTAAATTCCTCTGCTCCCATTCCCTGCTAGATCCCTTGCAATCCGGATTCCGCCCTCATCACTCCACTGAGACTGCCCTCACTAAAGTGGCCAATGACTTGCTCTCAGCCAAGTCTAAAGGCCACTACTCCCTACTCATTCTTTTGGACCTGTCAGCCGCATTTGACACAGTCGATCACCCACTCCTCCTCCAAGCCCTCCACTCCCTAGGCCTCTGCGACACTGCACTCTCCTGGTTTTCATCTTATCTCTGCAACCGCTCCTTCAGTGTTTCATACTCCGGCTCCACTTCCCCACCCCTCCCACTGTCTGTTGGTGTGCCCCAAGGATCAGTACTGGGACCCTTGCTCTTCTCAATCTACACTGCTTCCCTTGGAAAACTAATAAACTCCTTTGGGTTTCACCATCATCTCTATGCTGATGACACCCAAATATATCTTTCCTCCCCAGACCTCTCTCCTTCCCTCCTGTCCCGAGTGTCTGACTGTCTGTCTGCTGTGTCTTCCTGGATGTCCTCCCATCAACTCAAACTTAACCTTAGCAAAACTGAACTAATTCTCTTCCCTCCATCTACAACCAGCCTTATCCCAAACATTACCCTCACCGTTAACAACACTTCCATCACACCAACCCCTACAGCACGCTGCCTGGGGGTCACATTTGACTCTGCCCTATCCTTCATTCCTCACATCCAGTCAATCTCCAACTCATGCCGCCTCCACCTCCGCAACATCTCTAGAATCCGACCCTTTCTCACAGAAGACACTACCAAAATTCTAATCCAAACACTCATCATGTCCCGTCTTGACTACTGTAACTCTTTACTAATTGGCCTGCCTCTCACCCGACTAACCCCGCTACAGTCCATAATGAACTCTGCTGCAAGACTAATCTACCTCACTCATCGCTTCTCTAACACCACACCCCTCTGTCAGTCCCTACACTGGCTCCCGTTAGCATACAGAGTAAAATTCAAAACTCTGGTGCTAACTTATAGAGCCCTCACTAACACTGCACCCCCCTATATTTCATCTCTCATTTCCAAGTATACTCCCGCCCGCCATCTTCGCTCTGCACATGACCTTCTGCTCTCCACAGCTCTCATCACATCCTCCCACTCCCGCCTACAGGACTTCTCCCGTGCTGCACCTGAGCTGTGGAATTCCCTCCCCCGCCCCATCAGACTCTCCCCCAGCCTTCAAATCTTCAGACGCTCCCTGAAGACTCACCTCTTCAGGGAGGCCTATCAACTGCCTCCATAAACATCATCACCAAGATTCACCCCTTGCACGGAGTACTGCACTCAATGGCACTTCTCACTCCCACCCACTGACTGGCAGCTCATGTGGCAGGAGGCACTTAAACGCAATAGCACTTACTCCTTCTGTATCAAACCTACCTTCCTCTAGACTGTAAGCTCTCACGAGCAGGGCCCTCTGATCCTCCTGTTCTACACATCTGATTGTACTATTTAATACCTCTGTATGTCTATTCCCCAATTGTACAGCGCTGCGGAATTAGTTGGCGCTATATAAATAAAGAATAATAATAATAATAATAATAATACACCAGAGCATGTCGAATCACCCGGAGTTCCATAACATTGATAGACTGTAGAGTCTCCACTGCAGTCCATCTGCCCTGAACCCCCAGGTGACCCAGGACAGTTCTCCATCCCTGTAGGCTGGCGTCCGTCATCACAAAGGTCCAGTGCTGAATTACAAAGGGTTTCCCCTTCTCCAAGTTGGACCAGTCCAGCCACCAGAGCAGCTCCTGCCTGACCTCCAGAGGGAGAGACACTCTGAGATCCCAGAGGTCCAGATTCCCATGCCAAGCACAGATAGTGAATCTCTCTCGGGATACCAGATGCATGGATTGCTGGATGGAATTTTCCGTCAGAAAAACCTTTCCTTGGAAGGTGTTGAACCTGATTCCACGGAAGACAGGACCTGAGAGGGGACTGAAGCATATTTCTCCATGTTTAGAATCCTCCCATGGTGGAGAAGAATCTGAGCACAGTCCTGGATGTGTCGGTCCAGGAGTTCCCTGAACGGAGCCTTCAGCAGAAGGTCATCCATATAGGAAGTCACTTGAATCCCCTGGGTGTGCAGGAAAGCATTTAAGACTCCTAAAACCCTGGCAAACACCACGGGAGCAGAGGTAAGCCCAAAGGGCAGAGAGGTGAACTGGAAGTAACCCAAGTCGCAGGCGAAACGGAGGTACTTCTGACTGTCCTGATGAATCGAGACATGCAAGTAAGCATCCTGCAGATTCAGAGAGGCCAAGAATTTTCCTGGACACATAGCTGCAATGACAGAGCACATACTCATGCAGTCTCCACAAAAGAATTGAGATCCCTGAGATCCAAGATATGGCGACTGCTGCTGTCTCTCTTGGCTACCACAAATTGGTTTGAATAAAAACCTAAACCTCTCTCTTGAGAAAGAACTGGAATCAGGACTCCCTTATCCAAGAGAGCCTGAACCACCTCGTTGAAAAGACACAGCTTTTACAGGCCTAGAGGGGTTCTGGATTGGAAGAATCTGTAGGGAGGAATGAATTTGAAGGGAATACTGTACCCTTCTGAAACCACTTGCAAAATCCACTGATCTGCAACTGACACTGCTCAGGCATTTGCAAAATGGAGTAGACGCCCACCCACAGGTAGCTGCGGACCAGGACTCTGAGAGACATGTGGATGCAGACTTACCAGACTTTTGCTTGGCTGTGGCGTGCTTTGAGTGCCACTGCTGTCTGGGCTTGGTGGTTGGGCGTGGGGTGCCGGTTTGAGACACGCTCGAACTCGGCCTTTGCACTTTGTTTTGGCTGGGGCGTCTGTTTACATACTCGCCATGTTAGGGCGTTTGGAGACTTGAGGCAACAAAGTACTCTTGCTCCTGGTGGCCTCACTGATAATCTGTTTCAGTTCAGGCCCCAAAAAGAGATTTGCCCTGAAAAGGGAGAGAAATCAGTGACTTCTTAGAGGAGAGGTCCACAGACCAAATCTTGAGCCACAATGTGCGTCTAGCAGAAACAGAGGGGGCAGAAACCTTAGCTGCAAGTTCGACAGCATCAAAGGGAGCATCAGTGACATAAAACTGAGCCTCAGACATGATGGCCAAGAGGGTTAAAATGTCCTCCTTAGGGGCGCCATTTCTGACAGCTTGTTCACCCCAAATGGCAATAGCTGTAGTGACCCAAACAGAAGCCAAGGTAGTCCGCATGACAGCACCTTGAGGAGGTGAAGTCCACTGAGCCAAAGCTGCCTCATAAAATCTCTTTGAAAGAGATCGGCGCCTGTCAGGCATCTTCCACTTGCCCAGAATAACCTGGTCCAGAGTGAGATTGGGTGGAAACACAGTGTAGGAGTTCTTACTCCTCTGAAAGATGTCAGATGAAGACTGGCCCTCATCAGGGGCAGTAGTGACCTGCAGGGTCATTAGCACTGACTTAATGAGACCCTCAGCAGAGGACATGGGGTCAACTTCAAAGGGGTTGCCATAGGCATATGAAGAAGCCCCTTCCTCACACTCTCCTTCCTCTGTATCTTCCTCAAAGGATTCCTTCTCAGAGGTTTCTGTGAGGTCAGGAATGCCAGGTGCCTTAGGGGCCACAAACCTGAAAGCAGTGGGGGGTTTCCGGGAATGGAGGACCCTGGAGGGAAAGAGGAAACTGTGTCATAGAGGACTTTAAATCCTTGACCCAGTGTGGCTCTTGTTCAATGCTGGAGGGCCCAGGTGGTGTAGTAGGGGCAACAGCTCATGAGGGGCATAAGTGTCCTGCATGTTCTTTAGGGAGTCCCGTTTGGCATGAGAAGCAGTAAGCAAGGGGGGGGGGGGTCAAAGACGCCCCTGAGTTCTTTGCCTTAGTTCTAGCCCCATGTCCTTTTGGAGCAGACATTCTAAGAGGAGAAGTGTATAAACAGTATAAGAAACCCAAATACTGTAACCCAGGTTAAAAAATCACCTGGCATTCTGAGAGTTGTAGTTTTCTCTATTTGATGTTACCTAGCAATGCTTGAACATATACTCATGGGGCCCCGGGGATGTGAATCAGATCACAGGGCAAGGGGAGACAAGAAGAATGAGCCCTCTCTCAACTCTGTATGTCAAACGGTTGCAGAGAAACCTCCCAAACAGTTTGTCCCATAGAAGTCAATGGAGCAAGTGCAGCCACGCAGTAAGCGCGCGTAACTCAAGAAAATCACAATCTTTAAAAAAGTGAATAGAGTTACCCAAATACCCAAGGGAATATGTAGGGACAAATAAAAACAGACAAATCTAAAGGGAAAAGTCAAAATGAGCCCCAAAACCCGAATAAACTAGCAGGGACGGGGTTAATTGCAAAAACGCAGCTCCAAAAACCCTGGGATCAAACCAAACAAGATATCCAACATCAGTGCAGGAGTTCTAGACTCCAAGAAAACCTCCCTGCATGGAGGGGGACACTGGGAAAAGTGGACCATGGCACTCAAAGGTTACTCACCATTTAATTACTTCTTTCTTCACATTACCAACGAGAGACAGAGCTGCAGAGAGACCCAGTCAGGAGAGAGAAACATGGTTGCATGATTCTCTCCACAGGGCTGCAAGGATTCACAACAGCAACTGTCATCTGGACAATGCTCCAGAGGCAGCCAGGAATGGTAATCCACCTAATGGGGGAATTGTGACACCCCATATCTAAAATAGAAAATAATAAAATTCTAAAATCTAAGCAGAAACTTTCTCAGCCTTCATCCAGGTTGCTGGAACAAGTCTAATTGGGGCGGGGCTAGTGGGATAGCCTGATAAGTAGGAGGGGAGGCTCCACCCACATCTTCTTTCTAGAAATGTTCCAGCCTACAGAGAGGAGCTGTTGCCTCCCCATGGTACCTGTATGTCATATTGGGTGACAGAGAAAATGGAGTTATTCCAGGGAAAAACCAACTGTGTTATGGGGGGGCATATAAAAATTAACTTTTAATTAAATTGGGCTTTTAACCCACTGAATGCTAGAGAGGTTTAGTTTTTGAGACCTCTTGAGAATTCCAGTGGTTAAAATCCCCATTTTAATCACTGGAATAGAGGGAAGTTTTGTCTAATGTTGTGCAAATAGTTTGCTCAATTACTTTACTATTCTATTGTACATTAGACCCATTGTGTTGAGTTCAGCAGAGGAGGGGTTAACCTTGCAATGCAGACTTAAGTTCAAGGTCAGGGGGAGATTTGGGATGATGTGCTGAGGAATGCCAGATCCAGGAAGCTTAGATGTTATCTCCTGCCTGTGTTTATACAGGTTGGATTGAAGTCATTTAGAAGTCATCTCTCTTCTCCTCTCAGACTTTCATTGGCCTGAGGGGGAAATTCTGGGTGTTCCTAGAACCTTTATCCATTTGGCAGAGTTCCTCTGGTTACTCCTTCACACCCTGCTTGACCCAGATAGGTGTAAATGATCCAGCCCTCTGCTCATACTGTCATATTTAGAACATCAGAGGTTTCTTGTACTTAGATTGAGACTGGGGGACTGGCCTTTGGAGTGGGAGGGAGTATTTTGATTTAAGGACTTGGAGTTTGTTTTCTCAGGTCAGTTAATACTCACAAGCCTGTTAGCCTGACCCTGATAGGTAAATTATATAATTAAATAAAGCTATCGAGCTATCAGGCAAGCCAGAAAATCCCTGTCGTGGGCCACAAGCCCCATTCTACTGAATGTACCATGCATGTTAGAAATAAAAAGTAAACAAACCAGAGCTGTGTCAGGAGAGTTATTATTTATTAAATATCATGGATCATATTCATTAAAGAAAGTGGAACAATTTATCAGTATAAAGACACAGCTAGGACAGAACCGAGAGTGTGAGTGTGCATAGATAGATGGAAAGGTATAGAATAGCGTGTGTGTGTGTGTGGTGTATGTGATGTTTGTGTGATGTGTGGTGTGTAGTGTGTGTGCGATGGGTTGTGTGTGTAGTGAATGTGTGTGGGGGGGGGCTGTGCACGTAGGTAAAATATGGAAATATTGGAAGTAAAGAAGTGCGTCAGAATATTTTTGTCTAGTTAAAAAGAGCTAGAATGATAGGGGTGAAGGGAAATTTGTGTATGTGTTTGAACACATTTCAGTATGGGTGTGTGTTTGAATATGTGTACTTGCGCATTTCAATGTATATGTGAATATTTGTCTTTGAGTGCGTTAGAGTGTTTTTATGTGTTCATGTTGCAGTGTGTGTGTGTGTCTGTTTTGTGTGCTTTTAAGTGCATTTCTATGTGGATGTACAACTAAGTATGTGATTGACTGCAAGTGTGTTTGAATTGCATATCTGTCTGTGTGTGCCTATGCATGTGTTTGTGTGTGTGCATGTGTAGAGTGAGATGGAAAGGTAGGACAAGATAAAGATGTGTGTGTGTGTGTGTGTGTGTGTGCATGTATGTGGTGTGTGTGTGCATGTCAACTGCTCGTGAAAGAACATGTTTAAAATTAGTTTGTATATGTCTTTGTGAGAGTGAAGGGTGAGGAAGAAAAAAGGTGTGTGTGTTTATAAGAAAGAGAGACAAGAATGTGAATGAAATGAAGAAAGGGTACGAGTGAGAGATAGTAAATCACTCCATCAGCAGACAGGTCCATGGGCCTCACATCTGGAGCTATTTAGTGAGATGTGTGTGTTGGAGGGGGTTCTGCCTGCACCTTGTATATGGAGAAGCCTCTTTGTTTTCCTGCTTAACCTATTCTCTACAAGACATGCTCCAATGACAAGCTGCTATGAGTGAGGAGAGGTTAATGTTATTAACACTGGGCAAGAAATACACATGACTTCATAATAAAACAAATAAAAGATATGATTTACACACCAAACAATGACAGGATTAAAGTAAATTATAAACCATTTGTGTGTATAGTTTATGTATATATACATCCCTAGGGAATACAACAGCACATTGCTTAACCTTCTTGTTGGGAAACTTAATGTCATGTTCATAGTAATATCTTTTTGTCAGTAATTAGATTGCAAGCTGCTGGGGTTGGCAGTCATCACACAAACAATGTGGCACAATACAATTGCACCATACACATCTAAGGGTCCACTGTTCAAAAGACAAAGGGGAGCAATTCTGGGGCAAACAAATTGCACCATAAACGACAAATAAATATTCCCCAAATTTTGAACAAAAGGCAATTTTTTTATATTGAACTATATGGTACAGCTGTGATCATTACTTATGGCCCTCCATAGTAAGTTATAGGAACTGCTCCATCTGATGGCCACAATCGGAAATTGTAGTTTAATGTTAAATAACAAGCAAGTTTGACCTGTAATAACATTTGAAAATAAAATCTCACAGCAGAGGAAGGGTTTAAAGTCCAATTTAGATCAATGAGAATCAATGGGTGTAACTCTCTAAAGGAATATTCCAGTATTGCATATAACAGGATTCAAAACTATAGATAAAAGTAATTTCTGGAATATGTGTTGTGATGGAAGACCCATGCTGGACAAGGTCCGTCCCCATGGGTTCCCCAAAGAAGACCAGGACAGGCGGAATAGTCAGCAAATCTCAGCTCCGTCATTCGAAGATGTTCTTGGGGCTTCAGAGTAAGATCATAGATTCTGCCCACCCTGTGATGACATGTCCGACAATGCCAAAATAATTTTTTTCAAAAGAGCATTTCATGGCCCCTCCTGTTTGTGTGTGCTTGTGCTTTTGTGTATGTGTTTAAATTGATAGTAATGTTTCACAAAAAAAGCAGCTTATATTAATCTTCATAGTATTTGTGCCATGGAGATTGTTTTTTCAGTACTGTCAGAGTTATAGTTCAAGAGTAATTGAATGATAAAGTATCCCCCTCCCACCCTTTTTAGTTAGTGTAAGCCGCCTCCCCTCGGATGTGGAATCTTATCTCTTCATCAAACAGCTCACTGCAAGGGACAATCTTCTTTCTGTGAGCATAAGGAAAACCCTGCCCTACTTGACAGGTTTTTCAGATTTTTCCTTATGCTCGCTGAAGATTGTCCCTCTCTGTGATCCATCCGGACAGTCTTGCAGCTCTGAGGTGAGCAGTGTTACATAAGTAAAAGGGGCAAGAGGGGGATACTTTATCATCCAATTCATCTTGAACTACAACTGCGACAGTATTGAAATAATGCTCTCCACAGCCCAAATACTATGAAGATAAACCGGAGCTGCTTTTCTTGTGAAACATTACTATCCCTTTAAGACTATGGGCGAGTAGTTCAAAAAGTTATCATAATGAAAACATTGGCGCGTTTTGAGTTGGTGGTCAAAGAAGGACAATATTTTCCGAAGTAAATCCGTCACGTTTCAAAATGTGTCTAAAGATTTAAAAGTCACAGTATGAAGATTTTGCTGAACATTGCCTTTAAAAATTCTGACGTTAAAAATGTCTTTGATTTTGTCTTTGAAATGCAAATTTACAAAGAAGCAAAGAAATTTTTGTCTTTGAAATGACAAATTGTTTCTCACTCCTGCTAATGGTACTTTAACCCCTTAAGGACCAGCGGTCCTGGGACGTTTCCGTCCCATACGGACCGCTCTGATATTTGCCGACGTGCCGGTACACATGACCTGTTGCATGTATCGGCACACTGCTTTGGGGCCTAAAAGAGATCGCTCCAGTCTTGGAGCGGTCAATTTTAGGCCCTGTTTTTACTTACAGCGCTCCTGGTGGAACGCTGTAAGTAAAAAGTATGTGACGTACTATGACTGTCATCAGTCCTTAAGTATTTAAGGACCGTGATGGTCATAGTACGTCACGTAATCCTTAAGGGGTTAATTTATTTTCTTCAAGTTTAGACCGTTTTTATTTTTCTGGAAACAATTACATTAATCAGACAAAAATGTGACATTGAAACAAATATTTTTTTCTGAAAATGTCTTCCAATATGACGGTGGATTAAACCACACCCACTTTTAAGATGGCTTTTTCCCTTTGACGGAGATGGCGGAATTGGATGCAAAAAATGGTGGAAACACAGGTATGTGTGTATGTGTAGGTAGGTATATGTGCAGGGCTCAAAATTTCCACTCGCCACTAGCCAGTGGCGAGTGAAAATTCAGCCCTGGCGAGTAGAAATTCAGCCCTGGTGGGTATGTTATGGCTTGCTGTGGCGAGTAACTTTTCAGGTCTGGCTATTAGCAAAGGACTTCAACTTTTAAGCCCTGTATATGTGTGTGTGTGTGTATTTGCAGGATAATGTAGGTCTTATACATGAAGAAAATTGGAGCAATTTCTGAGCAAAATAGCTGCACCATAGGGAACACATTAAAATTCCCATTGTTTAAATGGGGTCTTAAAACTCTTTAAAGCTAGAGAAGTCTCCAGTGCATACACACAGAACTAGACAGCGACTCAGTCCACAGGATTACAGGTCCAGTCACCCATGACTAATTTTTTTAGGGAAAGCCAATACTCAGGAGAGGGAGGGGCAGTAGCAGACAACAATCCATTATGGTGCCAGACAAGGAGAAAGATCAAAGGCAGACTCATTAGTTATAAATATTACTTTTTAGAATGTTGACTATGAATACATTTCAGGTTCTTGAAAAAGAGTTCTGGTTTGTACCCACTTATTTAGATGACAGACTTAAGTTGGACTGAGAGCTGTGCCATTTTTAGATACGTTTGAATGCTTTCTGTATGATGCATTAGGGAGATGGCTTTTAATTTGAGAGGGAACTGAATCTATCTGGTACAGATATTTTGAAATGTAACGTTAAGTTTCAATCCCAGTCGTAAATCACAGTGTTCATTAACTTGGTATATAGGCATGTTTCCTAGTTGAAGTGGGACAAAAAGGGTAAGTATTGGTGGAATCTTGGTGAGACTGAAAAGATGGCCTCAGGGCACTTAGGATCCATCATTTAAGATCAAACCCTCTAATGAATTTGGTACACTCAGGAACAGATAACTTATAGATGCTAGAATGCAAATGAGAAGTATGGATTACTGAACTAACAAGTAATTCTAGAGAAAATCATCTATGCCAGGGCTTAAAAGTTGAAGTCCTTTGCTACTAGCCAGACCTGAAAAGTTACTCGCCACTGCAAGCCATAACATACCAACCAGGGCTGAATTTCTACTCGCCAGGGCTAACTTTTCACTTTCCATTGGCTAATGGCGAGTGGAAATTTTGAGCCCTGATCTATACCATAGAGAAGGGCTGTCCAAGTTCAGTCCACAAGGGCCGCCAACAGGCCAGGATTTGAGGATTTCCCTGATTAAGTCCAGGTGAGTTAACCAGTGTCTCATTCATTTTGAGTAACTCACCCATGCTTAAAGGGATAGTAATACTTAAATACTACTATCTCCCATCTTGTAACCCTTCAAAAACTGAGTAAAATGAGCCCAGTGGCATCTCTCAAACCTTTATGGTTTGAGAGATATCCACTTTCAAAGTTCCCTCTTTTTGCCTTTCCCCTGACATCAGCATTCTAGCTGAGAGCAGGGGAATCCTCTCCTGGGATCAGATCGAGGTAATAAAAAAGAAATCCTTCACTAAAAAGGTCTTCTACGTGTGCTTGGTTTGCAAGCACACATAAAAGATCTTTTAAGGCAAGGATTTCTTTTTTATTACCGCGATCTTGGCTCTGCTGCAGAGCATCCACCGGTCCCAGAACCGGATTCCCCTGCTGTCAGCTAGAATGCTGACGTCAGGGGAGAGGGAACTTTGAAAGCGGATATCTCTCAAACCATAAAGGTTTGAGAGATGCCACTGGGCTCATTTTTGAAGGGTTATTAGATGAGGGATAGTGATTTTTAAGTATTACTATCCCTTTAATCAGAGAAATCCTTAAATCTCGATCTGTTGGAGGCCCTTGAGGACTGAACTTGGACAGCCCTGCCATAGGGGGCAAATAAAGATTCCCCGAATCACCATTGATTTAAAATGCTAGAGAATCTCCAATGCATTGCAGCATGCAAGGGGTTAAAAGTACCATTTAAGTAAATGTGGTATTTCACAAGTTCCCTAAAATTGCTCCAGTTCTTTTTAGCACAGCAGCCTCACCTACTATTGACAGGGATCCTTCCAGAGAGTAAATGAGATATCAGCACACCAGGATAGAAAGGTCGACCAGACACAATGGTAGGCCTTAGAAGAAACTGGTTTGTGGGAACTGAGCATAGTAGCCACCACACCAGAAAAAAACCCTTCTTCTTCAATATTGAGGATTCAATTTCCAAGCCATCAAAGCTAGCCGATGAACATCCTCCTTTCACAGGTAACCCTGTAGAAGAAGATCTGGACAGCAAGGGAGCCGGAATGGCTCCACCACTGACAGATCCAGAAGCTCCAGAAACCAAGCCTGTCGAGGCCAGTATAGAGCAATCAGAATGACTGGACAGTGCGCCAGTCTCAATTTCTGTAATACCCTGTGCAACATGGGGAGGGGAGGAAAGATGTAGGCTAGAGGAAATAACCAAGGAATGGACATGGCATCCACCGCTAGAGCTAGAGGATCCCTCCAGCGAGAGCAAAACCTCGGAACCTTCCAGTTGTGTCTTGTCTCCATCAGGTCGATGCAAGGAAGACCCCACTTCTGAACAATGAGGGTGAACACCTCTGGGTGTAGTTCCCACTCTCCTCTGTCCACGGTGTGTCGACTGAGGAAGTCTACACCAGGAATGTGCAATGCGGGTATGGTAGGAACGTGTTCTTCTGCCCAGGACAAAATAGCCTTGACCGCTAACCAAGCGGCAAGACTTCTTGTTCCGCCCTGCTTGTTGATGTAAGCCACGGCCGTGGCTTTGTCGGACTGTACTCGGACTGGCCATTCTTCCAGCTGGGGTGTCCAATGACGAAGGACATGAAATATCGCCTGAAGCTCCAACACGGTGATGGGTAGGAGAGATTCCTCCAGAGACCACCGACCCTGAGCACTCAGGCGACCCAGGACCTCTCCCCAGCCGGAGAGGCTGGCATCCATCGTCACCAGGGTCCAGAAGGATTCTAGGAAGGACTTGCCCTTCAGCAGATTGGAGAGGTTGAGCCACCATGACAAACTCAGTTCCACATGAAGAGGGAGGGATACTGATGTCTTCAGAAGGTCCGGCTGACCCTTGCACACCTGGATCACAAACCTCTGGAGTTCCCTGGTGTCAGCCATGGCAAATGGGACCGCTTCTATGGTGGAGATGAATTTCCCCACTAGACAGAACAGCTTCTTGGCCGGAACTGGATCATGAGCCAGAACAGCAGAAACCCTGTGGGCGATCTGGTGAGCCACCTCATCCGTGAGAAATACCATGCTCTGCTGAGTGCCGAAGAGAAGGCCCAGGAAGATCAGACGCTGGGATGGGATAAGATACAAATTGTCCATGTTGATGATCCACCCGTGATAGGTGAGAGCATGAATGCAGTCCTGAACCTGCTGATGAAGAAGTTCCGCAGAGGGGGCTTTCAGAAGCAGGTCGTCCGTGTATGGAGTAACTCTGATGCTGTCCCATTGGAGGACAGATACTAAATCTCCCAGGACACGGTTGAAGTCTTGAGGGGCTGTAGTCAGACCAAAGAGAAGAGCTGAAAACTGAAAGTGCCCTTGGTCGCAGGCAAATCTGAGGTACTGCCAGCTCTCTGAATGAATGGCGATGTGTAGATATGCGTCCTGAAGATCCAGAGAGGCAAGGAATTCCCCCTGGGACATAGCAGCAAACGCCGTCCTTAGGGAATCCTGGTGATAATGAGTCCAGATCACAAAGGAATTCAGATCCTTCAAATCCAAAATGGGACGACAACCACCGTCCTTGGAGACCACAAAGAGGTTTGAGTAAAAACCCATACCTCTGTCCTGAACTGGAACAGGCTCCAGAATATCCTTGTCCAGAAGGGCCTGGATAGCTCCATTGAACAGACGGTGTTTCTCTGCTCCCTGGGGCGTATGAGAGGGAAAAAACTGAAAGGGAGGAAGAGAGATGAAAGGGATCCTGTACCCTTCCACTACCACCTATAAAACCCATGGGTCTGCCACTGAATCCTCCCAATGCTGTGGTAGTGATGCAGACGGCCACCCACAGCTGAGTGGGGACCTGGGTTCGGCGAGTCATGTCGAAGAAGGCTTGGAGGAGACCTTGGGCTTCCATTGCTTTTTGGGCTTGGAGGAGGCACACGGAGCTGAGGGAACCACCTGGTTCACCGGATGTGTCTCAGTCTGGAAGGAACAAAAAAAACGATTACGCTTGAGGGGTATTTTCTTCCTGGGGACAAAAGGCAGAAGGGTACTTTTTACCCCCTGTGGCCTTTCTTGGAAGCAGTGTCAGCAGACCAGATCTTTAGCCAAAGACATGGTGGAAACCATTGCCACCAAAGGGATGGCATCAAATAAGGCAGCAGAAACATAATGCTGGGCCTCAGAAATATTGGTAACAAGGCTCAACATATCCGAAGTAGGAGTACCCACAATGGTCCGGTTAACCAATGCCGCAGTGAACGCTGTCCGCATGGCAGTACCAGCAGTGGCAAAAATGGACCTGAGGGAAACCTCAAGTTTCTTGTCAGTCCAGTCTTGCAGAGCGGATGCATCAGAAACTGGCAAGGCAGTAGACTTAGATAGCCTGGAGATAGGAGCATCCATTTTTGGGGGATGAACCCACTCAGCAAGCACCGCCTCAGAGAAGGGATAAAGCTTAGCAAATTTCTTGGAAACAGAAGGTTTCCTGTCCGGAGATTTCCATTCATCAGATACAAAGTGGTCAAGAGTGGGGTTAGGTGGAAAATAAGTAAGGTGCTTCTTAGGCTCCTGAAAAACATCAGAGGGATCTGAAAAGACCTCCTGGACTAAGGGAATGTTTAGAGTGGTCAAGACAGCCCTGATCAGGCCCTCAGCTGAGGGCTCAGGATCAGCCTCAAAGGGATCCCCAAAAAACTGAGAGGACCCCACAGCAGAACATTCCTCAACATCTGAATCCACCAAGAGTTCCTCCTCAGAGGAATCTGATACATCAGGTACTCCCGGCAGTTTCAGCAGGGAAGATCTGACTGAAGAAGGGAACTGCCATGAGTGGAAGACCCCCTGTAACTGGGATGGAAAGAGTTGCAATGTAGACCAAAGGTCTCTAGTAGCAGCCTTGAACTCTTACACCCAAACTGGCTCTAATGCATGGCTGGAGGTCACTGGGAGAGACTCAGGGACATCAGAACATGCTGGGCATAAATGACCTGAGAATTCTCTAGGTAACCCTGAATGACATGAGGAACAATGCGCAATAGGGGACACAGAGACCCCAGCGTCCTTAGTCTTAGGCCTGGCCCCAAGCTCTAACGGATTAGACATTCTCACAGTGTCAAAGATGTTTAAAGTATAAGGAATCACCCAAATACAGTGTGCAAGATTAAAATTTTACCCCAGAAATCGCTACAATAAACTTATCTGGCAGGCGAAGGGTTAATTTGCAGAGGAGAGAAGGAGAGTCCAAGCCCTGAGTAGGATACTCGTTCTGGAAAAGGCACAAAATGGCTGCTGCAGCGGGATCCAATCAGAAATGAGCGCGCAAAGCAAGCACTCACGGGAAATGTAGTTTTCCCAGAAAAAGTACCCCAACAGTGCCAGAAGCCCCCTGAGCCCCCCAACACACATAAAACATTAACTGGATGACAGAGCAAGGGCAGACAATTAAAATAAACCATCCCTGAAGTTGCTACGTTGAGCGGTTACAGAGATATGTCCCAAACTGCATAGTCCCATAGAAGTGAATGGAGCAATGCCGTCTATGCAGTAAAGCGCACCTTAAAGGTGCGGAACACCAATTTTTTCAAAGTTGAAACTGTGAATTTAAAGTGCATGAAACATCACTAGAACATGTTAGAAGATCCAAAAACACTGAACCCAGTAGGGAAAGTGCCAATAACCCTCCAAAAGATGCAAAACCAGCAGCTAAAGTGTTAAATTACCACATAAACTTGCTCCAAAAGACCCAACAGACATATAGATAAACCCAGTGAGTGCCAGAATGTGCAATAGGAACTCCAAAGGAAAACCCCTGTGCGGAGGGGTGCTGTGGGACACGTGGACCTGCAGCACTCAAAGGGTTGTTCACCTTTCCTGCAGATCTTCTGTCTTCAGTGGGCAACTCCTGATAAAAAAACTTGAACCCAAGATTTTCCCCCCTGGGCTTAAGGTCCACAAAAAGCACCTGGATACTGAGCTAGCCACATTTAAGGGCATTGTCAGTTATGGTAATCCGCCTAATGGTGATATTCCATTTCTAACAGAAAAATAAAAAATTAGCTAAAACTATAGCACAACTGTTCTCTTGCCTGTGTCTTCACTAAGGAACAAATCTTACTGAAGCTGGTTGGCTAGCTGCAGCCAAGGAGGGAAGGTAGGCTCCACCCCCTGCATTCAATTCTAGAATTGTTCCTGCCTAATTAAAGGGGCAGATCGCCTACCCAAAGTTACCAGTAACCTGTATTGGACGACAGACAAAAGACATTTAAGAAAATGATGGACAGTTGCAAGCTAAAATTCCCTTAATGCTCCCTTCATGCTGAGAGCAACAGACCTCTGGGTTGTGTCCCAGCTGAAATGAGCTGTTTTCTGACCTCCCAAATTGCTGATAAGAGCTGTCTTCAGGCTGTATAGAACAGATTTAGGCTTTTGCACTGTCTGATCCAATAGATGCAGATATAGTAAAATGTGATAATTGCACTTTAGGTTATGCAAATGAGACCACTAGAAAATCAAGAGTGCAGGTGTGAAAACATAAGAGGAGATATCAAGACATGATGTTAATTTGACAAAAACAATTGATTTAAACTAATAGCATGCTTCAGTGATCAGTGATCAAATGCAGATAGTAAAAAGCATGGGATTGCACTGTCCAAAATAGATACTTTCAACCATATGGGGGCAGAAAACGGTCCCGTTCCGCTGGTATCTGACTGGAATGCAGCTTGGATGCATGTGGCTCACTGGTCGCACTGCAGCCATAAACCCCTAGTGTGGAGTTTGAAGGCCCTTCATGAAGATTAATAGAGACTGCGAAAGCCGCCAAAGAAGACTGTACTGCAAAACTTCAGATGTCCCAATCCAGTCTCTCTCATGCATCAGGGAGGAAGCACAGGGGTGGGTCACTTTTCAGACCCTCGTTTTGCTGCTCAGTCGATCCACTGGGTGGGCTCACAATGCAGCCCTGGCTCACGGCAGGCTTTCTTTTAGGGTAACAGACCTGTGAATAGGGCATTATACACATGATAACTGCCTTTTAAATCAATGGGAATTATTAATTGTTCCTTGTAACACAGTTGATTTGTCCCACATATGACCCTATGGGCCTTTATTACAAAAGAAAAAAGGAGCAATTCTGGTACAAACCATGTGTTCCATGAACTAACAACTCCCCAGATCACTTTTTCATACCTCTCAACATTTCAAATTGCCAAAGAAGGACACTTTTGGTTCAGTTGGCGCTGGGGGTGTGGCTGGTGGGCAGGGCATTACTGAGAATTTTTATATTACATCATGACCTATTAACAGCTCTTTATGTAACTGAATAAATGATTTACAGGAAACTCAGATTGTTTTAGTTACACTGAATAACTTATAAGCACATATACTGAATTTTATCCCTTTGAGTGACAGAGAAGTTGCAGGTAGCTCAGTGCGTTGGATACCTCTCTGCCACTCAAAGGGTTAAACAAACATTAATGTGAGTTTTATTGCTGTGGAAAAATGTGATACACTTATATACACACAACACACTCCGATCAAAAAAAAGAGTGACATCAGGGTGGGAAAGAGAGACAGATGGATTTGGGTCACAAAGAGGTACTGTTCATCATAAAGTGGAACACTTGGGATGTACGCCTTTGCTTTAAGTGGAATTTGTAACCCCTTGAATGTAGGGAGGTCTTCAATGCATTGCTTTGTAAAGCTGGGGGTGTGGCTGGTTGGCAGGGCATTACTGAGAATTTTTATATTACATCATGACCTATTAACAGCTCTTTATGTAACTGAATAAATGATTTACAGGAAACTCAGATTGTTTTAGTTACACTGAATAACTTATAAGCACATATACTGAATTTTATCCCTTTGAGTGACAGAGAAGTTGCAGGTAGCTCAGTGCGTTGGATACCTCTCTGCCACTCAAAGGGTTAAACAAACATTAATGTGAGTTTTATTGCTGTGGAAAAATGTGATACACTTATATACACACAACACACTCCGATCAAAAAAAAGAGTGACATCAGGGTGGGAAAGAGAGACAGATGGATTTGGGTCACAAAGAGGTACTGTTCATCATAAAGTGGAACACTTGGGATGTACGCCTTTGCTTTAAGTGGAATTTGTAACCCCTTGAATGTAGGGAGGTCTTCAATGCATTGCTTTGTAATGCTTTGAAGCCCTCTATCATTGAAGAGGTTAAACAGACCACTCATTGGGGAGTTCTATTTCTCACCTATGAATCAGTTGGTTTGCTCCAGAATTGCTCCTCTTTACTTTTGTGAATAAGCCCCTAAAAGTGTTACTTACATCTAATGATTTTACAGTAGGACAATGCTATTGATTTTCTATTATACAATTCACACTCTCACATATAAATTCCTCTTTACTGCTATTACTAAACAATCTTGCGGGTTTGCCCTACAAGCCTCATTATGGAAGTGTGATGCAGATGTGTTTATAGCACTCATGACGGGATTTGGCAGAGCTTTTTTTTAAAGTTTTAAGTATCACATTGGTGTATGAGGTATGTCAAAGTTCCAGTATAGGATCAACACATAGCAGAGGCTAGGCCTCATAACAGTTAAGGAAAGCAACAAACCTGACTTTGTGTGCATGTGTGTACACATATGCATACATGGGAAGTTTCAAAATGTACTAACACTGAGATTATTTTAATATTAATCCTTAACCTCTTAGTGACCGGCCGCGAGTGCACGCAGCCGGCACTTAACGCCCGCTGAACTTTTTTTCTTAATTTTATTAAATGACTTCCAGGACGTACATGCACATCCTCTGTCCACCTGGGACATCCGCTCGGGACGTACATGTACGTCCTCTGTCGGTAAGGGGTTAAAGATGTTATGGTAAGTTAGAGCCGTGCGTTTCTATTTTTGTCATGGTTTTGCATGTCTCCTTTTTTTCATTCTAGCTTCTTTTTACTATATCCTATAAAACATCACAATTATAAATGATATAGATTAAAATATATTTAAAATTAGTTCTTGCACATTTGTTATCACTTGTAGGGAGGTTATTAAAGGGATAGTAATACTTCAGTGTTACAAATCCCTATATTAAAGCCCTTGTAAAAAGAAACGTTTTGCCTCCAGTGTCATCTCTCAAACCTTTATGGTTTGAGAGATGATCGCTTCTAAAGTTGCCCTCTCCCTCCCCCTTCCCCGTAGTCAGCATTCTAGCTGACTCAGGGAAATCCGGTCAGAGATCATCAGGCAGCTCTGCAGCAGAGCCGCGATCTCGTTAACTAAAAGAAAAACTTTCACTAAAACGGTCTTCCACGTGTGCTTGCAAGCCAAGCACACGTAGAAGACCAATTCAGTGAAAGTTTTTTTTTTTTTTAGATAACGCGATCAGGCTGTGCTGGAGAGCCGCCTGAAAGTCGTACAACTCTCTTCCCTGCAGTCAGCTAAAATGCTGACTACGGGGAAGGGGGAGGGAGAGGGCAACTTTAGAAGCGTTCATCTCTCAAACCATAAAGGTTTGAGAGATGACACTGGGGGCAAAATGTTTCTTTTTACAAGGGCTTTAATATAGGGATTTGTTATACTGAAGTATTACTATCCCTTTAAAGGTATGGTTTGACCTTTTGCTGGGGCTTGCTTTGCCCATGTTTTCTTTTCAATTCAGGAAAATTGCAAACCCCATGTGGCTTGTGGGGGTGGGTAGAAAAGACCTATAAAGGGGACTGATAGGTTTTTGGTCTTCTTGGGCTTCCACCCTCTCACTGCAGGCCACTACTGTTTGAAAGACAGGTGAGTCCTACCCTGAAGGTATTAGATGTTTTGTGACTACATGTTTTTATAATAGGCTCTACATGTTTATTTACAAGAATTCCTCAGGAGTGTTGTTAATCTAGATTACAAATTGTTTGTTTAAGTGTTTTTAATCAGGTACTAGCCTCTACGTGTTGACAAGAAATCCTCATAAAATCCTTATATAAAAAAATTAGAGATAAAAAAATTAATAAATAAAAAAAGAGAGCGAGAAAAAAGAAAAATAATGGATAGGGACTCGCCTGATATTGGGGTACCTTGACGTGGTGGGCGAGCTCAAACATACTTTGGCCAAAATATGCAACGAAAACCTAAAATGTATTTATAGTGATATAATATATCCTTTATACAGGGTACACATTTGGATAATTTATATGGAGGATTTTGCTTTAGGATTTGGCCTTACTTTTTGGGGTACTTGGATAACCCCTTTATTCCTTGCTGCTATCTATTTGTAAAGTGTATGTATAGGTTATGGTGAGTTAGCGCTGTGAGTTTCTTTTCTTTTCTTGCTTTAACATATTACAACATAGACATATTACTGTCCGGACATACAAAAGACAAGCATGACTTCTAGTTCTTCCTTCCTGGTACAAATGGAACTAATTTAGAAGCTAAACAAGCAGTTCTTTGGATCAGATCACAAATTAGGAAACACTGCAGTCTCTCACCCTGAGAATTGGGACCTTCTCCCTGAGACCTGACTCATAACCCTGAGTCTCAGGGTCAAAACCTTAGAGTTCCCAGGTATGCACATATGTGTGTATATATGTGTATGTGTCAGAAGATTAACAACAGGGGATGCAGAGGGTGCAATTGTGCAGGGTTCCCTCATCCAAGAGGACCCCATCTACTATAGGGTTTAGTAGGTTCTAGTTATGCATCTGTTAAAATATTTTTTGTGTTAGGAGGTCCAAAAATATTTGCACTATGGCCCTCCAATAACTAGTTATGCCACTGGTGTGTGTGTATATGTACCCACAGTTTGCAAAGCATCTTTTGTGCACATGTATGCAGACAAAACCCTAATCTACATAAAAATCCAAACATATCACAATTTGAGGCTGTATCACAGGATTATTTCTCTTAAATTGAAAAGTGGATCACTAAAAACAAAGGGCTGTATGTTCAAAAGAAAAGTGAAGTATTTCTGGGGCAAACCATTTGCACTATTGGACAGGAGTAAAAATTCCACAAATTCCCATTGATGTAAATGGGGATTTTATCCCTTTGCATGTTAGAGAGTTCTCCAAAGAAAGACTTCTCTAGCATCCAGGGGTTAAACCTCCATTTAAATCAAAGTGAGATTTTGGTTAACACCTATAGTGCAAATGGTTTGCCCCAGAAACACTGCACTTTTCTTTTGAACATACGGCCCAAACTGTTCTTAACCCTTTGAGTGAAGGAGAGGTACGCAACGCATTGCTTTGCAATGTGTTGCGTACCCCCTGGCACTCAAAGGGTTAAAAAATGACAAAATGGTAGCAAACTACTCAAACTCCACATTAACCATTTAATCTAATAGTAACTTGACCCTTATGGATTCCTACAAATATCTTATATGTGGCTAGACCCCAACCTCACAAGTTATGATTTAAAATTTTATAAGCCTGTTTTCATTATTCCATGCATTAAAGATTAATTTTGGAGGACCAGTCAAAGCACAGTTGACTAGTAGTGACCATTATTAATGCTGACACTTAAACTTTTTAAGCCTATTTTCATTATTTCATGCCTACTAACAATGGATCGGGGGTGACTTATAATAACGACTTATAATAACTATGAAAATAGGCTTATAAAGTTTAAGTCTCGCCATTAATAACGGATGAAGAAGAGACCTAAGAGGTCTTGAAAGCTTGCATCTTAAATCGGTTTAGTTATCCAATAAAGGTATCAACTTGACTATATTTGCCACCATTAATAATGGTCACTATTAATTAATTCTGATTTGACTGGTCCTCAAAAATTAATCTTTAATGCATTGAATAATGACATGCATAGAATTATGAAAATAGGCTTATAAAGTTTAAGTGTCAGCATAATTTTAAATCATAACTTCATATCGCACCTACATGAATAGGAAAGCGCGGCCATCTTGTCAAAGCGTGTGGTGTCCGTCGCTGTCTCTGTCACTTACATTGATTTGCCAATGGGGGAGTTGCATTGTAACTGTACGGTACAGTGCAGGGGCGGACAGCGCAGGTGAACAGATCCCACTTTGACAAGATGGCCACATTCTCTTATCCATGTAGGCGCAATATGAAGTTATGATTTTAAATTATGCCAACACGTAACAAACTTTATAAGCCTATTTTCATTATTCCATGCATTAAAGATTAATTTTGGTGGACCAGTCAAAGCAGAATTGATTAATATTGACATTAGGATTTTCTGTCTAGATTAAGATATGTGGGAATTTGTTTTCTGGAAATGTTAATGTTCCTTTAAACTCCCCAAGGAAATGTACTTTGTCTTTTTACCTAGCATTAAGTCCGGCTCTGTTGAGTTTTCTATGAGCCCTCAGAGGAAATTCCCATGTCAGAAATGATGAACACTACAGTAGACAGGCACAAAATATGTGTGCTAATACCCAGAATCCTTTACTGTAAACAATCAAAATGAATTAACTCAAGTTTGCAAAGTTCTCAATACATTGAGGATGATACATGAAGAAGAACTGAGGAGAGATTCACTAAGGTGTGATAAAGAGGTAATAAACAGGTGATAAGATTTCTCTAACTTTATAGACCTTAGTGCATTGGCTCTATAGAATATAATAGGACTTGAAGAGTTTAGAACTCTGGAGAAGTCATCGCCACTTCATTGCTTCTTTATCACACCTTAGCGCCTCTCCTCCGGAATAATTCAATTGCTCAATAGGGGTCAAATAAAAATCCCCTAAATTCAGATTGCTATAAATTAGGCCTTTTAACCCCCTGAATGCTAGAAAGGTCTCCAATGCATTGCTTTCCACTGTGTTGGAGACCACTTTAGCATTCAAGGGGTTAAAATCCATATTTTACTCAATGGGGACTTTTATTACTCCTCGTGGTAAAATTGGTTTGCTCTAGAATTATTCAAGCTCTTCTTAGTTTAATCATCCTCATTGAAGTATTATCAACTTGTGGTAAAAGGAGCAGTAAACTTTTTTTAATAAAAAATATAGATTGTAGGACTTTTCCTGATGAGTAAAATAAGGGTACTCCCACTGCTGAGAGATGCATATTTCCAGAGTTATTACAGTTTAAACCCATGGTTTTTTTTTGTTTTTTACATTAGCAGTGCCCTCTAGTGCTCAAATTCCAATTTATTTTTCTGTTACATTCTAATGGAGAAGAAAGTCAGTGAAATACAGTTCTCCATAGAAAGTGATAGAAATTACCAAGTCAAGCTGTCAGTTAGAACAATCAGGAAGTAAACACATAGTAAATTCACTTCCCGATTAATTGAACTGTTATAAATTTTTAATAAAACAACTGCCAGCAGTGAGAGTGCCCTTGTTTTACTCAGCAGGAACATCTTTATAATATACAGATTTTCATTAAAAAAGTTTACCACTCTTAGGGTTGCCACCCGGCCGGTATTTTACCGGCACAGCCAATAATTAGCGCACTGGAGCCGGTGCCGGTATGACTATTATACCGGCAATCAAAAAGCCAGTATTTGTGTGTGTCCCGGGAAGGGACTGAGTGAGGCCCCTGTGATGCACCTCTCTTTTTTTGTGGAGATTGTCCTCAGAGAAAATAGTCGGGTAAAGTTGCTTTTACTTATATGAAGGGAAAACATGTTGCAAATTGAAGAAGTTTGTATCGTTTAAAACAAAATACACATTCTTTATATTTTTTCTGCTGGTGGTACCAGGAAGTGTAACCGCCGCAGTGTTGTAAATATTTACAAAGCAGTGGTTTGCAGTGAACCCAACTTTTGATTATTGGTTTAGCAGCTAAAACCAGCAGAAGAAGGTTTGTGTTTACCAAGACATTAGGACCCAGTCGAGAAGTGCAGAAAGTGGAGGCACCGCACAGTACAACCGCTTTCCAGCAGGGCCAGGGGCGCACAGTGTTACTGCTCACATAGTATATATGGCAGAAGGAAGCATTTAGCAAGTTGTTAGCTAGGCAGGGGCACAAGGTGTAAGGCTAGGGGCATCATTCACGCAAGAAACCTTTGACAGGCAGGGGCCACTTTGCAAGAAGCAGCTTGAGCTCATCCTGGCTTTCTGGAGCTCCTCACCATGCTTAGCTGGCTATAGGAGCTCCATGGAGCTAGCCAACTTCTAAGAGGTCACTCCCCTATCCCCAGCCATCCATGAGCAAACAGAACCAACCCAGGCACGGAGCATACAGCGACAGGGAACCTCTTGCAGCCGCAGAGCTGAACGGGCTGTGTGAGAACGAGAACACAACGATATTAGCGCCTACATAGAACCTGCAGCCTTCAGCAACAAGTTCCTGGCAGACCTCTTTCACAGTAGCAAGCAGGAGAAAGCCAAGGGTGGCTTTGATTATCACAAGGGGCTTGGAGGGGCAGCTACTGCAGGTGACTGAGCGGAGAGAGGCAGATGGAAGAGGTGGTAAATATTCTATTTTAATTGTTGGTTATCCTTGCTATCTGCATCTCTTTTATGGGTTCCGATTTAAAGAAATGAAATGGCATTCCTAAGTGACATGGATGTAGGAACTATTTGAAATGACTGTTGTGTGGATGTGGTTATTCCAGGGAAGGACATGGCAAGTGTTCACCTCTCAACACTCTGAGGAGTAACAAGACTTAAAGGCTAGGTAGGTAGTAGTATAACAGAAACCTGCTGGAGTCCCATGCCCCTCTGGTGGAGGCCTGGGGGTATAATGGGCCCACTGGTAGTCCTAGAATTATACATGCCACTTGCCACATACCCTTGTTATTTTAATAGTCATAGAACATTATACAGTGTGAGACACCCCACTCATGTTTTACTAATCAACAGGTAACTACAAAACTACACAAATATTGACACCCTACCTTTTTCAACTGTCCACTATTAATCACAGAACTAGACTTAAAATGTCTGACATCCCAGAATGTTCCACTGTTCATTACAGAACCACAAAAACTTTGACAACCCAGTCTTGTTTCAATCTCCTGCTGGTAGTCGCAGAACTACACATACAGTGTCTGTGGTCAGAGAATCACACACATCAGGGCCGGCCTTATCATACCTGGTACCTGTAATGAGGAGCCTGAAGCTTAGTTTTGTAGGGTCATGCAACATTGAGTGCTTCTGCCCCTTTTGTGGCTCCTCCCTTTTGCAGCTTCTCCCTTTTGTGGCTCTGCCCTCACCGATCCACAACTATGACTGGTATTTTTTTCCAGGAAAAGGTGGCAACCCTATCCCATACCTCCCAACATTTCAAATTGCCAAAGAGGGACACTTGTGTTTTAGGGGGTGTTAATGTGGGCGTGGCTGGTGAGCAGGACATTACCAAGAATTTTTATGCTATTTCATGACCTATTGATACTGCCTTGTGTAACCTAATAAATGATATAGACTAATTTATAAACACATATACTGATGTTTAAACAAGCATTAATGTGAGTTTTATTGCTGTGGAGCAAAGTGATACACATATGCACACCACACAGTCTGATCTCCTAAAAAGAGGGACATTAGGGTGGGAAAGAGGGATGGAGGGATTTGGGTCTAAAAGAGGGACTATCCCTCCTAAAGAGGGACACTTGGGAGGTATGCTATCCTTTAAGGGCAGCCTTTGGGAGTATAAAGAGAAAACATCTTTGAAACTCTATTCAGGAAACTGCAAGACTGGATTTCTGATTTATTTAATTTTGCTCTTACTTCAGGTTTTTCCCATTGGATGCTAGCGAGGTCTGTAGCACATTGCAGAACAATGCATTGGAAATCAGTCTAGCATCCAAGGAGTTAACGGTTATCCAGTGTTCATTGGATTGTCCTCTGAAATTATATAAAACACTAATACCATTAAAAAAGGTTGAAAACATTTAAAGGAGCAGTAAACTTATTTTATAAAAAAAAACTATATATTGTAGGATGTTTCCTGTTGAGTAAAATAAGAATACTCCCACTGCTGAGAGATACATGATTCCAGAGTTATTATCATTTAAACCTATGCTTTTTTACATTAGCACTACCTTCAAATTCCAAATAGTTATTTTGTTACATTGTAATAGAGAGGAAAATCAGATCTCCATAGATAGTGATAGAAACTACATGTCACTTCCTGTCAGTAAGAACTATCAGGAAGTAAACGCACAGTGAATTCACTTCCTGATTATTTGGACTTTTACAAATCACCAGTAATAATAAAAGGCCAGATGTATGTTTGTCTGTTGCAGTCATGCACAGTAGAGACTGTCAGAATGCAGGATGCAGTCATGCTCAGTAGAGACTGCCTGAACTAGGGTTGCCACCTTTTCCTCAAAAAAATACCGGCCATAGTTGTCGGTCGGTGAGGGCGGAGCCACAAAAGGGAGGAGCCACAAAAGGGGCAGAACCACTCTCAGACTAAGCACTCTCTCTCAGACTAAGCATACTCACTCTCTCTCTCTCAGACTAAGCACACGCTCTCTCTCTCTCTCTGACTAAGGACTCTCTCTTTAAACACTCTCTCTCGCTCTCAGACTAAGCACACACTTTCTCCCTCTCTGACTCAGCACTCTCTCTCTCTGCACTCTCTCTCTCTCTGACTACGCTCTCTCTCTCTCAGACTAAGCTCTCACAGGCCAGGACCAGTTTGGTATCTGCCCCCCTCACCTCCATCACACATGCCGACTCTCCTATCACAATCTTCTCCTTATCCATGGGAGTTTTCATGGTAACCCGGATCTGTCCAGCCTGAGGACAGCACAGTGGCTCTGATCTGCCATATTGCAACACACTTATTTACTGTACTAGGACATTCTTCCTCTCTTACTGTGATTGGCTGGGCCTGAAGTCAATCACCTTGTTGATAGGATGCCTCAAACCTACTTGGTCTTCCTTTCTACAACCCCCCCAACCCCTGGTAGGATATGGGGTAGAGTTGTGCCAACCTGACTGGCATGGTTATAGCATGGCATTTCTATACATATAGATAGATCCTTAAAGGGTGTATCCATACCTTTCTGGCTTTCAAAGGGGTAAAGGTTCAGACAATCCAGACGTACACAAGTGCTTTTACAGAGAGAAACAATGTGACAGGGGCCGCTGCCCTATAGCTTACAATCTAAAGCAAATAAGGCAGGTATACTGAGGGTTAAGAATTCTATGTAGGGGTTCAGGTCGGGTTACGGTAAAACATAAACTATAAATACCATGGCTGTAGTTTATACACACAAATTATATATTTATATACACTCTTTGACTAGCCCAGACCTAGCAAGTACGGGAGAGGGTTAGCTGCAGTACCAGAAGCAGCCCAGTGATCGCCAGTCTGGTTTTTTAGGAGTTTCTGCAGCAGCTGACGTTGCTCAGTGCTATAAGGGGCCCTGGGCATGCGGATTGATATCAGTGTCCGGTGCCAGTTTGGAAGAATGAACCCCTTCAGTGTCAAATGGGTGACCAATGCATTATTTTGGAATCACTGGCGCTGATGGGTTATTTTGCAACCCAGACCAGAAGCTGCCAGTCTGCCCACGATGTACATGGCACAGTCCAAACCACTAAAGTGTTTATTATCCAGGCCACATGGTTCTACCCCACTAGTGCCCCCTGGTGCCCCAGATCTCACTCACCTGGCACAGAAAACTCAGCACTTTGCCACCGTCATGAAGTTTCTTTCCCTGTCTGATCCCACCCACGGGCACTGGACACGTGGGCTTGTGCCAGCCTGGAGAAGAGCTGGGGCTGGAGGGGTAGTGAGGAGGGGGCTCGGGGAGGACAGAGAGTTAGGGGGGGGAGAGATGGGGGGGAGCTAAAGAGCAATAAATTGTTTCCACTGCAAACAAAAAGCCACACATGACCAGAGGGGAGAAATGTGGGTAGGGCGTCATCCAGGAGAGGGGGCAGACATGGGCTGGGGGTGCGACACCCAAGTGGAGGAGGGGGAACACATAGACTGGGGGAGAGTCACCCATGGTGAGGAGAGGGGTACGCATAGACTGGGGGGAGACAAACCCATGGGGAGGAAGGGGTACTCATAGCCTGGGGGGCAGAGACCCAGTGGGAGTAAGGGGTACACATAGACTGGGGGAGAGTCACCCATGGTGAGGAGAGGGGTACGCATAGACTGGGGGGAGACAAACCCATGGGGAGGAGGGGGTACTCATAGCCTGGGGGGCAGAGACCCAGTGGGAGTAAGGGGTACACATAGACTGGGGGAGAGACACCCATGATGAGGAGAGGGGTACACATACACTGGGGGGGGGGGAGACACCCATGGGGAGGAGGGGATACACATAGACTGGTGATAATAAGGGTTGGCATTATGTGGGCAGACACATATGGGGGAGTAAGGGAAGGACTGTAAGACATTTAATCCCATGGGTACAAGAGAGCAGAGAGGATCCTGACCCCATTATTAACCATTTAACTGCCAAATGTGGCAGCCCGCGGTCCCCCATTAGAGAAGGCAGCTGTGTGTTAGGGGCAGAACTGAGTTTTTTGCCCTCTGTGAAACATTTTCAGCACATAAACATGAATCATATTCCTACATAATGATTATTTGGATACTCCTGTGCCAGGTTGTCAACGGTGCCAGCTTGCTCCGAATTCAACCCAGACTTCAGAGTCCCAGCCAGTGGCAGAATATCAACAGATTCCTGGGTGCCAACCAAAACCAGCCCAGCCAATCACCAGTGGAATCAGAGTCCCCCCTGATTCTGTGGTCCCCAGTAAATACCAGGAGAGGTGGAACCAGGGTCTGCTACAGAGCTCACAGCACCCTGATACAGCAATGATATTAATAACCCTCTGAGTGCCAGAATAGTGCCCAAAGCATTGAATTGCACATTCTTCTAGCACTCAGAGTTAACCCTTGCACTGCCATTTCAGTTAACAGCCTCCAAGCAAAGAATACTCACTGTGAAATGATCCCAAACATCCTGCTGGTGACTTGTTAAGTCCTCACATTGACCACTCCACACAATACACTCCAGGAGTAGCAACAGGAGGGCAAGGGAAAGAGGTCTCTTCTTGCTGCCCCTGCGTTTCCATATCTCCTAACCACTTCTTACTGCAGCGCCCTGCCCCCTACAGGTCGGGAGGAGATAGAGCACACTGCTACGTCATCTACTCTGCCTCTCTCCGCTCAGTCACCTCTTTCCCCTCAGCAGACACACAAAAATACCGGCTTTTAAATTGCCGGTATACTAGTTATACCGGCACCGGCTCCAGTGAGCTAATTACCGGCTATGCCGGTAAAATACCGGCCGGGTGGCAACCCTAGCCTGAACGCTGTATGTTTGTCCGATGCAGTCATGTGCAGTAGACACTGTCTGAACACACAGAATGCTGAGATGTATAGTTCTGTGTGACTCACTTTGGCCTGTGTATACGGGCTTTTACACTAGTTTTGAATAAAACAACTGACAGCAGTGGGAGTGACCTTGTTTAACTCAGCAGGAAAATCTCTATAACATACAGGTTATAACATAAGAAAAAGTTTACTATTCCTTTAAGCCAGGGAGAAGATGCAGGAATGTGGAGGGATGGTGAACTTTCTAAAGGTAAACAAACAAAATCCCTTTTTATTTGGCTGACTCTACTCCATCCCTCAATCATCATAGCCAAACTTCTCTTAATTTGATTCACAACTGTCAAGTCCCATACAAAGGCCGTGGTTGCCCCAGTGAATGCACAATATTGTACTAACAGAAAGAGTCAATACTTAAAGCCCTCTAAGACACAAAAGCTCCTTATTTTACAGGACCAGAATCAAGCACCAAGAGTGTTAAAGCATGCCCTGTAGTTGATGTTACTCAGACTGTTTGCTCTTTCACCTTGTTAAAAAATCACCATCAAGTCACGTTTGGGAATCTGTAAAGGGATTACCAGCAGGAAGAGGGAGTAAAAAGGGTAGAGGGGGAGGAGCAGGGAGAGAAACAAGGAGAGTGAGAGAGAGCTATGGGATATGCTGGCATGCAAACTGAAAGGATTATAATATAGGAAGCAACAAAAAAAGTCTATTGACTTTTTTTTTTTTTTAATAAATATCCATACCTGGGAACTTTTTGTCAAGGACTCCCCTGAGAGGGGAGTCCTGTAGTGCCTCTGGGGGAGAAGAATGACTTGATGTATGTCAAAAAGGGGCTGAGCTTAATCACAAATGGGGATGAAGATTGAAAAATGGAAAAACAATGTATAGAATAAGCTAGGAAAGGAGGAGAAGAGGCCGGGGACTGGGAGGATCACAATGGGAGGAGCTGATGTGGCCAGAGTTTCATTAGAAACTCCCCACATCCGGAGAATCACCCTCTGCCCCGGAGACCCGGTAATTAGAAGCTAAAACTAAAATTCTCAGGGTGAGAGAGTCCATTGTTTCCTACTATCTGATCTGCACCAATTTACTGCTTATTTAATACCTACGTTAGTGACAATTGAACCAGGAGGGCTGAAGGAGACGTCCTTGCGTGTCTTCTGAGTGTATAAGAAGTGATATGTCACAATTGTAGCATTTTAAATGAATGTTCTTTGAGGACTGACTTGACTGGGGCAGCGCCAACATCCAGGAACCCTTCTCCCACCCTTTTTTCCCAAAAAGAACCACACCACATGCGTGACTTGGATAAATTAGGCCACAGCTCATTTATTCCTTTAACAAAAATTGCATAGTTTAACATCAAGTAATCTCATTTACAACATATTAACAATACTCCTAACCCATAAAAACATATTACCAGGCTTATTACCAATCTACAGGTTTAACATACAACCACTGAATAGAAGGGGAGGATCCTTAGCACCTCCGCCATTCCCACCTTGGGCATAATTCCACTAGCCGCCTCTTCTTACCAGCTCAGTGGGTATCCATAATCACTTGCTTGTCCACTTCCCAGGGACCCCATGCCCTTTAGAAGCCAGGTGCCCCAACCATCTTTTCAAAGTGCCAAGGATCCCCCCTCCGCCACATGATGCGACAATCACCAAAAGGAGCCAAATAGAATCACCCAACCCCAGAGAGAAAAAAAAAAAAGGGGGGAGGGAGCTCCTTCTGAGTTGCAGGGTAGAAAGGAGGAAGCGGAAGCCAAGTCAGCCAAATATGCCCCTTTAACCCCCACCCTCTTAACTACATCACTCACCCACTTAGTCCCTACACTGTCTAGCCCCAGTTATGTCCCTCTCCGCCTAGCCTTCCTTGCCCGGCTCTGAGGGGTTACTGAATCACCTCATTTCAAAAGTTCCCAGGTATTTTCAACACAAGCTTGGTTGTTAGAGATGTCTACATTATAATTTATAATGTTGTGCATTGCACTGATGTATGCTCTAGCTGCCTAGCAGTATAGGGTGTCATCCTGCTTTAACTATAAAATGGTTTTCTTCTGAATCATGCCCAGTTCTATATACTAGGCATTATATTCCAACTAAAGTACAGCGCTGCGGAATCAGTTGGCGCTATATAGATAAAGAATAATAATAGTAATAACTAAATTTCAAGGTCATACAGTTCTAACCAAGAGCAAACTGAGATGGGGCATTTTTGTTGAATTAATTATTGAATACATTTATTTCTTTAGCATCCCAAGTGTACTCAGAGCATTACAAATTAACCCTTTGAGTGCCAGAGGGGTATGCAACGCACTGCAAAGCAATGCATTCCGTACCCCTCTGGCACTCAAAGGTTTAAAGGGCTTGCACAATAAAGGTTAACACAAGTGCTTTATAGGGTGAAACAATGGGAATGTCCCTGCTCTACAGCTTACATTCTATGAGAAAAATAAACAGAATGCCTTATGGGCAACTGAGACCTGGTAAACATGTGTAATAGAAAACAGGTGCCAAATATAAAGTACAGATTCTGGGTAAAGGTGGTGTAAAATGGATTATGAATGGAGTATAGAGGTATACTGTTCTGGAAACCAGGGGGGGTACTTTGCACTCTGCAGCAGCTGAGATCTTTCCGTCACATATGCAACCCTCTATGAGGGGGCTACTTGGGGTTCCCCAGCTACAGAGTAGAAGTATGGTGTGTCTTATGGTCAGATCCTTTATCCCTGAAAGTTCTATAAGACTTTTAAGTGATTTACATGCCTTGATTTAAGGGAGGGTTGATTTTTAAGGAGACCTTGCTTTTAATGCATGACACTTTTAATGCATGACATTTTATTCTGCAGGGCTGCAAAAGAACCAGTGCATCCCTACAACATACTTTTTAAATAATTATCAAGTATAAAGGCGGAGGACTGACCATCTTCGAGTAAAATGGTTCTGACCAAGGTGCTGTGGCACCTCTCGGTGCAAGGGGTACTGCTTTGAATGAAGACTTGTCAGTGATTTACATGCCTTGATTGTGGTATTTTTAAGGAGACCAGACCTTGCCTTCAATGCAGGACACTTAAAGAAATTTAAATGATTTACATGCCTTGATTTAAAGCGATAGTAATGTTTCATAATAAAAGCGGCTCTAATTAATCATCATAGTATTTGGACTCTGGAGAGTGTTATTTCAATTCTGTCAGAGTTGTAGTTCAAGAGTAATTCAATGACAAAGTGTCCCCCTCCCGCCCCTTTTACTGATGTAACACTGTTCAGCTTAGAGCAGAAGGGAGGTGCCCAGGTAGACTGCAGAGAGGGACAATCTTCAATTAAGATAAGGGAAAAACCTGAAAAACTTGTCAAGGGGGGCAGGGTTTTCATTGTTTTCATAGGAAGAAGATTGTCCCATGCTGTTATCTGTCTATGGACTGCATTCCACATCTGAGAAGAGATGGCTTACACTAGTTAAAAAGGGCGGGAGGGGAAACTTTGTTTGTGAATATCTCTCAAACCATAAAGATTTGAGAGATAAGACATATCTTTCTTCATGTTTTTTGAATGCCTACAAAATAAAATAATGATAAAATGAAGTATTACTATCCCTTTAAGGGAGGGTTGATTTATAAGAAGACCTTGTTTTTAATAAATGACACTTTTAATGCATGAAATTTTATTCTGCAGGGTTGCATAAGAACCAGTGCATCCCTACAGCATGCTTTTTAAATAATTATCAAGTATAAAAGTGGAGGACTGACCATCTTGGTGTAAAATGGTTCTCACCAAGGTGCTGTGGCATCTCTCGGTGCAAGGGGTACTGCTTTAGGAAGACTTTGACAAAACGTGTAACTTAAAGGTTAATACATATAAGGGAACAGCAACATTTGCTTTCTTGAGATAATTTTTTAATCAAATTTGGGGAAATGATTTACCCATTTTGTAGAAAAGTTGGAAATGATTTCAGTGAGGTTTAGTTACTTTACAACAGTACAAGACTGGCCATAGACTGCCAGACTGAAATCTTGTAGCTATGGGCTGGACTGCATTTCATTTGATAAATGTATTATCACTGGTTTTATCTAACAGATTTCAACCGAATTCTAAGTGTGAATTTGTATAAAACCAGAGATACAGTTATTAACTGCAGTACGATCCATCACAATGTAAGGGAATCAGGACCATATTCATCAAGACAGGTACAATTGTGGAGCAAACCAGCAGTACCATATATGTGAACTGTAAATTCTACAAATCCCCATTTCTTTAAATGGTACTTTTACCCCACTGGATACTATGAAGGTCGCCAACAAGTTGTGAAGCAATGCCTTGGAGACCTATCAGGCATTCAAAAGGCTGACCCTTTTAGTGGCAGAGGGGTATTCAAAGCATTGCAATGCATTGGTAGCCTCTGGCACTCAATGGTTTGAAAGCCCTAGTTAACCCTTTGAGTGCCAGAGGGGTAGGAAACACATTGCTTTGCAATGTGTTGCCTATCCCACTGGCAGTCAAAGGGTTAAATCACTGGAAATTTTAACTCCACCCCCCCCCTCCTCTTGGTGCAGTTGGTTTGCTCCAGAATTGCACGTGATGACTGCAGCTGTTGCTGGACTACAACTCTCACCTTCCTATGGCTGGCTGAGAATGATGGGAGATTAATTCCATCAGAGTTACTGGTTGCCCACCCTCGAGCTAGACCATATTTGTATCATGAGAAAAGGCGACTGGACAGTTTTCTCATCTTAACTATCATTGACAGCAATGGGATTTAACAGGAGGAAACTGTCAGGTTTAGTTTTCTCCTGGCATAATGAGGACCCGAAGTTGTCCAAAGGTCACTTCCCTTATTATAGAAGGCTACAAAGAGAAGGAGAGGTACAGCGGACTCCAGCACTGTGTAGGGCAGTAAAGCTAAGTGACTCTGTGTGAATGGGATTTAGTTCCAATTTCTAGCCTTTGCTAGCAGAGAGAAAAGGTTTATTAACCTCTTGGATGCTTGAGACATCTCCAAATCATTCAGAAGCACTATGAGGGATATACCCAGGAGTGTAACTACAGGAGATGCCAAAGGTACAGTTGTACCAGGGCCCAACATCTAAGAGGGCCCCATCTGCCTCAGGGTCCAATATGTTCTAGTTACCCCTGTGAAAATATTTTCATTATAGGGGGCCCAAAGGAATATTTTCACTGGGGCCCTCTAATGATTGTTACACTACTGGATATATTAATACAGTTCTGCTCAGAAACAGACACTAGTACTGTCTTAACAAATTCCTGCACAGTTCTAATATCATAAGAACTGTACCCCATACTGATTCTCATTAATTTTCAGTAACGGTGTCTAAAGGAATAGGAACACAAATATGTAACCATTTAGACTCAAACACAGAATCCTATTGTCAGGCACCCATCTGGGTACAACGGTTATCTCACAAAATGATTCTGTGTTTGAGTCTAATTCATATGGTTTCATATATGAAAGAGCATGAGTGAGTGTGGGCAAGACCGCATGAGTGTGTCAAAGCGTGTTTGAGCAACAACGTGTTTGAGTGAAATCATGTATGTGTGAACATGTGTTTTGCGTGTACTGTGTATTTTGAGATTTGCGTATTGTGTTTTTTGCATATAGCTTACAATGTATTGTGTACACTGTTTTCTCTATCGTCCAATATGGAACACAGGTACCATGTGGTTGATCTTCCTTTTGAAGGAGGAACACATCAAAAGACAAGGTCTTGAGGGTGGAGCCTTACCTTACCTTCTGCAGGCCAACCTTTTCCTGCCACCAGTTATGATGTGTTCCTGACTGTAATGACTGGCTTGGAACACTGCTGCTTAGTTTTAACTTTCTTACTGTTTTTTTTCATGTTCCCTGGGTTCAGTGGGTATGTTGGGGTATGTTAAAAATTGTCCATTTTTTGGGTGCATGGCTCTTTTAAGGACACCTCCCACACCGCCACCATCTATTCTAATATAATAATATTCTATTATGATTTCTATGGACGAACGTCACTGGAACATATCTCTGCAACTGCTGGTCATAGAGAGGTCACATCATGCACATTATTTTTGTCTCTTCATGCCTTTTCATCCGGTTCATGTCCTGGAGGTCTGGGGAATCTGCGGATGCATTGCTAGGCAACTGTAACAGAGACTACATTTCCTACTCAGTGACAGACTCTCCTTGCTCTCCTTCTCCAGGTTAACCCTTCACCTGCGAGATAAGTACTTTCTAGTTTTCTCTTGGGTGAATTTTGAATCTGGTGAACTAGATTAGACACTACTTCTATCAGGATGTTGGATCCTAAGGGACGTGGAGCTAGACCTAAGCCTAAGGACTTGTAACCCACCTTTCTTAATGTTCCTAATGCCAAATGTGGCTCCCTAGAGAGTATTCTGGTTCTCTATGACCCTCCTGTACTGTGGCCCCCACTACTCTGCTGGGCCCCTCCAGCCCTGATCAAGAGGCAGTCTGAGTTAAAACACTGTTGTCAACTATGGTCTAGTATCCTCAGTCCATCCAAGGGGTTCTGCAGTCTTGGCAACCTCCTACCACTTTCAGGAATGTGGCCCTTTGGGCTGCAAGTTTGCCTGCGCTCATTGGAGTCTCCTCTGAGGAGGACTGTTCTGAGGATGACCATGAAGAAAGACAACAGAAGACATGGATTCTTAATATTCCTATGGGGACCATTCAGGTCGCTTACCCCCCAATGAGGGTTCATCTTCTACGAATGTTTTCCCAAAGCGTAAGAAATGCTTTACTGTATTTCCCCCTAATGCCACTCTTGAACAGATACTTCTGGATGTAAGACACCAGATAAGAGGTTGTCTATCTCTACAAGATTTTCTAAGCTATACCCCTTTTTCAGAGTCAAATTTGGTGCAGTGGGCCTTTCCCCTTCTGTGGATCCCCCAATTTCCAGGCTTGCCAAGTTCTCTGCCCTGCCTTTTGAGGACACAGTGGGACTTAAGGATGTGGCGGATATGAAGCTTGATTCCATCCTCAGGGCTAACTTTGCAGCCACTGGAGCTGCTTTGTGGCGTGTTTTCATTGCTGCCTGGGTCAACAGGACTGTTGCTGTTTGGGGGTGAGCAGTTGATGGAAGCTGTTTGTGCAGATGCTCCTAAGAAAGACTTGTTGGCCTTTTTTGGCCAACATGACAGAGGCTTACACTTATGTTTTGGAAACCTTACTTGAGGCAGTCAGACTGTCTGTCAAGGCCTCACTTTCTCTGTTACTGCGCAACGCACTTTGTGGCTTAAGATTCGGTCTGCGGACCAATTTTACGAATAGTTACTGGTTTTCTTACCTTTTCAGAGCAAGTCTCTGTTTGGTCCTGAGTTAAAGCAAATTATTAGCATTGCTACTGGGGGCAAGAGTACCTTGTTGCCTCAGATATCTTCCAGATGCCCTACTATGGTGAGGAAAGTTCGTCTTTTTTGTCCCCGTCAAACGTCCTATCCTTCTCAACTTGTATATGGAGACTGCTGCATTTTGTCTTGGACTCAGAGCACTACCAGTTAATCGCTCTACCTTTTGGCCTGGCTTCGGCTCCTATGGTGTTTACAAGGGCCATGGGGGGCCTTGTCGGCCTTCATTCACACCAATGGCATTCGTATGACTCCTTATCTGGATGACTTTTGCTCTAGGATCCTTGTGGCTCAGCAGGTCCAAGAATGTTCTTGACTCCTGGTCCACTATGGGAGGATCCTGAACATGTCGAAGTCAGCTCCAGGAGCTGGTGTTCCTCGGCATGAGGTTCGACACCTGTCTGGGGCAGGTTTTCTTACCGAAGGACAAGATCCTGCAGATCATGCAGGAGATGTCCCAAGCTCTGGAGGATGTTTGGCAGGTAGTTAAGCAGGTCCAGTGTGTTCAGAAACTGGAATGGATCCATCTCTGGGGACACGTAGATGTCCAATACAGTATACTGTATATTACGTGAATGTATATATTTTGTCTGTGTGCATTGTGTGTTGTGTATATTGTGTGTGTGTGTGTGTGTGTATTGTATGTATTGTGTTTGTATGTGTATATTGCATGTGTGTGTGTATTGTGCTTCTGTGTATGTGTGTTCATTGTAGCCCCTGCATCTCCTTCGAGAGATTTTGACAGGAGTGGCCACCAAAATCACTCCTTCTTGTTTGAACTAATGGGGTGTGTTTGCCAGGGCTGCAGCATTTTGGTCACATGACCTTATCTTCTTTTATTAGTAGTATATGCATATCCATATTATGTGTGTGTGTGTGTGTGTGTGTGTGTGTGTGTGTGTGTGTGTGTGTGTGTGTGTGTGTGTGTGTGTGTGTCTGTGAAGGAAATTAACCTCACTCACAGGTCTTGTAGTGGTTGAATCAAAGTGCTGATTTATTGATTGATGTTTCGAACCACACATGGATCTTTATCTTGATAAAGTCCCTTGTGTGGGTCAAAACATCGATCAATTTGATTCATCACTACAAAACCTGTGAGTGCAGTTCATTTTTCCTTCACTTTCATTTACTATCTACATTGTGACTGGCACCCAAGCAAGTTATCTCTGAACAGAGAGTGCTCCTTCCATGAACTGTATATATATATATATATATATATATATATATATATATATATATATATATTAGCAATGTGGGACGGCATTGCCCGTCAAGGTATTGAGGTACTGATAAGAAACGGACCTGCTTACTGCCACTCCAGTGGGAATAACTTATTTTATAATTTCATTCAGTTAATGTATAGTGTAGAGCACAGTTTATAAATTAGTTGAGGTTTCATGTGTGTCCTCTTTACACTTGCATATAGTTGATAGAGAACAGACTTCAATGGCACCAGCACGGGTAATGTAAATCAGAGTACTGTGTAGCACCATTTATTAACCCCTTCAGTGGTAGACCTGCAACTCAAGTAGTTAATAAATGGAGCTACACAGTACTTTGATTTACGTCCCCTGCTGTGCAGAAAGTACTTTACCACCCAAGCATATTTTGTTCACAGTTTGGACGTTAGTGCATGATGCATATTCCCCTTTAAATCAATATTGGGCACCTTACAGCCCTGTAACTGTTGTTGGGCTACAAGTCACACCATCCTCAGGCAGCCAATGGCTGGCTGAGGATGATAGAATTTGTAGTCCAATCAGCTGGAGGGATGCTGGTATACATGCAAAAACTTAACAAATATATACTGACTTCATAGAAACCCACACGGAGAACTGTATTCTTTACATGTGTATATAACTGAACACAGAGTGGCAATATCAGCCCTGGGTTTACTCTGTAATGTTTGGATGTTAGAAAACCGCACAGAGTAGCGCACAGAGAGGTGAAAGAATTACCAAACACAAACATATGGAGTGTGATTGTACATCCATTCACACAGGCTGAAGGAAAGCCTTTTCAGTGGTAGCTTAAATATGGACAACGGAAAGAAGGCATAGTTGTGGGAGTGAAAACATGAAATGCTGCAGTGAAAGTTATTTGGAAAGCGGTGAAGTGGAATTAGTGGCATATTAACTGTTTGAGTGCCAGAGAGGTAGGCAAAGCATTGGAAAGCAATGCATTGCCAACCTCCGTGGCACACAAAGGGTTAAACTACACAGGTGTGTGTGTGTGATAGCAGTTGCTGTGTTGCAGCTTATGAGATCATTGGTCAGCGTAATGTAAGAGGGTGATGCTTGTCCAGACTGCCTGTGCGTGTGTGTGTGTGTTAGCTCTCCCTACTGTACCCGGTGAGGCTCAGCGCTGTGTAGTACGATCATCAGGATCCCTGTTAGAATTACTGGAGTTGAGTATTTGGCAGGATATGCTCCTTCTTTTCAGCTCCCCTTCCCTGCAGTGCGTCCAGGAGCACTGTTCCGGCAGAGACTGGGCAGACCTTTATAAACCAGCCACAGTCAATACACAATTCACATTGCTTTGCTTAGCGCTGGCACGGCTCTTTTTCCCCTTCTCTGTGTGCTCCATTCTGCACCGCGGGGAAGGGGAGAGAGAGCCGGGGCAGCACTAAGCAAAGCAATGTGACTTGTGTATTGACTGTGGCTGTTTTATAAAGGTCTGCCCAGTCTCTGCCGGGCTCCTGGACGCACCGCAAGGAAGGGGAGAGACAGCCGGGGCAATTTAAAGTAACGAATTGCCCAGACAGAGCAGGTGGATAAGGCCGTGGGGAAGGAAGAGAGAGGTGGACATCACTGTGCTGCAGCTGTGGCAGCAAAATCCTAGGGAGTGTCTGGGGCAGGCCTCTCCGCTCCATCCCCACAGGGCCAAGTAATTACAGTCTCTGAGCTGTGTGAGGCTGGGGGAACTCCAAGCTGGAACGGGGGGGGGGGGGGCACAGGAAGGACAAAGAGAGAAAATATGCGTCAGGGGAGGGACAGTGTAACGGTTTTGTAAGACACTCAGACCAGTAGGTTAGAATAAAACACAGTTTTATTAACACAAGAAAGACTGCTTTCTACAGGCCATATAGTATGACAGGAAATTGACAAGAATGTACAGATGCCCTCTCAGGCCCAGTATACAGGGAAATTAATATATACTGTCACAGGACAGGCATAAGCAAGCATACAGGTAACACATGGGTTAAAGTTCATGGAAATCAATCAGTCTCTGTTGTGGTGTGTTTGACAACGCCCATAAGATGGTAAAGGAGCGAGACTGTGGTGCAAGATGTAAGAGCATCAGTCAATAAGGCTGAGCTTGAGACTACTACTTGTGCTGAGCAGGGAACTGAGGCCACAAAACTCTGCAAGAGCTAGCACACGTTGAGCCGTGAGCACCCGGCTGGTGTGGTAAACTGAGACTATGTACACTGCAAGAGCTGAGGTGTTTAGAGCCAATAGTACCCAACCGGTGCTGCAATGGAGACCAAGTACACTGCAAGAGCTGAGGTGTATAGAGCCAATAGCACCAACTGCTGCGGTAACGGAGACCAAGTACACTGCAAGAGCTGAGTTGTATAGACCCAATAGCACCCAACCGGTGCGGTAACGGAGACCAAGAACACTGCAAGAGCTGAGGTGTATAGAGCCAATAGCACCAACCGGTGCGGTAACGAGATCACTGCGAACAGCAAGGGTTAACGGAAGCGCAGTGTTAATGAAAGGCTCTCTGTAACGGAGGCAACAATGCTCTGCAAGTGAAAGCGGAAGGCTCAGGGTTAATGGAGGCCACAGTGCTCTGCAAGTGTTAACGGAATGCTCAATGTAACTGAGGCAACAGTGCTCTGCGAGTGTTAATGGAGACTCAGTGAATGGAGGCAGCAGTGCTCTGCAAGTGCAAATGGAAGGCTCAGTGAAACTGAGACAACAGTGCTCTGCAAGTGTTAACGGAGGCTCAGTGTAATGGAGGCAACAGTGCTCTGCAAGAGTTAATGGAAAGGCCCAGTAAATCGGAGGCAACAACTTAGTCTGCTCTCTATCAGCACAGCGGAAGTCAGAATGTCGCCCAAGCGACACCGGATCAGGATACAGCTGGAACACAGGCAGAGTCGTCAGGATAGCCGGGTCAGGTCACGGAGCAGGAACATCAGCCAGGCCGGGTCAAATCACGGAGCAGAAACGTCAGACAAGCCGGGTCAGATCACGGAGCCGGAACGTCAGCCAGACCGGGTGGAATCACGGTGCAGGAACCAAGGAGAGTAGTCAGACGGGCCAAGTCGGTACACAGGAACGCAGGAACAGAGTGACACTGGTACAGGAACACCATGAAAGGGCACCTGACAGGTGCCAGAGGCCCAGTATATGAAGGCCATACTGGGCGGGCCAAACAAGGCTCAGCCAATGGGAGCGCACCACAACAAAGGGTGACAGACAGATCACAGGGACCGTGATAGACAGTGGAAGAATACTAAAAGAGATGTGATAGAGTGAAGGGTTTGTAAATTATGACAGTGGGAGCGGGTTGTGGGTCCATTATCTTCTTAAAGATTACAGTGCCATGTCAACAGCTGCTGATCTCCCGGGCCGGGCTCCCTACAGAAGGAAAGTGAGAGGAAAAGGAAGGATGGAGGGATGGAGCCACAAGAACTAAAAAAGGTGAATTTGATGCGGCCATGAGCTGTGTGTATTTGGTGCTGTGTGTGTGTGTGTTTGGTACTGTGTTTGTTTGGTGCTGTGTGTGTGTGTGTGTGTGTGTGTGTGTGTTTGGTACTGTGTGTTTGGAGCTGTATGAATGGGGCATGTGTGTGTGTCTGTGGTGTAGGAGCAAGTGGCAGCAATTTTGTTTTTTAACTCAGTTGGACAGTGGTGGGCAGGCTGGATAGTGGGGCGGGGCAACTCCTTGCATGATTTTCACACCAGTAGCAGTGGCCGACTGGTGTGAAAATCACGCCCCCTATTGAATCACCCAATGGGAGCAGTAACTCCTCCTTACTGCTGCCCCTGGGTGTGTTTGCCAGGCACACAGAAGTCTTCTTTTATATATACATACATATATATATATATATATATATATATATATATATATATATATATATATAGATAGATATATTAAACCCCTTCTTTGCGATCTTCTGTTCTGTGCACCAAAACAACTTTATGGCATCATCTGTGGTATGACTAAAGTAAGAATATTGTCAGAGTCCATGTATAAAAATTGATGCATGTTATGCCCCTAATTTGAACGTCACCATTTCCTTAGTGTAATCACTCTACTGTAACAGAAAAGGACACAGGAATGTTGCAGAAAAGTCACAACTGAGACTTTCATTGAACTTAACAGGCATGTATAAAATTAATGCGAACATATTTATGATCTAGAGCAAATACGTACTACAGGGAAATGGAGCAATTCTGATGCAAACCAACTGCATCCGAGGGGAAAATAAAAATTCCCCAAATCCCAAATGATTTAGCCTTTTCCATGCCAGAGGGGTATGTAACGCATTGCTCTGCAATGTATTGCATACTCCTCTGGCACTCAGAGGGTTAAATGGGACTTTTAACTCCTTGGGGGAGATTCACTAAGCGGTGATAAAGAGGTTCCTATGTTATGCTATAGAACCTATTCACTAAGATCTCCAGAGCTAAAGAAACCTGAGTGCATAGGCTCCATAGAATAGCATTGGAACTGGAGAAGTGATAAACTGGAGAAGTCATCTCCGCTTTACCACCTCTTTATCACCGCTTAGTGAATCTCCCCCCTTGAGTGCTAGAGAGGTTTCAGATCTCTTTAGCATTCAAGGGGTTAAAAAGCCCAGTTTACCTCAATGGGAATTTTTATTTGTCGCTTATAGTGCAGTTGGTTAGGTTTTCCCTAGAATTGCTTCTCTTTGTTTTTATATAAAACAAAACCCCTATGACTCCTATTATCCAAGTTAAGTTCAGGTTCCCCCATTGAGACGCTTGTATGAACATGTCAGGATTTCTTTGAGTTTACAGAACTGTCAGTGGGAAAGCCCAGGATTTGGAATGCAGAAAATGTTGGATTTTTAATTCCAATTGAGACACATCTTAGTTGTGTATGAGACAGAGCTCTTGGCATTGTCAGAAACCTTCACTCTGGAACCTGCGGCTGATTCCTCCATCATATTTTTAATAAACAGACATTCTTGGCAACAGTAAGAAGGTGAAACGTGTAATAAAGAAAGGTTTGCGAGTGCATAATTTTAAGTGTTTCGGAAATTAAAACTTCATATCTGATCGCTTCTGGCAGTACACCTAAAATGGTTTTTAATATTATGTTTTATATCAATACTATGTGAAATGTTAAAGAAAGATGCAACCCTTTCAGTGCCAGAGGCCTTGGGAATGTTTTTTACCCTGCAGGCCAACATTTTCGGCATTTTTCTTATCTATCTCTTTAAGTAGGATTCTCATAGACAACTTTCTTGTTACATTTGAAAAACTGTTTAATTATTGTTTCAGAATAAATTCAGCTTTTTCATGTTGCCTCGTGTGAAGTAAATACCCATCATGCAACAAGCTATGATGTCATAAATGCAAAAAGTTCAATAAAATACTAATTTTCCTAACTTATGTTGGTTGCGAAAGTTTCAACTGTTTTTAAATGCCCTGCATCCCCTGAGTACATGAATATGAAACATGTATAGATTTACCTACATGCATGGCCAGCGCAGACCTCTAATTAACAGGAGAACAAAATGCACTATACATAGCTTGAAGCCTTAAATCCCTCATAACATCAAAATAATCACCTAAAGCATACATTTCTTGAACATAGATACCCCAATGCATTTAATGATGGGTCACTTACTTTTGTACACCTAGCCTGGTGTGCACAAATTTCTCCAGGAGATAGAGATACAGGAAAAATTAGGCCTTTTACTACATTTCCACCCTTTCAACGTTACAGAAACATTTGAAAACTATAGTATTTTCTACTGTATTCATTATCTATTGCTCTCCCGAGAAAACAATACCCCATTGGTATGAGCTGGCATAATGCAGGTGGTGATGGAAGTACAAAACTACTCCAGATACAATCTCTAAGTTTTCAAACATTTGCTAACTATGACTATCTTGTACTAAAATAGCTGAAGCAAAGACAGAAATTAAGAAAAAGTAGGGAAAGCAAACCATTTCGGAAAAAAGATAATCCCCTGCTTCAAATCAGGGGTCAGTTGCTTAATCCTAGCCTGGTGTACACAGATGTTTAAAAAAAGGTGGCATTAAGGAAAAATTGGCATTTTGTTTACATTTTGACCCATTCAATGGATGGAAATCTTTGAAATCCTTGGAATTTTCTACTGTATTAATTAGCTGCTGCTCTTTTGAGAAAAATAGCACCCTATTAGTATGCGCTAATATACCATAGGGGGTGCCAGAAGCACAAAACTACACAAAACACCACAAGCTAGGGTGTCAAAAAATGCATGTGTAGGTCTGTGGTTACCAGTGGAACAAGGCTGTTTACCAGTAGACCACTGTCTACCAGAGGAACACAAGAAAAGGGCTGGGTTGTCAGACAGCATATGTGTGATTCTGAAACTACCACTGGACAGTGGAAAAGGCTGAGATGTCAGAGAGTGTATGAGTAGTACATGCATGAGTACTATTGTGGTTACCAATCTGACAAGGCAGGCAATGTATGTGTAATTCTGTGTCTACTACCGGAACAAGGCTAGGCTACCACAATGCATGAATGATTCTGTGACTGTCAGTGGGCAGTGGAAGAAGGCTGGGATGTTAAAGCGGAACTACCACCACTAACAAACTTGCCCCCCCAATAATTCCCCATCTGGTGACTAGCTGCTCAGTAGCGCTAGTTGCCAGAATTATTACCGCATTAACAAGAATTATCCATTGCTCCCGGGTTGACAGGCAGGAAGGAGCGCAAACATCTTTCCATAGTGACATCTGCGCACCTGTGCTGTTAGTCCCAGCCTGTTCTAGGAGTTGTTGCTAGGAGCCATTTGGTTCCAAAAGGGACTGACAGCGCAGACGTCACTATGGAAAGATGTCTGCACTCCTTCCTGCCTGTCAGCCTGGGAGCAATGGATAATTCTCGTTAACGCGATAATAATTCTGGCGACTAGCACTACTGAGTAGCTAGTGGCCAGATGGGGAATTATTGGGGGGCAAGTTTGTTAGCGGTGGTAGTTCCACTTTAAAGAGTTTTATATATGATTCTGTGACTACCAGTAGACTTGGAACAAGGCTGGAAAAATAGACAATGTATATGTTCATAACAGAGGATTATTCAATGCATTGCAATACAATGTTCTGGAAACACCTTTGGCACACACGTGTTTAAATACATATTTTGTATGTTCAGAACTCATTGGGCGGCATTTGGAGACCTGCTGATGACCCCCCTCCGATATTGATCACTTACACAATTGTTTATGCAGTCAACAGTGGTGACTGGCAGGCACTCACTGCTTTACTTCCCTCTCCTAGAGTCAAGGTGGTACCATTTCACCAACCTCTACATCACGCTGCCAGGGGTTTCATCTTTGACTCCGCATTGTCCTTCATTCTGCACATTCAGTCAATCTCCAACTCATACCACCTCCATCTCCACAACACCTCTAGAATCTGACCTTTTCTCACCCAAAATTCTACTAAAATTCTAATCCAAACACTCCTCATGTCCTGTCATGACTTCTGTAACTCACTCCTAATTAGCCTTACTCTCACCCAAACATAATGAAATCTGCTTCAAGACTAATATACTTCACACATCACTTCTCTAACACCACTCCTCTTTGCCAATCCCTACACTGGCTGCCATTATCATATAGCGTTAAAGGGATAGTAATGGATGCAAATAAACGTAGTTCCGATTAACGCACCTATATTATGGTTATGTATATAAGTTGTATATGACTTACAGTTCAAAAGTAAAAGTATCCCCCTCCGGACTCTTTTATCTACATAATGCGCTCCCCCAGCCAGTCCAGACAGCAAGCAGCAAGGGACAATCTTCAGTGAGTGTAATGAAAATCATGTCCTCCTTCGACAAGGGGGGCAGGGTTTTCATTATGCTCACAGCGAGAAGATTGTCCCCTCTGCGAGCTGTGCGGTCAAGCAACTGGATTCCACATCTGCGGGGAGGCTCATCCAAGAGGTAAAAGGGGCAGGAGGAGGATACTTTAATAATTATTTACTTTTGAACTGCAAGTCACGCACAACTTATATATAGTGCTACATGAACCATAATAAAGGAGCATTAATCTGAGCTACATGTATTTGGATCCATTATTATACCTTTAACTTCAAAATCCTGGTGCTAGCTTACAGATACACTCACACTCGCCATCATCACTCTGCACCTTCTTCTCTCTACAGCTATTATTACATCCTCCCACTCCCACCCACAGGACTTCTCCCGTGCTGCACATGAGCTCTGGAATTCTCTCACTATCTCATAAGACTCTCCCCCAGCCTTCAGACTCTCCCTGAAATCTCACCTCTTTAGGGAAGCCTATCATCTACGTCCATAACCATTATGAGCAAGGCCAGACCAGCACCCTGTCCAACTTCAGCTCACTATCATTCCCTTCTAAAATCACATGGTGATGGACATCTACTTAGGGTTCCCCATTTTATCTATAAGGCTTTGACAAAAATGTGAATGAAGTTACAACTGAATATTTATGGAAATTACTATGCACAATATGTTTATTTTAGTTGTGAGATCTATGCATAACTGTATTTATATCCTTCATTATACTTTTGAAAAACTACAAAATGATAGGGGTGTCCAGAAAATTTCAGGCTGCGTGTTAGGGGTGCATTGAGCAAAAAAGCTTGAGAATCACTGCTCTAGACTGTAAGCTCACATGAGTAGGGGCCCCTGATCCTTTTGTTTTGCATATTCCATTTGTACTATTTAATATCTCTGTATGTCTACTTCCTATTGTACAGCGTTGCAAAATAAGTTGGCGCTATATAAATAAAGAATAAAAATAATAATAATTCCAGAAGTTCCTGCTTGAGTGGGAGGAACAGGGAACCCATTGTTTCATCTCCAGGGGCATGGCAGAGGCCCTGGCAGCCCTTGCTGTGTGTGGGGGGGCCCCACCAGACTTGGGGACCCCATAAAGTGTTGGCTATTATGTTTGACTGTGAATCTGGGGCCATCAGACAGTGCATTGTGTGTTTCCATGAGTTCCCCTTCTCAACTGTGCTGCTCCTGAACAGTCTTGTGTACAGCTAGTAAGTGGGCAACATGATTAAATGCAGCCTCACACTACACTGGCCGCACAAAGATTACGCAGGCTGCTTAAATGCAGTAAACAGTAACACATTTGCCGTGAGCAGCTGGTGTTGTGCTGTGTAACATTGTTGTGTGCTCCATTTTTCTTATTGTGCTCTCTCCTGTTGGTGGACAACATCGATCATCAATGGATCATAGAACTTGTTGCTACTAATCAACAGGTACCCTTACTTTTCTACCTGCCAATAAAATGAATGAATGAATGAATATGTTTATTTATATAGTGCCACAAGTGTACGCAGCGCTTTACAATTTAAGGGTATAAACAATACAGGGTTACAGTTGCTTTGTAGAGCAAAACATTGGGTGGGAGGTCCCTGCCCGAAAGCTTACAATCTAAAGTGGTAATGGGAGACATACAGAGTACATAAGGGTCAAGTTCATAAAGGATTTTCAAAAAAAAGAAAAGAAAAAGCCACTGTAACAACACCAAAACCCACCCCTTAATGTATTATAATGGGCTGTAGAAACAGAAGACAATTTGGGGCAAATATAAAATACTAGTAAATGTTTCACGGCATTGCCCATGGGATGGTGGTTTTCTTTTTATTATTCATTTTTTATATCAGACGTTGTGGTGGGACATCAAGATACCCTATTAATGCCCTCAACTACTGATCTCCCAGTCGATTGACCTGGGAGATCAATATAGGTGGCGCAGGGGAGCAAGAGAGTTCCCCTGCTTCCATCCTACCTGAACTAGGTAGAAGTGGGCAGGACAGGGAAACCCTTTCATGTCCATGAGGGAAATCCTCCCACATTGATGTTAAAGGGTCTCCCGATCCTCCCACTGCTTTCAGTTAGTTACTGTAGAATGCATTACATCACTGACTGCGTTCACTGTGGGAAAGGGGAGGGGCCACCCTGTTTGCCATGGTGAAGGGGGCCACCATGTTCCCTTCATTACAGCGGAGGAGAATGTGCATCGGTGGCCTCTCCCCTTCGCCAGAGCAAAACAGGATAGCCCCACAGTGGTGAAGGTTGGGGCTATCCTGTTTGTCCTTTGCCAGGGTGAACAGGGTGGCCCCTCCCCTTCACTGTGGTGAAGCCTGGCGATGAGGAAGGACAGTGAACATTGTGGTTGGTTGAGGAGTAACAGTAACGGTGGTGGTGGTCACACAAACCCCTTTGTTGCCATATTAGTGTATGGGGTTTGTTTGTTTTTGTTTTTTTGTTTTTTTTACAAAGGACTGCAATTATAATGTAATATTTTCTGACACTTGTAATAATTAATACCTGCATGTAGCACAGCACAATGTTCTGAAGTGTTATACACATACGCACATCACATGGGGGATCTTGTGTCTGCAGTATTATGCCCAGATATGTTATTATCAACATATATCCCAGTGCTAAGTGCATAGTTATCATTTGGGTATCCCTGCTGTGATTAGATGGATTGGGTTGCCAACCTGTGTCTTTCAGCTGTTTTGGACTACAACTCTCATCAACCATGACCGATTGAGGCTGATGGAAATTGTAGTACAGTAAGAGCTGGAAAGCTATATATTGCCTGCCCCTGATATTTGGTATACAGACAGGGAGGCTGATGCACTAAGTATAACTGGAGTAATTCTGGAGTAATTATCTACACCATAGAACACAATACAAATGGTCAAAATTCCCATTGCTTTAAATGGGGTTTTCAACCCCTCGAGTGCCGGAGAGGTCTCTAAAGCATTGATTCACAATGTGTTTGAGATCTCTGTAGCATCCAAGGGGTTAAATACACCAATTAAATCAATGGCAGCTTTTATGTGTTGCCTATTATGGAGTCGGTTTCCCCAGAATTGTTCCAATTTGTCTTAGTACATCAGCCTCACATGGTTTAGTGTTGCATTGTCTTCTCTTGTCTGTTGGTGAATGATCATCATCGCATCATAGATTTGAATCATTTAAACAGCTTGTTGCCACTGATCAAGTACCCTTACTTTACTACCCTGACAATACTATATTTATTTAAAAAACACCATCATATTAAAGTATGTTGAACTGCAAGTTTAATCTTAATGTCTCTAAACGTTCCCTCTTAAAACTAAATCTCAATTGGATAATATGTGCTGATTCAGTGTGTATTTGTTTCAGTGGTTTATATTATGAGGTTTCAGCACCTCTGATTCAGAGATTTGTATAAAACAGCATATTGAATATAACAGCCAGGGTTAGTGTTTATAATATATAATGCAATATTGGTGTTTATAAATTACTACAACCTCATGCTTGATTCACATCTTGAGGATCAGAGAGGTGCACAATGCTTTGCAAAGCAATGCACATTGGTACCCATTTGGTCTTCAAGGAATTAACTTGTGAGAAAAGATGACTTTTACATTGACTACTGGTTTATGGTTTATATCCCTCTGCGTGCCGGACTGGAACCCAACCCATCAAGAAGAGATGAGGGTCTGCAGCCTTTATAATTCAGCCAGCCCAACTCCTTCTCATGTACGTTACCTTTACAGTTTCGTTACCACTCATACTCGACTTTCATTACAGTGAATCACTCAATTTTGCTTAGCTCAAGTTTCTGGTAAAGTATCTCTCTTTACCGCTGCTGTCCTATCTCGCTCCCCTAATCCAGCCCTCCCCTCACCGGTCTATCCACTCGCCCCTTGAACAGTTCTATAAAGAACACCTCTATTCTGCATGTCAGTTTCCCATTGTCATTTTACCTCCTATTTCCCCTTCACCTCGCACTCAGGGCTTGATTTAAAGGCAACCATTAAACCAGCCGCAAAGTGAAAAAGGCACATCGCTCGCAAATAATACAGGAGTTACGGCAGATTCAATAGCTACTCTACAAGAATAGCTATCGAGCGTAGGCACACAAAAAACACGTAACACAAAACCCGTTGTCGCTCATGTTAATGCACAACGGGCGGCCAAATCACACGATAACTGAGCTCAAAACAACATCTAACATAACGGCTGCCGTTGTCAAGCAACCATGATTGATGCCAAAACAAATTCAAACACACAGCCAATCCCAAAGCCCCAATGTATCAAATAACTTCAAATACCCCTATATATACCCAAAAATAACCGGCACACACTGTCTGTTATCGAGTTCTTCAGAGCCAGATATCAGGACCCAGGAGCGGAGGATAGTCATTAGAGAGAGGGAGAGAGGCGCGTTCATTGGAGGTAGAGGAGTTTTGCAGTTTGGAGAGAGGTGCACTATATATACACATATCACACTTTTGCACATATTACATACACACATACAAACACAAACACATACACATACATACACATAGTCCTTTTATTTCATAACACCTTACACATTTTACTTTTTATTTTGACAGTGTGAATCTGGGAGTGAAAGTGTGTGACAGAGAGTGACTGGATCGAGTGTGTCTGTGAGGGCCTGTGGGAGTGCCTGGGTGAGTGATGTCAAGGAGAGGAGGACAGGAGAGAGGGATGGGGAGAGTAGTGGAGGAGGAGGAAGGTCAGGAGGGGATCCCTCAGCAGAGCAGGGGTGGGAGAGGGAGATCCGCAGGGCGGAGGGGGACCAGGCCCACCAGAGCAGGAACACGCAGGACAGGGACAGAACCTGCAGTGGGACGAGGGGTAGTTCCTGGGGAGCACCCCACACAGGCAGGGTCAGACCAGGCAGGGCACTCCGGCTCTGAATCCTTCCATGCCGGAGCTGATAAGGGCAGGATCAGGGATCCCAGACATAGTGAGGAGGAGAACACGGCTCTTGTGGAAGCTGTCCTGGAGAGGCAGAGTGTTCTCCACTCGACGGCAAAGGTCCCTGGCCTGGCAGCGAGGAGGAAGGCAGCCTGGAACCAGATCTGCAGCCGGGTGAACGCGGTGGCAACATGCAGGCGGGACGTGGAGTCTGTGAAGAAGAGATGGGGCGACTGCCGGAGGGTGGTCAAGAACAAGATGTCTGACATGGCCAAGCAAGCCCGAGGCACCAGAGGTGGCCCATCTGTGCCCATCACATTCTGCGGCTGGGAGGAGATGGTGCGGCAGAACATGTCCCTGACCATGATCGAGGGGGTCGTGGGAGGAACTGACACTGGGGATGAGAGGAGCCTCCACACTACCGGTAAGTGCAACACTACAGAACAACACACTACAGCAACCAACACCAGCTGCACACACACTCACACCTCAACACATGGCCATCACTCAGCCATACAACTGCACCATCACAGCACCATGAGGGTTAAAAAAAGGACACAACACCTGGACAAATGGCAACGTCCAACTTGGGACAAACCTGTCAAAGTCCTACTTCAACCCTCCTGTCGCTGTGCTCATTACACACAATACACAAACCTTCATTTTCAAATTGTCGACTGTCATAGATCATCACTGTTCACACACAATGTCACCCATGTCCCCACCCCCACCCTAACCCCTTGAGTGCTAGAGGGATCATCAATGCATCGATCAACAATGCATTGGCAACCCCTCAGGGACTCAAGGGGTTAACCTGACAACAAACAAGTCAATAGGACAACGATCACATGCTACACAGGGGACATTCACTAAGCGGTGACAAACAGATGGTGGACACAAAGTAACCCTCACACACCCTCACTTCACCAGTACCAGTGTTAATCCATGGAGAATATGCCAAAACAAGAATCAAGTTCATAGGGTCCCATTGTACAGACTCCATGGAAAACACTGGAAATGGGGAAAGGAGATCACTGGAGAAGTCACCATCATGTTCATGTCATCGGTTCAACATCACCGCTTACTGAATCACAAAAGGGGGCATCAGATCACACATCACAGTGTCACACAGAATAAATGCTTGTAGGTGCAACACACAGGCCGAAAACTATTTTACAGAATTCAAGCTGGAAAAAGTAGGCATTGGTGTTGTGGCTGCAATCATTTACTCTTACTTGAAATGACATATCCCATATCTGATTCCCACATGGATCCACAGGGGTGCTGATGCCATGGATCAATGGTACACCAGCATCTCTATGCAGGATACATATGGGAAACAAATAGCAAACATTGTACCTTGGTCACCAACAGGCCATGACTGATGGATATCTAGGACTGAGTACGGTTGCCTCACACAGAAGGATGGATGGGCTCATACACAGAGAAAAAAACAGGCCTCAATCAAAGATATCCCTCACTACTGGCTGGATTGTTGCCCTTAGGATTCAAATGTTACTAAATATGTTCCAACATGATGTGAACACAGAGATCACTTCACTGGATGTGATTGCCTTACTGGCCAGATATGTGCACCCATCACATATCAACCTACATTGCTACCATCCAAATACACATACATAGTATATCACACTCTATGTAGATGGGATATACAAGGTATGTTCATATCCATCATATCAATACAATGTCTTGTTGGATGGGTGCACATATATAGCCAGTAAGGCAATCACACCTAATGAAATGCTCTCTGGCATCACATCTTGGAAGGATATTACTCCATCCATATGAAGGGTACATATCCACATACATATATGACCATTTCTACTTGTGTGTCACTGTAATGGGATAGCAATGGGTAATGTCATCATGATGTCATATCATTGCCATCGTTAACAGATGTGTCTTGATCTAAGTCCCATCCCTCCAACACTCATGGTTATACAGATATTGCTCCATGTGACAGGTGAAGATATCCATCATTTGACCACACGGAGGCTCTTCAGCAGAGCCAAAGTCACAACATATCGAGAGAAATACCTCTTTGGAATGGTCCACAGAGTGTGCTTGTAAATCATGCACACCCTGTGCACCATTCCAATTAAGTATTGTTCTCTAAATGGGTTGATTTTGTCTCTGCTGAAAATCCCTCGTGTGGACAAATGACTGAAATCTACATCCGTCACATAGAGCAATATCTGAACAACCATGATGGTAGGAGGGATAGGACTAACAGAGAACAACATCTGTTCCCACAATGTCTACAATCTGACATCAAGGTGGACTTAACCTTTTCCACCCCCCTGGAGGGATAGCCATCCCTACAAGTTGTGAAGACAAATATATGTTGTTGGATCCCCCCCCCCCCCCGAGTTAAACAATGGTATTCCTACTGCTGAAAGGTGTGTTGATGCAAAAGGTATCACAGCTCAGACATGGATATGTCAGGGGCAATATCCCAGTGGCCTGATATTGTACAGTGGTGCTGTTACTACACAATCATATGGACAGCTCTGGTACAGGGACCAGATATCTACATGGGAGGGTGTAGCAACAGCCCCACTGTACTATTTCTGGACACTGTGATATTGCACCTCAAAATGAAACCTTCACCCGTAATAACTCAAACAACACCTTTCAGCAGTGGGAGTACCCTTGTTTACCCAGGGGGATTAACACAAACACATATATTTTTCTTCACCACATATCAAAGTAGAATTGTCTCCACAAACATATGGCTAAGGTCACTAATCACAACATCTTCTTCCTCCACACAGCTTACGGCCGTCAAGCCCAGCGGGAGACAGTGGAGGAGGCTATGTCACCCCCCAGTGAGGAGGACACAGAGGAGGGGACCAGCCGGTGGTCACCTTACCCACCATCACCATCCCCTCCAACACAGGCTGCATCACCACTTACTGCACCACCACAGGCTGCACCACCCCTTCCAGCTGCACCACCACAGGCTGCACCACCCTTTCCAGCTGCACCACCACAGGCTGCACCACCCTTTCCAGCTGCACCACCACAGGCTGCACCACCCTTTCCAGCTGCACCACCACAGGCTGCACCACCCTTTCCAGCTGCACCTCCCCAGTACAGTGGCTGGATGCCACAGGAGGAGAGGTGGACACATCCATCCACCTCCACCAGCTACTACCCTCCATCAGCATGCCCCAAGGTATGATCCGAGGTGGGGTCCCACCACCTATCAGTGGCCACCATATGACCCTTGGCCACTGGACTACACACACCTGGGCCTGATTGGTGAGCCCCAGCGCCCCCTACCCAGGGACATATTCACACCTCCACCAGCACACACATCTCTGGGCAGCTCTGCATCCCTTGATGTGGTGAGCATATGCCCATCATCTGCACCAGCCACTCCAACAGCAGCCACAGCACCCTCAACAGCAGCAGAGAAGGAAAGAGCACCCTCAACAGCAGCAGAGGAGGAAAGAGCACCCTCAGCAGCAGCAGAGGAGGAAAGAGCACCCTCAGCAGCAGCAGAGGAGGAAAGAGCACCCTCAGCAGCGGAGGAGGAGGAAAGAGCACCCTCAACAGCGGAGGAGGAGGAAGGAGCACCCTCAACAGCAGAGGAGGAGGAAAGAGCACCCTCAACAGCAGAGGAGGAGGAAAGAGCACCCTCAACAGCAGCAGAGGAAACAGCAGCACCAGGGACACCGGGCACATCCACCTCCAGCACCGCACGCCTCACAGGCATGGTGGCGGAGTGTATGGCCCTTCAAAGAAGACTACTCCGGTCCAGCAGAAGTACAGACAGCAACATCACCAGGAGCAGGAGGCAATCCAGGAGGAACATTGCCCAATTGGAGACCAGAATCCAAGCTCTGGAGTCGGAGGTGGCCAGGGGGAACACACTACTCCACCAGCTCAGGACTGGTCTCATGGACATGATGACACAGGTCCTTGTGGAGTTAAGGGAGATCAACCGCAGAGAGAACCTGAGGATGGAGAGGTCGAACTTGCGTTCCACCGAGGGGTCTACTGCTACCACCACCCCCTCCAGTGTTACCCCTGAAGCAACACCTAGGGGGCAGAGAGTTACCAGGAGATCCACAAGGGCATCCACCTCTGGCACCCAGGCTAAGGCCCCCCACCCAAAGAAGAAAAAATGAAAGGCCCAACCTGTTAAGTTTCCCCTCAATAAAGAAAACATTTTTTTTTTTAATTCCAGTCTGATCTGTTGTGTCTTCAGTTATGGATTGGGTGGCAGGGTTGTCTCCAATGCATTGCCATACAATGCAGTGAACACAACCTCTGCCTATGTGAAATGTTAGTGGGATGCTACAACATGGGTTCACACACACACCGTTGTACAAATTCAACTTGTAATACATCCCTGGAGCCATATTACACCACTGTGTTATATGGCGGTGTTGTGTGTTGAATTTGAACAACAAAACATACCCCTTAGCACAACAAATTGTACAACACTGAACATTCGTCTACTTCATATGTTGTGTTTAACCCTTTGAGTGCCAGAGTGGTAGACAACGCATTGTAAAGAAATGCGTTGGGGACCACTCTTGCACTCAGTGGGTTAATGGGATAACCAGACAAACAGCTCTGTGATTTAGCAGGGACATTATAAGCAGGATAGATAAATGGGACATGTATCCATGTTGTCTTGGATTCACACACTCATTGTGCAACTGACTTACTGGAGAAGCCAATGTTTTTAACCTAGGATTTCAATGTGTAGCACACACATTGATATCCTGGGCTGAGCATTGGGGTCTCCTGTAAGTTGAGTTGCTGTTTCCCTAAGGGTGTAACAGACTTCACCAGTGATAACACATGTCCACTTAGTCTGGTTGTTCGTTAGCCCATGTACTGAGATATGTCAAAGTGGAGCCAAATCTCAGAACATGGATTATACTGAGCAATACAGATACTGTGGACAGGTATTCACTGTGGAAGTATGTCCCCTGTATCACCTCTTCATCACTCCCACAACACATTGGTGCATCACTGCCACCATCATCTGTTTGCATGGATACATCACAGAGTCCAGTCACTGGCAAACAAGTGGTGGACTCCTGTGATGTGGGTGATGCCTTTCCATGTATGGGGCATACTCTACCCTGGGTGTGGTAACACATTGACATATGTGTTCTCAAATATATCCTCCTACAGACACAGATAGAATGGTGATGGTTCATCTTTATTGTGTCTCAAAGTACATTAGAATGTACATGTGTTTTGTGTGTGTATTGCCTATATGCATTGAACACCTGTATGAGAACACTAAATGTACTTTGAAACTAAATCGTAATACTTCAGTAACACTGCTGCCCTGCTCATGTGTTGTCCATGAGGTTTGACAACTCTGTAGCTGAGCATCCTGACTGTACAGGTTAAAACACTCAAGAATTAGTGTTTTCTGTGTCTCTATGAGAATGTTCCATTAGAGGTTTGTGTGAACCTCAGGTCAAACTTTGCATCACCAACAACATCACCATAAACAGCAAGGGGTGATCTTCATGAAGGTGTTGTCAAGACATCAATCCAGTCACATGGAAGATCCTCAGTTCAAGGATGGATCATGTTACGGATGCCTGCGGGACAAGAGGACAGGATTTGGAGCAGTAGACCTGAACTGATCATCAAGCAACAACAATTTAGTCTTTTTCATCCCCTCAGTTTTCACAGTTACAGGTGAGTGCACAAACCATTGCTTGACAATGTGTTGTGTACTCATCTGTAACCAATTCTGTGGGGAACTAAGGACATGTGCATCAGTCCTAGGGATATGTGCCCCTGACATGTATACACACATTAACAAGTGTTCTGAGAGCTCCATGGAAGTAATGACATTGTGCTGCCACTGTGAAAGTGACAGTGGCAGCCCAATGTCATTTGTTCCATGGAACTGTTAGGACACATTTGTTGATGTGTGTATTCATGTCAGGGGCACATATGTCTGCACACTCACAGGTCTGCATGGAGTCCGTGGTAATCTGATCTACGTCTCATGACCTCTACATTGTGTGCCCATACCACTGTACATCCACCCCTGTGCTGCTCTTCTCAGCTGTAGCACAGTACAGGTCCCATATTGAGTCTGATGTCCCTTCCAATGCATATCATTAGATAATACTCTTTCGCTACTGGGCTAGCATGGTTGTTCAGGCTATAATCATGGCATATCCAGTTAGTTGCTGTCAATCAAGCCGTGTAAGGTGATGAACATGGGTAATATGTTGTACCTTGTTTCTCCTGGGGGTGTGCGTGATATCCTTGGGGTCTGTATGTCAACGTGGAGTGGAATGGAGGATGGTTGTTGAGTCCACACACACAATTTTCCACGTCCACTGCCAGTGCAGTGCTGTGTCACTGTTCCTGTGGGGTGAGACAGAACAAAATGTGCAGTGTAGTTAGTGTCACAGGACTGCTGGGGGACTTGCATGGATTGTTTGCATGTATGTGTTATACTCACAGGTGAAGTATTCCGTGATGAGCCTGTCTCTGATCTGTGCCCCTCTCATGGTCTCCTCCACATGCCCGATGTCCATGGCCACTTCCTGTATGGGGGGGTCCGGGATGTGCTCCAGCAGCCTGGTGTCCACTGCGATGTTGTGCAGTATTGCGCACGCCACAATGATGTCACACACCTTAGCCGGTGCATACTGCAGTGCTCCCCCAGAGTGGTCCAGACATCGGAATCTTGACTTGAGGAGCCCAAATGTCCGCTCAATAGCATTCCTGGTTCTGGCATGAGCCTGGTTGTAGCTTTCCTGGGCATGTGTTTGGGGATTGGCCAGAGGGGTCAGTAGCCAGGACTTGCATCCATAGCCAGCATCACCTGTGTAATGTGAGTGACATGGTGAAACAGGGAGCACATGTTGTGTGAATGATGTTTTGTGTGGTGGACGTAGTAGCTGTGGGTCAGGTGCATGCTGAGCTGACTGGTGTGTACGCCTGTGTATGTGGTGTGATTTTGTTTTGTGAACTCACCCAGTAGCCATCCCCCTGTAAAGGTTCCATTCTCAAAATCTCTGTGGACTGAGGAGTTTTGTAGAATGTATGCATCATGTGTGCTGCCAGGATATTTTGCACAGACATTCATGATCCTCATGTTGCTGTCACACACCATCTGCACGTTGATGGAGTGGAAGTTCTTCCTGTTGATGAATATCTGTGCGTCACGTGCTGGGGCCTTAATCCGGACATGGGTGCAATCTATAGCACCCATGACCCTGGGCATGCCTCCCTTTGCGTAAAAGGCCTGCTTGACGTGTATCCAGTCCATGTCGGTGGTGGGAAAATGTATATAGGTACTGGCCTTGCTTTTGAGGGCTGGCAGGACCTGGGCCAGCACTCTGGAGAATGTGGCCTGTGACATGCCAGATGTGTAACCCTCAGTGGACTGGAAGGCCCCGCTTGCCATGAAGTGTATGGCACAGAGTAGTTTCTGCAGGCCAGTTAGGGCATGGTTGTGGATGTAGATGGGATCCACCTGCTCCTTGATGACCTCATACAAGGCAATGATGCTGTCAGGCCTCAACCTGTAGCGATCAATGACCTCGTCATCAGCCATTCCAAAGAGTGTGACCCTTGGGCGGTATACCCTGGGCCTTGGTGGTCGTCTATACATCCTGTGCCCTCCAGGTGGGGATGGACTTCTGTGTGGCTGCTGAGCCAGACCCTCCTCACTTGCAACAGGTGAAAGCTGTTGATGAGGCATGCTTGGAGTTTGCTGATGTTCCCTAGCTCTCTCCCTTGCACGCCTTCTCCGCAGTCTTCACAACAATATGTAACCCAACATACTGTTTGCTCTCTCTATCTGTCTCTATCTCTCTCTCTATCTCTCTCTACCTCTCTCTCTATCTCTCTCTCTCCCTCCCTGAGTGGAAAACAAGCCACAAGTGAGTGTGTTGAGTTGTCCCTTTAAGTACTTGCTAGGGCGTTGTGTAGGTGTGGTGATGAGGTGAGTGCTGACCAATGGTGAGTTGTTTTTGTCCAGGTAAGTGTTAGCAGGTGTGTGTGTGTTATAAGATGTGGTGTGTTGTGCTTGTTCTGTGTGTGCCATTTGCAGGCGTGCAGTTGTGGGGTGCAGGTCGCGTGTTGATGTTGCCCAGGTGAGCTTGTATTTGCAGGGTCCGCTTTGTGTGATGACCCCCATTGTTCCGTGCCATGTTGTGTTGTTGTTTTTTTGTGTGTCATTGTTCCTGTGGTGTTGGTTGTTGTTGTGTGTGTAGTGATTTGTGTTGTGTGTGCATGTTTTTGTGTTGTTTTGGCATTGCACGGGTTAATTTTCCCATTTACATGGTTGTGCGGTAAGCCTTTTGTGTCTTTTCCTCTGTAACGGGTGTTTAGTTTTGGCCGTTAAGTGTCTAACGTGTGTGAGAAGTGGGTCTTAACTTTTAGCCGTTAGGTGTGTCTTTTTTTCAGCCATTATCAGTACCGCAAGCCTTTGAATAGCTCTGGAGTATGTTGTTCCATGCGTCTGAATGCACGCAAGTGTATCGGCCGTAAGGATTCTGCAACTGCCGTTAGCTGTTGTTTAGACGGATCTTTGAATTGCAACATGACACTTAACGCACCCGTTAGTGATTTTTTTGGTTAACGGCTGCCTTTAAATCGAGCCCTCAGAGTTCTCGCTCAAGACAGAACGCTTCTCGGCCCTCCCCCCACCATTCTCCTCCGCGGAGTTGCTGTTCTTGCATATTACTCACATGTTACCTAAATTGCATGGAGTCACAATCATTTCTCTTTTTAAAAGGGATGTTAATATATATAATATATATATATTATCTTTCCTTCTCACCTGTTAATGTGCATGATCCCCACTTCATACATCTCTCTCCTACCTCTACTTGTGTCTTACCTCTAGCATATAAGGATGACGCTCCTTAACTTTAAAGGGATAGTAATGTTTCACAATAAAAGCAGCTCCAATTAATCTTCATAGTATTTGGGCCATGGAGAGTGTTATTTCAGTACTGTCAGATTTGTAGTTCAAGAGTAATTGAATGATAAAGTATCCCCCTCCCACCCCTTTTACTGATGTAACACTGTTCAGCTCAGAACAGAAAGGTATTGTCCAAATGGATTGCAGAGAGGGACAATTTTCAATTAACATAAGGGAAAAACCTGTCAAGGGGGGCATGATAATGGTCAAGCTTATATGAAGCCATGTTCATGTTTAGATGCAGTTGTTCCTTTAACTCCTGAAGTGCTGCAAATGCCTTCAAATTGTTTGGTACAATGGTCTACAGGAAAGTGTTTCTTTGTAAAATTACACTTTTCTGTATTAGTCCCTTGAAGGTTAGAGATGTTTCATCAAGACAGCTCTAGAAGTCAAGGGGTTAATAAAGAAAAGTGTAATTTCAGTTCTTGGTTTACCTCTTGGGGACCAGTTGATAATCATTTGGAGCAATGGAAAGGGAGGTAATAATGGCTGCTCCCCCGGAGCATATGTAAGACTGAATTTTAGGCCACAGAGGCCAATAGAGCACTTCATATGATTTCAAAATAATCGGATGTACTGCTGGACCAATGGCTAAAACATAACTTTTACAATTGCTGTTAAAATTCAATAAAATAAATACAGATCACCATCTCATATTGACAGTTCTAATTATGTTGTGTTGGAATTTTCACAAACGTAGAAAAATAGGAGCAAGAGGGGTTCCTTTATGTACAGGAACACACCAAAGGGAGGTAAGTAACTGATGATACAAAAAACGTTGTACCAAACGGGTTCCTTTATCTACATGAACTCCAATCATATATCATTCCTTCCTTAAATCTGTTACTTAGAAATCATGTTCATGCTATACCTTGAATAGATTGTACTCCTCATGTAATTTGAAACTTGAGGAAAAACAGAACATTATCTGTGTAATAGTCACCACTTAATATACAAAAGAAACATAAATAATTTAGCAAATGTCCTCAATAATATAAGAAAGTCATCATGTATTGATTTCATGTAACAATATAGGTAATGGATCCTCTTGTAGCAGAAAGTTGATGCAGCAATATTATTAATGTAGGAATACTTGTACCTGCAAAATGACAATAATTAGTTCATCCCAGTTATAATTGCCTCATTGAATGTACACCTGGACTATAATAGCTTATGGCCAAAAATATAGTCAGAACATAATAGTATGTTATTGTACATCTACATATGCAGTTAACCTCCTGTTATCCAAAGGAACCAATATTCCATCCATGAGATCTTCAGAACCCAATAATCTATATGTAAATGACAAACATTCACCACTGTGCTTTATCGGTCACAGCTACAGCAAAATAGCTGAAAGTTCAGCGGGCGGTTCTCAAAGTCCTCAGTAATCATCAATATAGAAAAGCAGACATTCACCACAGTGCTCAATCTTTTTCCTATAACTGTGACCTGTGACTGGTAGCAGTATGACAAGAAATTCAACTGGAAATTTTCAGAGCCCCCAATATAGCCTGAACAAATTTGCTGCTAATGGCTGTCTAAACCCAAGTACAATTCTGATTCAAATAATGGCTTAGACAAGACACCAATAAAGGAAACAGCAGAATAGATTCCTATTTGAATTCAGTGGTTTCACCGAGTTTAGGTGAAGTATCTAAATGGATTCTGAATAATTAAGAATTATATCACTAATCCTATAAACTCCTTTTATATTATTCTCTTCTTCAGTTATCAAGTACTAGAACCTAATGATTATTATATAGACTTTGGCATAAATGTGAAATCTCTGATAAAATATTAATTTAATCAGAGTTGTACTTTCACCTCTGATTATGTGAGTGAAATGGAAGTAAGGGCTGTCTTCCAATCAGCAAAGTTTGAGGGGGGTGGGATGTCTGCTATTTAAACCGACCAATTCTAACCATTGTGTTTCTTACCCTTGATAAAGCCGGAGTACAGTTTGCACATTGCTATCATCTTTTTAAATTCATTTTGTGTTTTACAACTATTGATTGAAGCTCTGAGAGCCTTTAGCAGACCAGGATCTATGATACTCTGAGGCTCTGAGAGTCGTTGGCGGTTTGTAAGCCCAGTCCAGGATCACTCATAATGGTGAACATATCCTCATGAATCAGAATATGTTCTGAGAGCAGTTATTAGTCTGTATAATTAATAGCTTATCGGCTACAATTGATCTCAAGCAGTACAGCTTTTAGCATTATTGATGATCTGGCCCTGAGAACTGGTTATTGAACCTTTAATCATATTACTATTATAGTCTTCAATTCAGTTAGGATGAGTATATCTTTAAGCTCAGACAAGCATTAGCAGCTCATTTTCTTAGCAGTATTCTAACTATATTGGAGGCTCTAAAATTGAATTTCTAGCTATACTGCTACCACTGTGCCAGCTAGAAAGTAGACTGAGCACAGTAGTGAATCCCTACTGTTCTATATTGATGATTACTTGGTCTTTGAGAATCGCAGGAGTTGCATGCCCGCCTCATAAAGAGTAGGTAAAGCACAGTGGTGAATGTTTGTCCTTCACATATTGATGATTGGGATCTGAAGATCTCATGGATGCATTCTTGGTTCTTCCAGATATGAGGAGGTTAAACACATATGTAGATGTACAGTATCATACTATTATGATGTGACTATATTTCTGGCCATGAGCTATTATAGTCCAGGTATACATTCAACGAGGCAACCGCATGGCTGAACTAATTGTCGTCATTTTGAAGGTACAGTTATTCCTGTATTAATAATATTGTTGCATCAACTTTCTGCTACAAGAGGATCCATTCCCTATATTTTTACACAAAATCAATACAGAACAACGATCTGATATTACTGAGAACATATGCTACATTATTTATGTTTCTTTTATGTATTAAGTGGTGACTATTACACAGATAATGTTTTGTTTTCCCTTAAGTTTCAAATTACAGGAGTGCAGTAAATTTAGGGTATTACATGAACAAGATTTTTAAGTAACAGATTTAAGGAAGGACTGATATAGGATTGGAGTTCCTGTACATAAAGGAACCTGTTTGGTACAATGTTAATGTATTATCAGTTACATACCTCCCTTTGTTGTGTTCCTGTACATAAAGAAACCCCTCTTGCTCCTATTTTTCTACATTTGTGAAAATTCCAACACAACACAATTAGAACTGTCACTATGAGATTGTGATTTGTGTTTATTTTATTGAATTTTAAAGGCAATAGTAAAAATTATGTTTAAGTCATTGGTCCGGCAGTACATGCCATTAGTTTGGTATCACATGAAGTGCCATTAAAGAGGTTTCTTTTACTTTTTCTTTTTTGGTTGAATATAGGTATTCAAATCCTGTAGGTACTCTCCTAAAATTAATACAGTAGGTTATTGTGATACCCTAATATATGAGTTTGGTGCAAATCCATTAATTTCCATTTAAAATAGAGAAATGTTTCATAACATCCTTGATATGTTATTGTATATGACCACAGGTATGTTAATTTTTAGATGTTGTTGTGACATAGTAACATGGTAACATAGTTAATGAGGCCGAATACAGACATGTCAAGTCCAGCTCATGCCTAATCTCCCCAGTTGATCCAGAGGAAGGCGAAAAAACCTATTGAAACCATTTCCAAATGAGTTATAAATAGATAAAAAATAATTCCTTCCAGTCAGATAGTTTCCTTGACCAACATGCTATCTGCATTGAAGCCATCTATCATAATTCTCAATGTTCTTCTATGCTAGCTAGATATCCATTCAATTATTGAAAACAGTTATAGTATCTGCAAGCACGACATCCAGAGAGGCAAAAAATCCATAGCTTTACCTCACTTACTGTAAAAAATCCCTGCTTTTGTTTCAGTCAAAGGCATCTTTCCTCTAGTCTGAATGGAAGACTCCCCGTTCTTAGCTCTTTGCGTAAATAATTAATTGGATAGTTGTATTGACCTTGAATATATTTGTAAATGGTAATCAGATCACGCCTTAGATGTCTCTTCTCTAATGTAAACAAACCCAGTTTGGCTAGTGTCTGTTTATATCTCAGTTCCTCCAACCCCTTTATCAGTTTTTTTGCACGTCTCAGCACTTTTTCCAGTTTAACAATGTCTTTTTGAAGAACTGGTGCCGAAAACTTTTCTCCATATTCTATATGAGGCCTAACCAAGCATTTATATAGAGGTAGAATTGTATTAGAAACCTGTGCATCTACTGCTATTTTTATGCAGGACAGTGCCCTCTTTGCTCTTGCAGCAGCTGAGTGGTTCTGCTGTGAAGTCTATTGTCTATTAGTACTCGTAAATCTTTCTCTTATGAGGATTCCCCGAGTTGTATCCCATTTAATGTATACTAACAGTCTGTTTTTCTTTATGAAAGGTCTGTAAAATGCATGTGATCACATTCTGTTTTAGCTGTCCGCCCCCCCCCCCAGCTGACTTGAACTGCCATAGTGTCCCCATAGTGAGAGACAGACACACACACACACCTATAGTAAGACACACACACATCCCACACTGACACACACAAACACATAGAGTGTGACACACACACATACACATCCCTCAATATGGTTAGAGTTGTACTTCAAGAGAAATTGAATGATAAATCTTCCACATCCTGCCCCTTTTACTTAGTGTAATCCGCCTCCCATCAAATGTGGAATCTGGTCTTGAGACCAGACAGCTCACAGCAAGGGACAATCTTCTTACTGCGAGTCTGTGAGAACAATGAAGTTGAACTACAACTCTGATAGTACTGAAATAATACTCCCCATGGTGCAAATACTATCAAGATTAACTGGAGCTGCTTTTATTGTGAAACATTACTATCTCTTTAAATGTCATCTGCCACTTTTCTGCCCAGTCAGTTCAACTAAATCCTCATGCAGAGCAAAAACATCTGGCTCTGTATGTATTTCCTTGCACAGCTTAAACCTTTGAGTGCCAGAGGGGTAATGCGTTGTGTTCCCCTCTGGCACTCAGAGGGTTAATGTCATCAGCAAAGATTGAGATGCTACTTTCAATTCCCACTTCTAGATCATCAACCCCTTAGTGACGGCCGCGTGCAGACACGGCCGTCACTTAACGCCCGTGTAACATTTTTTTTTTTTCTTTCAAAGGAATCCGGAGTCCCTGAACGGCGTGCAGCCGCGCGGGGATCTGGATTTCCTGGACGTACATGTACGTCCTCTGTCACTAAGTGACAGCCACAGAGGACGTACATGTACGTCCTTTGTCGCGAAGGGGTTAATAAACAAATTAAAAAGCATTGGGCCCAGGACTGAACCGTGTGGCACCCCACTTACAACTTTAGACCAACTTGAAAAGGTTACATTTACAACAACTCTCTGCCATCCAGGAACGTGCACAGACACTTTGGGGGGCAGGGGCTCAAATGAAAAAAAGGGCACTTTCATAATTATTTATTCAAAATATATATTTAAAAAGGGCACGAGGGCACTTTGGACAAAAAGGGCAGGTGCTCAAGCCCCCCTTGATGTCTATGTGTGCACGTGCCTGCTGCCATCTACCATTTAACCAGTTATCTATCCAGGTACAGATATAACCTCCCAAACTGAAGCCTTTTAATTTATGCAGTAACCTGCTGTGAGGCACTGTATCAAATGCTTTTGCAAAAATCCAAGTATACTACACCAACAGCAATTCCCTTGTCCAAATTATTACCTTACCCTTTCGTTGTCGGTTTAACTTCTTGAATGCTGTGAATCTCTTCAACTTTTAAGAGTGCAGAAGCATTCTTACCTTTCTTTGTATTCTTTTGTTTTTGAGTGCGGCATAATTGGAGGTGGAGCATGTGTGCCCCTCATTAGCGTTTGCAGGGGGGCCTTGCATTTTGTGTTATGCCTCTGGTCATAGCTGAGATCAGTGATGATGCGAGTGGGCCTTCATGTAAAAGGCATTGGGTATAAGGAAAAAAACAATATCACACACCAAATGTTGGAAAAAGAACAGGCCATACTTTATTTTATTATAAACATACAAACATATTGACGAACACTGTTAAATAATAAAACCTTTCCATATTATGGATATTCCAGCATGGTCCACACAACACCCAGACTCATGCTCCCAACTGTTCCCATTCCTACTAATTCCTTTTACTGATAACCCAAATTAGGCTGGACTGAGCCAGCCCAATGAGTAACGTAACCAACCCGCATCGTAAGTCCGGGGGAATCCTTCCCTAGGGTTCTTCTCCCTAGGGAATCCAACGTCAATTCTTCTGTCACCCCTTGAAATCTAACCCACCATAAAGGTAATTACCCCGCCTATCCCCTACCCACCAGCCGGGGCGGGTGGGACGGACGTTTCTTCTCTCGCTCCAACTCCACTATACTTCGCACTTCCTGTATATCCAGCTATCCCCTCTTTAAATCCCTCCCCTTCCTTGAAAACTTTTCCTAACCCTCCCCTTTTAGGCCCCCCCTCTACGCTATAGTCTCCGGGGAGATCTTACTCCTCACACTCAACCTGAAAATTTGTATAACATCAGGTTGAGGAGAAGCATGGGAAGGAAGCCAGTAAGTGCCTTCCAATTGCAATTATTGATCAGAGCTATTAGGATTTTCTATCCACAATGATGTAAGCTGGGGATGTTATTAAGGAATTTGAATGTTAATTAACCCCTTAAGGACCCATGACGGTCCAGGACCGTCATGGCTTGTTTTCACTTAAGGACTGATGACGGTCCTGGACCGTCATGGAATTTCGGGCTCCCTCTGCGTGGCTGCACTCCGTTCGGGGAGTTCGGAATCGGATTATGGGGAAAAAAAATGGTCCCTGGTCCTTAAGTGACCGCACCATGCGTGCATGGCCAATCCTTAAGGGGTTAATATGTAAGAAATTGATTGTATCAGTCAACAGGTGGTTGTTTGGTTTATTTGCCCCCCCCCCCAAAAAAAAAAAAATAGAAAAATAAAATCATCCCTTGGTCTCTGGCCCTCAAACAATAAAATGTATTAGGAATAAGTGAAATGGCTGTGATTCGTTGCACACATTGATATGGTGGATCTGGAAAAAAAACACTCTGGATTCATCTTAATCAATTTGAGATGAATCACCAAAGGACAGAGAGAAGGAAGACAGTGAGAAAGCGACAAGATGGTGGGAAAGAGAATGTGAGACAGCAGGGAATGGAAGCTACAGAGGGCCAGAGGTAGAGGGCAAGAGACAGGCCAAGGGGAGTAGGAAAGGGAAGCCTTCCATAGAAAAGTGCACAAAAAAGGTGAAAGGAGGGGAGTTTTTCTAAAACAGTGAAGAGAGGGGAGTGAGTCAAAGACATGGAAGGAAGATACAAGGACATGGAAAGGAGTGGACCAAGGACACAGAAGGGTAGTAGGCCTGGGTTGATGAGGGAGACACTGTCAACTTGGTGAGGGGCATGAGGGAGGAGAGCGAAGTTCCCTATCTTGCACAGACAATTGTGCTAGATAGGAACACACTGTATATTATGTCTAAAGGTAAGAAAATCTATTTATTAACCCTGAGAGCCAGAGGGGAACACAGTGCATTGTTTTGGAATGTGTTGCATACCCCTCTGGCACTCAAAGGGTTAATCCTATATAATAATTCACTAGAATGTCAGAAGCCGTCATGCACAGTAGAGACTGCCCGAATGTACAGAATGCTGGGAGCACGGAATGCTGGGAGTTCTGTGCTGGGAGCATTCTATGCGGAATTGTGGGAGATCTGTGCTGGGAGCATTCTGTGCATTTGGGCAGTCTCTACAGTGCATGACTGTGTCGGCGGCAGGACACACAGCATGACCAGCCTCTTAACCCTTTGAGTGCCAGAGGGGTATGCAACGCATTGCTTTGCAATGCTTTGCATACCCCTCTGGCACTCAAAGGGTTAACATCACCCGGACCTTGGCCCGTGTACACGGGCTTTTACACTAGTACAAAACTAATTAAATACATAAATGAAGCATAGAACAGAAACAGCTGTCTTTCAAAACAGCCGATGTTAGACAAAAAAACATTTAGACAATCATCTCATTAATCTCCGATACTCTACATTTTATTTTACAGCATAAGGGTGGTATGTTAATCTAAATCTCTTCTCATGAAATGTTATTTTAAGAATATATTTATATTGAAGGATTTAAATCTTGTGTGCTTTATATAATTTTTTTGCCAAGAATCCTGTTTTCTAATAACACCCATCCTTTACTATAGCACATAAATAATAGAGTTGGCTGCATGGCCTTGGGGCCTGGATAAAGTATTGTACATGGATGTTGTACGCACAGGAACCCTGCAGGAAGCTGTCTACCAGGGGAAGTCATTGTCATTTTTCCCTCATGTGTTATCACAGAATAATTAAAAATTGGAAGCACTTAATAGCTCTGAAGTTCTTTATCCAGAGATTTCAATTCCTCCCGTTCAGGTCCGAATCCTGTCAATGGAATTAGTCTGTGGGTTCCCTTTCTGGTATCAGGAGCAGAGCAGGTGTTCAAACAATAAAATGGCATCCCCCCTCCCTCCCCTACATCTGCCTCACAAAAGCTTCCCGTCTGTTTACAAGAAACAGGAAAAATCCCCCCAAAAACATCCTGTCTCCAGCACCTGATACTAGATTTGTTTCTTTATATTTTCTCACAGCAAATTTGTGTTATTTATAGAGAATAATGAAGACTGCCAAGTAAGCAGTCAAACAAAAAAAAAAATGCTTAGTAATTTACATTAACCCTTCCCTGGCATCGTACGCTACATAGGGCCAATGGCATAAAAATTCAAGCAATTCTAAAGTAAACCAACTGCATTATAGGGGACAAATTAAAATTCCCTTTGATTTAAATGGCAGTTTTAACCCCTTGGATGCTAGTGAGGTCTCCAAAGTATTGCTTAGAAATGAGTTGGAGACCTCATTAGCACTCATGTGGTTAAAACTCTCACTTAAATCAATAAGAATTTGTGGAATTTTTATTTCTCCCCTGTGGTGAGGTTGGTTTGCCCCAGAATTGTTCATTTTTGTCTTTATGCATCTGGCCCTATGGGAAAATGGATGTTAATCTTTCCCTGCCATTGCACACTCACTGCATAGGGCCATATGCACAAAAAACTGAATTAAAGCAGAACTAACACCGCTAACAAACGTTGTCTTTAATAATTCCCTATCTGGCGACTAGCTGCTTAGTAGCGCTAGTCGCCAGAATTATTACCTCTTCATGGAGAAATTTGAAGTGATCCTCGGCTGACAGGCAGGACGGAGCGCGGACATCTTGCCCTAGTGACATCCGTGCGCCTGCGCTGTCAGTCCCTTCCAGAGCCGAAAGGCTCCTAGCAATGCCTCCTACTGCCGTCTGGGACTGACAGCGCAGGCGCGCGGACGTCACTAGGGCAAGATGTCCGCGCTCCGTCCTGCCTGTCAGCCGAGGATCACTTCAAATTTCTTCATGAAGAGGTAATAATTCTGGCGACTAGCGCTACTAAGCAGCTAGTCTCCAGATAGGGAATGATTATGGACGACGTTTGTTAGCGGTGTTAGTTCCACTTTAAAGCAGAACTTTCAGATAATAGCCAGTCGCCATGCATTTATTACATGCATGGCGACTAGCTTGAAAATAGATGTCTTACTGTAAAAAAAATACGTGTGTCTAAAGGAATCCGTCCCGTTGCAGGACTGATGGGCAGGTTAGTGCGGTCTGTGCGCCTGTGCCATCATTCCCTTCCAGTGACCATATGATGCAAAGCAGTCTACTCTATGGAGACCGGGACTGATGGCGCATGTGCACAGACAAGATCAGTGGCGTAACAATAGGGGTCGCAGCGGTCGCACCTGCGACCGGGCCCGTCACTCCAGGGGCCCGGCCACCCCCTGTGACCCCCTCGCCTGCATCAGCAGATCTCCCATTCGGCGCGCCGCTCTAGTAGTACAGAGCGCTGGGAGATGACATCATCTCCCAGCCTCTGCATTACTAGAGCGTCGCGCGGCAGCTTCAGTTCAAGAGATCTGTGCCGAAGGAGGCACAGATCTGTTAAGCCTAAAGCCGCGCCGCTAGACCACCAGGACTGGAGGTAGGGGCAATGTGAAGATGGGGGCATTGTGGAGATGACGGGGGCATTGTGGAGATGAAGGGGGGGCATTGTGGAAGGGGCAATGTGGAGATGAAGGGGGGGCATTGTGGAGATGAAGGGGGGCATTGTGGAAGGGGCAATGTGGAGATGAAGGGGGGCATTGTGGAGATGAAGGGGGCATTGTGGAAGGGGCATTGTGGAGATGAAGGGGGGCATTGTGGAAGGGGCAATGTGGAGATGAAGGAGGACATTGTGGAGATGAAGGGGGGCATTGTGGAAGGGGCAATGTGGAGATGAAGGGGGGCATTGTGGAGATGAAGGGTGCATTGTGGAAGGGGTAATGTGGAGATGAAGGGGGGCATTGTGGAAGGGGCAATGTGAAGATGAAGGAGGACATTGTGGAGATGACGGGGGCATTGTGGAAGGAGCATTGTGGAGATGAAGGGGGGCATTGTGGAAGAGGCAATGTGGAGATGAAGGGGGGCATTGTGGAGATGACGGGGGCATTGTGGAAGGAGCATTGTGGAGATGAAGGGGGGCATTGTGGAAGAGGTAATGTGGAGATGAAGGGGGGCATTGTGGAGATGAAGGGGGCATTGTGGAAGGGGTAATGTGGAGATGAAGGGGGTATTGTGGAGATGAAGGGGGCATTGTGGAAGGGGTAATGTGGAGATGAAGGGGGGCATTGTGGAAATGAAGGGGGGCATTGTGGAAGGGGTAATGTGGAGATGAAGGGGGGCATTGTGGATATGAAGGGGGCATTGTGGAAGGGGTAATGTGGAGATGAAGGGGGGGTATTGTGGAGATGAAGGGGGCATTGTGGAAGGGGTAATGTGGAGATGAAGGGGGGTATTGTGGAGATGAAGGGGGCATTGTGGAAGGGGTAATGTGGAGATGAAGGGGGGCATTGTGGAAATGAAGGGGGGCATTGTGGAAGGGGTAATGTGGAGATGAAGGGGGGCATTGTGGAGATGAAGGGGGCATTGTGGAAGGGGTAATGTGGAGATGAAGGGGGGCATTGTGGAAATGAAGGGGGGCATTGTGGAAGGGGTAATGTGGAGATGAAGGGGGGCATTGTGGATATGAAGGGGGCATTGTGGAAGGGGTAATGTGGAGATGAAGGGGGCATTGTGGAAGGGGTAATGTGGAGATGAAGGGGGGCATTGTGGAAATGAAGGGGGGCATTGTGGAGATGAAGGGGGCATTGTGGAGATGAAGGGGGCATTGTGGAAGGGGCAATGTGGAGATGAAGGGGGCCAATGTGGTCGGGGGGAGCCCATGGCAATTCTTGCACCAGGGCCCGGTGGCTTGGCCTCTGGACAAGATGTTTGAACTCTAGCCTCAGTTCCGGTCTCCAAATGGGACGGATTCCTTTAGACACCTGTATTTTTTACGGTAAGCCATCTATTTTCAAGCTAGTCGCCATGCATTTAATGAATGCATGGCGACTTGCTCTTATCTGAAAGTTCCGCTTTAATTCTGGTGCAAACCAATTGCACCATAAAGGAAAAATACAAATTCCCATTAATGTGATATTTTTAACACCTAAGCTATGGATTGGATGCTTCTCTAACAGTCAAGAAAAGGTGAACAGATTTTTTTTTAAATGTGATCTGGGAACATTTTGAATTTTGTTTGTTTATATATGTTATTTATCTTACAGGCAGTGGTATCAGATTGTGTATGTTTGGTTTTGTGTCTACGACTAAAACAAGGCTGGGGTGTCAGACAGTGTATGTTTGGCTCTATGACTACCAGCATACCTGGGAACTTTCACAAATAGCTCACCCTGAGATTTAAAAATAAACAAAACAAACAAAAAAAACCCAACCCTCTGCTGCCGTATTTACTGCCTCCCCTGGGTAGCTTAGCAGTCAGCACGGGCTGGACTGAAGAGGTGCGCAGGTTTTCTCTTCTGCTCTGCCTCCACTGCTTCTCCGCTCCTTGTGCCCTGCAACACCAACGCAGTATCGTCATCGTGCTGCTGTTGTCACTCTTCCCAGTCCTCATGCCAATTGGCTGGCCGGCTCATCAGGTTAGATTCTGCCCTATTGTGTACTAGTTTTAAAGTGCAGCTGGCACTTTTTAGACCATTCCAATGAAGTCATACATTTTAAATAACGCGATTGCGGCTCTGCTGCAGAGCCTCTGTGTTGGCCGACATGGATCTTTGAATGCAGATATCTCTCAAACCATAGTGGTGTTTTGCATTATGGTGTTTTGCATTCATTTCAACTTTTTAAGCTCTATACAATGCAAAATATTTTTTCTTCAACATTACTAACACTTTACAGCCTGTGTACCTGGACCAGCACTGGGGTGCTGCAGTACTGACTGCCCGCGCCGCAGCCGATACGAAGTGGGGCGCTCCAAATTCAGACCGCTTGGTCCCAGGAAGGTGCGCAGAGAGGACTCTGGGTTGAATTCAGAGCGACCTGCTCCATATTAGCCACTGTGTGGGTAGTGTGTACTGTGCATGACTGCAGCGCATGCAGCAGTGTCTACTGCGCATGATGGCTTCTGACAAACACCCTTAGTGAATTATAATATAGGATATTGCTGGGCCAGGATGCGACACAGGCATCAGTCTCACTCCCCGTAACACTACTGCACATCGCCTCACACCAGTAAAGAAGACAATGTTGAATGTTTTTTCAAACACTGCAGCATGAATCGTTATCATGATGAACCTTACCCAGAGACTGAAGGTTTCACCCAGAGAAAGTGCTCTAAATCCGGAGTCTCCAGGTTAAACCCGGCCAGTTCCTAGCTATGACTACCAGTAGAATAAAGCTGGCGGTGTCAGACAGTGTATGTGTGGTTCTGTGACTTCCAGGTAAACACGACTGGCGAAGCAGACTGTGTATGTGTGTGTCTTTGGGTACCAGTGTGACATTTTTACAAGTTTGTGGAAGAAGACAGTGTATGTGTATTCCTATGGCTACTGTTGGAACAATATTGGGATGTCACACAGTATATATGCAATATGTGACTACCAGTGGATAGTGGAATAAAGTATTGTAATAAACAAAGAATGCATGCCATAAAGGTCTATGTGTCAGGGAGGGAAGACAGTGATTACTTTCCAGGTCACCAGCATGCATTGCTTATTGCAATCAATACTGGTGTGTATGTGTGGGTGGCAATCATAGGTTCCGGATGCCACCCAAGTGAGGTCTGATTTTTTTTCCCAAATTACAGTAAGGGAATAGCTAAACAGCAAGCTGTACGGGCTTCTTCATAGGACTGAAGTAATTCAGGGCCATTCTAGAGATACATCATATTGTCTGGGGAGAGAAGCCTCAATCTGGGGACTGTCCCACAAAAACAGGGGTCCCTGATCATCCTAATGCCAGGCTGTGCAGTTGGTTTTCCCCAGAATGACTCCTGTTAGACTTTGCAGCATAAAGGCCAAATAAAAGAACCATTTAAAGCAACGAGATGTTTGTATCTCATAGAATGATAGAGGGCTCCATTACATAGTACATTATTAAGTTGGAGGCCTCTTTAGCATTCAAGAGGTTAAAACCCCCCTTTTAGATCAAAGGCAGTTTGTGGAATTTTTATTTATCCTGTATGGGTGGTTTATCCTAGAATTGCTCCTTTTTGCTTTTGTGCATATGATCCTGAGGGATTACACATTCAGAGTTTGGATTCTTGTGGACTTGAGAAAGATATTTCATTCAAGCCTTTGAACTCCCTCCGATCTGAAATCTATGGGTGGGGGGGGGGGCATATATCAAAGTGGTTCAATACACAAAGAAGAGAATTTTATGGCAAATTAGAATCAACTGTAATATGTAATCATTGTATTTCCTTTATTTAATCCTGAGAAAAATCTTATATTGATGCAGAGTCCTTAACACTTTGAATGCCAGAGAGGTATGCAACACAGTGTGTTGCATACCCCCTGGCACTCAAAGGGTTAAATTAACTTATGTTTTAGTCCCTACCACTTGCATTGAGAGGTTTTCTATGTAAAATTTCCATAAAGTTGATTTAGCACATTTTCTTCCATCTCATGGCCTCCAGTTTAAAGGGACTATAATATTTTAATACTTTAATATTACTATTCTCCATATTGTAGCTATTTCAAAATGAATTGAATAGCCCTCAGGTTCATCTCTCAAACCTTTATGGTTTGAGAGATAACCAAATGCAAAGTGTTAAAAGTCTCATTTAAGTCACCATAAATGTTAGGAATCATTTCTCCCCTACAGTGCGGTTGGTTTGTCCAATATTTGCTCCAGTTTGCACTGATACATAACGCCCTATATAAAGTTATTAGAGTCCATCCTGATAAGGTTTCTGTGAAAAAAAATACTAACAACTGCACAATAAGGTACCAATGCCAATACTCTTCTTCTCCCAAATCCCCTCCCTCCCATACCCCAGAAATAAGTGACAGCACACCAGAAATAATAACACTGACAACCATATAGGTGGCAAATAAAAAGGTCACAGCTTTATTTAGTAGGTTTGACCTATGGTAAGAACATAACCCCCCATCCCTAGTGCCACCTTTTATTCTATAACACCCCTCCCCTATTCCTTAACCTGCCCCATTCTTTACAACCGCCAGGAAGGGGGAAAGAGGCCATCCTTTCTCTCACTATGCCTCTCTCCCCCTTCCCCCAGGTGAAGGGGAAGAAGAAGGCATGGCATGGCTCCTTATGATGGTCTCCTGGTTCATTACTGAACCTTCGCCATTTTTAACAACCAGGAAGCCCCAGAATGGCCACCTATGTCCCACAATGTTTTTTTTTTTGTTTCAGCACCTCTTTCAGTCAGGTTTCTAAACTTATAAAGGGTAAACTACACCCCAAGAACAATCAGCTCTTAAATTGTTCATCAGAAGGACTTTTCTAGGAAGGAGTCCTTCAAACAGCAGTCTTATTTCTGTTTACTGTTTTTGTTTGCATCTGATCTCTGTTATAGCCCTCTGCTAGTTGTTTCAACCAGATAACATCTATGGTCTCTTATGAGTCATTCAGGTAATTAGAAGTCTATTGTTTGTTCAGAGGAGTTGTGACCTAGAGGGAGACACCAACAGAGCACACCATATGGAGGAAAATGCAGATTTAATTGAAAATGTATAAAAACAGATATACCCAATTCTGTATAAAGGACATCTACCCAAGTAAGTCCAATGTGTTAAATAAAGAGAGACATATTCCTAAATGTAGTTCCTCTTCAAGAAGCAAAGTGTAAAATGCATTGCTTTGCATATCTGCCATTCTTGGGAGGAATGTACGATACGGCCAGCACAACTCATTTTCTGCACTTAGACATTGGCATTAAAGGGATAGTAATGTTTCACAAAACAGCAGCTCCAATTAATCTTCATAGTATTTGGGCCATGGAGAGTATTATATCAGTACTGTCAGAGTTGTAGTTCAACTTCATTGTTCTCGCAGACTCGCAGTAAGAAGATTGTCCCATGCTGTGAGCTGTCTGGTCTCAAGACCAGATTCCACATTTGAGGGGAGGCGGATTACACTAAGTAAAAGGGGCAGGATGTGGAAGCTTTATCATTCAATTACTCTTGAACTACAAGTTGTGGTTCAAGAGAAATTGAAGGATAAAGTTTCCCCTCCTGCCCCTTTTACCTAGTGTAAGCCATCTCTCCTCAGATGTGGAATCCAGTACATAGACCAGACTGATAACAGAAGGGGACAATCTTCTTCCTAGGAGAACAATGAAAGCCCTGCCCCCCTTGACAAGTTTTTCAGGTTTTTCCCTTATCTTAATTGAAGATTGTCCCTCTCTGCAATCTACCTGGGCACCTCCCTTCTGATCTGGCTGAGCAGTGTTACATCAGTAAAAGGGACGGGAGCATATCTGGGAACTTCTAATTGAGGTCTACCCGGAGGGGAGTCCACTGGTGCAGCAGGGGGTGACAAAAATTACACGAATCATGTCAAAAAGGGGCGGGGCTTGACACAAGTTTAGGGGACAGGGCTTAAAGGTGTCACACAGAAGGCTGGGGAAGGAGGAACACCGGGAGAAACAGCAGGTGTGGGCAAAGTTTCAATAGAAACTCCCCATATCTAAAGGAATCAGCTTATGCCCCGGAGACCCGGTAAAGCTCTGTCAAAACCGGAGTCTCCGGGGCAAATCCTGAGTGTTCCCAGGTATGGATGGGAGGGGGAAACTTTATCATTCAATTACTCTTGAAGTACAACTCTGACAGAATTGAACTAACACTTTCCAAGGTCCAAATACTATGATGATTAATTAGAGCTGCTTTTATTATGAAACCTTACTATCCCTTTAAAATCAGGTATCTGCACTCTGGGGCCTTATCTGGGAGCTCCCTGGATCTTCCCTGGGGACCTTGGTTTTCTGAGTTAATTACCAGGTCAGGAGGGGATTTTCCAGGTAAGTGCATTCCTTAGTAATCCAACCCACTCACACCCCATTCTGCCTCTTTCCATTACATCCTGCCCTTTCTCTGTCCAATCCTGGCCACTCCTGTTAAAGGGATAGTAATACTGGAGGGGGACACTTTGCTTGTGAATATCTCTTAAACCATAAAGGTTTGAGAAATAAGACTTATATCATTCTTCATGTTTTTTTAATGCCTACAAAATAAAATAAAGTTAAAACGAAGTATTACTATCCCTTTAAGGCCAGCACACATTATGTCATGAATCTCCTCATCTGGATATGCCCACCTGCACCTGTGTGAGGTATGTACTAGAGTGTATGACAGCTTTAATGTATACCCACTCACACACTTCTCTAGCATTAAGACTTTTTTTTTTTTTTTTTTTTTTAAGTATTTTACTTGGAAGGATACATTGAGATCGTTTCTCATTTTCAAGTATGTCCTGTCTATGATTAAGCACCAACTGGCGTGAAATGCATTAGACGATGCTATGATGTGTACTTTTGGTTTTGGGTCACTATGCTCTGATGTCCATCGTGTACGTTTTAGATTTTATATGAAGAAATAAAATATATATTTTTTACGGAGTTTGAACACTTTGTTTACGCCTACGAGCGGCTGCAATCTTCTATGTATTTGACACTCATTTTACTGTATTTACCTCAGAAGGGTGAAAGGCTGAGTTGACTTTTATACATACAGGTTCGGTGCTACCACACCATGGGAAAAAGTTGAAGGGCCATATTGGGATTGAAAATGGACTCACTGCATTCAAATCTGGGTTCCGTAATGCCGCAACTCTCCTCCAGTCACATGAAGAAACAATGTAGCAATGAAATGATTGCAGACGAACTCAAACAAGTGAATTACCGACTTCTTAAAAGTTTAAACTTTTACACATCCAGAGGGAAACACAGTGATAATAAGGAATCACAAACAATCCTTATAATGGTTTGCGATTCCTTATTAACACGGTGTTTCCGTCTTTATGTTAGTCTATGAGTAAGCTCATGGTGGCACAAAACACAATGTAGGGGTTTCTTCTTTACCCAATTAGGACACCTAACACTGAAGTCTGTCTATGTATGTGTCAATGTTTTTATACTGGATGAATAAAAGTTTCAACTTTTAAGAAGTCGGTGATTCACTTGTTGGAGTGCATCTGCAATCATTTAGTTGCTGAGTTGACTTTGCCAGGACTAGAACCTGTGATGCTGAGGTTTAAACAGATTCTACAGCTCGTGCATTAATCAGCTGAGCTATCTCGCTGACAGTAAGAGGAAGCCCCATGCTCGCCTCTATAGCAGGAAATGGAATAATGTTAACCTGAATTCCACTGATCCTTGTTAGCGCATAGCAAGAAACAAGGCACAGAGAAACATAACCATAAAATCCCATACACTTTATCATTACCTATCCTTTGGCACAAGCAGTACAAAAAGAATTTGCAGCTATTGGCAGATTTACAAGCGCACTAACTGGAAGCAGCAAGAGGGATAGATGCTCTTCTGTGATGTTGTTTCAACTCTTAGTAAAAAGAGAGACTGAATCAACTTTGGATTACGGTCGGACTTTTCCTCTTATTATTTATATGGGCATCGTCATTTTTTTAGACATTTTTATGATAAAGCGTTTTCTATCTATTTATTATTATTGAATTTCAAGATACCCATAGTAGCGCGCAGACATTATTTACACACCTTCCCACTACCTTCCCTTTGGCACAAGCAGTACAAAAAGAATTTGCTGCATTGATACTAACTTAATACATAGCCGATTGGCAAGAGTAGCACACAGTAATTGGCTCCAGAGTCTTTTTGAATATGGAATCATATTAGTACACCCATGGTCTCTTGCTTGGACAGATGCAGCTCAACAACAACCAGAAAGCCACAGGATGCACACCCATGTCCTAAAATATTGTATTTTTTTTTTTGTTATCCCCTTTCAATATGGTTTTTAACCTTTAAAGGGAGAGTAATATTTCGTTTTATCTTTATTTTATTTTGTAGGCATTAAAAAAACATGAAGAACGATATAAGTCTTATCTCTCAAACCTTTATGGTTTGAGAGATATTCACAAGCAAAGTTTCCCCTCCCACCCTTTTTACCTAGTGTAAGACATCTCTTCTCAGATGTGGAATCTGGTTCATAGACCAGACAGATAATAGCAGGGGACAATCTTCTTCCTATGAGAACAATGAAAGCCCTGCCCCCCTTGACAAGTTTTTCAGTTTTTTCCCTTATCTTAATTGAAGATTGTCCCTCTCTGCAATCTACCTGGGCACCTCCCTTCTGCTCTGGTTCAGCAGTGTTACATCAGCAAAAGGGGCGGGAGGGGGACACTTTGTCATTGAATTACTCTTGAACTACAACTCTGACAGAATTTAAATAACATTCTCCAAAGTCAAAATACTATGATGATTAATTAGAGCTGCTTTTATTATGAAACATTACTATCCCTTTAAAGTTAGCAAATCTGTAATGTCTGAATCTGTGGTCAAGATATTAGACTTACTCTGCATGGTTACCAGGGTCAAATGCTATTGTGTTCAAAAATGTCATCTACTGCCAATATTAGGAAATATGACTTTGCTATTAACTCTAACATGGGGAGCACAAATTACAGCATTCTTCTCTATTTGCCTCCGGGGCACACTTCCAGGCCTCCATTTTACAAGCTATTAAACATGTCTTATATTACAAGCTATTAAGCACATCTTATATTGTGATGAAGTTTTTAAAATGTCAGAGGGAGTGTAAGCACTAAACTGGTGAGATGGATTTAAAAACCACATATAACTTGGCAAATGGTTCTCCTTTCCTCTCCATTTGCACCTATTTCCACATTCCAGATGTTGGGGGGTATAGTGCGGCTGCTGAAAACATTTCACCGCCAACAGATGATCAGCAACATATTCCAACCAAGAAACAAGGTTCCAGTAACCCTGAGATGAGCAATGCGTTGCGTACCCCTCTGGCACATAAAGGGTTAAAGGGATAGTAATACTTTGTTTTATCTTTATTTTATAGGCATTAAAAAACATGAAGAATGATATAAGTCTTATCTCTCAAACCTTTATGGTTTGAGAGATATTCACATGCAAAGTTTCCCCTCCCTCCCCTTTTGCCTAGTGTAAGCCATCTCTTCTCAGATATGGAATGCAGTCCATAGACCAGACAGATAACAGAAGGGGACAATCTTCTTCCTATGAGAACAATGAAAGCCCTGCCCCCCTTGACAAGCTTTTCAGGCTTTTCCCTTATCTTAATTGAAGACTGTCCCTCTCTGCAGTCTACCTGGGCACCTCCCTTCTGCTCTGGCTGAACAGTGTGACATCAGTAAAAGGGGCGGGAGGGGGACACTTTGTCAGTGAGTTACTCTTGAACTACAACTCTGACAGAATTGAAAGAACACTCTCCAAAGTCCAAATACTATGACAATTAATTAGAGCTGCTTTTATTATGAAATATTACTATCCCTTCAACCTCTTGACTGCTAGAAATGTCTCTTTATTGCAAAGCCGCACACTGGACACCTCACATGCTGCAAAGCAATGTGTATCTCTCTAGTACTCAAAGGGTTAAATCAATGGGGAACATGAAGATTTCCATTTCTCCCCTATAGTGCAATTGGTTTCACCCAGAACTGCTCCTCTTTAATTTGCTGAATACAACAGAAAGTATCTGCTTATCTTACTCTGAACATCTGGGGAGAATTTGAGGCCCTAGGTTTTATTACATTCATGTGTTGATCTATTCTGCACACTAATAATTTATGTTGCAATCTACAGCACACTTTGCTATACATCATATAATAAATTTGTTTCCAGGAATTTCACTTTCAGTCAAGCAGATACAGGATTTGGAAGCTGTATTGTCTACTTGTTGTTTTAAACCTTTCTAAAGTGCTGAAGACTGGCAATCACTGCTGCGTACAAATAACTCCCTGACCTGCCTTTGCTAAGAATTACCATGAGATCTGTTTTGAATGGAAATCTAAAACAAGAAATAAAAATACTGTTTAACCACTCTATCCTACAAATATGTCCTTATACTGATTTTCCAACATGGTCCTCTCTCAGTCCGGACTCCTATATCAGATGGCCCTAGTCATTGTGGCTCAAGCACACTGGGTTTCAGACTAAGATAAATGCACTCCCTTTATATCCCACAGCTCTCTGTTGATATCAGTTGAGCCTGCCTCCCTCCTGTTGAGATACTGTTATAAGGACCTAGCAGATTCAGACATAGGCCTCAGATTTGCTGTGGTGGTGGGGTGGTTAGAATCACTGAGATAAATGTAAAAATTCACCAGAGGTTGTCCCCCCCTTTATATCCTACAGCTCTCTGTTGATATCAGTTGAGCCTGACTCCCTCCTGTTGCTATACTGCAATAGGGTCCTAGCAGATTCAGGGATAAGTCTCAGGTGGCGAGGTGATTAGAATCACTGAGCTAAATGTAAGAATTCACCAAAGGTCTAGAAACATTGAATGTGAAGGCTGATATGAACCATTCGGCCCATCTAGTCTTCCCATTTTTACTACAGTAAAAGCCTCAAACCTCATTTGGTCCTTGGTCTTGTCTTATGTTCCTGCAAGGCAGGAAGTTTTTCATCAAAGGCCACTGGCAGCTATATTGGCATGTGATTATATATGATGAGAAGGACTTTTGTCCGTGACTTTGGAGATTCTAGACCAGGGGGAGACTGTGCAGCTGCTTCTCCCAGGGTTGGTCCGCAAGACTGGCAGGGGACCTTACAATCTGAAAGACACTGTAGACTGTCCTAAATGGTATGTGTATGTTGCACATATGTAAATATATGGGGTAAATTGTTTTGGCAATAAACAGGAGGGTTCCGTTTTAGAAGTTTGACTACTCTTGTCCTAAACTATGTGTCAAACCTACCTTCCTCTAGACTGGAAGCTCTCATGAGCAGGGCCTTCTCTTCTCCAGGTCTGATTGTATTATTTAATACCTCTGTATGTCTATTCCCAGTTGTACAGCGCTGCAGAATTCGTTGGCACTATATAAAGAATAAACTATCAACTGCATTGTAGTATTATGCCTGATACTAGGTCCTGTTAGCATTGAATATGCACTTCATCTGGAACTGCTAAATATACATTATAGGAATGCCAACATCAAAAAATTACATTTATTGATATGACTTTAAAGGGATAGTAATGTTTCATAATAAAAGCAGCTCTAATTAATCATCATAGTATTTGGACTTTGGAGAGTGTTATTTCAATTCTGTCAGAGTTGTAGTTCAAGAGTAATTCAATGACAAAGTATCCCTCTCCCGCCCCTTTTACTGATGTCACACTTTTCAGCCAGAGCAGAAGGGAGGTGCCCAGGTAGACTGCAGAGAGGGACAATCTTCAATTAAGATAAGGGAAAAACCTGAAAAGCTTGTCAAGGGGGGCAGGGCTTTCATTGTTCTCATAGGAAGAAGATTGTAAGACCAGACAGATAACAGCAGGGGACAACCAGATTCCCCATCTGAGAAGAGATAGCTTACACTAGGTAAAAGGTGCGGGAGGGGGAAACTTTGCTTGTGAATATCTCTTAAACCATAAAGGTTTAAGAGATAAGACTTATATCATTCTTCATATTTTTTTAATGCCTACAAAATAAAGTTAAAACGAAGTATTACTATCCCTTTAATTATCAGATGCTTATAGCGAGCATTTATACTTTTTACTCATATTTCGCATCCCTAATATCATTATAAGCTTGCTTTTTAATTCATGTGTAAATTGTCCTGTTCAGAGAACATTTATTTAATTTTGATTCTGCTGTTTGTCTTGAGATGTAAGCTAAAGTGAGTTGTGAGTTGTAGTCACAAAGAATGTCACCTGATTTCAGCCAATTTACAAACAATTCTAGACAATCAATGGGAGCCTTGGAAAAGGTAAGAATGTCAGAAGACAAAAAGAGAATTTTTAAAGAAGCTACCATGAAAAACAGGGTATTTACATGTGTATATAACTCCAGTTCATTTTTAAGCATTAGTGTTCTTTTAATAAACATAACCAGCACCAGCTCGCATATATACATGTAAAAGGATGCCCTAATTAACAAGTTTTGTGTACAGGCTTTAATTCTTTCCATTTTTATAGACTCAGGGTCCCTTTAAGGCTTCTTTCTTTCTCTGTCTGTCTGTCTGTCTGTCTATCTATCTATATCTATCCTGGCAAGTAATTACTACTACAACAACTATGTTCTTTCTACTCTATCTATACTGTTAAGTCTAACAGTACATCAGTTACTGTTTTTTGGTTGTAATAATAACAATATCAAGTTATTTTAGCAGGAAGGATACATTGAGACTGTATCTAGTTTTCAGGTATGTCCTGTGGTATAGGTGTAATTATTACACAATTTAATGGTACTCATATCTACCTTGGAAGGATGAAAGGCTGAGTTGATTGTGCTGTGACTAGAACTTGCAACACTGAGGTTTGAACAGATTCTACAGCTGGTGCATTTGTACCCTGTTAAAACATTATGGTTTGCTGCACTGAAAACTCAGCTGTGTCTATTATATGATGCAGCCTACATCTATCCTGTGAGACCCATAACCTGGAGATTTGCAGAGCCAGAGCAGGATGTGCACTAGGGGAACAAGGGCCCACCGGGACCAGTGGATATGTAAGATAAGTGATCCGTCCCCCCCACCCTTGGTAAAGCTGTTAAATACGTCTTCCATGCATTTGTAATGCATGTGAAGACTGTCCTCATATAGACAGCACTTGGTTAATTTTATTTGTCAAGTTGGTAATGAGAGACAAATCGATAATGCAGTTACTGAACTGAGATCAGTATACTCACTGCTCTTCACATTGGTAAGGCTGTTACCTTATCTTAGCTTATTTACAGTCATTATAGCACCATCCCTTCAAGTACTCCTGTTAAGATTGTTAGAGTGATGAGAGTTAGGAAGCCCTAGAAAAAGCAGGAATGTCTGCTCACACAGAGCAAATGAAAGCTTTTCAGATGCTAGCGTGAAGTACAGGTTATTTAAGTGTATATTACCCCAGGTCATTTTTAGGTGTTAATTTTTCTTTAATCATCATCATGAATTACATGAAGCAGTGTTGACTGCCCTTCTTTTCCTCAAAGGGTTAATGGGCAATGACCCACATCTCCTGTTTTGTGACAAAATCAACTGAAATAGGAAGGAGAAAACGGTCACCTTGGACTGTATGTACCTTTCTTTAACCCCTTTTTCCTTTAATCCTTTATTTTAGGAGACTGGAAGCCAGGTATCAGCACAGACATTTTGTCTGCGTGCCTGCAATGTCAGTCCCGGTCTCCATTGAGAAGCATTGCAGTGCGCCACAAGGTAACCGGATGGGACTGACGGCGCAGGCGTGCAGACTGCACTAACTTGGCCATCAGTCTCCTAAAATAAAGGATTTCTTTATATCTGATACGTTTGAGTGGTAATATATATATTATACAGCTAGTCGCTACCTGCTTAATTATTGCAGGGCGACTTTATAGTGGATGAAAGTTACGCTTTAATAAATTCAAATATTCCACTGTACCAGCCTCCCTACACAATTCACCACATGAGTACCTCAAACAACTGGACTACTCCATCTAGCACCTGCTATAGGCCATCCAAAACGACTGCAATACGGAGTCCTTCACAAGCTTCGCAAGTTTGGAACCTAGGGTAAACATGAAATCTGAGCACCTAGAACCAGCAGTATTTGCCTGCGGTGCCAGCTTTAGAAATTCCTCAAACTGTAAGCGAGAAATTGCATCTGCTAGCCTGTTTCCCACACCCATTTTCCATTAGCTTTAATTAAAAAATTATGTTCATGGCAGTGCAAAACTATGTGTCTAAGTTGATTGCCAGAATAGTTAGAGGATAACTTATTGATTGTAAAAACTGCACTTGCATTAGCTGTCCAAAATACAACACATCTTATTATGCAGCTGAATAAGATCCAAATCCATCAACAACGCCTACCAAGATTCCGTGAACCATTTGCAATCAGGTAGGCACTGAATCCAACTGACCTGTTGTATTTGTGAACAAAAACAGGGCACTATTGGAAACTTTGGCCAGCCTACATGATATACCATTAAAACTGGCGAAGACATGCTGCCAAAAATCTTGTCCTCCTTAAGCGGCACTCACATCCAAGCCATAATCTAACAAGCACTCACATTGGTCACTCCTGTGTGGTCCTACGAAAACAAAATAGTTGAGACAGTGAATAACTACATAACAATCTGACTCATATATGACAGCCCAATCCAGAAAGAATCTGAAAATCTCAAAGTTGTGAAAAGAGATCAAGCACCACATCGGGAGGCACATATCATAATAGTGCTTTCCACCCAAGTGGCAGTCCAGCAGATGGAAGCACTCTGGATGAACGGGAAGAAAGAAAAATGGTGAATCGGTGCCTAATTTCACTAACAACACACCCTAGCCTCCATAATCCAACTTCTAAGCCCAATCGAATGAGGTATAACACACCCTACAAGTCTCCTTAGTTGAGATAGGACAAGTGGATACGTTGGAAATTGCCTGTGTCTTTTTTAGGGAAAATGGGAACATAGGAATGGCCCTCTGTCCTGCCCAATCTTACTTCCGTTGTAATCTTCTCCCTACCCACTGCACTCCATAACCAACTTTATATTGTCAAATTTAGAACAACAAGAATCAGGTTAAAACCCACCAGAAGCAATTCTGTCTGTTCTCTCTAGAAGTAAGGCTCTAGCCATGGTACCATCGATGACTTGGTCACTAGTATCATCCTCACACATTGTTGTTCCAGCTCCAGGCTGCTTAGCAAATTACACCTATGCCTTTTTGTAGCAACTAAGGGCTGTGTTGCACATTTGCAAGAGATCTCATGCCAGTTGGCAGGATATGATCCATCTGGACTGGCACTCACTGAAGAGCCAGCAAGCCCCAGATTTATGCAGGGCTGATGCCCATGATCCAATACCAGCTGCATTAGGAAAGGGGGGCACTTGCTGAACTGCTGTGAGCGAAAGCCAAACAACTGTTGCCTTCATATCCTAAAGAAAGGCAGGCATAACAACGAGATCCTGAAAAAATTGTTCATCATATCGCCAATAGCGGAACCCTCATGTTATGTAAGTGCCCCGGATTAAATCCAAGAACACAATTGACCAATAATGCAAGCAAGAACACAAAAGCCTGAAACCAGTTGCCAAAAGTCTTAGCGACTTTTATCTTCCTCTTTACTCTTATGAAAATGCCTCTCCCTTTCAACTGGTCTGCTGATTTCAGAGACAATATATTAACAAATTTATTCTGCACTGTCTTCTACCTCATCTATTCCATAAGGTTTAACCCTAACATACTCACTTCATAGAAATACATCTGCTTGTGGACCCTGGTGCTGACAGGCAATGATGCCTGCTTGCGACTGGCTTGCTGTGCACACTGACTACAATTCAGGTTCACTAACACCTGAAGAAGCATTTCCTGCAACTCACCAGAACAATCTTCCCTCACTCAGTGCCACCACTCAGCCATACTTATTATTATTCCTCTGTGGACCAAATGAACCATACTGGAAATCTGTGGGGAATGAAACATAGATCATTGGATGGACCTCTAGGAAAACCCAGACTCCTCCAGCAGGTGAACAAGAAAATGCTGTACTGCAATGAGAAGAATGACAACTTTGTACACTATCACTATGGCCACTATGCCTATCTCTAATATTACTAGCACTAACAATGAAATGCTTTAATGCTAATGGGCCCTGACCACAGACAACCATCCCTGCTGTAGGAGGCAGCCTCTCCGTTGCACAGACTAACCTTGAGATCCCATAGCCTGTGAGGGACCCATAGCATCAGTGTGTGCAGTGCCATGTTGCCCGCTGGCCTATTCAGGACCTGCAGCAACCTCTACATGTCTTGCCCAATGCCCACTGGCCAGCAGTGACAACTGACTTCACCACACCTCTTCCAGTCCTTACTGACCCCGCAACAAACTTCCCACTTCTGCTAGCCCATGAGTGCCCTATGGCAAGTACCTGCTTTGCAGATGTCTGTGCTGGGCCAGCCAGGATAAGCCCTGCAGCCACACTCAATGCAAATAATTGGGAGCAATCGTAATGCTGGTCAAGCTCCAGCCTACTACCAGACCTGGATCTAGTGCTGCTTCTGTCAACTTCTTCCAGCTGCTTTCCCCCGATTCCAAATCTGCCTGGGTGGCCTGTGCAGGCCCCGCACCATCCATTCCATCACCCTCTGTGTACCCACTGCTTGTTGCCAGGGGAGGAGCTGCATGCCTATCTAGACAGTCTCTGAAGACCTCTTCTTCATCAGGGATACACTCAGGGAATTCCCTTACAGAGTAATCCCTTACAGGAGGTGTCCAAGCTTTTTCAATCATGGGCCACATGATCACAAAGTCATAGGTGTGAGGGTCATGTACATTTTTTATTGATAATGATGGTGAATTATAGCCTGTCACCTATTCAAAAATATGGATGTATTTTTAAATCAAGTCATTGACAATACTGATATTTAACAGACATCTGTTCTTAAACTGTAGGATACTGTCAGGCAGGGGATTAGGTCTTACTGGCCTACTATTTCATGTGTGCTAGTTAATTACATAAAATATCTTTTTCTAAAACAAATCTCAAGCAGGCCTCACCCTGTTTCAGGTGGGCTGCGTTTGGACCAAGGGCCTTACACACTCTAGTACATCTGCAGCAAGAGTAGAAGAGCTTAGAGAATGTTACCTCAACTGTTCTGAGATAGGGTTGGGAGAGAGGTGCTTTGCTGATTGGCCTCTGATGCAGCAAGCCTTCTTCAGCATCAATTTTGTACCCAATTAAAACCAGCAACTCCTCCAGTTTGGCCATAATGGTAGTGATGGTAGGAGGCTCTGCATGAATAGATGATGCACTTGAGTCCTACTCATATACCCTAAACTAATCTAACAACCCAACCAGCCCCTAACTAAACCCACCCTTCCCACCAGGGTCCTTCCTACTGGAACTAGTCTCCAGTCAGGACAGCCCTCTAAAGAATGCTTGGTGCCATTCTTTCTCTGTATATAAACCATTTGTGCCAGCATTTCAAAAACATTTCTAGTGACACTTTTTCCCTGAACACTCCCATTACAGAATATTACTAGTAGTCCATAGAACTATGTAGAGCAACAACAAAAGAAAATCACATACTTAGAAAAAGAGGGTCACCAGGGTAGGAAAGAGGGACAGAGGAGGGATATGGATCTCAGAACGGGACCAACCCTCCTAATAAGGGGCATTTAGCATATATCAGGAATATTGCTTATTTATATTATTTATTTAGGTGGGGTAATATATATATATTTTGATGTAGAAATGCATCTTCTTACATGTACAACTAGTGATGATCTGTAATATGACTTCTTCTGGGAAAGAGTTCTTGGAAATTGTTTTGAAATATTGGCAAGTATGACAAGGGCTCCCAACCTGTGACTCACCACCACCAGCTGTTGATGGACCCTAGCTCACATCATCCTCACTAAAGACTGTGGGGGACTGAAGATTGTCAGCTCCCGAAGAATCAGAGGTTCGCAGTATTGTAAGAGACCCAGACACGTTTTTTTTGTTTGATGTTAACCATTTAAGGACCAGAGCAGTGCCCAGCTCTTTGAGAAGCAAATTAGTGTTTTGAACACCCTTCCTTAACCCTTTGAATGCCAGAGAGGTATCCAACGCATCACACTACAATGTGTTGAATACCCCTCTCGCACTCAAATGTTAAATGAGAATAACCACTACAACACGATGCCCAGCTCGTTGCTAGGGAGAGGGAGTCCATAGCAACAACAGAGTCCCGCCGCACATGCTTAACTTTTTGCTGCCTGAAGCTTCCCTCAGCAGAGGATTGCGGTAAACAGATGGTAATTATAGACATACAGAAGTATGGAACTGTACGAGACTGACAGTCCCTACCTCTGCATCATGTGTAATTTGCAACTTGAACACGGAACTACCGTAAAGTGTGTGTGTGTATTATATATATACACACACACACACACATATACACAGGTGCGTGCTTCACAAGCTTAGTGCACTTCTTTATTTCACAGGCAGGAGTTGTTTTCATAACTGCATACTACAACCTTTATCACCTTAGACAACCACCCTACATACAATCTCCAAGAGGGTACACCTCCAGCACCAGTTCTCACATGTATACTGTAGAACCTCCCCTCACTGAATATATTTTATCTGCAACTGAAGTGTCTTATTCTCAGACTGATCATTATATTTAGTATTTATTTATTATAACTGTATCACTCTACTAGCAATTTCAGATGCACTCCACAGTCTCCCTACAATTTCTCAACACATAATCTCTATCCACCCTTATATTACTTTGAAATATAATTACATATCACTCTAATACAGTGGTAGTCAATTATTGAATTTCCAGTTGTTGGAAACATATATTAAAAATGTTGGCTGATTGGAATGATGGGAGTTGCTGTGCCAGGCAGCTGGGGGATCCAACCTGTGCTCTAATATACGTTTTCATCACCCTAAACAAGCACACATCCTTCATCATTCAACCATGCCATAATCACACTAACATCATTCTCCACAGATACTTCTCCTCCTTCTACAGCACCCCATCACCTGATAAACTACAGTGAAATGCAATATAAAACTGAAACCTAAAAGAACACAACTATATCACACACACCCTGTGCAGCATTCCTCTACATGAGCACAGAACTTGGCACCCATCAGCATTCTTAATCTTTTCCACTTGCAGTCCAAACCCACAGTTTTTAACCATTGTTTGGCCTGTAAATTACTGAACCTGTCTCCACTGTATCTTGCATGCCAAAGTTATCAGTAGACCTTAAAAGGTGAACTAACAGTTCCTAATAATACCTCCCACTTACCTTACTATGAACCAAACACCTCAGTTGCTCTCTATGAATCTTTTTCCTTTGTCAAGAGATACAGTAACATCCTCAGTCAGTCTTGGATGTTATATCCATGGAGGCAGACATAACAGTTACTGGCAGTTTTTTTTATACTGAAGCACACACCCCACAGGTCCTTAAAGGGTTAAGAATACCATGTGCATTGAGCAGAGTTTGAGGTCCCAAGGTCCTGCTGGCACAGTGATTCTCAATGTTAGTCCTCAGTGCACACAAACAGTGCATATTTTCAAGATATCCCTGCTTGATGGTTAACCCCTTAGGCGCGCGCAGCCGGCACTTAACGCTTGCTGAACATTTTTTTCCCATTTGTTTCAATGACTTCTGGGACATCCGCTCAGAACGTACATGTATGTCCTCGGGCGTTAAGGGGTTAGTCTGGAACTCATTCGGGCTGTGTATTCAAAAGAAAGTGAAGGAGTCCTGGCCAAACCATTTGCATGATGGGGAGAACTAAAAATTCCCACTGATTTAAATGGGGAATTTAACTCCCTGAATTCTAGAGAGGTCTCCAATGCGTTGCGAAGCAATGTGTTGGAGACCTCTCTAACATTCAAGGGGTTAAAATACCCATTTACATCAATGTCCATTTTTACTTATCTCCTGTAGTCTAAATGGTTTGCTCCAGAACTCTTTTGCTTTTCTTTTGACTATACAGCCCATTGAGCATGATTAATCACCTGTGTATTAGTAGTGACCATGAATGTCTGATCTGTTTGTGTGCACCAGTGACTGGAGCTGAAAATCACTGTGATAGCTACTGGCGTGTTCGCCTTTATGGGCATAACATGCAGGACTGACTGAAGATGTTATCCCTTAACCCCTTAAGGACCACTGACGCTGGTCCGGCACTTAAGGACCAGTGACGGTCCTGGCACGTCACATACGTTTACTCACCGCGCTCCTGTAGGAGCGCTGTGAGTAATACCGGGGACTGAAGTTGATCGCTCCAAGACTGGAGCGATCTCTTTCAGTCCCCCGTTCGGCGTGCCGCCCTACGTGATCAGTCACGTGGGACGGCACGTCAAAGTTTCCTATGTGGTCCTTAAGGGACAGCACACCCAGAGACCGCTAGTCCTTAAGGGGTTAAGGGCACAAGGACAAAATTCACAGGACTATTAACCCTTTGAGTGCCAGATTACATACCCCTCTTGCACTCAAAGGGTTAAAATTTTCTAGCCATAGTAAAGTAAATATGGGTTATTATCATACCTGGGAACTCTCCGGATTTGCCCCGGAGACTCCGGTTCTGACAGAGCTTTACTGGGTCTCCGGGGCAGAGGCAGATTCCTCCGGATGTGGGGAGTTTCTGTTGAAACTCTGCCACATCTGCTTTTTCTCCCGTTGTGCCTCCGTCCCCAGCCTTCTGTGTGACACATTTAACCCTCTGAGTGCCAGAGTGGTACGGAATGCATTGCTTTGCAATGCATTCCGTACCACTCTGGCACTCAAAGGGTTAAATCCTCCCAACACTCGAGTGAAGCCCCGCCCCCTTTAGACGCGATTAGCATAATTCTTGTTACCCCCTGCTGAACAGAGGACTACCCTCCAGGTAGCCCTCAACTGAAAGTTCCCAGGTATGGTTATTATTAAGAAAAAATATTATTAAGAAATAAAACTCCTGGCATTTCCCTTACAAGTTGCAGTGCTTGCTTCTATAAAACGTACCTACTTGAACTGTATTGACATTTGCTTAACCCAGCAATACCTGTGCAACTAGACACTCGTAACACTAGCTATCAATAGGGAAACAACAGGTGTGGCTTGTCCTCTTTACAACGTTCTGCACATGCCCAGTGGGGACCAATTAGTGAGGCATAAGTCCTGCGTCTCCCTAGCAACCAAACAAACTACTGCTGAAACACAGACATGGCAGGGAACTGCAGATTTATATATTGCCTATTTTAAAAGCAATATTTGTTTTATTATCTTCCCCAGAGACAGAGGAAAAGCCACACATCCCATCTTGTTCTACTGTTATTTTTATATAATACACCACCCAAAAATATTTTTTTTTCATAGCAGTAAGCTGTCTGGAAACGTTTGCAATTTAATGCAGAAGTCATGTCTCACACGTAAGTACAAGTTCTATTTTTTCCTTTTCTTGTGGTATGTTTTACAGACGCCCTTATGTTATCAGACAGCTCATAATTTCTCATTTATATTTCATTTCCTCTTTTTAATGACTTCATTTGTAAACAGACATTTGTTGTCCTTTAGTCTTTTCTCTTTGTGTTCCAGTCATGATACTGCTGATAAATGGTAAAAATCCCTGTCTGTGCCACTGAGTCGTTTCACCAAGCCCAGTAATAGTTACAGATTGACATTCATTGTATGAAATGAAAAATATAACTTTTATTCCAAGTCTCCATTGTGTTTTGTTCCATCTTTCTCCCATTAGGGAACTGAGATAGTGAGGCTGATCTACTATTAAAAAGTGGAGCAATTCTGGGGTAAACCAGCCACACACCATTTTAAAGGGATAGTATTGCTTAAATTTAACTATTATAGAGATTAACCCCTTAAGGACCGGCGGTCATGGGACATTTCCGTCCCATAATGACCGCATAGGGGCACTTGGACGCGCCGGTACACGTGACCTGTCGCGTGTATCAGCGCGTCATTATGGGGCCTGATAGAGATCGCTCCGATCTTGGAGCGGTCAATTTCAGGCCCTATTTTTACTTACAGCGCTCCCGGTAGAGCGCTGTAAGTAAAAAATACGTGACGTACTATGACCGTCATCGGTCCTTGAGTATTTCAAGGACCGTGACGGTCCTGGTACGTCAAGGGTCCTTAAGGGGTTAAAAATATGAATAGAATGAGGTATGTCCCATCTCTCAAACTTGTACAGTTTGAGAGATCGAAGCAACTAAAGTTTCCGTTTCATAAGAAATCTGCCATCTAGCTGAGAGAAGCAGATTCTGGTCCCGGGACCATCCTGCGGCTCTTCAGCAGAGCCAAAATAGCGCAATATAAAAATAAATACTTAATTGGAACGATCTACAAAGTGTTCTTGCAAACCAGGCACACTATGTAGACCATTACAATTAAGTATTAATTTCTGTATTGAGCTATTTTGGCTCTGCTGAAGAGCCGCAGGATGGTCCCAGGACCAGAATCTGCTTCTCTCAGCTAGATTGCAGACTTCTTGTGAAACGGAAACTTTAGATGCTTCGATCTCTCAAACTGTACAAGTTTGAGAGATGGGGGCATACCTCATCCTATTCATATTTTTAATCTCTACAATATTTAAATTAGTTACATTTAAAGGGGATCTCTCACCTAACTACATGTAATGCTCATTAGTTAGAGCATTTCTCTAAACCACTGAAAATACTGTTCATTATATGTAAAAAGCAGTTACATTCGCAAGAATTAAACTTTAACCCCTTAAGGACCGGAGGTTATGGGACATTTCCGTCCCATAACGACCGCATAGGGACAGGTCACGTGTATCGGCGCGTCACTATGGGGCTTGAAAGAGATCGCTCCGATCTTGGAGCGGTCTATTTCATGCCCTATTTTTACTTACAGCGCTCCCGGTAGAGCGCTGTAAGTAAAAAGTACGTGACGTACCATGACCGTCATCGGTCCTTGAGTAGTTCAAGGACCGTGACGGTCCTGGTACGTCAAGGGTCCCTAAGGGGTTAAAAAGTGTCCAGCAGCCTACTTCCGGCTTGCCGAACTTTGCCGACCAGAGACAGCTCCATCCCACTACACATCATCCTCCCATGACGGAGGCTGTCTGTCACTAAAGTGGAGCGATCGCATTGGCTAGATATCGATCTCTGCCAATGCGATTTAAGCAATACTATCCCTTAAAATTTAATGGCTGTTAACCTAAATGTGCTTTTAACCTGTTGAATGCCAGAGAGGTCTCTAACGTATTGCTTTGCATTCAGAATTTGCGGAATTAGTATTTGTTCCCTACTTTACAGTTGTTTTTTTCCAGATTAGCACCTCTATTTAATTTGTACGTCTAGCATTCAGGGGGTTAAAATACCCATTTAAATCAATGGCCATTTTTACGTATTCCCTATAGTGTAAATGGTTTCCTTCTGGATATCTAAGGGATGGAGAAGTTGATCTACAAAGATGAACTGAAGCAGTTCTGGATCAAAAAACTGCATCATAGTTGTCCCCAAAACCCCATTGATGAATGTGGATTTAACCCTTTGAGTGCCAGAGGGTTACACAACTCATTGCAAATAATGCGTTGCGTAACCCTCTGGCACTCAAAGGGTTAACATCTTGAATGCCACAGATGTCTCCAACATATTGCTTCTTGATGTGTTGTGGACGTCTCTAGCATTCAAGGGGTTAAATACCCCAATTAAACCATTGGGAGCTTTTATTTGTCCTCTGTGGTGCGGTTGGCTTTCCCAAAGTTACAATAGTTCATCTTAGTACATTCCCCTTGGCGTGCATTAGTACATAGCGTTGTTCGCCAAATTATTCCCAGAGAATGGTATGGGAACCTAGAGATGATCATTTCTGGAGCAAACCAACTGCACCTTAGGGGAATTAAAAATGTCCATTGATTTAAATGGGGCTTTTAACCCACTGAATGCTAGAAAGGATGCCTGTAGTGTTCAAGGGGTTAAAAGCCCCATTTAAAACAATGGGTATTTGGGGAAATTTGATTTGTCCCTTATGCTACAGATGGTTTACTCTAGAATTGATTCATACGTTAGCCTCACTGTGTTAGCTTTATAGGGCAGCAAGAGAACATGTTCCTTCACAGCCTGAGTTGGTTTGCTCTAGTATTCCTGAACCTGACTCTAAAACCCTTACTGGACTTCTGTCCTAACTGATCTTACCATATGCAATAGATATAGAATGCGGCTGGGGTGTCTATCAATGCCAATGAGTCCTCCAATTCAGCCCTGTTGGGGCTTGGTTGTAGCAGCCATCTAAGCCATCTAAAAGTCTAAGAGCCATCTAAGAACTTCCAGCTGTAGTGCTTACATTCAGGGGAGGGCTGGCCTGGGGGGCAGAGGGGCAATTACCCCCTGGGCCAGTCATATGTCTGGGCTGGTGGGCCACTCCCACTTGTTGCTGCAAATGTAGCTACACTAGTGATACCACAGAGCTTACAATTGAAATAGAGCTATAATCCAAGTGGAGCTACACTAGTAGCATAACCCATTTCTCTTTTACGTTCTATGTATCACTAGTGCACCTTTACTTACATTGTAAACTCTGTAGTTGCACCAGTGTAACCCCATTTAATTTGTAAGCTCTGTGGTATTGCTTGCCTTACTTTACAACACTAACCCTTTGAGTGCCAGAGGGTTATGCCCGCATACCCCTCTGGCACTGAAAGGGTTAATGGCAATTTTAAAATTAACAAAAGGGGGTGGGCAGGGACAGAGGGCTGGAAAAATAGTAGAACTGGGCCACTTGATTGTAGTTGCCCTCCAGGCCACAAGTTGCCAGCCCTCCCCTGCTTACATTTGTGCTTGCACACTGCTTCCAGTTTATTGGTCAGCTAGACCAGTGCTTCTCACCTGCAGTCCTCAGGACGCACCAAAAGGGCAGGTTTTCAGGATACTCCCGATTAAGCACAGGTGGACCAATCACAATGACAGAGCCACTGATTACCTTACCTGTTAAGAAGCAGCAATGTCTTGAAAACCTGCATTGCTGGTGAGCACTGAGGACTAGCATTGAGAACCACTGAGCTAGACTATAGCTGTAGATGAAGGACATACCTGTACATTGCATGGCTGAATAAGAGGATCTGTTGGAGTAAATGACCCCCAGTGAAGGATGGTGGAGCCTATCAGCATCTCATATCAGTGGTATAATAAGATAAACTTGGGGTGGGGGCAGTGTCGCCAATCATCAGTGATTTACAGACAGTCAGTAAAACTTTCCTTAAACTGGGAGCTGGATGTAAAGAATGTGTGGTGTTATTAAAATATGGCAGGTCAAATAGTGTGTCTGTAAAAAATAATTTGCTTTTATGTCATTGTTCTCTAGTATTAACAGTAAAAACATTTTCAGGGGTTGGCAACTCTGAGTGGAAGTTGAAACAAGGGCAGCCACCATGTAGTAAGTTGCTCCACTGGCTGGTCTTCAATGATAACAGTCCTGACACTGAAGCCTGGGACTGCATTATGGGACCTGGCAGACAAACGTGCTCAGAATGAGCTTCTGATAAGAGATCCAAATTCTCTCCTAGGGATGCGAGATGAACTGCAAGATTTGAAGTTGTGCAGTTCAAAGTCAGATGACTCCTGACAGCCCACAAAGACTGATGTGGATTGGTTCTCTAACCAGGGGAGCTCAGGCCTGTCCTCAGCCCCCCACATGGTACAGGTTCTCCATATCGCCTCACATTAATACAGGTGAATCAATCAATGCTTCACAATTATGAAGGATTTTTTTGAGTCCTGCTCATTCACTTGTGTTTAATTGCGGAAATCCTGAAAACATGCACTGTTGGGAGTGGGGACTGAGGACAGTTTGACCCCCGACCCCCCCCCCCCCGCGACAGCAGTGATTCTCAGTGGTAGTCCTCCAGACAAACTACAGGTCATGATTCAGTACATCCCTGCTTGTTCAAAGATGGGGAAATCAGTGGCTCAGTCATTATGATTTCACTATCTGTGCTTAATTACGGTAATCCTTAAAAGCCTGACTTGTTGTAGATCACTGGTCTATAGTATAAGGCAGGGGACCACAAACCTGTTTTCAGGACTCTCATGTTTTCAGGATCTCCTCAATTAAACACCAGTGAATGTGCTTAACTCAGACTGACCCACTGATTGATTCACTTGTGTTCAGATGATAAGATCGGGGGGGCTGACGACAGGTTTGAGTAGTAGTGTATGGAGTTGCTTGCACAACTTGGTGCAAGTTGTGGCTGCAAACCACAAAATGTCTGTTTGGGTTCCAGTCTTCTGCCAGCAAGGCGTCGGTTTCATGACCACTTTGGGGCTGTACAGTGGCTTTTTAATAAGTCTGTTTCTATAGTAGCAGACTTAGTAAAACATAAGTACCCATTAACCCCTTGATGCCAGAGATATCTCCAGTTCACCACGAAGCAATTAATTGGAGATGTCTCAAACATCCAAGGGGTTAATGGTTCTTCATACAGAACATATCTGTTAAAAACTAGATATTTATTCCTAATTTGTTCCTCCAGAAGTAGTTTCTTCCGTAAAGGCAGAATTAAAGGGATAGTAAGCCCTTGAGGTCCAGAGGGGTATGCAACACATTGCAGAGCAATAAGTTGCACACTCCACTGGTCTTTAAGGGGTTAACATTTTATTTTCTCTGACCACTCCTTGTAAACTGCTAATGAAACATCTCATATGTTTTCACTAAGAATTTTAGAAATCATTTCTCTAAAACATATCCATTTATGAGTCCAGTATGACTCCCACATGAGTTGGTATGGCGTTTGAATGCTCTATACCAAATATAGGGCTGTATTCAGATTGCAAAAGAGTTGCCATTGTGGGGCAAATCAACTGAATACCTCCCAACTTTTCATATGAAGACATACACTTGTAGGTGGTTTTGCTGGGGGCGTGGCTTGTGGGCGGGGCATTACCGAGATTTTCTAAGTTGTTTCATGACCTACTGATACCTCTTTGTGTAACTGAATAAATTATTTAGAGGAACACCTATCTTATTTACACAGACTAATTTATAAGCACATATACTGAAGTTTAATAGGGAACTATCACCCCAAATAAAGTGCCCCCCCAATAATTAGCCATCTATTGATAAGCGTACCAATGGTACTATTAACCAGCATAATTACCTCGTTAGTTGGGAATCCTACTTCTGCCGAGACTGACTTCCAGACAACAGCACTTTAGAGGCATCTGCGCAGGAGGGCAGATACCTGTAAGCAGAGATGTCTGCGCTGTTACCTGGCCGTCAGTTTTGGCAGAAGTAGGATTTCCAGTAGTTCAATCATTCTCAAGGATCTGCTTGAGTTCACAACATTCACTTGTGTTTGTTTAATGGAGGAGATCCTGAAAGCATGCACTGTTCAAGAGGCCTGAGGATAGGTCTGAGAGCTCATACCATTGGGCATAGAGAGATAAATATGCCTCTTAATTTAAATGAGTCTTTTAATTCTTTGAATGCTGGAGAAGTTTCTAATGCATTAGAAAGCAATGCTTTGGAGAACTCATTAGCATTCAGTAGGTTAAAGGGATAGTAATGTTTCTTAATAAAAGCAGCTCTGATTAATCGTCATAGTATTTGGACCATGGAGAGTGTTATTTCAGTACTGTCAGAGTTGTAGTTCAAGAGTAATTGAATGCTAAAGTATCCCCCTCCCGCCCCTTTTACTGATGTAACACTTCTCACCTCAGAGCAGCAGAGTTGTGTCCAAGTGGATTGCAGAGAGGGACAATCTTCAATTAACATAAGGCAAAAACCTGTCAAGGGGGGCAGGGCTTTCATTGTTCTCACAGTAAGAAGATTGTCCCTTGCTGTGAGCTGTCTGGTCTGTGGACCAGATTCCACATCTGAGGGGAGGTGGCTTACACTAGGTAAAATAGGCGGGAGGGGGATACTTTATCATCTTGAACTACAGCTCTGACAGTATTGAAATAACACTCTCCATGGCCCAAATAATAAAAAAAATTAATAAGAGCTGCTGTTATTGTGAAACATTACTATCCCTTTAAAAGCCGCATTTACATTACTGGGAACATTTATTTGCGCATAAGGTCAAAAATGTATGAATAAAAAGTTATTTAGACATTTTAACCCTGTGAGTGCCAGATAGGTATACAACACATTGCTTTGCAATGCGTTTCATACCTCTCTGGCACTCAAAGGGTTAAGCAAACCTGGGGAACCCCCCTGGATCTGCCTTGTAGACTCTGGTTTTCAGACATGAGGCCTCAATTTAGTTTTCCCCGTCAGCCAAAAAAAAACACCCGATGGTAGTTTTTCAAGCACTGAACGCCATTCGGTTACATGTGCTGTAAAAAAATACCAGTGGGGAAAAAATATATATATATCACTCCTATTGGATCCCATTAAAAGAAGTCTAATATTCCCATTCAATTCCATGTGTTAGGCAGACACATGCATCAAGGGTCCCACTTTAAAGTGGATCTATCACATATAGATAAGTAATGCTCATTAGATAGAGCATTTCGCGAAAAAGCTTAATAAGTTACTAATTTAAAAAAAAAAAAAAGTTATCTGCACAAAAATTCAAGTTTAAAATGTGCCCAGCAGCCTACTTGTGGCTTGCAGCACTGCCTCTGCTCCTGTCCCGCTACCCAGTATCCTCCCATGACGGAGGCTTTCTTTCTCTAAGCTGGAGAGATCTCATTGGCAGATATCGATATCTAGCCAATGAGATCATTCCAGCTTAGAGACAGACAGCCTCTGTCATCGGACGATGCTGGGTAGTGGGAAGGGAGCTGCCTCTGTGCGGCAAGCAGCTTGCCGCAGCGGCAAGCGGAAGTAGGCTGCTGGGCACCTTTTAAACATTAATTTTTGCTCAGATAACGAGGTTTTGTCAAAAATTAGTAGTGTTTAACTTTTTCCTCTAAATGCTCTAACTAATGGGCATTACTTTTCTATATGTGATAGATCCACTTTAATTAATAGAAAATATATACTGGCAGTTGTAATTGCAAATACATGCTGGTAGTCCTAATAGCAGTCAAAGGGTTAAAGTACGCTGCCCCCTCCCCCCAAGCTACCCATGAGCCCATTGCCCGAGCCGTTTTGTGGAAAATCTGAACAGAGACTGAATTTTATAAGGCCAGGCTCTGTTCAAAATGGTTCCCACACTTTCATTGGTTGGGATGTGTGCTTACGCACCTCTCAGCTTCTAGGAGGGGATGACAAAACCCGCTACAAGCTGATTTTGATTTTAGTGGGGCTTTTAACATCTTAAATGATAATGTGGTCTCCAGTATACTTTGAATCAATGCATTGGGGACCTCTTTAGTGTTCAAAGGGTTAAAATCCCAATTTAAATCAACCAGAATTTTATTTTTTCCCCTATGGTGCATTTGGTATGCTCCAAGATTGCACTACTTTAGCTAATTGGATAACAATCTAACGTCTTAAAGACACAGAGGTGCAATTGTGGTGCAAACCAACTGTATCATTGGGTTGAAATAAAAATTATGCAAATTTTCATTGCTTTAAATAATGAGACATCCCTGGCATTCAAGGGGTTTAAAGCCCCACCGAAGTCAATGGAAATATTTTTAAGTGCACCTTTGGAGACTTTTCTGAATTCAAAGGGTTAAAACCCCCACTGCAGTCAGTGTGGATTTTCATTTGTTCCCAGTAGTGCAGTTGGTCTGCCCTAGAATTAATCCTCCATTGTTTTGTGCATATGGCTGTGAGCCCCATGATTTGCCACCTGCTGCAGTGAAATATTGGAATGATGTGGCTCTCTGATTTTATTCTGATGTCTGCCACAATTGTCTACCAACTTGATTTACAATGATCTCCTCTCATCCAGTTTGCATCAAACTCAAGACCTTTATTTAATGGGTTGGTTAGATTTGTGGCAGTGAATAAAATGTATCACATAATTCTTCACGAATTACCGAAAGCAGCAAGTGTGTATTTCCAGAACGCAGATCTGCCAGTCTAGTGTGGAGTACAGGTGTGATTTATAGAGTCACACTGCCAGACTCACTTCTGTTACCATCTGATCCACTTTATCAAACTATCTAAAAACATTATGTTTCACCAAGCAGAAGCTGACCACTAGACTTTGGGCATTTGAAGATCTAATGTGCTGCATCCAGGCTTTTCAATGGGGCTTTTAATAAGTTCATTGCCCTTCACGCTGGTTATATCTCAGTAAGACTCGCCCCTTCTTCCATCCTTCTCAGGAATGAGGAGATTTGAACACGGGACGCATGCTGCACCCATTAATTCAGTGAGAACAGAGAGAGATTTGCCAGAGTTATTTTTAAAGGTGAAATGTGTGAAGCGATCAGGAGCGTTCTGCCTCATTATATTGCAGTCATTCTTTGATACGCCAGATTTGTTTAATAGGCGAGAATCAGTAGATTAAGCATTTATGACTAATCTTCCCTGGATATAGGCCTTGTATTATGTCTAACCTGGATAAATTATGGATCGTTAGGGCACTCACTGTTAAACGGCTGCTTCTGTGGGTTATAATAGGCAATGATGCAAACTTGCTGATTGGTTCTTTATTGCTGTAGGGGAAAAATATATATATGATCTTTAATTTTTTTTCCCACTAGTGGGTGTGCCAACACACATGTACATGCACAATATGTGAATTATATATTCATTAAAGGGGAACTGCACCTATAAGAGAAAGTGGCTCTTAATTTGTTTAACCCCTTAACGCCCGATGATGGACCAGGACCTTCACGCTGTCCGGATGTTAACTCTTTGAGGGGAACACAACGTATTGCACTGCACTGGGTACCCCTTTGGCACTCAAAGGGTTAAGGACAAGTGATGGTTCTTGCACGTCATGGAAATTTGTGATCACAATGTGGCTACACGCTCTGGTCCTTCAGAGCACCCTACCCCCGGATTGTGATGTCCTTAAGGGGTTAATAGAAACATTTTATAAAGAAGTCAGTTATAATTATTGATAGATTTTTTTGCACAGTATATGCATTTGCCTGTATTGCCTATACTCGGGACACACCAACAAGCCAGGTTTTAACCCTTTGAGTGCCAAGCACATATAGAATATGTCCACAAAAAAAGAATTTCCCCCAGGCCGCAGACATATTCCATATGTACTTGGGGGGGGGGTTCTTTCCCCTGCTGAAACCTCTTGGTTAAAAACCAGATCTGACCTTGTGGGGGGTGGGGGCATCAGGACCCTCATGATTGCACCCCAGTTATTTACTGGCCAGCACTATCTGCCTCAATAATACCCCCAGCATCTGGGTGAGAGTGGGCAAAATCAGAGAAACACTCCCAGGTTATCTTTAAGAGGCTTTCCCCAGTACCACTCAATTTAGGTAGTGTGAAGGCAGGGGAGTTACTCTCCCCTGTATAGTCACCACTATTCACCTAACAACTTTATTGGCTGGGTGATCAATAGCTAGGGTGGCTTAAGTATGGCCCTGATGTTAACCCCCCCACAAGGTCTGAATACATTTTACACATATAGTATATGTGTGTGCCAGAGGGTTGACTAAGACATTGGACATCCCCTTAGAATTCACACTGCTTGCTTTCTCAGCCTTGTTGCATTGTCCACTGAGAGTCATGTAACACCACATGTACTATAATATACCATGTTTATCACACTAGTAGCACATAACCCCCACATATACTGTCAGACATCCCATCCTTGTCCCACTACCCACTGGTAACCATAGAACCACACATACACAGTCTGCTTCCCCAGCCTAGTTCCTCTGGCCACTAGTAGTTACAGACTCATGCATACACTGTCTTCTTCCACAGCCTTGTCCCACTGGTAGCCACAGAAACACACACGCAGTTTCTGACAACCCAAGCCTGATTCCACTGTCCACTGATAGCCACAGAACCACACACGCATATGCTGTCAGACACCCCAGCCTTGTTTCATGGTCTCACTGGTAACCACATAACTCATACGCTGACACCTCAGCTTTCTCCCACTGGAAGCAACAGAACCACACATACACTTTTTGTTAAACCAACCATGTCCACTAAAAGCTACAGTTGTGCACATTAGCCTAGGTATAGAAAGGTAAGTTATCCCTTGTTTGAAGTGGGTGAATGTCTATTTTGCATACCTTTTTTCATACCTGTAATGGTTATGACCATTTTAGTGTAGGCAGGGAATTTAAAAAAGAGCACAGAAGGGTGCCATTTTTCTTGAACTGACACTAAGTACTGACAACAGTAGGAAATGCCACGATTTTCAAACATTGTAGTATTTTTGAAGTGGTCAGAATGTAAAAAGTATATATTTTTTCCTATAGTGCCAAATTATGTCAATATTTGTGCATACAATCCTAGGGGTGGAAAGGCAAACAACCCCTCATTTGATGCAGGTGAATGTCTACTTCCCAAAATAGTATGCTTCACATACCTTTTGTTCTTATCTGTCATGTTTATGACAATTTCAGTGCCTGCAGCCAAAAAGATCACAGGTAGTTATATTTTGGTCAGTCCATACCAATGGAGAACTATTTGTCTTGGGCTGGTACTAGATACTGAACACAGTAGGAAATTCCATGGGGTTGAACCATTTTAGTATCTTTGAAGTGACTGAAGTGTAGAAAAGTTTTGTTTTTTTATAGCGCTTCATTCTGGAAATAGTTGTACACACAAACCTAGGGGTAGAAATTCAGGTGACCCATTATTTGATGCAACTGGTTGTATTCTTTACAAAATGGTATGCTTTGTCTACCTTCTCTTCATTTCTTTAGTTGTCACAACCAGTTTGGTACAGGGAAGCCATATTTGAAAAAAAATATGGAAAATGAGAAATTGTAGGTGATAAATGTAATGGAAGCAAGAAGGGACCGTATCGCCTTCTGCCGTCGTTCCCGGGTTTCTCACTCTTGACGCCGGACTGGCGTCGGATGCACCAGTCAAGCAAATGGCCGGACTGATTGAACACCGTGGTGTTTCAAACTCTGTGGCGAAGTTGACAAAGTGGTAGCGGCATCGACTTCGTGTCGGAGTCGGAGGACAGCCAGGCAAACAGGGAAAGAGTTGAAGGGACGCACAGACTGACTTTATTGTACAAAACCACACATATTTATATAGATCAACTACATTGAAATACATGGCCCAACCAGATACAATAGAGTGAGGGGCAGGGATAATACAATCCAAACATAAGACAAGAAACCAGCAGCAAATGGTAAGGGCTGACACAATTGGAGCATTCACAGAGGTAATCAAATCACAACATATAATGCAAAGGACTGACAACAGAGTTTCAGATTATACATTAGGTGACTCACAGACTGAGGGGAGTGAATGAATTAACACACGGCAGGGAGTCTCAGTGCAATTCACAATACATTGGTCTGAGTGGCTACAATATACTAGGGGTGCACCGAAATGAAAATTTTGTACCGAAACCGAAATGTCAGGATGCACTTGGCCGAAAACCGAAACCGAAAAGGACTTTTTTTAGTTTATTGGGCTAACAAAAGAATCAAAAAATATAGTAGAGCAAGTACAATGGCACAGTCAAAGTGAAAGTCCCATGAGCTGAAGGTTGCCAATACTGCTTACTAAACAGGTCTACAAGTCCCAGGGTGGATTGCTTTAATATAATTTTACTCAAAAATTTACAATATAGCATAACACTGTATGGATTAAAATATCAAACTAAATATGCAGTGTTCTGCAAAATAAATGGCCTGCAGTGTTTGAAAAGTTCTCTGGACAAAGTTTTGTCAGAGCCTCGTTAAGTTAAGTCAGTGTGCTCACTTCTGCACTATGCTCCCAGAACATGTTAGTTACATAGAGATGGTTTTGCTCATTTTTGTTCAGTCAGTGCCCTCACTTCTGCAGCGTGCTCTCAGAACGTGTGCCTTGTTATGTTAAGTCCGTGTCCTCACTTCTGCGGTATGCTCCCAGAACGTGTTAGTTACATAGAGATGGTTTTGCTCATTATGTTGTCAGTGTCCACAATTCTGCGCTATGCTCCCAAAACGTTATAGTTACATAGCAATGGTTTTGCTCGTTTTGTTTAGTCAGTGCCCTCACTTCTGCAGCATGCTCTCAGAACGTGTTAGTTCTCCACTTTAAAAGTTGCTGTCTTCACTATACTACAAGTCCCATCATCCTTACCTTGCCTGGTGCCGAACATAGCTTTGTTTAAGTGCTAAAGAGAGTTGTGAATGAGCGCTGCCCCGCTTCCTACCCTGCTTTGCAAGCAGAATACAGGGCGGGGAGAGAGAGTGAGGCAGCACTCATTCACAACTCTCTTTAGCACTCAAACAAAGCTATGTTCGGCACCAGGCAAGGTAAGGATGATGGGACTTGTAGTATAGTGAAGACAGCAACTTTTAAAGTGGAGAGCTAACACGTTCTGAGAGCATGCTGCAGAAGTGAGGGCACTGACTGAACAAAAACGAGAAAAAACCATCTCTATGTAACTAACACGTTCTGGGAGCATACCGCAGAAGTGAGCACACTGACTTAACATAACAAGGCTCTGACAGTTCAGGGAGCAATGAGAGAGCTTCCCCTGTTTCGGCTCCCTGTTTCTGCCTTTTTTTTTTATTTCGGCTTTTTGCCGAAAATGCCATTTTCGGCCGAAACGTTTCGGCTACTGAAATTTCGGTGCACCCCTACAATATACATTGGAAGTAACTTTAGCTCAACTCAAATAATTAACCCTTACTGTCCATTTCCTTGGAAGCAAACCAGCAGTCCATGGTTGTCAGTCTCTTTGGGCCCAGAAATGTCCACAGTCTCTAGGGTTCTTGGGATAACAGTTTCAGACCCAGACAAGTGCTCCAGTAACGGACTATGCTCCGTTACAATAAAGTTTTGTGTTTCTGGCAACCCTACTGTATATTATCTCATACCAGTGGGGTGCCGTGTTTCTCATAAGAGCCGTGGATAAAGAATACAATAGGAAATTCCATGGTTTTCAAAAATTTCAGCACCTTTGGAGACATAGAAACATAGAAACATAGAAGATTGACGGCAGAAAAAGACCACCTGGTCCATCTAGTCTGCCCTTTAGTATTCCTTTATTGTTATCTTAGGATAGATACATGTTTATCCCAGGCATGTTTAAACTGTGTTACTGTGGATTTATCAACCACCTCTGCTGGAAGTTTGTTCCAAGTTTCTACTACTCTTTCAGTGAAATAATATTTTCTAATGTTTTTCTTGATTTTTCCTCCAACAAGCCTCAGATTGTGCCCCCTTGTTCTTGTATTCAGATTCTTATTAATCACACTTCCCTCCTGAACCTTGTTCAGTCCTTTAACATATTTAAAGGTTTCAATCATGTCCCCCCTTTCTCTTCTTTCCTCCAGACTATACATATTTAGATCTCTGAGTCGTTCTTGATAAGTTCTATGCTTTAGACCTTCCACCATTTTTGTAGCTCTTCTTTGAACCCGCTCAATTTTAGTTATATCCTTTTGCAGATGAGGCCTCCAGAACTGTACACAGTATTCCAGATGTGGTCTCACTAGAGCTCTATACAGAGGGATCACAATCTCCCTCTTCCTGCTTGTTATACCTCTAGCTATGCAGCCAAGCATACGATTTGCTTTCCCCACCGCCTGGTTGCATTGGTTACTCATCTTGAGGCTGTCAGAGATGACCACCCCCAAATCCTTCTCTTCTGAAGTCTTTGCTACCACAGAACTGCCAATACGATAGTCAGATTGAGGGTTCCTTTTCCCCAAGTGCATTATTTTACATTTGGAAACATTGAACTGAAGTTTCCATTGTTTTGACCACTTATCTAATAGTGCTAAATCATTCTCCATATTACAGACACCTCCTGGAACATCAACCCTATTACACACTTTTGTGTCATCAGCAAACAAGCAAACCTTCCCTGCCAAGCCTTCCCTTATGTCACTTACAAACATGTTGAACAGAACAGGGCCCAGAACAGATCCTTGTGGCACTCCACTTGTAACCAGTCTCTGCTCAGAATACACTCCATTAACAACAACCCTCTGGTTTCTGTCCTTCAGCCAACTGCAGATCCACTGAACTATCCAGGGGTTAAGTCCAATTCTTGATAATTTATCTATCAGCTCTTTATGGGGAACTGTATCGAAAGCTTTACTGAAATCCAGGTAGGCGATATCCACAGCACCACCTTCATCCAGCACTTTAGTTACATAGTCAAAGAAATCAATGAGATTAGTCTGACAGGATCGGCCCTCAGTGAAACCATGCTGGTTTGGGTCCATCAGGTTGTTTTTTGTTAGATGGTCAATTATCTTCTTCTTTAGAAGAGTCTCCATCATTTTTACCACTACAGATGTCAGGCTGACTGGCCTGTAGTTACTAGCTTCTTCTTTACTACCCTTCTTGTGAATGGGTACAACATTGGCCATTCTCCAATCATCAGGAACTTCTCCCGTAAGAAGGGACTGGTTATACAGATTAGTCAGGGGGCCAACTATGACAGATCGGAGTTCTTTAAGAACTCTAGGGTGGATTCCATCCGGACCCATCGCTTTATTTGACTTTAGCCGGACAAGTTCCTCTAGAACATCGGCCTCTGAAAATACTGGGGCTAAAATTATACAACTAGAGGCAATGCTGTGTTCAGCCATTTTCTGATTATGAGGGCCGCCGTCTGAAAAAACTGAGCAGAAGTAGTTATTCAGATGGTCAGCGACCGCCTTTTCCTCTTCTATATACTGATTTTTTCCGTTGTTAATTTTTGTAATCCTGCAGTTTTTCTTCTTCCTGTCACTGATATATCTGAAGAAGGTTTTATTCCCCTTCTTAACAGATTTGGCCATTTCTTCCTCTTTTGAGGCTTTAGCAGCATTTATCATCTGTTTAGTCTTCTTCTGTATAGTTTTATACCCTTCTCTGTCCGCTTCACTTCCAGTCTCTTTATATCTCTTATAGGCAGACTTTTTATCTTTCACTATAGCTCTTACCTCTCTAGTAAACCATAGTGGATTTCTCTTTCTTTTCCTCTTGCTAATTTGTCTAACATGTAATCTTGTTGCCTTTAAGAGGACTTCTTTGAGTGTCTTCCACTGAGTACTCACTCTCTGTGTTTTATCCCACCCTTTTAATTCTTTCTTTACATATTCTCCCATATCCTCAAACTTCGTCTTCCTAAAGTCCAATACTTTGGTTGCAGAATGGGATTTCTCGTAGTCAGTCTGGATTCCGAACCACAAACATTGGTGGTCACTGGAACCTAGATTTTCTCCCACCTTCACCTCAGATACCAGGTCTCCATTTGTGAATACTAAGTCTAGGATATTGTCCCCTCTAGTTGGCGCCTTCACCAGCTGTTTTAGGGACATCCCCGTCAGGGCTTCTACGATGCTCCTACTTCTACATGTGGACGCACAAGGGATATTCCAATCAACATCAGGCATGTTGAAGTCTCCCATAACTACTATATCTCCCTTTACTGCCATTTGGGTAATCTCGTCCACTAGCATGTTGTCTTGCTCTTCAGATTGCCCCGGAGGCCTGTAGACTGCACCTATTCTTGTAACTGATCCCTTTTTATTCTGCAGACAGATCCAGAGAGTCTCCAACTCTTTACATGAATTCTGGATCGCTGTGGATTTTATGCTATCTTTAACATAAATGGCTACCCCACCCCCTCTTCTCTCAGCCCTATCTTTCCTATACAACGTGTATCCCGGAATGGCTATTTCCCAGTCATTATAGTCCCTGAACCATGTCTCTGTTATTACAATCAAGTCCAAGTCATCTCTACAAACTACTGATATTAGCTCGCTGAGCTTGTTGCCTAAGCTGCGAGCATTAGTACACATTACACGAAGAACATTACATTTATCACCAACAACAACTCTATCTACCGCACCATCATCTACCTCACCAACATCTGTATGTAAAGCACCAGCAACTTCCTGTGCACCAACATCTGTATCTATCACACTAACAAACTCAGAACCCTGGTTCACCAAAACTGTTCGGGGACAGAAATCAATCTTCTCAATGAAATTCCTGCCCCCTCCATCTAGTTTAAATGCCTCTCCAAGAAACACCTGAACTCTTCTCCAAGTACCTCAGTTCCTCTGTGTGACGGGTGCAGACCATCTCTCTTGAACATTTCTTTACAACTCCACCTTCTAACACTGTGACTGACAAATCCAAAACCTTCTTCTTTACACCACTGTCTTAGCCAACCATTGAACTCCAGGATACGAAGTCTCTTACTATTTTCAGAGCGGACTGGCAAAATCTCTGAAAAAGTGATAGAGTCTGTCATTCTGCTCAGCTCCAGGCTGAGACTTTGAAATTCCATTTTCACCTCTTCAACACTTTTCTGGGACAAATCGTTTGTACCGAGATGAATGATCAGATCAACTTCAGTCTCCTTTGTTGCAGCCTTGACAATATTTGAGATGCGTCTTTTATCCCTGCTTGCAGTAGCACCAGGAAGACATCTCACCTCCTTCAGTCCATCCTCATTCTGCCCTAAAGCAACACTTCTAACAATCGAGTCACCAACAAGGAGATGCTTTCTCTTCTTTTTAAGTCCATTTTCTGCTCCTGACTGCTTGTTACAATTCTCTCCTTTGGGACTCACAACATCCCGTACCTGAGTATCTGTGCTTTTATCTTCTGAAATCTCACTTTCCAATTCAGACAGGACACCAAAGGGATTACACACCGAAATACCAACAGTGTTGTGCTTCTGCTCCACAACTCTCAACCTCCCGGAACCAACTGTCTTCCACACAGCCCTTCTCTTCGTGGGCCGTTGGGGCTGCGGTGGTGGATTACATGGTTGCTTGACTTCACACTCTAGCTGGGAAAGATTCACTTCTTTTGATTGCAGATAACACACCAAAGACTGCAGCCTGGAAATTTCACCATACAATGTGGACAGATGCAAACATACTGGACAACACCCCAAACTCCAGAGAGTACTGCGGAACACAACAGCCAGACAAGTGTTACACTGCACCAAACCAGACATCTTAGAATTAAAGCAGTTACTCACCAAACTGACAAAACCAATGCCTTCACCAAACTCCTGCCGTTTTCAAACTACTGCAGTTTTTGAAACTACACACTTCTGTCTGTCTGCTGCACTTGTGTCTGGCTGCAAACTACTTACAGAGTAAACTCACAGAGTTGAAACCTCCTATAAATACACCTACTGCAGTTGATACGCTAACGAAGCGAGCCAAGCCTTTTCTTATGCTAATCTAATGAAACCAGTTACCAACTACACCCAAATAGACACCTATGCACACTATGCAGAAACCAAAACAAGTCAAATACAAACTTAAGCACTAATGATCCAAATTAACCAAAGTAAATAAACACACAATTCAAACTAAATACTAAATGCAACACAATTCCAAGTACTACAACATAAGCAGTATTAAAGAATGATAGTAAGATTTTTTTTTTTTTTTTTAAGTTTTTTGTCTACAATAGAAAAGAAGAGAGAAGTAAGAGTGAAGTAATAGTAATAGCCTGAGCTTACCTCAAGCTTGACTTAAGTACTGCAGTTTTTGAAACTACACACTTCTGTCTGTCTGCTGCACTTGTGTCTGGCTGCACAATGTAAAATGTAAACATTTTTTTCTCCTTTAATGCCATCTTGTGAAAACATTTGTGCAAACCAGGCAAGGCTAGAAAGCCATTTGACTCTTCATTTGAGGCAGTATGATATTTACATTCATGAACTGTATGTTTTTATGGTGTTATTTTGATGATATGGATAATTATGCTTTCAAACTATGTTTAATTCATCCATA